>JAWWLV010000001.1:0-213673 GCA_035041135.1 Platyrinchus mystaceus
AAGGTGTTGATTGTCCTGTTAACAATGTCTAGACACTGTTAACTTTGCTACAAAGATGCCCCTTTGAAATGCTTAAGCTGTTAAAGAAATCAGTTACTCAATCTATTACAAGGGGGTTGGTCCCACTCTGGAGGTGCCACGACAAAAAGCTGGTCTTTACATCCCCTGAGCAGCCTCTCATCTGCACCAACAACACAAGCACCAAGTGCTTTCCTTGCATAAATAAATGTGCTGCCATAATTTTTCACTGTCCTTTTATTCTAGGACCTTATTTCTGGGAGCAATGGCTTGACAACTCAAATTGGGAGTGGGACTTGTGAGACTGTAAGGAATGAGCACTTCTAGCTGGGAAGATAAGTGCAGAGCCACAGTGTTAGGCTGTGAGGAGGGGGATGGTCCAGCAACTGCTCTTGTCCTGGCACATTTTTCTGTGCAAGATGTAAATGGAAACTTTTTGGTTTAGTTTTAGACCCTTTGAGATTGAGAGAGTGTGATGGTGTGTATAGCTGAGAAGGAAAGTAGAAGGGACCGGGGTGTTTGATGTAGTGTACAGGGTGCAAGGGGAAGGTGAAGGCCAGCTTTTTGTTCCAGGACCTTTTGTATCGGAACAGCTGCTGGATGTTTTCAGTTTTGAAGCTAGGCTCTGTGAGAGTGAAAGACTACGATGGGACATAGAGCTGAGATGGAAAGGGCAGAGCTTCAGGGTGTGTGCGGTGCTATACAAGGGATGCGAATTCAATGTGAAGCCAATAAGATCTGAGCACCTAAAGGTGCCAGGAGAGAAAGCTGTTCCTTCCCTTTACCTTCCCTGGGCAACCTCTGATCTCCTCCACCAACGCTGGTGTAGGTGCTTTCCTTCACAAGGAAAAGCACTGTCAACCACTTTCAGGAGGCCAACATTGAAATTTGAATCTTTGCTCCAAAATTTAATACATCCAGAGATTGCTCTTGTTGGAAATTATTAATAGTGATTATTGTATTTTAGTGTCTTCAGTCTTGCTCAATACTCAGTGAAGTGGAAATAATCTTAAAAGAAATAGTTAAGACCACTTCCAAAGGGGCAAATTGTTGAAAATGATACAACTTTCCCAAAATTTTAATTAATGGTAGCAGGTAGCTAGGTTCTTTTCCTCTTACAGACTCTTGTCGCTTTGATCTTTAAATCACCAAAGCTTTCAGTTTTTCTGGATTGAAGCTATTGCAACTCTAATAAGCTTCAATAAACAAAGCTTGAGGGAGTTGAGGATTGAACACCTGCGATCTTAAATGTATGGTCCTTCAAACACATGTTGGAGTAACCAGAAGATTCAGAGGGCAATACATTATCTGGTTTTTAAATCATTATTGTTTTTAAGGTCTCAACCCTGCGGCTGATGGGCAGCATCACTGCTGTGGTACTGCGATGTTTCAGCCACTGCAGGGCAGGGTTTAAATCCAAACCAAACCCTGCTTTCAGTTAAAAAAAAGGGAGGGGGAAAAAGGGGAGAAGGCATTACAACCTGAAATTTGGAGACTGTCTAAGGAAAATGACGGGAGGACCAAAGAACGAGGACCAAAATTAGTCAGTGAAGGATAGAATACTAATTAAATGAAGAGGATCGTGTAACTGAGAACCAATGAACATTAATTTATTTGCTAAAATGTATAAATACATGAAAAGTCTTGAAATGGACATAGGTAGCTGGAATGATTTGCTGTTTCTGACCAGAATAAAGTGATGCCTGGCTCACCAACACTTAGAAGGTAGTGTTGGAGGGTTTCACTTCTCCCCTACTGTTTTCAGTGACAGTGGGATTGCTGGGGCGTCCTGTGAAGGGCCGACAGTCGGACTTCGATGCGCGGGTCCCTTCCAGCTCAGGACATGCCATGGTTGCCGGGAACAGGCCGGCTTTAGCCGGCTCTCCGTGCTCCCACCCCACCCGGGGCACTCGGAGCACCCACCCTAACAGCCCTGTGCCCGGCGCCCTTTCCACAGGGCCGCTCCCGAGCCCGGCCCTCGGCTTTCGCTCCTTGCAATAAGCACTCGGCAGAGCCCGCGGCCTCAGCCCTTCCCCACCCGGCCGGCCCTCAGCGCCCGCCCCTCCGCGCCCTGCCCGCCCCCCGCCTTCCGGGGCGGGCGGCGCAGTGCGGAAGGGACGCGGGGCCGGGAGGAAGCGGCTCCCGCCGGCTCCGCGGCACCGGGCGGGGCGGGCGGGCGGCGGCCGACGGTGAGCGGGGCGGCAGCGCTGCGGCCGCGGGCTGGGGCCGGGGCCGGGGACCGGGGGGGCGTCGGGACTGGGGAGGGGGCTCGGGCGGGGGCTCCGCCGGCGCCAGGCAAGATGGAGCAGGCGCTGCCCGCGCCGTGCCGGGGATGTGCCCGGGGATGTGCCCGGGGATGTGCCCGGGGATGTGCCGGCCCGGCGCGGCCCCCGGGCTGGTGGCCCCGAGGCGGGAAGTGCGTGCCCGCCCTGGAGGTCATGGAGCGGCCGGGACGGGAGGGCACAAACCCCCCCGCCTGCCGTTCGGGAGCAGTCCTCCTTCGCTGCGTGTTTCCTGACCTTCAGCCCTTAGAATCTCGCTGCTCTCGCGTTTGTTTAGTTTCTTACTGCGTGGGGTGTCTGCTTTTTAAATCGTTATTGTTTTTGAGGTCTCACCCCTGCGGCTGACGGGCAGCGTCACTGCTGTGGTACTGCGATGTTTCAGCCGCTGCAGGGCAGGGTTTAAATCCAAACCAAACCTTGCTTTCGGTTGAAAAAGGGGGGGAAAATAAGAAAAAAAAATCCAACGATAATAGATTAACGTTTTTGTAAAATTTTTTAAAATGTCTTGGCGGCTTCAGTGTTTAAAATATATCATCTTTCTGTACAAGGTCAGAATTAGTAAAATGGATACATACAATTGAGGCCTGCCCAGACTTCTGCCCCTCTGCTTTAGACATTATTATTTATGATTAACATACTTGCCACTCTTCCTTCCATATTGGTGGTAGCTGGAAAAGCTTATTTTTCTTGGTTTTTTTTTCATAAGAAGAAATCCCATTTACTAAGTGTTGGGAAAGAAATTGCTTTTAAACTCAAAGAGAGTGAAAAAAAATTGCTTTAAAGTGAGCAAGACTAGGTTTGGATTAGATATTGGGAAGAGATTCTTCCCTGTGAGGGTAGTGAGGCCCTGGCACAGATTGCCCAGAGAAGCTGTGGCTGCTCCATCTCTGGAAGAGTTCAGGGCCAGATGGACGGGGCTTGGAGCAACCTGGGCTAGTGGAAGGTGTCCCTACCCATGGCGGGGGGTGGAACTGGATGGGCTTTAATGTCCCTTCCAACCCAAATCTGGGATTCTGTGAAATTCTCATCTCCAAGAAGCTTTTAAAAATTTTTAAGGTGTTTCTCTGAGTAAGTCTCGTTTTAAAACATTGTTATGTTGTCTTTAGATAATCCTTGCATTTGTTTTGGAACATGAGATAAAATAAGTCTCATGAGGTAGGAAGAGGGAGCAGGTCTTTTTGTTGTTATTTGATAAACACATAAAATCCCCAGGAAGGACACGGGTCAGACCTGCTTTGCAGGAGGTATCTGGAAGCACAGGGAGGTTTCACTAACAAACATCATCTTGTGTTGGACAGGGCTGCCTGTGATCGGAGCAAAATGGCTTTCAGTAAAGGATACCGTGTCTATCACAAGCTGGATCCACTTCCCTTCAGTGTGATCGTGGAAACTAGGAACAGAGAGGAATGTCTCATGTTTGAATCTGGAGCTGTGGCTGTGCTCTGTAAGTCCATCTGTTTTGATAACTACAGTGTAGAAAGGTGGCAGACTTGACATGGTGTAAGCTGTTTATTTGTGGAATATAAAGAAGCAACTGTTCTGTTTTCCTCTTTGCTAATGGAGAGGCCTCTGATTTAAATGGGAAAAGAAAGAGACATTTCCTTACCTTCATCTGTTGAGAGTTTTACACAGCTAGTTGCATTTCATCATGCATGTGTATTTTCATATCCACTTAATTTTCTTCTAATTGCTTCCAACATCTGCTTATTTCTTTGCTTCTAAACAACTGTCTTTTGAATATGTGATAAATCATTGACAAGTTAATTCTCTGTGATGTATTTCATAATAAAAAATTCTATATTCTTAAATGTTACATCATCGCAATTTGTTTTTATCTCATTTTGTATCATTTTTTATGGCTTTCTGATTTTTAGCTTTATTTTGTCCCTGTATTTTTAACCCATCTTGAGACTCTGTATTGATTTGTCTTGCAATAAAATGAGTAATATTTGGAGCAAGGTGTCTTGCATTGCTAAGTTATTTTTACATGTTTTAAGTGATAAATGTATGAAATATTTCCCTTAAATTCTCCCCTCCCCCCTCCCTTTTTTTTATTTGGCAGACACTGAGAAGTGCAGATGAGAACCATGAAGCCTATACATAGGGTTTTAAAATATTGTTTGGTTAGTATTCTTCAGGAAGTCAGAGCACCTGGTTGCACAGGGTTTCCTAAGCTTGGTTTTGACTCTTTTGTCGAAAGCTCTCACACCATGGAAGTAGTTTTCTCTTTAGCCAGTGCCTGTTAGAGGCCTGGCAGTGATTGACATGGTAGCTGTGACTGTATGATGGTCTAGATGAAGAACAAGGGGTGCTTTTCTCCTGTTTTTGTAATTGTCTTCATTTCTTTTCGATACAGTTTCTTCTTACTATGTATTTAAGAATCTCCTTGGCTTTGGTAGCAGTATTGGCAAGGCAAGGCACTGTGTGGTGTCCATTGGGAGTAAGTGTCCAGCCATAAAGCTACTGAACAGGGTTAGTGCAAGCCCTGAAGTGCTTTGAAGATTGGTGGAAAATGTTATTTTAGCATGTGTTTAGTACCTGGGGAACATGCTTAAGTTGCTTAAGGGCCAGTGGATGAAAAATTATTTATTCCTGAAAGTTATGCTCAGAAAGGGCAGTAAGTCAGTCGCTTTTTATGCTGGGATACACTGCAAGCACCTGGATAAACTTTCTTTCCTAAAATCTAAAAACGATTTCCAAGTTCCTGCCCTCTTCTGTGCCTCAGTTTGTTACCAAACCGAGAAAGCAGGACCTGAAGGAAGCTTGAAATCGTCTCTCCTTTGTTCTGTACTTAGTGATAGGATGTTATTAATCTGTAAAATGTTGTCCTTGAAATTCTAATTGGTAGGTTACAGCACAGCAAATGTTCCTACTCAGCTGGAAGTAGTTACTCTGAATATTGTTTTCAGTAACCTTAATCAGGAAGCTGCTTACTCTTTTTCTGTCTGGCACATGGGAATAGTCTCCCAATGAGTATTTAGCAGTGGCACTTTGCTTTAATTCTCTCTAATTTGTGTTTAATTCCCTAAATTCTTTAGATAGTGAAACTTTTGCTAGTGGTTGGAAGATCTCAATCTTAACTGACAGCAGAAAAAGTCCAGAAGTTCCTTAGCTCAGGATTTTTTTTCCTCTTTTTCTGTTTGCTATTTCTGTCTGGTATAATTTCTTTTTAATACTTCTTTAAATGAGTGCAATTATTAGTGCTCAGGAAAGATTTGTAAATTGCTACTTCTCCACCTCTCTTGCATGCCACAGAACCCAGCCAGAAGATTCCAGTCTGTAGGCTTACAAACTTCTGGGTATTGGTACAAATAAAAGACAAAGTAATGAAAAACTGTTCCTTGGGGAAGATTTCCCATATGTTTGTAAAATCTGTGTGAATAGATAGAAAAACAGTCTGATCAAGCATATATCAATTTAAATCCATAACAGCATCACTTTTAACTGCTAAAAACTTGTGGGTTTTGCTGATGGTGCCAACCCTTTTTAAACTAAAAATCGACAATACTGATCTCAAACTGCAAGGCATTTTTCCAAATATTTTAATAAATACTGGAAATTAAGGTGGTCAGCCTTATACCTGATCATAGTTCTTACCGGTATGTAGAATGTATGATATGTGCACAATCTAGTGAAATGCACTTTACCATTAAAACTGATTCTGTGTCTCAGTTCAGAGGGCCTTAGTGAACTGCACCTCCTGGAATATCCATGTATAGAAATTTGGCTTTGAAATGGGCTAAGAGAAAGGACTGAAAGCTTACTGATCCTTTAAATGTCATCTCAAAGGAAGCACATCTGTCATTTTGCTGAGGGAAGGATAACTGCGTTAACCTTCATCCGCTGTGCACTCAGTGAGGCACTGCAAGATGATGATTCAGAGGATTTAGTTAGGCCTGGCTATGAGATGCTGCACAGCTCAGATGGTGGGTGATTTTCAGTGAGTGCTCTATGTGCTGTTGTTTCAGTCAACAGTCAAAGAGAAGCCAGGAAGAGGATTGAAGTGGATAGTTCAGAGGTGGTTGTGTAATTGTTGTCTAAATGTGGGAGCAGTCCAGGCTGTGCTTCAGCTCAAAGTGCCCTGTGTGGATCAGCTGTGGCCAAAACAGTTGAGCAATACTTTGCTTGCTTTTATATATTCCACCCCTCTTTTACGGACACACTCCTGGAACTGTATCCTTAGCCTCGGATACTACAGTCTGAGGGGGATCCTGCCCAGTTTGCTTCTCAAGGCCTGGTGAGAGCACGTGGGTTTAAACGTCAGCACCTTCACTGCTGATTTGTTTAGAGTTTAGTGGGAGGATGCCATGATCTATTTTTCTAATTTGCCATATGAAATAGACAGGATATTTATTCCTTGAAGTAGGACTCTAATAAGATATGTTACCTGTAAAGATTTCATTGACTGGGTAGGAGTGTGTTCTCTCTCCCTGTTCCTGCTGGTGAGTCATCCCAAAAGGAGTGGGAAGCTGCCTTTACTCCTGTTGTCTGCCAGGAGTAAAGGAGAATGTTCTGTCACCTGGGAAAACACTGAGTGGACGTCCTGGGACTCCAGTCCGGTGGTAGAGCTGAGAGCAGAACAGGTGTGAGCAGGAGGAGGCACTATGCCCACCCCAGGCTTTCTGTGGGGCTGCAGTAGGGCTGTAGTAACCTGTGTGCAGCAGGTGTCTGGTGTTCGTGGTTAGCACTGCTACTCGTAACACTTCTTGAAACAAAAATTCTTCCACACATTTAAATCCAGTCCTGCTTTCACCAGGCCTTGAGAGGCAAGTTGGCAGGATCCCCTCAGACTGCAGTACCTCGAGCTGACCCAGTACCAGCAATGTGTCAATAAAAGAGGTGTTAAAAGTAGCAAAAGTAATGAAATGATTCATCAGTTGGTTAATTTATAAATGAAAGTGGTGACTCCACTCTGACTTTAATGTCATCTATGTGGTAATATTCAAGTGTTAGCTTTAATTTAACTCCTGAAAGTTTAACCATCCTAATTTGAAAAAGCTTGAAAACCTCAGTCTTTTAAAAGCACAAAACCAAACTGTGTAAGAATAGTTCATAAATCTTTCAAATTTTAAACTTTTAGAAGTGACAGGAGCATGAACTTTTTCTGGTCTGATGTAAAAGAGGAGTCTTGTGTCTGAAGGAACTGCATATTGTGTCATTGTTCCTATAGGCTCAGAGTCCTATATTCTAGGTGGAAGTTGTAGCCACTAACTTAAAATGTGTGGTCATGGCAATCTGTAAACTTACTAAGAACATAAATATAGAAAGCCCACATGGTAACTTTTAATACGACCTGAGCTTTATAATTGTTAGAACTGCAAAACTGATTTCTAATCTGGAATTATGTGGAATACATGTTGAACTAAGTTATCCTAAAGACAGGATTGCTGAAATTCTACAAGAATGCACTGCAATTTGACTTGAAAATCACATCAAAAGTGTTGTGATTTTGTGGAGATCTTTGTCAATTTGTTTTGGGTTTTTTGGTCTTGCTAAATAACAATTGTGAAAGGATAAAAAGTTTTCAATTCTTGGACAAGTAGGGAGGGGGTCAGTAGAACTGCCTTGGACTTCTGGAGGGCAGACTTTGGCCTGTTGAGGAGACTGTGCAGGGTCCCTTGTGAGGCTGTCCCAGTTCAAATGGAAGAGGTTGGGGAGGAGTTTGGTGGAGATGTGTCCTCTTCCTGATTTCTTCTTGCTTTTCAGGAACCTCAAATGCTTTTTGTTGATGTTGTAACACTCCTGATGGTGGGAAGTTCCTTGTTGTGCATTGCCCCAAAAGCAGGAGTCTGGGGGTGGCTGAGCAGGGGCCAGGGCAAGATGGATGAAGGGAACCTATTTGATGTTTTCCTATGTGAATTTTGGCCTTAAAAAAATGGAAAAAGTGCAGGCAGTGCCAGCTTTGCTGAGTTTGCACTTAATTAAGTCTAATGTCACTGGAAAAACGTCATGTGAAATGCTTTTGGTTGGTGATTGGGTGCTTTGTTAAGAGAATAAATAATTGACTGGCCACAATAAGTTTTTCTATTTCCATTTATTTGTTTTTGCAACTCTTTGGTGCTTTGTTAGGAGTGGCCTTTTTTAGTTGTTCTGAGTTTGCAAAGTGCATGTTACTTAATTTACTTATTGAGGCTTAGCAAGGATAACCGGCATTCTCTGCAATGGAAAAAGAGAATAAATCCATCATAGACAGGAAAGCCATTGTTCTGAAATGTCATTAAATACTGGCAGGCACCTTTAAGATAAATCCTGCAAGAAGTTTGTAACTAAATCTCATCTTTAATTAATAATTTGGAGGAAGAACGTGGCAGCTCTCTGGTTACCAAAGTTGAGTTTAGAAGAGTACATTGATATCATTAAACCCTTGCTGAAAAACAGATTGAAAGAACCAGGTTTTGAAGTTTAGAAGTTCTTTCCAGCCTGGTGGTCTTCTGGTTAAGAAAAAGTGGTTTGATGATGCTGACAAAATATGTTTAGATTGGCTGCAGGTTCTTAACACTTATTCTGGGAGAGGACTTTGGAAATAAATCCTCATGCTGCTGTAACTCTTTTATCTTTAGCACCTGTATTACAGGAATACAGGGTGTCAGTACAAATAGGTAACAAAACTTCTTAAAAATCCACATAATAAAACATTGAATAGGGTTAGATTTCAAGCTGCAGTTAAATAACTGTTTCATCTATATTGAATTTTCTGATACACTTTGATTAAGAGAGCTGGCAGATATTTGTACAGAAGGGATAGGCTTGTGCACAGGCAGGGCTATGCTCAGCTTAGGGAAGAGTCATTAGGAAGAGCAATTCTAGATAAAATACAGCTTTTTTATTCTAAATAAGATACAGCTAATGTGAAAGAGAGCATAGCAGAATGCCAGGGCAGTAGGCATTTTCATTTGCTCTTTAGGTCAAATTCTGACTTTTTTAGTGTCAAAGTGAAAAGCAGATAATTTTTGAGGAAGCAGACAGTGCTGATCATCGGTGACCCAGAAATCTTGATCCCTGTAGATCCGCTGCCAAAGCTGGATCCTGCTGCTTTGCAGCATCTCTCACCTGGCTCTGCTGCCAAGATTGTGGGCCTGACTTTTTGAGTGCTGATTAAAGGGCTAAAGTGTTACATTGACTCCAGAGTGAGTAATGGCAGATATACTTTTAATTTCTTTTGAAATATTACAGGGTGTTTTTTCAAAACTGTCTGTGAAAACTGTACTTTCTTAATCTAAGACATTTCTTTTAAAATACCATTTTTTGTGGACCTGCCAGAGTTTTGCTTTTCTTGGAATAGATCTAAAAATAGTTAAAGCACACTTGTGATAATCTTGTTTACTTCTTTGGAGATAATGCTGCCACATCAGGGTTTTATAGTAGGAGAAAAAAGATAATTTTTTCATGAAAAAAGCAGGATTTATAGAATGACAGAATGACAGAATATGCTGAGTTGGAAGGGACCCAGAAGGCTCATCAGCTCCAGCCCTCAGCCCTGCACAGGACCATCTTCGAGAGTCACACCATGTGCCTGAGAGGAGGGCATTCTCATGGATCTTAATTGCCTGTGTTGTAGATGCTTTTTATATTAAGAGATGATGCTGTTAAAAATGCCAACATTCTCCTTTAATATCACTTGGAGTTTTTACAAGTTGCTTAAAAACACAACATGATTGTACTTTGTCATGAGATCTTCCTTTTCCATTATAAAGTGCCATATGGTCATACATTTTGATTTCTTTCCAGAAGTGTCACGTAAGCTCTGCTTTTGTAATCCCTTGGATTTTTCGGTTTGGAGTGGCTCCTTCTCCCTGCCACAGTGTAGGGGCTTTTACATCATCATATCTTATGTTTTCTCTCCACAGCTTCTGCAGAAAAAGACACAATCAAGAATACCTACTCCAAAGTCATGGATGCATATGGGCTCTTGGGTGTGCTAAGATTAAATCTCGGTGAGTCAAATATGTAAAACTTCAATTTTTCATTTGGGAAAGAAAGCTATGCTGCTCCTGTAAAACTGAATCTTGGTAAGAGGAACTGGGCTCGGGTTTTTTTCTATTTGTTTGTTTTGTTTTTTTCCTTGGTAGAGTAACTTAGAAGTTTGGAGCGTTCCCAGAAATGAGGGAGGGGACAAAAATAACTTCCGTTTTCGCAATCCTTGTTCTTTGCAGCGTAGTTTCTCCTGTTTGTGTTTCCTTTTTTTCTGTAGGACTTGGGAACATGTTCTTGGTGCTGGTTCTTTTTGTACTTTTTCAGGCAAACGGGTTGCCTGTGTGCCTTTGAGCAAGTAAATGCAACCACTCCCCACTCCACTGAGACCCATTCTCTTACCTGTGCCTTTTTGCTTTTTCCAGGAGACACACTGTTACATTATCTGGTTCTAGTAACAGGGTGCATGTCTGTGGGAAAGATTCAGGACTCTGAAGTGTTCCGAGTCACTTCCACGGAGTTTGTGTCACTGCGAGTTGACCCGACAGACGAGGATCGTATTTCCGAAGTGCGCAAAGTCTTGAACTCAGGAAACTTCTATTTTGCCTGGTCTGCAACTGGTGTCAGTCTAGACCTGAGTCTCAGTGCTCACCGCAGCATGCAGGAGCACACCACTGACAACAGGTTTTTCTGGTGAGTTCATAGTTGTTTCAGCAGGCATTAGAGTAGTGAATTCCTCTACAGAAGATTTTATCCTTGTCTTTCCCAGCTTTCACATATACACCTTTCTCCCACAAATCTTGGTGAGATGGAATAGCATTACTTTAACTCTAAGGGCAGAGGTATGTTACTAGTGACAGGATGTTTCCATGGCCACTTAGAGTTTCTTAATCAGAAGACACAGATTTTTATTGCTGATATTATACTTTGATCTTAACAGTTGTCGTGATGTTGTGTTTTGGCTTTAGTGCCTCATAATTCTTCATCAAGTGTGTCAGCTTTTTTAAATGAATGTGGCAATGGAGCCTTAAAGAAAAAAAGATCCTATTTTTGAACACTCCGGATTCTAAAGTGGCATGGTGTTTATATGTAGCTTCCAAGTGGGTTTCCAACATATAAAAACACTTTAAAAGTTTTATTTCACAGCAAATTGATATTGCTGGTTTTGTTGACACAGCAGGTAGGCTCTGCTACAAAGTGCACTTTGCTTGGCTGCTGAACTTGCTATCCTTTTGCTGGGTGTTTTTGAATAAAGTATAGGTTTCCACACAGAGAACTTTTGGTAAAAGGAATGCTGCTGTTCTTGCCAATAAGCAGCTTAAATAATGCTGGAAGTACGCACAGTGTCATGTCAGAAATTCTGCTCCCTTCTCTTCAGCCTTTGTTAAAAACGGTCTGTGTGTCCTTGAACCTTGGAAGGCACTGAAGGGCACTGAAGACTTGGCAGTATCCTGTTAGAACACCTGAAAAGCTACATCCTCCCCCCTCTTCTGTCCAAAATACAACACACCAAACCAGCTCTGGCTTCTCTACTCTTTGCCACTGTTTTGGTCAGGTAGAGGAATCTGATCAGAGTGAAGCATAAGACAAAATATGTGTATTAAAACATAAAATAAGCTCAGGTCTTCAGAAACACTTCTCTCTTGATGTAGGTTTATAGGACTTGTAGGAACCTTGCTGTTTGTCTCTGCAGTGCACTTAACCCTGAAATTTATATTTACAGAAATTTGAGACTTAACTGGCTGTGAATGTATTCCTGGAAGCTTGTCTGGGAAGTGATGTGATATGATGACATACAATGGAAATAATCAATGTATAGTGACAAGAATTTTTCTCTGGCTTTATTTTGTGGTGGTGTGAAACTGAATGGTGCTTTATCCACCACAAAAAGTAACCCTGTCATTGGAATTCTGGCTTGCTTTTCCAGAGTCTATAATGTTTGGCTTCTCAAAGCAAGGTTGAGCAGAGAAATGTAAACAAGCTTTGAGTGTTGGTTTTTACTGGGTGATGAGCAGGGGCTATAAGGGTTAATTTTTTAAGGTCATTAAAATTCAGAGCTTCATTCTATATTCTTATTGTGCAGATGTGTAAGCTGTTCTCATGTAAACTTTGCTATTTCAGGTACATTTAAAGAAGAGTTATATCACAGAACTATAGCATGCTTGTTTTCCTGTTCTTATTCATGGTTTTAGTTGTAAAATGTAAGGAGTTAGTAGTGGGCTGAACAGTTTGAGCTGGATTTTATATCCTCCCAGTTATTTCATGATTATTTTGTCCCTGACAGGAACCAGTCACTGCATTTACATCTGAAGCACTACGGTGTGAACTGTGATGACTGGCTGCTACGCCTCATGTGTGGAGGAGTGGAGATAAGGACAATTTATGCAGCTCACAAGCAGGCAAAGGCTTGTCTCATTTCACGACTAAGCTGTGAACGGGCTGGCACCAGATTTAACGTCCGGGGAACAAATGATGATGGTCATGTCGCTAATTTTGTGGAAACAGAGCAGGTATGTTAAGATGCAGTGCACATTGCTTGGCTGACAAAGCCAGTGTTAGCACGTGTGTGGTGTGATTTTTGCTCTAAATCGACAGATCACAAGTCCAGCCTGTAACCAACAGATATTGGAACAGTTCCTTTGGTGCTAAATAAGGAATCTAAGTAGGTTACATAATTCAATGATCTTGGTTTTCAGTGTAGCTTAGGGTAAGGGCACACAGGAGCCTGGGTTGCAGTAGCTTAAGAAGCTGTTATCCATGAGCTGAACTGCTGTGGGTGGCTGTGCTTCCCTTGAGCCTCCTGAGCTGAAAGTCTTACCAAGTTGTTTAAAACCTCTTACTCATGGCACAGGGGTTACTCAGGCCCAAATAATAAAAGCCCACTGTATTTCAGAATCATGATCCTGTGAGGGAGCATGAGGGTGCACAATTTCTCTTAGGAATTATTCAGAGGCGATAGAGAGAAAAGTCTAGGGAACACAATAAATGTTTTAGCCTTTTTTTTAGTGGAATATGTAATATGTAAATATATTTTATTTTCTCCGTGTTTAGTTAAAGCCAAGAAATCTAAAACATTACACTGTGATCACTATTAACACTATGCTTTTTTTTTTCTTGACAGGTGATATATTTAGATGACTCTGTGTCATCTTTCATACAGATTCGAGGATCTGTTCCCTTATTTTGGGAACAGCCAGGCCTGCAGGTAAACAGGAGATAGATTTAATTATAGAAGTAATTCCTAACGTGTTTAAAAATACATGAATGAAGTAGCTTTTGGGTTCTTCTGCACAGTTCCCTCTCAGGATGAGGTGATTCTTTGGGAGTGAATGGGTGCTATGATGTGACTCACTAGGCCTGCTTCTCTCAAGTCTCTGAACACTGCTCTGCACACGTTTTGAATGTCTGTTGCTCTTTAGGTGTTTTCTCTTTGAAGTTCTGAGTTTTTCCTGTTTTAAGTAGGTTGTCTAAGGGCATCCAGAGAGACTGTTTTCTTCTAAATTGTTCTTGAGAAGTCTTTTCAAGAAGTCAGTAAGGATCAAGAATTACTGTACTGTAATTTCATCCAAGTTTTCTAGAAAGAGGAGCTGGTTCAGCAACCACTGCTGTGACACAATTTTTACAGGAAAGGTTATAAAGAGTTCATGCCTCACAGGGACTCCAGGTTCTTCAGACATATCAGCATTTTGTAATAGAACTGATGAAACATTTACATGCCTTTTACTCAAACCAAGACAAATAATTTAATGTAATTTTCATGTCATAGGTGGGATCCCATCGTGTCAGAATGTCAAGGGGTTTCGAGGCGAATGCACCAGCTTTTGACAGGTGAAAGTATATCTTAGATTTTTGGTAATGCACCACAGATCTCTGATAAATGCTGCATCACAGAGATGGGATGTATTATTCCAAACAGGAGGCTTTATCTATAAAAAAGTGGGATTCAGCAAAGCAGGGAACTCTCTGGGGATTGCTTATGCCTTCGAGTGCTTTGTTGGAAACTGTGAATTAAATTTATAGTGAAATATTTGGCAGCGTTTCAGTCGGTGTTGCAGGTGTTCCTGTTCATTTTCTGCATGCCAGAAGATGACTCTGGAATTTCTCTTCTGTTAACAGGCATTTCCAAACTCTTAAAAATTTATATGGCAAGCAAATTATTGTAAATTTACTTGGGGCAAAAGAAGGGGAGCACATGCTCAGCAAAGCTTTTCAGGTGAGTGTGACAGTTCTCTCACTGTGCCTATCCTTGGAGTTTGCTAGTTTGCAATGAAGCTTTTATACAGCCTTTGAAAACCAAACCAGGAATGCTGTGCTCTGGAGCAACTGCCACTGGGAGTTCGAATTTGATTTATCATAACAGTGCTGCTTAAGATACATAATGTGAAATAAATGGTTAAGAGCTCTTTATACAATTTGTTCTTGATTCTGTTCAGATTGGTTACTGTGCTGAAAAATTATAACAGCAACATAGACAATGTTGAGGGATTTTCAGTTATTTTCATATTTCATGCTATTGAAAAATGTAAATATTTTTTACACTATAAAATTGGTGAATAAATAAGTGATACTTTATGATATTTAATACTGTGATGGTCCTTTCAAAGATATTTCTCTTGGAATTAATGGATCTGTTCCTTAACGTGTTTTTTTTTTTAAATCACAAATTAATTATCGATTTAAACGTGAAAGCTGCTTCATGATTAAGAGGAAATGTTTGTTCAGAAGATGTTAACTATGAGTGGCCACTTTCATTAATTCCCACTGGTTAGGTTAAAAATAACTGTCATGGTGCTGTCCATAAATACTGACAGTTTGAGGAGTTCTGTCTGAAGCCAGAGAACATATCAATAGCCATCTGTTATTTCCCCCTCCTTTTTTCCTATTCCCTTTGTATTGTAGAGGTAGAATATCTTATAGAATATCCCTATTCAGTGGGATATTTGCTGCATCCAGCTCTTCTGGTAGGAGACAGCAGTGTTCCCAGGTGCCCACTCACATTGTGTGAGCGCTTCAGGATTTTTCAGTGAATATTTGGGAAAGTTTTACCTAAGACAAAGCATGTCATAGACAAGATGGCTAATAAAACAGCCTTTAAAACATTTGTAGCCTCTTCTTTAGCTCATACTACTGTATACTCAGATACTGGTTTATTTATAACTTTTTATTCTCTTTTTACAATACCAGAGCCATTTGAAAGCATCTGAACATTCAGCTGATATCAAAATGGTGAACTTCGACTATCATCAGATGGTTAAAGGTGGAAAGGCAGAAAAACTGCACAGTGTGCTTAAACCTCAAGTCCAGAAGTTCTTGGAGTGTGGATTTTTTTATTTTGATGGAAAGGAAGTGAAAAGGTTTGTGTGTATATAACTTCTATATATTTTCTCAAATTAAATTGTGTTGCTGGAGTGGATTTCACCCTTTAGTAAGAAGATAAGAGAAAAGAGAGAAAAATTAAGGGAAAAAAAGTATCTTTTGTTACGGTGTTTTCATTGTATCCAAGATGATGCTTAACAGCTGAATTATGAGTCACCTATTTTACTCCATTAAAATTTTTTCTCATTCTGAGTATACTCTAAAAATCTTCTGTGAAGATCTCTCTGAGACATTGAAGGGACAAGAATTAATTTCAGGCCTTTGACCTCATGATTTAGTGAAAATGGTCAATTGTCCTTTTTCTTGACAGATTACAGAAAGAATATTTTTCCATTTTCCAGTTATAACGTTCTCTGTATTTCCTTTAGTGATGGAACACACCATTTTCTGTGTGCTGTAAAAGTTCATGTTCAGTGCAGTCCTTTTCTGAATCTGTTTGCACCTGGGTTCCCCATGTGAGTGGTTCCTTTCTCTCAAAGAGGGAATGAGATGCCTGATTTCTGTCCCGGTCTGTACTTCTGTCCTTATTCCTGGAGCAAAGGCTGTGCTTGTCTCACCAGAAGGGGAGTAGGGCAGGAAAGAGGCAGCATTCCTGCTCTTCTCCCTTCCACACGAGGTTCTCCCTGAGAAAGAGAGTTGCTGAGTGATGAGGTGGTTGTGCTGTGCAGTGGGAGAGGAGACTTCCAGTGCTGCTCTGGCCTGGCTGTGAGATTAAATCCCCCAGGGACAGGGTTTAGTAGCCCTTAATAGGATTAGATTTAGTTGGAGGGTGCTCAGGTCCCCATCTGCTGCTCAAAATGTCACTGACCATACTCCAAAAAGCTTTCGAAGTGGTGTGACACTTTGGATTGGGAGAGCAGCATTTGCATCCTGATGGAAATTCAATAATCACACATCAAAAAGACTGGCAACAGGCCGAAAGCCAAATAGACCGTGGCTTGTAGTGACTTCAAAAATCGCATTAATGAAAGACACGATGATAATGTTTGTGAGTTCATGGACCATCTCCTTTGGGGAATGTCAGGCTTTTTTTGTATTTCAAGTCAAATGTGGAGATAGTAATGCAAAAAAAAATAATCCTGGAGAAAGTTCTTCAAAACTTTCTGTGGTTTATGGTTAAATCTCCCAGTCCATGTGCTGAAACCATACTGACTTCACTGGGCAAAGCATGTAGTGGGAATGACAGAAGTAAGGAATAAGTGACTCTCATTGGGAGAGTCACAGGAATTTTGTACTCTTGGCCAAGCAAGCAGTGCATGGATGTTGCCTGACATAATCTTTTCAAGACCTTTCCAGCAGGAATTACTGGGCTTCTCCCAAAGAAAGCAGAGCAGGCTTGAGGGCCTCAAACCTCCCTTGAGGTTTGGCAGGAAAGGCTTATTTTTCATTTTTATTTGGGCAGGAAAGAGAAAGTAATGAGTGGTTGAAATTGGCTTTAGTTTTATCACAAATTCTTCTTGCTTTTAGTTTATTTAAACAGAACCAAGAAGTGTCTCTACTTTTTTTTTTTTCATTTTTGTTTTAACAAAAGTTATTTCCCTCTGAGATTCTTGGGAAGTATGTTAGCTGAATTATTTGAAAAGAAAGCCTAATCCTGTATAACACTTTAACCAAGCAAGCAACGAGGATTGCAAAAAACTGAAGCAGAAATACTGATGTTATTTGCAGAAAATGTTGTGTGCAGTGAGCAGTGCTGCTCTTGGGAGCTCACCTTCTATTCCTGGCAGGAACCAACAATACCCTGATTTATTGTCCTGGTTCAGATCTTCATGTCCATGTCTTTGTTGAGGAGATAATGTGTTAAATGAGTTATTTCAGTTGTTTTCTCTCTCTGTCTCCCATTGTCCTTGGCACAGATCCCAGAGTGGTACTGTCAGAACCAACTGCCTGGACTGTCTGGATAGAACAAACAGCGTCCAGGCTTTCCTTGGCTTAGAGGTAGGAAAACCATGTCCAGCTGATGCTTCTGTGGCACTTGGGCTGTAAAACAGCATTAACTTCCCTAGGAAAAGTGAATTAACATGTTTCACAGATGGCAGTTGGGTTTATAGTGTGATATGTTCCTTGTTCTGACTTCTAAAGATCCTCAGCATGTTTAAAAATGAAAAATCATGGGTGCTGTAAGGTCAAAATAAGGACAATTTTGTTTTCTGAATTTTATATAATTAAAATGCTCTTGTTTTAGCATCTGTAAGAGGAACTTCTGTGAGAACTGTTTGTAGAACAAACATATCCAGTTCTGGAATATGTAGTGCTTTGCTGCTGCATTAACACAAGAGTTTTCTATGGCATAAGAACAAATCTTTATCCACTCTTAATGTGTACAGCCCTTATATGTCAAACTTAGCTTTGCAGCTCTGTTTTTTCCTTTCTTACCTTTTAAGAACTGGATTAATACGACCTTTTTTTTTTTGGACTAGGTGTGCCAAATTTTTAAGCAACGAGAACTAAATTATGATTTAATTATGATTTCAGCTAAAATATGAGAGCTAAAAGTATAAAGCTGATTAATAAGAAGGGAAATGGTAAATCCTGAAGAGCTGCTTACCTGATTTTAAAATTCTGTTTAAATGAGATACATGAATTCTTACTTTATTTAGCAAGGGAGATACTTCAAATAACAAGTACTGGATGACAACTCTGGATGACCACCTAAAATTATAAGAGCAAGCACCCAATTTCAGAAGCTTCTTTTCTTGTTTATGTCTTCTTAATTTTGTGTGCAAGTTTCCTTTTGTATCTTTTGTTAATTCCTGACCAACCTTCAGAATTTTGCCTTTGTCATTCTGTGTTCATTGTTTTGGGCTCCTTTTTCGTGCCGTTGGACACGTTTTTAAAAGCTCTTAAAAATCGATTTTTTTATTTAGTTTGGTGAATTTTTAGATGAAAATGTTTACAAATCAACCACAACATTATTTTCCTATGTTACTACCTATCTTCAAAAGAAAACAAAGTGCTGGTGCTAAGTTACATGCATGATGCAGCCTTACAAGCATGACATGGTGTCAGTTTGTTCAGAGTGATATGTATAAACCAAGGATTTGAGGGGTTTTATGCATATGTGCTGAAAAATACAATGTGCCTTTCAATAAATACATCTAAAGATTTTTCTTTTACAAAAGTTGTCTTCAACTGTTGCAGATGCTAACAAAGCAGCTGGAGGTATTAGGATTAGCTGAGAAGCCTCAGTTAGTTACTCGCTTTCAGGAAGTTTTCCGATCCATGTGGTCTGTGAATGGTGATTCTGTCAGTAAAATTTATGCTGGAACTGGAGCCCTTGAAGGAAAGGCAAAGGTAAAGCACATTTTCTTAAATGTTTTAACAGTATTCAGCATGGGTTTTAATAAATTCTGTCATTAATATAGCAACAATGAGATTTTCTTTTTAAAAATTTGCCTTTTCTTTTGGTAATCCTAAAAAAAATCCCAACCTAACCAACCAAAACAATTAGCATAAAACTATTGGTTGTGTAGATAACCGGATTTTGTTCCAGTAGATCCCTTCCCAGCCATGCTTATGCCTCCCAGACAACACTGTTCTGTGTGATAGGATAAGGCTCAAATCTTCCATTTCTTTAGTTCATAGTTCAGAAAAATGTATATTCAAATCAGCTTTAGTTTTTTTGAATATTTTCACTTTTCTCTCTCTTCCTCTCCTGCTGTTGTTTCAGTTCCATTCACTTCTCCTCTCTTTTCTGGTGTGTTAGACTGGATGTTGTTGTTCGTGCTTTTAGTGTTTAACAGTGTTAGTATTAAACAGGTTGCAGCTGAGTGTTTTTTGTTTGTATGTTCCTCCAGCTCTTTCTTTTTAGTTTTGCAATTACTGGAAAAATACCCAAATTCTGTTTCTACCCTGCTTTCTAAGGTTGTGTTAACAGTTCCCTACTCCATGACAGTGTAATGCTCAGTTTCTCTTCAGCTTGTTTTGTCTTGATTGATGCCCGAGTTATTCACATTTTCTAATGCTGTCTTTTATTTTTCTTCTCAAAATGTTGCTTTTTTTGTTTCCATGATTCTCTGTCTTACCAGGTGATACCTATGAAGACAAACAAATGTTGAACCATAGCAGTTTTTGCCCTTAGATCCTTCAAAAATGTCTTCTCACACCATTCTTATTGTCAAAGAATGTGCTTCTCCTCATTCTGTGTTACATCCTATGTACTCTTAGTCACCTGTTTTGGTTTTTCCATCACTTGTTTGTTCAGACCATTCCAGGGCCCTTTTCTGCACGTGTGGAAGGTCCCACAGCAAGAAACATAAAACCAAAATAAGTGGAAAAGACTTGTTGCTTATTCTACCCTTGACTGGTGTATACGAGACTTCTTCATTTTGGGAATTGCTCGTAGTTTACTGTAGAGTGGAATTTGGTTAAAGATGTTTAGTTTTATTTTCTTACAAAAATGTCACCCAGACTGTCAGGAAAACTGCAAAAAGTTTCTCCCCTTTTCTTGACTTTCCCATTCAACCCTCCTTAATTCTTTTCCTAAATTAATGGTTTTCTGCTGTTCACTTGGCTACTTAAATTTTCTACTTTGAAAAATACACTTCCTGTATTTCCATTTCCATTTTTAATGTTTAAAATGCAGAGTAGAGTAGATATTCTGTTTTCAGCTTGGGGTTAAACCACGACAGTGCATATACTCTGCTGTCTTTGGAATAACATTGGATCCCTGCCCCGGGACAACTGTAATTAGTATCACATCTCCTAACTCAAATACAGCATCCCTGACACGCGTCCCATCTATTTAAAGAGGATCTTTAATGCTTGCAAAGCCATATGATACTTGCTCTAATTTCAATGAAACCTGACCAGGTCACTACTCACTATGTTCTTGAGTACTCTGATAATCTATTTTAAAATGTAGATTTTAAGTTGTGTTCTCATCTTTCAAATGAGATTTTCGATGCTTGAAATTCTTCAATTTCTTACTCGTCAGTTTGATTCTTCAAAGTCCAAGAGTACTTAGAAGTAAAAATATGAAAATTAAAAATAGGAAAAAAATTATTTTAACCTTACATGTGTTAATATACATTTCTATTCTGAAAACCAGTCCCTTTTAAAGTATTACAATACTTGTTACATCTAACTCCTTACCTGCTCTTTCTTTTGCTTTCTCTGGGTTCCTTTCAATTAATTGCCTGATTTGGGAACGGTGAGTGTGTTTTTGGATCATAAGTTGTACATTGTCTGCCAGGAAGGGAGCACATCCCATCAAAATCCTACTGCAGTAGTGTGTGCCCTATGCCTCATCCACATTGTCTGCCAAAAGTCATGGTGCCAATTTACTTCTACTTAGCCTTGCAAAAAGAGTAGTTTCTTCCTTGTTGTGTAGTACAATTTGTACAACTAAATCCTGGGGTAGTTTTTTTAAGCTTGTGTCTTTTCCTTATGCATTTAAGAGGCCTTCATGAACAATGTCTGTACCAGTTGATCAGTGTCTGTGTTCCTTCTGGGATACTGCATGAGACTTGCATGTTCTTTTCAAAAGTTACAGGTTCTTAATAAGTTGAAGCTATCTCTGTTTTTAACATGGATATTTCAGAATGTGGATTCTGAACTCATATGTGCATATACATATATATTCATGTATCATGGCATTTGGACTCAAGTGCTTGCTCATCTCTCACTATTTGGGGAAAAGCCCAAAATCCCTATTATGGTCTAAACATGACACTATATGAAATTAATTTTTGAAGACCTAAGGTTTAGGAAAAAAAATTATTCTCTTCCCTGCAGTATTTTATTTAATTTCTTTTAAATCTGCTTGTTAGATGTGCCTTGAAGGTATTAATGTGTTGTTTAGCATTTGGGGGTGGGGGGACAGCACACATAGTAGAGTAGGCTGAGGAAACTTATATTTAACACTTAAAGAAGGAAATTGCCTTAGACTTTAAAATCATTAACACGGTTTACATATATGCTACTGAATATTGCCAATGTTGTTGTGAGCAGTGTCCAACATAAAATATTTTATACATGTTCCTCCCTAACAGGCTGGAAAGCTGAAGGATGGTGCTCGTTCTGTGACCAGAACGATCCAAAATAACTTTTTTGATAGCTCCAAGCAGGAGGCCATTGATGTTTTGTTATTGGGAAATACCCTAAATAGTGATTTAGCAGATAAAGCACGGGCTCTCTTAACCACCAGCAGTTTACGCGGTATGTGTCTTTCAGGATTTTAATCTGTCTCGTAACTATTTGGTGTAAGAAAGCTGTATGGAGTTTGTTTTCAAAGCACTATTGGAAGTATAAATGCTGTTTTTATGTTCTCTTGGCTTATTAAAAGATGAAAGTTACTTCTGCTTTACTAATAGTGCCAAACTAACATGCTGCAGTTTACCTGTTTGTTATTTGTGGGTGAAGTTCTGTGTCAAAATCAGAGAGTTTTCTATAAGAAATTCTGCTTGTACAGAGCAGCCATGTGGGACCTGGGGTTCTGGTTCCAGGAAGGTGGTTCCCCTCCTCAGAACAGGGAGCTGAACCAGAATCCTGCATCCCTAAAAAGGTGTGTAGCCTCCATGGTCCCCAGGACTACAGTCAATCCCATTCTTCTGTAGGTCTGATGGGCAAGGAAATAGTGAGTCAGGTGTAGGGCTGTGGTCAGAGCACTCTCGTGGGATATAAAAAACGGAGGAGCTCATACTTGGACAAAGAAGGAACTTAAATTTGAGTCCTCTTTCCAAGATCCCATGTGTTCTAAATGGTGGGTTATTGCAATGTTTGAGGGATTAATAACATTCTAAAATTTTCCATGTAATTTTTTTTTTCTTTCTCCTGGACACTTCTCAACCTAGAATGAGGAAAAGCGCCAAAGCTTTGGTGCAAATCTCTGGCACAAGACAAAAATCCTTGCCCAGTTGTAGTCTTCATCTTGTGGGCCCACATCTTCATCCAATGTGGAACCTGAAAGGGTGTTTTTCTCCCTTTTCTTTAGGACAAGGTTTCATGTTATTGTAACTTTCCTTGTATCTGAAACCTGCTAAATCGGCCTCACCTCAAAATTAGTTGAAAGATGTTTTCATTTCTTCTCACTTTCTCTGGGAATGCAAGCTGTCCTTTCCATATTTGCAGCTCCTGGCAGCTGAGGAGCATTAATCCCTCTTCACTGAACAGAATGTCTCTGCATTTGCTGCTAGGTGGCAAATTAACTAGCAGGGAACTTCATCATGTGTAAATCCATTATTAATAAAGCAAGAAAAGAGAATTTGTTAATCCTGTTGTGAAACTTTGTAGATTTTGCAGCATAAGAGATGTGCTCTAACTGATGCAAATGGTTTTGTGTAATAAATTGTGTGTTACAGCATGTTCTCTCACATATTGCTGAAAAATTCTAAAAAGCAATAACTTATTTGACTAATCTTTTCTTGTTTTCTTCTTGCTGCACCCGTAGTTTCAGAGCAATCATTACAATCAGGTAGAGTATAGTACATTAAACTGTAAATGCCTGACCAGCTGTTGTTCTCTGGCTTCTTTCTCATGTCTGTGTAATATTTGGTTGTGGGTTCCTATTTTCCTATGCAGTCCTGTGCCCCAACGTCCTTTAATCCAAGAAAAGCTCTTTAATCCAAGAAAAATGAGAATTTAAGAGGTGAAAAATGTTGTGCTTGGGTGTGAGTTAGGAAATGAGGCAACCAATTTTTTTGGATTTATTTTTGCAAATGTAGAGGAATTTGCCTTTCTATCTGGTTTGGGAGCTTCTGTATTTTTGCTTTGTTTAGGATAAGAGGTAAAATTCTTCAATATGTTTTCTAACTTCATCTTATTTGCTGTTAGAATGCTCCACCTGCTTGTGTTCTTGCGGGAGACAGGCTGATTTTGTACTATCTCCCAGCAAAGGTTAATGCTGTGCTGGAAGGATTTGAAATAACTTGCTGGCACTTGTGTTTTGTGAAGCAGAAGTCCAATCAAACTCCCTGAAATTTGGTCACCTCTGCAGGTGACACAAAGGGAAAATATTCGAGCAGCTCTTTAGGTTGAACTCTCAGTAAGGGCAGAGCTTAAGGAGGGAACTTTTTAGGTAACTCTTCATTTCCTACTTGGAGACATGCCAGTAATATCCTGACCAATATCCCTGATGTTGAGCTTAAAATATGAGAGACCCGCTTTGGAGAATTCAGAAATTCTGAATTTTCTGATTCTTAGTGGAAATTATCCTTTTTGATGTTACTTAAGCTGTTTACCTGAAGCTGCTCCATTAGGGGAGATAGGATATATACATATTCCATATTTTGAAGGGAGAGCTGCAAGTACTTGTCAGCTGTGTAACACTTCATCTCCTTGTTCCCAGACACTGTTCTTTAAAATAAAATATTCCTAATGCTCCTATGTGCAGATTTTACTTCATAATTTTGAGGAAATTGAAATGACCTTTACATTTGTCAACTTTGCTTTGTCAATTTTGCTTTTTCTGTATGTGTTTACCTACTTAACTCTTAGTGAGTACCTAAAGAATGAAATCTGAGTTGTGGGTAATACACACCCGAAATTATCTGATTCACTGGCATTTGGTCAGTGTTAAGAGGTGTTTATTGGAATAAACAGTCACATTGTCATTGATGGTGTTACCTTCTAGCTTATAACTCAGGAAGAGTGACACAAGTCAACTATTTTTTAGCATTTCAAGATTTCACCTGGATACAAATTGCATATATTGAAACATTACTACAGGAATTTGGATGTTGTAGTTCCATCAAATTCAGTTGCACAAAATATCCCCCACGGAATATTAAATAGGCACTCCCTTTGTAGAACTGATTTCCAAATGTCTGTTTGCCTGGTAAGAGCAGCAGTTATTTTTCCTGCAAAATAACAGAAAATGTAATTGATTGGATTTTTGACAGAGTGAGGCACAATTTTTCTGAAAAGATAAATAGCTAGAAATATGTAGTCAAATCAAACTTGCAGGAGGCTCAGGAGTTCTGAAGAACAACTGGTTCACTCAATATTTGGGAAAACAGATGATTTTTTTAAAAAATTGTTTATGCTAATTTATAAGAAGTACCATTCTACAATTTAGAAAGCTTGCTAGTTTAAAGATAAGAATTGCCTGTCTGTAATAAGCATGTTGTCAGTTCCCTCCTAAAGTTAGACTCTAACATGATAAGGCTCTTCATATTAGGGCTTCATGACAATGTCAGGAGTTAAATTCAATTTTGCAGCTTTTCTTAGAAGCTGCCAGGTAGCAACGCTGAATGATTTGGAGTAAATATTTAAAATAAAGCTGAAAAGTGCTAAATTTTTAAAAGAAAAAGAAGAAACTGGAGAGGATAGAAGTCCAAACTCTGATACTAAAACTTGCTCAGAGTACTACAAAGGCTACTCTGTGGAAACCTTCAGAGCTGCCTGTGATGCTGTTTGGGTTCTTTGGGTATTTGGATGTGTTGTGGCTACAACATTGCTGAGATTGGTTTCCCCTCTGTGGTCAAGTCCTTGAGTTGCTGCTGTCCTTGACCCTTGGTGGCTCTTCAGGCATGTGCAGGACTTGTTGGCTTGAGTTACCTGGCATGTAGGTGCAGTCAGAAGTAGACTCAGCATTTGGCTCTCACCTGAAGTTGTCAAGTATTCTGTTGGCTTCTTGCTGTTTTCTAGGCTTCATTTCCCTGGATTATGATAAGGAAAGCATGATCCCAAGCATGGTCTGCTTGTAGTGCCCCCAGGAGACACCAACCAGTTCACTGCCTTTTCTCTATGATTACCCATCTGTGGTTATGTGGTTTGTTCAGCAGGAAAAGAGCTCACAGCCAACAAATACAATATAATATTTTCTTCTCTTGTTTCCAGTTTGTTTCAAACCCATGAGGGCTAGAGAATTTGTGATTTTTGTTTTAACCAGGTAGCCAAGATTCTGTAGCAAATTCAAAGGTGGCAAACTTAAAAAGAATAACTGAAAAGACAGCAGCAGCTCACTAATCATCTTATTTGGGGGATTTCAATGAAAATATTGTGCCCAGTAACTAATTTGCAAGACAGCAACAAGTGAAGGGAAGAATTCCATCTAATAGTGTTTATATGATTCTCTCGAAGTCGCATAACCATGAGAGCATTCAAAATAGGTACTTTATTTAAGTGATATTAATTTACCTGACCATTGAATCAGCTGTTTCATATCTGTTTCTCACAATGTCCTTTACACGTGTCGTTCCTCTCTCTCCCATCTGGCAGATAAAAACAAGGCACAGGGAAAGGCTGGTGGGACAGAGAAATGAGTTTAGTTGTTTGGAATCCCAGCCTACTTTCATCTCTAAAGCAGAACTTCAGGAATCCAACTGACCTAAAAAATAATTTGGATTTGTGACTTACATAGACATACTCTGCATTTTCAGAAATGAATATATCTTCAAGTTAGTTCTGTAATAGAAATTGGATTTCATAAATGTAATCTGTGAAAATGGTGTTGGTATGTGTGAAAAATAATGGTTTCCCTAGAGAATCACAGATAAGGTGAAAGAACGACAGATATTTATAAAACATGAAAATTATGTTTCCTTCATGTATTATTTCTATTTATATTATTTTGAACAAATTGCTGCTGTTTTTCAGTCAGTCAGTGTCCTACTCAGACAAGGAATGTCTGTAAGGGACATTTTCCTCTGGGAAAGCTACTTTCCTCCTTCTTCAACAGTTTAACTTTCTCTGTGTCTGTGCATGTATATGGGAAAGCTCTCATTGCCAAATTTTCCAAAGAAACATTCTCTATAAAAATAACATCTCTTCAAATGTTTTTGCAGCATCTGTAAAAGTGCTGAAGAGTATGTGTGAGAACTTTTATAAGTATGCAAAACCGAAAAAGATCCGCGTGTGCGTTGGGACGTGGAATGTCAACGGGGGGAAGCAGTTCCGGAGTATTGCCTTCAGAAATCAGACCCTCACTGACTGGCTGCTGGATGCACCAAAGTTAGCTGGGATCCATGAATTCCAAGGTAGCGGTTTTATTCTGTTGTTTTTTCCTTGAAAACTCTGATTTTCCTAATGAGATCATGAGCATTAAAAGATATCACAGAAGCACAGAATGTGTTGGGTTAGAAGGGACATTAGACACCACCCAGTCTCGCCCTGTGCCATGGGCAGGGACACCTTCCACTACTAGACCATGTTGCTTCAAGCCCCATCCTGCCTGGCCTTGGACACTTCCAGGGATGGGGCAGCCACAGCTTCTCTGGGCAGCCTGTGCCATGGTCTCACCACCCTCACTGGGAAGAAGTTTCTTCCTAAGTAAAGAATTTCTTACTAAAATTAATATATACATGAGGTCTTGCTTCTTCAGTTGATTAGAAAGGACAAACAGTTTTTTTCATGTTTCCCTGCAGATCGCAAAAACAAACCTGTGGACATATTTGCCATTGGGTTTGAAGAAATGGTGGAGTTGAATGCAGGAAACATTGTGAATGCCAGGTGCGTGTTACAATCCATACAGGACTAGTTTGATTGATAAGCATGTTTTTTGAGTAAAATGTTATTTAAAATTTTGTTTTCTTCTGTTTTGTGCTGGTTTGGATTAGTCTGGATTAATTTTTTACTGTATTCTGGTTCTCTCTCCCAATTTCTGTGCCAGGATTGCAGACTTCATCTCAGCTTTCCCTAGCAAAGCTGTGATCACTTAGATCGTGTATAATGTAATCTCAGGGATCCAAACAGTCAGCACTTGACTATATTTTGCATTGCACCTCCAGCAGCTCTTCAGCTTTTTCCTGTGTTTAATTTAGTTCTGGTGTTCTTGTACTGCTGGGGAACAGCAAATCCTGTGAAAATCTTTCCAAAAACTTGTGTTGTTGATGTGTCGTTATATAGTGTCTTGCACCAGGTTGTGATCTGGATAAAGCAAGACTTCCTTTCATCCTGTCAGTTTTCACTGCCATTCCTTGGATGTGTTATTGTGGAGTTGGGATTTTTCACCTCTAGCAGAGTGGGTTATGGAAATAAATTTTTCTCAGTGGTGGGTGATACAATTGATAAATGTGTGTGTAGTCCTAGGGCCATATTCCCTTTACCCATTGTTTTCTCTGCCTGCATTGCTTGTTTACTGGTGTTAGGCAGTAGCTTTAACTCCTTGGGAAGAGCACCTAAAGCCCATAATGCAGTAACTTTTGCATAGGCTTTTGTCTTGAGTACCAAGTAGCAGCATGTCATGCCCTGATTTCACACTGTCTACTTAATGCTGTTTCCAGGCCTGATATTTTTCATTTATATCCAATGCTAGCTCTAAAAACTGGGGTCTGTTGTGTCTCCAAGGAGGTTTCTTTTGGATCTCAGGCCATGGACAACTGTTTTCCAATACTGACTGAGCTGTAGGCTAGGAAATAACTCCCTAGGAAAATTCTTAGGTTTTGCTCCTCTAATCTAGGCTCAGGAATACAGGAAAGATAATGTTGTCTGTGGTGCTGGGAAAAGTGAAGCAGTGTTTGAAGAGGCTGAATTTGAATGATGCTGTCATGACAGTCTAGAGCCCATGTCTCTGGTGGGAGGCATTTGAGGACCATTCCCAACATGGCTTTGGCTTACTGCCCCAAGAGTTAGTTGAGATCATTGGATGAAGTTTATTCAGTTAGAAACCTGCTTACTTTGATTTGTTTTAAAACTGGCATTTTTCATCTCGCTGCGTAGCACAACCAACCAGAAGCTCTGGGCTGCTGAGCTGCAGAAGACTATCTCAAGAGATTACAAGTACGTGCTCCTGGCCTCTGAGCAGCTGGTGGGTGTCTGCCTCTTCGTGTTCATCAGGCCCCAGCACGCTCCTTTTATCAGGTCAGTGGGCACAGCTGTCCCCAGGCTGGGTCACCTCCACCTCGCCTTCTGTTGTGAGATAACACACAAATGTACCCAGGAGCATGGGGGGCTCTGAAGGAGTTGTTCCATCTTCTGGGGAAGCAGTTGCTTAAATTCTTTTATCTCAGCTTTTAAATGCCTCGTGAGTCACCAAGAAAGCTTGAAAGGCTAACTTTTGTCCTGTTACCTGCTCAATAGCTGTTGGCATTTTTTAAAACCAGCCCCGTGGCTGAAAGCACGATGTGAAAATGTTCTTTTCCCAGCCCACCTCAGACATGTGGGTACCGTGTTTCTGGAAGTTGTTTCGCTCTTTCAGGGATGTTGCTGTCGATACTGTGAAGACAGGCATGGGAGGAGCCACTGGGAACAAAGGTGCTGTGGCCATTCGGATGCTGTTCCACACCTCCAGCCTCTGCTTTGTCTGCAGCCACTTTGCTGCAGGGCAGTCCCAGGTTAAAGAGAGAAACGAAGACTTCGTAGAAATTTCTCGCAAACTTGGTTTTCCAATGGTAAGCAGCAGTGTTCAAATTCCACAGTCAATGAGAAGTAAAATGCCTGGGGCTCCAGCAGTGTCGTCCAAAAGCTCCACTTCTATTTTTCCCCCTCCCCAGATTCCTGTGAAAATCAGATTTCCTTGGGTTAGAGGTCACTGGAATAATTAAGTTCCCATAATTTTTATTAAAATAGGAGACTGCAGAAAGAGCAGACCTTTCCAGTGCAATGCCTGAGAGAGATGATGAGGCATAAGTTCACTTGCATTAGGAATCAAGGATTTAGCATAGGAAAGAGACCTTTTAGATCCCTGACATGTGGTAGAACTTTTGCAGGCACCGGAGTTAATCAGCTATGAGAAAAAAATTCATGGGAAACAGCACTGTTTTCAGTACACAGGAATGATTGATTTTTGCTAACAGTTCTATGCCATGTTCTCATAAAGTATTATCAAACACCAAGTAAATACTTAATTTTTTTATCAGTGCAACAAAAGTGCTTCCCTGAGACTTAAAGCTGTTTTAAATTTGTAGTCAAACTGTCCTTTGTTAGTGTTCATGGAACTGTGCAGTTTTACAGGTTTTTTTTTGAAATTTCTGAATTTATCCCCATGATCATGTTTCAGTGTTCCTTGAAAGTACTGCATCCATCAGTTTCCTAAATGTGCTCTTTTAATCTGCCAGTGCATTTGCTTGGATTTACTTATGGGCAGTGGAAAAATCAAAACAAAGGGGGAAGTAAAAGTTCTCACTTTAGACCTTAGGCTTTGTTTAAAGTAACAGAGCCCTTATGTCTCTCCCTTGCCATGAAAATTGGATGTAACTGAGAAGTCTTCAATTAAATCTGAGTAATAAAGCCCTTGATTTGCATTTTGTCAGGAGACTGTGCCACAAAATCCCAGGGGAGTGTTGTTTTGGTTTTGTGACAGAGGCAGCAGTCATCGCCTTGGAGCTGACTTCTGAAACAGGAGTAGGAAGATGAAAAATTTTGGAATCCAATACAGATGATTCATGTTTCTTTAGAAACATAAACTACATAAGAAATGTTCCTTCTCTCGTGTTCTGTATGTGTGAACACCATACCATTGGCTGCGTAGATGTATTTCAGTTGTCCTCATCAATTAGAAATTATATGTATTTTACAGATGAAAACTGAACTTCTGCACCTGGAAGTAGTAAATTTGTCACCTGGGTCTTTTTATCTTCCTTGTGTGCTTCTGCTTTCTAGGGAAGGATGCTCTTTTCCCATGACTATATTTTCTGGTGTGGTGACTTCAATTATCGAATAGATATGCCCAATGAGGAGGTGAAGGACCTGATACGACAACAGAACTGGGATCCCCTCATAGCAGGAGACCAACTTATCAATCAGAAAAATTCTGGACAGGTATCTTGAAATGTTACCAATACTTCAGAATACTTCATTTTCCACTTTGGCTTAAGCAGTTCTCTGTGGTGCTTCTGTAAATCTGTATCTTCAGCACTGGGTATACTAATTAGAATATTTTTCGTTTTATCAGGTTCAACTACTTAAAAAAACATGTTTGTAGAAGTTCTTTTGGTGATGTTACTCTTTACGTAAGTTGCTGCAGTAGTAGGTCTGATGCTGTTACTGCTAGAAAAAGCAGTAGTCCAAATGGTGCCTTTTTATTTACGAAGAAAACACGGAATAACAAAGTCTGAAGAAAGCCTCTGCTTTTAGATTTGTAGGGTTTCTTAGGAGGCAGCATGTAGCAGTGAAAGGAAAAGTATAAGCAGGTTAAAAAATAATTACTGAATGCAAACAAATTGTCTCAGAAGTTGTGGAACTTCTGACATTCTGACATTGGTCTTCTGACACAGACTTTTAAATTGACTGGATTTCAAATTGTATTTCCAACAAGAAAAGCAGCCAGCTTGTCACTTGATGCAGATTTGATTGTAAGATCCAAGTCAGATTTATATTTTACAGATTTCTGAAGTGAAGTAAAACTGACTCATATGAGATTAAACCCAAGAGTGGAGCTTTGTTAAGTTAACTAGGGTTTTAGCTTGTGTCCAGCTTAAACACTTAAGGGCACTCCTCATGTCTTGTGTCAGCTGGTTGTGTGTTTCTGTGTTGCAAAAGCCTCCCTAAGGGAGTTTTTGATTCCTTTCAGTTGACACTGTATCTCTAAATATGTGACAGATAATGTCACATAATACCTCTTTTTATTCTGTTTTCCTATTTGCTTGAGAAGAGATGGTGATATTATCTCTAATCTTTCAGTTCATATTGAATATATTAATGACTCTTTATTTTTTCCTTCTTTTTTTTAACTCCTATTTTTTGATGGGGCATCTTGTGTCAGCTTTTCCCTGTAAGTGTTCAAGGCCAGGTTGGATGGGACCCTGAGCAGCCTGATACAGTGAATGGCATCCCTGCCCATGGCCAGGGGTTGGAGCTGGATGATCTTTAAGGTCCCTTCCAACCCAACTCAGTCTGTGATTCTAAGAATTTGCAGAAATGCTTGGTACATAAAATATAAACCTTAATTCCCAACTTTTACTGGCAGAGAAACAACTAAGCACCTAATTAAAGTGGTGTGTCTTCTGGGTAACCTCCAATGACATTGGAGGAACAGTAGGTTGCTCATAACCCTGGGTTTAAAGATATAAATGTTGACACACTTCTGTTTATTGATGATTGTCTGGGTCACTATTTAGTCATAGAGGCAAATGTGGAATGTTTTCAGCAGATAAAATGTGGAGAAGGATTCATATTGCCAAGTGACTTTTTTTATTTTTATTTTGAGACGTCTACACAGGTTTTCACTGTTAAAATAGAGAATTCTGATTGGTTTCAAGCTGTTTCCCATCTGTTTCTGTCTTCTGGCATGACATATAACGGCTTTGTCTCTTACAGATTTTTAGGGGATTTTTGGAAGGGAAAATAAATTTTGCTCCTACATACAAGTATGATCTGTTCTCTGATGACTATGACACCAGTGAGAAGTGTCGCACACCAGCGTGGACAGATCGGATCCTGTGGAGGAGGAGAAAATGGCCCTTTGACAGATCAGGTTTGAGTGTTTCCTTCAGTTGTTTAAAATACTCTTTTTAACTGGCTTAGAGAATCCAGTTAGTGACATTCACAGTGCCAGTGGTTCTGAGCTTGGTAAGAGACAGAACACTTAAAACAGCATCTTCAATAAAGGCAGTGATGCTTAACAGAGGGTCAGGACTCAGATCCCAGTTACTGACATTTCAATAGTGCAAAAGGAACTTCTGGGGTTTTTTTCCTATAAAACACTCAGTTTGGGTTTACTTTCTGTGATTTTTTTTTTCTTTTTACAAATAGCTTATTTTTAAAGCCCAATCTTGCAATCACCATGGTTTTCCCCTTCTGCTTTCATTGCTGAATGTAGCTGAAGACCTGGATCTCCTGAATGCAAGTTTTCACACTGACACTAACGTCCCCTATACGTGGAATCCTGGCACTTTGTTGCACTACGGAAGAGCAGAGCTGAAAACATCTGATCATAGGTTTCAGTTTTATTTTATACATTACTTCCTAAGATTTAATACTTGTGCTGTGTATTTTGTTGCTCAGATACTCTGCTAACAGTTTTTTCTTGTGTGTTTCTTTCCAAGGCCTGTTGTTGCATTGATTGACATCGACATATTTGAAATCGAAGCAGAAGAGAGACAAAAAGTGTATAAGGAGGTGATTGCAATGCAAGGACCACCTGATGGGACTGTGATGGTCTCCATCAGAAGTTCTTCAGCAGAAGAAAACTATTTTGATGATAACTTGATTGATGATCTTCTTCAAAAATTTGCAAGCTATGGCGAAGTTATACTTATAAGGTTAAAAAAACCTTTTTACTTTTAATCTCTATTCATAGAATCACAGACTGGTTTGAGTTGGGAGGGACCTTAAAGCTCATCTTGTTCTACTCCCTGCCATGGGCAGGGACACCTCCTACTAGTCCAGATTGCTCCAAACTCCATCCAGTGTGGCCTTGGACACTTCCAGGGATGGGGCAGCCACAGTTTCTCTGGGCAAACTCTGGGAGGGCCTCCCCACCCTCACAGGGAAGAACTTCTTCCTAATATCCCTTCTAACCCTGCCCTCTGGCAGTGGGAAGCCATTCCCCCTGGTCCTATCTGGAGCAAGTCCAAATTTGTTCCCACCTATTTCCTGAATAAAGTTGCTTTCTTAGCAGGCATTTCAGTTAGGATCTGCTTCATTTTTAACATTTAGATTTCAACTTCAATGTCTTTACAATTAGTTTTACATACCTGTAAGTCTCTCAGTTTTCAGACATATTTTTTCCAGATACTCTTTTATTTTTGAGATAGAGCATCATATAATTTTATACAAATTTTGTACTCTAAAATTAGGTTAGAAGTTTTAAATGAACTGAAAATGAGAGGATCCCTGTGCCTTTTCACTAAGCTGTCAATTGAACTATTAGGTGTTGTAGTATATTGTTTGGTTATTGTTTCCAATGAACTTTGCAGGTTTGTGGAAGACAAGATGTGGGTAACATTTTTGGAAGGAAGCTCTGCTTTGAATGTTATGAATTTGAATGGTATTGAGGTAATGTAAAAATTACTAAATTTTCATATATCAAGAGAAGTTCCACCATTTTAGGGACTACTTGAGTGGGTTGGAGGTTCTGTTTGTTTGTCTTTAATTCTTAGAAGTTCTTTCCATTCCATACTAGACTGTTGCATCTCCTGTTTTTTTTTTTCTTTTGGTAGCCACAGAGCATTGTGTTGAGTTTCAAAAGCCAGATGAAACAAGTATTACTCTTTATTTTTAGGAGAAGGACTGTTAGAGAAATGAAGTTCCCATACTGGGAAGCATCTTCATCAAAGGAGGGGCTTGGGGTTCTTTTTATGATTTAAAAAGCAGAATTTTTACTTTGGATTTTTAGAATAAACCAGTATAACATATTTATAGCCTGCAGTTTATTAAAAATTCAGCACTTCTGTACTGCAATCACTGAAAAATGTTTAAAAAAAACAGAAGCTTTCTGATCAACTGAAAAGGGAAATCTGGAGACAAGTTGTTAGTTTTTCTATAGAAAAATATTAAATAGCTCTAATTAACAGTTTAAACTATATAAATGTAGTTAATTACCAAATGAAGTGAAAAGCATACTTATTTTTGTGACATGTCAGTGCCATTGTTTAGTCCCAGAAATCGTGATAACCTTATTTGTGATATTTTCAGTAATTTTTTTTTTAAACTTTTAAATCTAGAATGCTGAGTTTTAATGTCTATACTCTTAACAATTTCTGTTTTGTGCATACCTTTTCGGCAATTCAGCTACAAGGACGGATTATAAACATAAATTTGAAAAATCCAGATTGGATCAGAAGTTTGGAAGATGAAATGAATCTAGAAAAGATTAATATTGGGCTGCCTTCATCAACAAGCTCCACTTTGCTTTGTGAAGATGCTGAGGTTACTGCAGATTATGATATGGAAGGTTTGTTGAGATAAAGCATTCCTCATTTTGAAATGTACCTGATGATAGAGAAACCTAGAAGTTAGGGAAGAAAGGATTGTTATGGTCTTATTGGAGTTACTGATGGGATAATTGTCTGGTTTAGGCATTTTGAATAGCAGCATAAAATGTTCTAAATTGACAGTTTACTCTTCAAAGGCACATCCACATTGAGCCTTTTTTTTAAACACCATTGTACCTTTTCCAAGCAGAAGCTATTACAAACAGCAGATACCTTGGAATCCCCTGCCCAGCCTTCTGGAGAAAAAGTGAAGCTTGCCATGTATTGCAAAGCAAGGATATAATTTTTATCAAGGTCGTCTTTGTAAAGCTGATTGTTTCTTAGATTAAACAACATTACAATTGCCACGCTGTTGTATAAAGCTTTAACATGTGCCTAAAGTATATAGTGTGCCCTTGAACCATTTTAAACTGGTTTGAATGCACATACATTCCTCATGTGTAATTTTATGATGTAAGAATCATACTTCGGTTGTTGAGATAATTCGTTTGAAATTTAGGACTTTTTTGCATAAAATTCCATGCCCAGAATCACTTTATAATTCCTCCACTTTTTTAAAATAAGTAACTGTTGATCCCCTTTTCTTTTTTTGGGGATTTGTTATTTAGGAGACATTGATGACTACAGTGCTGAAGTAGAAGAAATCCTTCCTCAGCATCTACAGCCAACTTCGAGCTCAGGGCTTGGAACCTCCCCCAGCTCTTCCCCACGTTCCAGTCCCTGCCAGTCCCCCACACTGTCAGATGGACCCGTGCTCCCAGTGAGGCCCAGCCGAGCCCCAGGAAAAACTCCTGGACCTCCTGTTTCCACACACGGTGTGTATTAATCACATTGCTCCACTGCCTCAGGCACTCTGTTCCAATGTGTCCATGGAATCCTGGTTCACTCCAGGCTCAGTCTTCCCTTTCAATCTGTGCTCCTGTCAGCCCTGAGATGTAAGTTGTAATCAATACATTTGGAAATTGGGTGTACAGTAGAAAACTTCAGTTGAAACACAACCTTTTTTTAGTGACAAAGTGAACACAATTGTGGTATTTGGAATGGGATCTAAAAGACTTTGTTTCAATGTAATTTAGAGTAACTTTTAGCAAAGACTGCTCAAATGCCCTCGGGATTCTTTTTGTAGCATTTTTTTCCAGAGCATTAGCTCATGGGTAAGGGTCACAATTGAAATTTGGAATGTTTCAATTTGTAAGAATGTTGAGGATTTCATGAAAAGCATAAAATTATTAAAACACATAAGACAAAAATCTTGGTTTAGCAAATCTTTTCATCATTGTTTTTTTCCTCTTTTTTTTTTTACCCTCTCACAAAAACTTCTGGATCGTTATTTCCAGGGCTGGGGACTGACAGGGATAAATTTTTGCATTGTTTTCTGTCACATCTTTCAGCTGAATTTCAGCCTGGTGCCCAGCAGAAAGAGCCTTCTCAGAGCCTGGAGCCGAAGCGTCCTCCCCCCCCTCGTCCTGTTGCTCCTCCTCCACGTCCTGCTCCACCCCAGAGGCCACCTCCACCCTCAGGTAGTGTGGGGACCTGTGCCAGGTGCTCAGGAATATTTGTTTCAAGTCTGTGAGATGAACTTTAAAGTTTAGGACTAAAATGTTTAGTTGGTACATTTAATAGCAATAACAGCATGGGAAATGACAGCATTTTTCAATACCATTTAAATATTATTAGTGAATTAAGTTTTTTATAAACTTATTTTCACAGTTTTAAAAATGTGGGCTTCCTACAGCAATGTTTGGTCAACATTTTCATTTTTTATAGCATCTTCATTTTTAAAATAAAATATAAATAATCTTATGCATTCATTGATTTATATTTCTTTAATTTTGGCATCTGTATGTATGCATTTTATCATGTCCACGTTTTTAATGTAGACTTCATTTGGATCATCTGAAAAGGTGAACAATTGAGCACTACAAGAAACTGGATGTTCAGAAGCATATGGGCAACATAGTTAATAACAGCTGACCCTTGTAATTTTTAACTTTCTCATTCTTTCTCTTCCCTCCTACTGTACTGATATTTTTCATTATTGCTGCATTCATTTCTAAAATACTGTCAGGCGGTAGGAGTCCTGCACCTGCTAGAAAAGAATTTGGAGGTAATGATTTTAATTGTTTTCCAGTATGACTGCGTAGCAAAACTGCTGTGGTGATCTGTTGTGACAATACTTAACGTGATGGTTTCCAAAGGTATAAAAATGGGTCATTCCTAATGTCATAGAAATGGATAACTCTTGAATGTCAATATAATTTCTGTCTCGGGGTTTGTCCCCCTCTCTGAATTAAGTTTGACTTTTTAGTGAAATAATATTTCTCCGCAAGCTGGTACTTTATAGTCAGAGATTAAGGCTGGCCCAGGTCTTTATTACTTTGTCCTGATCATAATACACCCAGCTAACTTTTCTGTGGAAGCTGGAACTTGTCTGTAGTTGTAGAAAGGAGAGCTTTTTTCCTCACAGGCTATGTCAAGGAGCATTGTTAAATGGCTTGTGATTGTAGCTACTTGCAGTAATTATCCATTAATTAATTGTTCAAATTGAAGCCACTGCTGATCTGGCTCAGTTTCTCCAATTAACAGAGAGCTCCAAATCATGGAGCTGTACTCATCTCCATGCTGAACACTGATATATGGATAGTTTACTTTCTGTTTCCAAGTATGTAATGTGTTCCTAAGCCCTTCCTTAGAGACATGAAATGTCCTCCATAGTCCCTGCAGTTAGTGTTCAGAAACACAAACTTAGGAAAGGAGTTTATCTTGTTACTTTGAAGGAGAGCTACAGGTCTTTACAAAATAACAAAATCCTGACATAATCCTCCCCTAATTCCTTGTCACACATAGAGCTGTCCTGCTTGGACTTAGGGATAGGGGGAAAATCGCTCATGGCTCCAAAATACTTCTCTGAAATACCACTCAGTTTGGTAGGAAAGTTTTTTTGAGAAAATTATTCAAAAGTTTTGAGCAATCTCAGAAAATAAATAAACTATTTTACATAGTCTATAAATATCAACCAACTTACTCTGATGTCAGGCAAAAACGTATGTGGCTCTTAAATACTATGGAGGGGAGTAGGTTTTAATGCCAAAGGTATAATATTTCAAATGAATTAAAATGCAGAAGTTTTAGGAAATAGTTTATACATCACACTCAACATAGGTGAGATGTAATTCATTGTACTTCAGTCCTGTTTAGCTTTATGTGCACTGACACAATCCTGTTTGCCTGGTTTGTCTCAATTGTGCCAAGACTAGTCTTCTTTTTTTTATCCTCTTTCCCAACATAGCTTTCCATAAAGAGTTGTAACTTGCATAAAACTTGCTTTTTATGCAGTCATTTGAGGTTGTAGTATATTTGTTTCTCATATATTATTCTGACTGAAAGTTCTTCACCTTTTCTATCCTCTTCATTTTCCACTCATGGTGTACATGTATAAGGCATAATACTCTGCTTTTCAAAGACACCTGAGCTCAGCACAGGACTAGAACCAGAATAAGTGTCCTAGTGGGTTACTCTGCTTGGGGAAAGGGCACCTATTTCTCTTCCCTAGAAGAAAGGCTCCTAAAGCCCTGTGAAAATAACCCTGTATAAGTGGATGAAACTTTGGTTATAGACTTCTGTAGCACATGCAAAGGGACGTTGATTATGTCTTTAATATGTTGTGCATTTTAAATGTTACTTCCCCCCCCTTTGTGTTTTGACATTTTTTTGCCAAGTGCTTCAGTCCCGTCAATGCCCATAACATTTTTTCTAATAGCTCAGTGTGCTTTGAAGATGAGAGGAGGATTTGGACATCAAAATGTTTCCAAATTTGGTCATATTTGACATTTAGAGAAATGGGGCTCTGCACTCATTGCAAAGCTTAACAAAGTGCAGACTTTTCGTATGGTAATACAAAAAATTTTTGCTGAACTGTAAGCTCTCAGTTGTTCATAGTTAAAAATTAAAATGTCACACTGTTTACCCAAGACTTTTTTAATACATTACAGATTAAATTCTTACAGAACATTAAAAATTATAAAGGCTGCTAATTGTCAATTGAAGTTAAAAAATAACATTTGTGGTTGTTTTTTTTTCTTTAATAGTACCAGTTAGATATTTCTTGATTGTTGCAGTTATCATTGGTTTAAACTGTTAAAATGATCTTAAGATTAGGAGAGTACACAGTATTTTCAGTATATGCAATAATTTGGGTAAAATACATAACATTTTCACTGTGATTATCCTCCAAATAAATAAAATTAACCTAGAGAATACAGTAATACAGTTGGCATTAAAATGTTAAGCTGTGAAAACACTTGCACTCAAGCAGCAAGTACTGATTAGTTTACTATTTATAGTCCCTCACTAAACTTAGCCCTGCAAGAACCATTCCACGTCTTTATTTTTCACCTGTAGCTTTGGGATTCGTTTTGCAGAGCAGAGTCCAGGTTGTTGGGGTGCATCAGGACATGGCAGTCAGTTTGAAAAAGCTTTTTTTATTTAAAGATGGGGAAAGCACCTTTCTTCTTGCTGAAGAAGGAATGTTGAGTGATGGAGAAAACAAGAAGCCTTAATGCTACAACAGTAAATGCACTGTCCAAATGCAGGCAAGGGGCCTGGATTTCATATGTATGTATAAACACACATATATATATGCACGTTTTACTTTATGGGAAGTCAGAGTTACATTATTTTCTATTAAATATCATCTTTGCAAAACATGCAGTGTTTGTCTGAAGGATGTCAGGGCATATTACAGGCTGTTTCTGTGTAAATCCAACCCCTTTCCTTAAAATACTATTTAAAACAACTGTGTGATATCTTTTCTTGCAAAGTCCTATGTCAAACTGCCGTAGGTATTTCAAGCTCCATACAGACAAGTCTCATTTAAAATGAGACCCACAAATATGTTTCAGGTTCAGATGTACATTTTTCACTGTGCATAAGATTAAAATATTCCTATACGGCCTATTGTGATCTCAATACCATAATTTTGCTTTATCACTGTTGAAGAGTATTATTAGTAAGTGAAATTTCAGTATTTGCCCTTTATGCCCTTTCACTTCCATGTATTGAATATTTTTAAATTTACAAAACCTTCTAAAATCCTGGTGCCCAGCAACCTACCTCTGTATGGTGCACTGGCTTTAGTCATCATCCTGCATGAAACAAGATATGCTTAACAAAACCATGCTGAAAATGCCTGTCCAAAGTGTGAGCTGAGCTGTGGGAAGGGAAAGTGAGGAGATCTGTGGAATGAACAAACTAGTTCCCTGCTCTTGAAGAGAGAGGTCTCCTTGTGTCCATGGCCATCTGAGATGAACATTCAGCTTCGTCTCTGTGACTACCAAGGGTTCAGAGGAGTGTCCTGTGCTCTGCTGGGCTGCTGTCCACCTCCCTTGGTATTCCTCCAGTGGCAGGTGGGCTTCCCATTGCCTTTCCCACTTTGTTCTCCCCAGGGGGTTCTCTGGGTTGTGTGGGAAAAGGGCAGAACTACAACCTGCAAGCAGTGGAATGAACGTTCTTGGGCAGTTTCCCCCCTGTGCCCCTTCACTGCTGCTTCTCTCAGAGAGAAGTTCATGGTCAGGAAATTTTGAGTGGAAATCTAATGGCAATTGGCAGAGCCTGGAGCTCACCCACAATAGATAACATATGCTGGGATGTCATGTCTTTGAACCAGATGTTCAGCCAAGCCATAGATCTGGCATCTCTGGAGACAATCACATTCCAGCCTCATCTGCAGTCTTCACTCTGCCCACTCGGAGTGACACCTCCACCCATATCTGACAGAATTCACAGATCACAGAGAGCTCTGAGCAGATCCCACATATTGACACATGATGAGAAAGCAGGAGGCTGTGTCAGCACTAAGGCAGATTTTGATTTTCAGGTAGGCTTCCTGAGCACTGGCTCCTTTCCTTCCTCTGGACTTGAGCCACTCCAGAGTTGCCAGATACCAGTTACTCTTTCCATCAGGATTTCTCCTTGCATACTGTCTATGCCATGCCATGTTTTTACTATACAATGTTAGGGACCCAGCATATGCTCGGTCAGGTTACAGAAATAAACTCAGCATGGTTATGCATGATTGAAAGGCTGTTTTCTCTCAATCTGAACTGTAACACCAGATGATACAGCTCTCCCGAGTACACAGCGCTGCTTGGAGATAATGATACAGTTCTGTAGGATACATTATACAAAGTGGGAAACATTTCTTCCATCGAGTTGCTTACTCAGATGGAGTGTGACAGAAACAGACTACTTAGTATTCTGAATGACAGGGAGCAGCCTTAACGTTGCAGAGTGTGTTTGATGTACCTGTTTACTCCCCAGTGTTTGAGTGCAGGCACATGCTCTGTTTTAGGAGAGGTTCAACACCGACATGTAAGACCATACTGAATATACAAAAATTTGTGGAGAGTGAATATTTTGAAGCAATGAAATTCTCTTGCAAGTGTAATATAGAATTAAAACAATGGATGTTAGTAAACATGAGCATACTTGTTGAATTATAATTCACACCAGTCTGGTTCGACATGCTGCTACAGTTATCTCCTACAAGTGACTGTAATCCAGCTAGGCCAGTGTTAAATTGTGTACAGCTCTCTTGTGGCTGTGTTCTTTCTGGTTTTGCTTTCTCAATCTGCTGCTTTTCTTATGCAATGTACAGCTTCTCTTCTTTCTCTGAAAAGGTCTTGGAGCTCCTCCCAGTCCTGGGGTAGCTAGGAGAGAAGTAGAAGGTAACATAACAATTTTTGTATTCTAGAAACAGAATTCTTGTTTAGTACTTGAGTAATACTATTGCCCTTGTGATGGTAAAGGTGGTTTCATGAAAGTATTTATCACATGGAATCTTTCTTCTTTTATTTAACATAGTGTTCAGACATAGTTTTCAGACAATCAAGTTGCTTCCTGGTTTTCAGTGATGGTGGGAATTGTTATAGAAGGCATTTATGAAAAATGAAGTGAAAACTTTGAGTGGCCTAATCAAGAATGCTTTCCAGGCTGACTCTCAGAGGAGGCTGGTGCTGACTGGTCACTAGAGTGACTGCTATACCTGAAACTAAATCTGGAATTTTGGGAGCCTGACTTTTCATAAAGAACTAAGTATATTCATATATTTTGGGGAGAGAAACTTCCATTTAAACAATTTTGTTTGTAATTTAATATTTTGTCTCTTTCTAAAGAGCACAGTGATAGCTAACTGTGTGTGACATGCAGTTATGAGAAGCATTTCTCTTTCACATTCTAATTGGAGAGTGTATGAATAGTGCTGGATGGGTCCTGTAGCCATGCCAGCACAGTCAGGGGTTTGGGTTTCTTCCTATTCCCACAAGAAGGTGTTCTTTGCAACAAATATAGGTATGGCAGTACAAGTCCTAATAGAGTCACAGTCAGGATGTCCTCTTGTATTCTACAATTAATTTTGGCCGTATTGCTGATTTATTTTTATAAATTGGCAAAATTGCCCTATGCATAGAATAGTCAAGGTTGGAAGGGACCTTTTGGGGACTGTCCACTCCATCCTCCTGCTCCATGGAGGGTAAACTGGCACCAGGTTGCTCGGGGTGGGAGTTGCATCACTGAGAGCTGTGCCCAGAAACCCATTCCAATGGTTCTGAGGTTATCCGACAACCAGAGGCTGATTTGACAAACTGTCTTGTGCACCACAATGTTCCTTCCACTGACATGGTGGTTTGCCTTCCTGGGAAATAAACCACAGAAACACAAGCCAGAATCCCAAACCTCTTGGCCTAATAAAAATTGTGCACTTGTCTGAGCTGAAGGTAATTTTTTCACCTCTTGCACTTCCCAACTTGGAAGTTGCATTATGATGACAAGGTTGTCATTAGCATCAGCATGGCCACAGTGAGGCTGGTGCTCAAAGAGATTTGTCCCATAAACACAGAGAGTGGGGCCAGGAACTCTTATACCAGCTTTTTTTGTTTTAAAGACTGCTGTTAGAACATCTGCAGAATATACCACAAAACAAAACAGCTTCTAGCACGATTGAAAACATGGGGCACCTGTACAAGTGAGCATCTTTAGCTTGCAATGAACAGGAGGTAATTTGACTTAATTTGTAATTAAAAGGGTCAAATTATTCCATGTGTGCCATGGGACAGGGGTGTGTTATAGTGACAGCTGATGGATAGACAGTGATATGTAACAACTTTTTAAAAAATCGCTGGTGTCTCTTTGCTCCCGTTCTCATTAGTGGTAATGTAACATTGCCATCTAATACCCATTTATGGCTTATCTAACACAGATAATCTAATTTTTTTTCCATGCTTCAAAGCACAAAAAAGTCCTGGAACACAAAGAAAAGATAACTTAGGTAATAAGTTTACATGCTTTGTACTAATTATAATAAAGAGAGAAGTTGATTTTGAAATATGTTCTAAGTCAGCAATCTCTAATATCTGTTGCAGTTCGTAGTCACCCTCCACCTTCAGCAGGCATGACCAGACCGGTAGGTATTCTGTCTTACAATAATTCTCCTCCTAAGTTTATGCTATTTGTTAGGTCAACATTTCTGTAAGTCATAACAGATGTGAGAAATTTGCAAAATTGACTGGTCAATTTACAGCTTCTATGAGTTAATTCCCTCAGCAGTTCTTGTCTGTTGACTAAAAATGTTCCAGAATATATATATGTATGTATATATACTGGATGTGACTTGATTGTTTTGCACTCTATACAATTATGTAACAGGCTCCCAAACAATACACATCTCCTTTCAAATAACTTCAGAGTTACTCTTTGTGTTATATGTCCTTGCTGATTTGGTATGATAAAATGTATTATCTTCTATGCTGAAATGTAAATCCTGACAGCAGTTGATTCCTTGCAGCCATTAATGAATTATCCAGGCAGTTGATATATCATGATTATTTGATGTTATGGGATTTTTGTACCTTGTTTTAAAAATCAATTTTGATAAAGGTCTTCATGTAAAAAGGAAACATTCAACTAGTACAACAAATATTAGTTCTGTGTTTCATTCCTTTATTTATGGAACTGAACTGAAGGAAGGGAAATAAGGATTTATGGGTGCTCAGATAATTCACCTCTAGCAAGAACTCAAGAGATGGAAAACATCTGCCTTATTTTTATTAACAGCAGCATATAGGAGCCTTTGTGTTTGGCTTATCATTAAAAAATTACTAAGAAATGGGATTGTTTGCTGATTATTCTCTAAACTTTACAGCATATTCCAGTATTGCAGCTACTGCAAACTACTGTTGAAACTCTCCATTGAAATAACGTTTTGCTGATTCATTTTTCTCAAAGACATTGATTCATGATCTTGGCTCTTTTTTGTTGTTTTCCCAGAAATGTAAATCAGCTTCTTCTAAAATTTGGATAAAGAAAAGTACACAGGAAATAAGAAAATCTGGTGTACAAAAGAGACTTCACCAGTGTCTTGGAACTGGCATAAGTGCAAGAATTTTAGTTGGTATTATCAAGACAGAAAAAAAATCCCCAAGCAAAAAAAAACCAAACCAAACCAACAAAAAAACCCACAAAACAAAAACAACAAACAAACAAAACCCCAAACAAACAAAACCACACACACACACACAAAAAAAACCCAACCAAAAAAACCTCCGAAACCCCAACAAAACAAACAACTGTAATAGAAGATCTGAAAAAACATGATGTTTGCCTCTTTTTCTTCCCCTGAACTCTGGGCATTTTTATTCCAGTGCCTTGTATCCAGCTTTCAATTTGGTGTTTGTAATTCACTCATTTCAGCTGTAATCTGGAATAACTTCCTATTTCTCTCCAGCCTTCACATGAGGCAGAGTGTGTGTTTTATCAGTACTGTTTTTTGAGGAATAAAGTAGCTGCTGTTGTTGGTTGTGTTGCTTACAACAATTCACAGATTTATGTAAATTATCTTATTAATACTAGCAAAATAATAACTGCTTTTAGTATTGGTGCACAGATAAGTATTTATATAACACTGAAAACAGTTGTAAAAATTCTTTGCTTTGAATTGAACCCTCATCATGTTTTGAATATATTATTTGCTTTTACATGGGCATAAAACATAAATATAAATAAAACATTAGTTCAGCAGCTGTTATCAAATCCTTTATTTTTCACAGACCCCTGATTATCCCAAATCATTTAACAGTAGATGACTACAGATCCAAAGTAGAGCTAAAATACTTTCTTTTTATCCCCTTATCATGTCAGACTGTTCCTCCTCGAGCTGGAGTTATCAGTGCCCCACAAAGCCATGTCCGTTCCTCGGGGGGAAGACCAGTACCCGAAACTCAGACTAAACCAGCTGAACCACCACGGGGTGAGTTTCCTTTATAAGTTAAATATAAGTGTCACAATTCAGTCAAGAGATACAGTCTCTGGTTTGAATGCTTGTTTTCCAATAGAAAAATAATGACATTTCTTTTCACTAGAAATTAAGAATCTTGAGTGTAGTAACACTTGGCAGTTTCTGTTAATCATCTGTAAGTACTGTAAACCCTCACCAGATAATAACCTCAAGATCACCTGAGATCTTGACATGCAGATTTCCTGGTATCAGGAGAAGCTATGATCAGATCGCAGTGTTTTGGTCTGAGCAAGCTGATGTGTCCCTTCATGTTAATCACTGGACATTGGTAGTTCTGTAGTTGTAAGATCTGGAATAGAATTTATGTTTGACTCTTAAAGCCACTTCCTAAATTCACAGTTTAAAAAACCCCTTTATTAACATTAAAATATACATTTTATAATAGTGACTTACAAAACACTTTTTCAATACTACTGAAGTACATTTAGGAATGACATGGCTTCTGGAACTCTTGTTTTGTATAGAATCACTGAATGGTTGAGGTTGGAAGGAACCTTAAAGATCCAGTTCCACCCCCTTGCCGTGGGCAGGGACACCTTCCATTAGAACAGGTTCCTCCAAGCCCTATCCAGACTGGCCTTGGACACTTCCAGGGATGGGGCAGCCACAGCTTCTCTGGGCAACCTGTGCCAGGGCCTCACCACCCTCACAGGGAAGAATTTCAATATCCAATCTAAACTTGTTCTTTCAGTTTAAACTATAATAATAATTTGTAATGGAGATCTGCTGAGCTTTTGATGATTTCCAATCTTGTTGCCATGAACACATGCTCTTCTTACAGCCCCTTCCTCTGCAGTTCTCTCTGGTGCTTCCACAGCCATGTGTCCTCATCATGCCATCCTTAGGACTTCTGTTACAATTCTTTACGATGAAAATCACTCCAAATGTACTTTTAGGCTCACCGTTGCTTCCTGAGCCACTAAAGCCTCAGGCTGCTGGCTCTGCTCAGCCCAGCACTCCCATGCTAAGGATGCAGGAGCCCCTGATTCCTGTGGCATCACATCCATCTCAGGCAAGTGCCCCACAAAGCCTGGAACCCCCACAGCCGCCTCCTCGTAGCCGATCCTCTCACAGTTTGCCTTCTGAACCTGCTCCATCCCAGCAGCAAGTAAGTAAAAACACTTTGGAAATACAATTTTTTTTTGTTATATAAATTAACACAGCTTGTTATGAATGCTGCAGACTTGTGAGGAACTCCTAAAGCAAGCACACAAACCAAAATAAAGTTCAAAAGAGTGGATTCAGAGGTTGTCAGGTTCTAGTAGGGTAATAATTGCTTATGTATTGTCCGTGAATAACTAACATCTTAAATACTAAACATTCAACTTAGGATTTCTTATGAGTCTGACAACTTAAGGAGAGCTTATTCTTAAAATTACGTTGTCATTTGGCACCTCTGTGTGGAAAAACACTCAATCTAAGAAATTTAATTTTAGAGTGACACTTGCATGACACATAAGTAGCAAGTAAGATTAGTAAGTAGCTAACAGGTTTTGAATAAAGTCATTGCATGATGCGGTGCTTTGTGTTGATGATCGTTCATTGGAGAAAGACAATACTGATTAATACTTAACAGAAACAGATTCTTCCCCATTCCCCAGTGTCAGTTAAAGTATAGAAACATATCAAAGTAATGTGAAAATTTCATGCAGTAACATTAACATTCTGTTCTGTGGGACCATTTAGAATGTTATTATAAAAAACCAGCAACCTTTTCTAGGGAAAGCCATAGTTCCTTCCTACTGCTTAAAAATGCAGAATCAGGTTTTCAGTGCTGCTCAGAGTTTTGCTTATGCCTACACCAGAAGACCTGTTTGCTACAGCAGTTAGTTAATGCCTATTTTGTACCATAGTGAAGCAGCTAAATTCAGTCCTCAGTGAGTTGATTTTGCATTCAAATTAAAGAATTCTTTAAATGCTTTTCCTTTCTTTCTGCTGAACCCCTCTTTCTGCCTGTTAACTGTTTTTCATTTTGGAATCTTAGGCAAAAAAAATACAGAATTTTCTGAGGAGAGTTTTTTAAATAAATACAAAATCTTTTGAGAGGTAGTGGATTCCAAGCCCATCCTTCTATGCAAATCTTGATTGTGATATTGAAGAACCTAAATCTCTGCTTACAAAAATAATTTCTTACAGTGAGAATATTTAGAATTCTATAGATTACCAAGCAGTATATTAAAAGGGAGAGTTAGTTATTTTAAATAGATGTTATTTATTGTAAAGTAAGATTTTAGTTTCCAATAGAATGAGAAGCCTTATGGTTTTTCAGCTTGAAAAACTGTTACTATAGGTGAGTGATTGTACCAACACAGTTCCCAGAATGAGAGTTATGGGGCTTTTCATGTTAATGGATGGTTATAATTAGACCATTGATGCTCAAATTCTTATAATCCATCTCCAGAAAGTAGCTCAGTCAACTGCAAAGTGAGTGTCTGTGTGGAAACAACTTAGAACAAGATTGAGTTAGTTTTTTGATTCTTAATGGTCAAGCTTACAGTAGAATACAACAGAAATTCAGAATTTAGTGTATAATAAATACTTGTAGTTTGTATTCAAAAAAAATGGCTTAGTGAAAATTTGTGAAAGTATTTTTAACATGAGGTTGCTTTGTTACTTGGATTTTCTTCCTAATTTTCTTTCCTTTGATGTCTGTTTCTCTTTCACAAGCAGGAGCAACCGTCAGGGTAACAGGTATCTGACTATTTACCAATCTTGTACGTGGTCTCCATCTACTCAAGCAGAAAAGATGTATGAATCTTGTTTTCATACATCTGGAGTCCCATCCATGTTAAAAACCACCTGTCTGCATTCATGGATTGACTGTCATACCATAGTTTGCTTTTCCCTTTCATAATGCATTTAAAAGTGAGACTGCATTTATTAGTGCCAGAGCAAATATTTTGCTTCATCATCTTTTATGAAACAATTGGACTCTCACCTATGTTGCTTAGTCACTGCTGAATCTCCTGGTTTCAGTCTATTTGGGGGAAAAAAGATCAGTGTTGGCATTAAATGTTCTCTTAAATGCAAATTTTTTTCAAAATAAACCCCGTATTTCACATTTTTCAAAGAATAGAGACCTTACTACTACCCAAAGTAAAATAAATGGTTTGTTACAATTTTAAAAGCATTTGGTTCCAGAATTGTTCAGAGCAAATTTTTACTTACAATAAAGAGCAATTGGGATTCATAGTTTCTTTGGGGCCTTGTGCTTCTAATGACTACAGGACTTAACCAGCTGGTGCCAAGCTGCATTTGATTTCTATTCTTTCTACAGTTCAGTTTTTCAAATTTTCCCCTCAGATACTCAGTGCCTTTGGTTTAATATTATTCTGCAGAGCACTGACTATATATACACCCCATTCAAGCTACAACTGAATTTTTTTAAAATAAATTGTTATGCTGCATACACTGGGGAAAACTTGCAATATTATTATTATTATTCTTCCCTAGTGTCTCTAAAGCCTGTAGACTAATTTTGTGGAGCTGCTTAGGTAGTGGATGTGTGGAGACACATTCAAACTATGCACAATAAATGCAGTGAACCCAAGATGGATAAAGATGGAGGTTAGGCTGTAGTAATACCGTGTTTTAGCTCACACCCTAGTTCAACAATACATTAGTTAACAGAATTTTCAAGCTAAATACCCAAACTCTTCGGGTATATTAAGGTGATGTGTTAAAATGACAAACTTACTTGTGAAATTTGAATTCTCAGGAGCTGTTTTAACTTAAACTCAATTCATTAAAAAAGGGGAAGCTCCAAACCCTGTTCTGTCAGTATGGTGACTGAAAAAGTAGATACTCCACCTTTTGGGACAGTTCTTACAAGGTAAAAAAGTTGCATTGTCTCTTGAAGAAATGTATAAAAACAGGAATGTGTTTGTTTTTAAAAGCTGAGAAGTTCTGTGGAGAAAACTCTGTCTTCTCCATTCAGTATCATTCTGAACAAGGATAACTTGCCATTTTAAAATATGAAACCAGTGATTGTCCCTTTCCATGCCAGGAAGCACTGGAATGCCTATGGATGCCTGTGTCTGCATAGAAATGTCTGACATGCACATACTAATGACATTAATGTTGCCTTCCATCGTGATGCTTAAATACTGCTTGTAACATCAGCGTGACAAACAATGTAACCTGGAGCCCTTTATTTTGTAGCTGTGCTGGGTTATCACTTGTTTAGAATACAGTAGCATTTCACAAAGATTTTCTCATCCAACATTCACTTGGACTTGGTGGCTTTCGCTGGGATTCTGACCTGTAGGAGGTAGATTCCAGCTGTGTTGACCACCAAGGGGCGAACATGGTGTTTAACAACTCATAGGCTTTTTTTCAGAGAAGGGGTTCAGGGTAGTTGTTTCCATTCCAGTTACAGCTGAATTGTGTTGAAGTTTCAGCTGGAAGAGTGAGAAAGGGGGGAGTATCAGGAATAACCTGGAACCAGCCACGGGATTACTGAGCATGTTGTTTCCTTTGCAGCTGAAACCCAACTGGACGCACAGCTCCAACCCCGACCCCCAGCTCAGCAGTGACCCTTTTGAAGACCTGTCATTCCAGCTGCTCGTGTCCCAGATGCAGACATGTGTCCGAACATCACCCGCTCCACCCTTAAACCAGGAGTTGACACCTTTGCCTTCAGCAGCACAAAGAAACGCTGATAATTTGAATACTATAAACTGCATGCCAGCAATGCCTCCTATTCCAACCTTCCACTCATCCCAGGAACATAAGCGCACCTCTCCAAATCCGTTTATTACTGGGCTGAACTGCGCAAATCCATTCACCGAAAGGACTCCTAACGCTGGGAACCCATTTAGGATGGAAACACAAGGGTCCGGAATAACCTCCCAGGTATGGGAAGGACCTGCATTTTCCCGTCCTTTCCCTTCCCTGCCCCGCCCCAGCTGTAACACAGTCAAGCCTCTATTTTCTGTGGATGCAGCTGAAAACACGTTTTGCTTGCCAAGTAAATCTCTCAAGGCAGAAAATGTGCAGCCCAAGGGGTGGGTGACATTTGATGAGGATGAGAACTTCAATCTGAAGCTAAAGCCATCTACAAGTGTCCCGGATTTTCAGAGACTCAGCTTCAGGAAGTCAGCTGGATCTCCAGGTTTGCTGGGCACTGACCAAAAGACTTTCCTTGGTTCAGACTTTAACTTTGGTGATGACTGGAATAAAAGCTCTACTGATTGCTTCTGTACAATGCCAGCAAGGAGACCCCCTGCACCCCCTGTACCATCCAGAGCAACCAGCAACAGGTCCCCTGCAGATCCCTTTGCCTCCTCGGCACCCCAGGTGTCACCAACTCATGATTTTACAGAAAGATAGTTGTTCCAAGATACAACAGGTTGTATTTGTTGCTACATTTATCCAGTAGAAAATTGGGTATTTGAGATTATTCTGTGTGCAATAATTAAGTGTTAAATGCACTGAAACTTAACTCTACTCATAAACAGCCACTATTGCTTGTGTATAAATTTTGAATGTGTATATATGGTAGAGCACAAAAAAATTGTCTGAAATTTATTAAAATCCTGATGTAATAGTATTTGAATAGACAGAAAAAGAAAAGAAGGATGAGCTACTGATCTCATTAAAATCTACCAATCCTGGACATAGATTTTGCTTAGGGAGCTCTCTCATTTCTGGTCCCCCTTGTGGAATTCCACAGAAAGAGGCTCCCTGCTGGTAGCCTCCCCCCTCCCTTTTGACTGTTTTGTTAATTGTATTTATAAGTATTTACCAAAGAGCTGCCAAAGTTTATTGAGATTTGAATGTTGAAAAGTATTGTTTAGAAGTTGTTTTAATTTATAACAGAGGCTATGGATATTTGTAAGGCTTATATCTGAATTTGAAAGGCACAACGAAAGTAGTTTACTTTCAAAATACAAACAAAACTTTGCATATTAATATATTCAACTAATTTTCTGTGTCAGTACATTTCAGCTATTAAATCCTATTGTGACATACACTCACTAGCACTAATTCAGAATAATTGTTCCATATCATCTATTTATTCATTACTATTTTAACTATATTTTTTTCCAAAAATTAGAAACAGCGTATAGAAAACGTTTTCCCTCAACCTCTGGGAAAAGATTCCCCTTGGGTTTTGAGATACAAAGCAGTCTTTACCAGTTGCAGACAATACAGTCTGCCAGCCAGGGAGTGAAACAACACGCTAACATTGTATTTACAGTAGCAAAATACTCCAGGGCAGTGCGCTTTTTAAATTCTCCAGTGCTATCAAACATGATCTATAAAATAACGCATTGTTCCTTTGAGCAGTCCCTGGTTAACCATGAGCTGCAGCTGTGTAGAGCAGTGATAGTGAGTTTTATATGACGCTTTTTTCTGTTCAGGTCCCTCAACTTGTACATTTGGAACAGCAGTGGTACCGTTTGTGCTTCGGTGTGTGAGTTACCTTGTTTTATGCTGTTGCTATAAACATCTGTGTGATCGGTGTTTTGGTATATTCCTACATTAGCAAGCCAATTTCGGGGGGAAACTTTTTGCTAGTGGGAGTCACGTGATAAATATGTTGTCGAATATCTAACTGCAGTGATTAAAAACTACTGTCTGAACTGTACCTGGTGTTAGGCACCTCTGCACTTCACAGGGCTGTGGGACTGGAGCGGCGCCTGCAGGGACCACTGGGAATGCTTCGAAATTCCAGTCTGTGTGTGTGTATATATACATACATACACACACACATATATATATATATTTCTATATTTAAGCTCCAGTAACGCCGTGACGTGTGTTAATGAATGGGAGCGATGACAGCAGCAGAAGCTCTGAAAACACGAAGGACTGAAGTGAGATGTGACCCGCTCCCCACGGGCGCTGTCCCCGGTGCTCCCGCACGCCTGTCCCTGGCTGTGTCCTCCTCCCCGGGGACACCCCGGTGTCCATGAAGCGAACGTTCCTGCCCCTAATCCGGGTGCTCGTTCTCTCTCCGTGTCCCGGGGGCGGCCCTGGTTCCCCCGCGCGGGGTGCGCGGGCCCTTTAAGGGGCGCCCCGACGGCTTCCCGGGAGGGCCGGAAGCGGAACGGGAGCCGGAAGAGCCGCCGCTGAGGCAGCTCCGGCGGCTCCCGGTGGATCCCGAGGGTGCCGGTGACAGCGGGGTCGGTGCCGGTGACAGCGGGGTCGGTCCCGGGAGCGCCCCCGCCGTGCCCTCAGCGCGCCCCGCGGCGCTGGGCGCGGCCGTCACCCCGCGCTGCCTCCTCTCTGCCGGTATCCAGGGACGCGGCTCCGTCGCTGAGGGGCCGCGCCGGGCCCGGCCATGGTGCGGCTGCACGTGAAGCGCGGCGGCGAGAGCCAGTTCCTGCTGGAGGCGCCGGGCAGCGCCCGTCTGGCCGAGCTGGCGCCCCTCGCCGCCCGCATCCACAACGGGCGGCTGAAGGTGCAGCGCCTGTGCTCAGGTACCGCCCGGGAACGGCGCACGGGCACCGGCCGGGCAGCGGGAACGCGCCGCCTCCGCCCTCAGCAGGGCCGTGGTCGCCCACCGAAACCGCCTGGGAATTCCCGGCTTTGGGGTTTTAGGGCACTGCACAGGGCTGGAAACGCACCCGCTGCATGAGCCTGTAGTGGCTGCTTAAATCAGGGACTGGAAGGAGCTTAAACATCCAGTTCCGCCCTCTGCCACGGGTAGGGACACCTCCCACTACACCAGGTTGCTCCAAACCCCGTACAGCCTGGCCTTGAACACTTCCAGGGATGGGGCAGCCACAGCTTCTCTGGGCAACCTGTGCCAGATCCTTACCACCCTCACAGGGAAGAATTTCTTCCTAATATCTCATCTAAATCTACTCCCCTTCAGTTTAAAGGTGTTCCTCCTTGTCCTGTCACTCCATGTCCAAAGTCCCCATTTTGGCACTGGAAAGGACTCCTTTGTGGCCATCAGTGTCCCTTTACACCTGAATGAGGTTGTTCCCTACCAGGTGCTTAGTGCAAGGCATCCCCTGCCATGTGATGGAGTGGCTGATGTGTCCGAGTTGGTGCTGAGTTCAGTTTTGAGGCAGTTTTAAAAAACATTTCCTGCCCTGCTGGGGGGCTGCCAGAGCTGAGTTCCCCTCAGGTGAGCCTGACCTGGGGGGTGCAGCCCACCCTCACCTGCTGTGCTCCAGCTGCTGGGTTTGTGGGGTGTCTGAGGCCTTACTGAGCCAGCTCTGAAATTTAAAAAAAAAAAACAGCTCAACCTGACTGGGGAAATGCCCAAAAGAAAAGGGTTATGGCCAGCAGGTACCATCGAGGGTTGAATCCCTGCACGGGCATTTGTTATATTGTTTTATATGCATGTGAAATGTATGAATTTTGACACAGCTACAGCATCTGTATCTGTCTATGTGTCTTTATATCCCTTAATATTTATTCCCTATACTTAGCTGTTTAAACTGAAGGCTAGGGTTAAGGTTTGCCTGCACACACATCATGTGAAAGGCTTTTGCAAATGGTCTTTAATAACAAAGACCTTTAATCTTGTTCTGTAAACACTCTAAAGAGATGGAGGAGCTGGCAGAGCATGGTATTTCCTTGCCCTACAATATGCAAGGACTGACAGATGAGCAAATTGTAGAGCTGAAGTTAAAGGATGAGTGGGCAGAGAAGTGTGTCCCGAGCGGTGGGAGCGTCTTCAGGAAGGATGAAATGGGACGGCGAAATGGGCACGGTAAGTCAAATGTAAAGATTTGTTTCTTTCCCTGCAGACATAGACCATCTGTAACAAACTCCTAATTCTGGACCTGAATAACCAAAGTATCAGTTACACACACAGGAGTTCTGTCTTGGGTTAGGGCCTGGGGTAATACTGATTTAAAAGCCTAAAGAGCAGCATCTCTTCAGCACATAAACAATCACCAGGGGCAAGTTGGACTGTCCATTGTAATTTACTCTCCCCACTTGTAAATGTACACTTGAGAACTGGTTTTCTCCAGAGACTCCAAGATACAGCAACAAGTTGTTTTTCTAATATTTCTCCTTTTTTCTCATTGACTGGGACTCAGACTCACTGAACTCTCACATTGTTAGTGAGAGGACAGCTTTATAATGTTGAAAAAGTTGGTTTATGTTGTGGAGGGTATGGGATTATGGTTGTTGCTTTCTACTCGGTTCCTTTGTCCCAAATGAAGTTCCAAGACACAGAATTATGAATTCACAGAGTGATTTGGGTTGGAAGGGACCTTAAAGCTCATTCAGTTTCACCCCCTGCCATGGGCAGGGACACCTTCCACTAGAACAGATTGCTCCAAGCCCTGTCCAACCTGGCATGGAACACTTGGGAATTGGGCAAATACCACTCCCATGTCTTTGGGGAAAAGTCATTTTGGCTGTCCCGTGAGAAATACTGTTTTGTAAGTTAGTAAGAAGTACGGGAATGAACAATCCAACTCGTAAATAATCTGCAGCTTAGGAGTGTCTCTCCTGCTTTGTGATTCAGCACTGTTTCATTTGCTAACAGTGGATTCTGGACAGGTTGTGTGCTTGGTTTCTTCACAGTAAGTGTAGACCATGAAATATGTGTCTCTTGTTTTTAGCTCCAAATGAAAAAATGCAGCAGGTTATAAAGAAGACAATAGAGGAAGCCAAGGCATTAATCTCTAAGGTAAATTTCCTCAAGTGGTGTGTGGGGCTTTCTTAGTAAGTGCTGTGGAGTTGGGCAGCTTAAATAAAACCAGACTTCTTTCAGTGCAAGGGCTGCCAGTTCTTGAGAAATACCATGTAGTGATGTGAATAGTCTAATAAAAACTGACATCTCTGTTAATTATTTCCTTCGTGGCTTTTGGCAAGCTGGTTCAACAGGTTAAGGACTCAGATCCTAAGCTCCAAGTGAATGCTGGCAGCCGAGCCCACGTGGAATGATTAAATCGCACTCAGTGTTACCCAACAATTTGCTATTGATGTGTTCTTTGGGTGAATACTTGTCGTGCTTTCTGGTGAAAAATTAACTGGGTTCTGTGCTCTTCCTGGAGTCAACACTGCCTTTTGTGTTTTATGTATACTTAATTGAAAAATGTGTTCTAATCTCTTAGATTATCACAGAATGGTTTGGGTTGGAAGGGACATTAAAGCTCATGCAGTTCCAACCCCTCTGCCATGGGCAGGGACACTTTCCACTAGACCAGGTTGCTCCAAGCCCCATCCAGCCTGGCCCAGGGATGGGGCAGGGATTAGGCCTTGGTTTGACAAGCACTTGGACTCGTGCTCAGTCAGTGACTGTGTTCAAGGACAAGTGTGAGGCCCTCGTGGGATCGTGCTTTCAGGTGTTCAGCTTCACTTTGCCTAATCTGTACATGTTCCGTGTTGTGTGTCAGCACTTGTATGACTTAAAACACAAATTAAGTAATATTTATTATAAAATTTCTTTGTTGAATGAAATTAAAGATAGTTTGGGAAGTGGTTTGTTAAGTTGTTCACTTTATAATGATGAAAATGAAGAAATGTGCATTTTAAGTTTTATGGGCTAGTTAACCAGATCAGGAGTGTCCACAAGGAGGCAACATTCTCGTACCTTATTATTTAAAATACTGAAACAGTTAAATCCATAGGGAAAAGCTTTATTTATTCTCTTCCATATGTGTTATCTCCTTTATCCTTTGTGGTAGGGTTTGGAATGATCTCAAGTATTTGATCATACAGGTCTCTCCATGAGCTGTGCAATAGGACAAGAGGGCACGGTCTAGGGCAAGAGAACACGGTCTTAAACTGTGCCAGGGGAGGTTTAGGTTGGATATTAGGAAGAAATTTTTTACAGAGAGAGTGATCAGACACTAGAATGGGCTGCCCAGGGAGGTGGTGGATTCTCCATGCCTGGAGATTTTTAAGATGAGACTGGATGTGGCACTGAGTGCCATGGTCTGGTAACCACAGTGGTGTTGGATCAAGGGTTGGACTTGATGATCTCAGGGGTCTTTTCCAAGCCGGTTGATTCAGTGACTGATTCTATGAATATGCCAAGCTTTACGCTTCTGCTCACGTGTGCTTTATTTTTTCTTTCAAGTTTTAGGCCCCTTCTTTATCCCTCACTTGAATTCTGCTGGTTTGAATCACATTCATGAATCGCAAGTGCTTGAAAACCAAAGCCTCTCTGTCTGATTTCTGTGATCATACACGTCCTGGACTGAGTCCTGTGTCCCACAGGCAGTTGGTGCTGAGTGCCTCCTGCACAATTTAGTGGGGATCTCCTATTTTTGTTTCCTCCCCCACCCCATGTAAGCAGCCTAAACAGAGGGGCCGAAGGGGAGTGATGTGCTCCAGAGTCAGTATTCCAATGAGGAAATTTGCACTTCTGGTATCTTTTTGCGGCCCATTAGCTCTGCTCAGATTATCCCACCTCTGAAACTTTGAACTGGCTACAAAGCAAAGTCTTCTGCAGGTTTGCTTAAATTGCCAATGATCCCTGTCTGTATTTCAGAAACAAGTTCAGGCCAACGTGTGTGTTAATATGGAGATGGTGAAAGATGCATTGGAGCAGCTCCGAGGGGCTGTGATGATTGTGTATCCCATGGGATTGCCTCCACACGATCCCATTAGGATGGAGTTTGAAGATAAAGAAGACTTGACAGGAACTCACGTATGCAGTAACGTATTCCCATTCTCTGTAGTCCCTGGGTTAAACATGTGCTATGCTGTTCTCTATCTTATCAATGGAGGTTGTTTTCACTTGCATTAGAGATTTTGTTTAATATTCTGGTCTCATAGTTTATGTAAAAACACACCAATAACTTAACTAGAAATAAAGTTATTGGAGTTTATTTCAAATGTTGCATACAACACTCAGGTGAGTCTGGGTCTCGCTTTAAATAGCTTATCACCTCCAGTATGGAGAGCTGATTGCCCACAGTGTTCACATGAGATCAAGGTTGAATGGAATATGAATGAATGAATGCCACACATGAGCATGAGGAGAAAGATGCAGCAGAATTAGAATTGGAAAAAAAGCAAGAAACAAATAGGGCAAGAAACAACACCCCTAACACTTCACTTTGTTTGTATGTCACAGGCTGGACTTGAAGTTATAAAAGAATCAGAAGCACAGTTATGGTGGGCAGGAAAGGAGCTGCAAGAAGCAAAGTTGCTGTCTGACTATGTAGGAAAAAATGAGAAAACAACCATCATTGTCAAGATCCAAAAAGTGAGTATTGCTAGGAGATGTCTGTACAAGTTCTTCACCTTTGGCTGTCTCTGGAAGAGAATAGTCCATAGGTGTCTAAAACAGATTATATTAGTCCTGGCTTGAGTGTCTTAAAATGGCACATCTATTTTAAGGTTTGAATTTATTATATTCCAAATTTTTCTTTAGTAATTCCTTTGCCTGTCAGTTACATAGTGTAACTGCTGTTATTACTTGCCCCATAGCACTTTTGTGAAGTACAACAAAGAGGTATTTAAAAATAGATGAAATACAAATTGAAGTTTTATAGCAAATCTTGTCACCTGCAGGTGTCTGCAGTGCATCCCTTGGAGATAAATCAGGTGATTTATGTGTCTGGCAATTAGAAGACCAGAATTTCTTTCTCTTTCTTCTCAAGGTGACTGAAAAATGGTGTGGCAGCTTAACAGCCACTGAAGTGTAGGCTCCCAGGGAAGTTGCCTGTTTAATTACTGGATGGACCTCTTCAGAGGATGCAGAGTAGCGCAAGGGTTTCTCTCTTCTTAAACTGCCTCAGACCCTTTTTGTTCTGGAGATCATCAGCCTTCTCCATGCAAGCTGCTCTGCTTGCTGTGGCTGACAGTAGCTGTCACCATCTGTTTTCTTCTCTGTGCATCATTTCTTCCAAGAGGACAGTTACCTGGAAAATAAATTTTCTTTTATTTGTAGTATTTTGTAATTCACTTCCTTCCCTCCTTTACTAAGTATTGTGCCATTCTCAGACTGTATTAGCAGGGGAGTTAAAGATAGATGGGCCTATCCTGAGATACCTAGAATGACTTTAAAACAAATCTATTATATCTTTTAGAGTGGAAGTTAAAGTAAAGTAGACTCAATCCTGTTTCCATCTTCCACTGATGTCCACAAAATTGACAGCATGATTCAGATGTTGTGATGAAAAAATAACCCTCACTTGAAAAAACAGCCCTCATTTCCCTGTGAGGGTGGTGAGACTCTGGCACAGGTTGCCCAGAGAAGCTGTGGCTGTCCCATCCCTGGAAGTGTCCAAGGCCATGTTGGATGGGGCTTGGAGCAACACGGTCTAGCAGGAGGTGTCCCTGCCCATGGCAGGGGGTTGGAATTAAATGATCTTCAAGGTCCCTTCCAACCCAGACCATTCTGTGATTCTATGAATGCAGCAGCATTTGTTCTTCTGTCCTGAGAGACCATATTAAATTTGAGAAATCTTGTAGTCTGAAGGAAGGTTTTTGCTATCTTTGTGTAGCTTTTTCTATCTTTTGCAGATTGTGCTACCTCTGTAGCTTCTACTTTGTATCACTAATGCCACCAGCAGTAACATTTACCATTTCCCTTCCAGAAAGGACAAGGAGCTCCGGGGCGTGAGCCTGTGATTAGTCATGAAGAGCAAAAAGAGATGATGCTGTATTACTACAGAAAGCAGGAGGAGCTGAAGGTGAGTATCTCGTTGGTGCTTTGGAGCTGTCAGAGCCTGGGCTGTGTCCCTCACTGCCTTCCTCTCCTCTCTGTTCACAGAAACTGGAGGAGGATGACAACGACTCATTTCTAAATGCTGAGTGGGCAGACAACCAAGCTTTGAAAAGGCAATTTCATGGTGTAAAAGACATCAAATGGGGTCCAAGATGAAGCTCTGCAAACCCCTTCTTAAGCAGTTTGTTGTTTGCAGTGTTGTAGCCTTGGGTGATCAATAGAAGTAGACATTTCCCTGTAACTCAGCAGCATTTGTCTCTGCAAAGAATTGAACCAATTCTCTTGAAGTTCCGTATTTTATTAGAAACTTGTAATTTGAATATTGAAATGTTAATGCATTTCCTAGATAACAGATCTAGTAAATATGCACTGGAATGTTTGGTGTTGTTTGGAGTGGTCTTTTTACTTTCCTCTTATTCTTGTATTACTATTAGATTGCGTGCCCTGTAACAGGTAATTTATTTTACAAGAAATCAGTTTTCCCAGGCTAATGCAGGGAAAGTTAATGATTTTTATGTGCTCGTTCAAATTTCAACATAGCTAATTCCAAACTATAATTTTTTAATTGAGTTAACCTCTTAGCAATTGTTTAAAGGAAGTATTTTTGTATAAGCATGAATAACACAAAAATCCTTGTGGAATGCATAATTTTCATCCATATGGTTTAGTTTTCATTGCTGGTATATAAAGGTTGACAGAAATCTGTATACAAAAGCAAGCATCATTTGCAAGTAGATTGGATAAATAAAACCAAATTTAATAGGACAAGATCTCTAAGATAATAGTAAAAAATAATAATTTTCTGTATTACTGTGGTCAAAGAGACACAGATCACGTTAAAACTCAAGTGTTGGCTGAACTTGCAGCTGGAAGATTGGATGCAGAAAAGATAATTAATGCCATTCAGTGAACTATTAATGGTGATTTTACTTCAATCACTGACTTATTATTTTTTTTACTCTTAGGAAAGTTTGGTGTCTGATAGTTTTTGTTGAACCTCAAATTTCCAATAACGTGGTGTTTTACCAAAAAAAAAATCTGCATGTTTTTCCCTGATGTGCTCCTTTGTCCTCGTCAAAGGGTGAAGTGAAGAAAATGTAGAAATACTTAATTCGTAATGTCATTGGCATTGCAACCCCCAGTGGTGTGGTGGATGTTCGTGATCCATAACTGGGATGGGGAGCACTCAGTGAAATCACCAGAAAATCACAGTTCTTGATTTGTTTTAAAGGTTGCTGGTCACCTGGTCCAGCTCCTGGTCACTCCTGCCAAGGGTGAGGCCCAGGTTGCTGGAAGTGTTGCTGTGGCTTTTAAGACTTCTAGAGATTCAAACCCTCTCCTCCCTCCCTGCTGTGCTCTCCAAAGTGGTTCCATGGGGATTTGTATGAATGCTGTCTGTTCAAAACAGGTTCTGCCTTGAGTAATTCTCTTGTTTGGACAACTATATAGAAGTGCTTCAAAAAATAACCCAAATGACTTTGTAGATTGATGACTTAGGGTTATTACACATTTGTTTTTCTCTTTCCCAGCAACTTCCTAAAATATTTACATCCTTTTGGCAGCCAGAAAAAAATGTAATGCTGTTTATGAGCTTTTAAAGCAGGTTGTGAGGCAGCCTGGCACATTTTGTGTCCGGGGGGGGGTTAAAGGGACTTACAACTCTGCTTGTGACAACAATTCCCCTCCCCAAAATCTCATCTCTGTTTAAGGAGCTGGCTGAGGACATGTGGGTTTTGTCCTGCCAACCTGGGAGGGGGATTCCCAGAAGATGGACTGCCCATATGCTCCCCAAGGTGGAGATCTGCACCAGGGCCGGGGCTTGCAACATGACCTTACCCCGTGGCACTTGTTTATTGGAATTTCTGCACCCCAGAACCATTCCTTAGCAGGATTACTTCTTTGTCTGCTCCTCCTCATTTGAAAGTATCTTTTTTTAAGTTACTTGTTCATAACTGCCTTGAGCTTTGTGGCCTCAGCAGGGAGCTTCCAAGGTGTTTTGAATCACTCATAATGAATGCTTGAAAATATCCCACTGAATCCCTCTCAGGAGTAGAGCTTTCATCTTCAATTAGCATTGTTTGAGGAGTTTGTTCTGGGGGCTCCCAGCCCTGTAAATAACTGATGTCACTGCTGGCTTTTGGCCTTTGGATTTATTGTCCTTGATACCAGGAAAGTATTTCATAGCAGAGGAGGCAGAGTGAAATAGTGGAAGGAGTCAAGAAGTCTGGTTATCTGTCCAAGACTTGTTGAGTTACTCCTTCAGGGGAAAAAGAGAGTTTAAAATTACCATTGGACAGAGGATTCTGAGAGGGGTGATGTTCGAACAGGGCCTTTGATTATGGAGCCTATAATATTCTCATCTCCTTTCTAAAAGTGAGGGCAAAGGAGATATAGGATATATTTAACACAGAAGAAAATCCATTTTATTCTGCACACCTTTGGCTGTTGTTCTGTGCTGTAGTTGGTGCTGTTTTCTTCTTTAGCTGAGGAAACTTTCCATAAGATCGATGCTCTTCTGAGTTTTTACCACAGTATTTGTGGATCTGCTGGATTAATTTATTATGGCTGAAATTAAATTAACTCAGTGGAAAAAGATTAAAGACTACAGGAACCGAGGAAAGCCTATAGGTATTTTAACTAGTTAGGGATTTTGAGATGATGAGATAGGAACACCACATGTAGGTTTGCATATTTTCTTTTAGACCATTTATTTCTGGAAGTTTGAGAGTAGCTGTGCCCTTCCAGAGGGAAAACCCAAGGACATGCACAGCAGAATGTTGCTAAAGTGTTTGTTTTGTGGCCATGTCACCATCCTAATGAATGGAAGTGGTTTCCAGACCTGGTTTCCCTCCTTTTTTCCTTTTCAATTTTGCTTTCCCAGATTGTTCCGGGCTCTGCTTTCACCCAGGATTCAGAAGGATTTATTTACTGCTTCCTGCAACCTCACCCAGGGATTCCTAGTGACAAACCCAGGGTATATTTAAGGCAGGAGTGGGGAGTTCAGACAGCCATGCCAACATTGCGTGTTGCCTTCCACAAGTTTAGGTGTGGATGTCATTTCATGTCATTTCCAAAGGCGTGTTATTCCCACAGCCACATGTGTGGCACGAACCAAATTGTCCAAAAAACTGCCAGTTCTCCTTTGCAGTATTTTCTCCTTAGGCTGCTCTTCTGGGAAGTTGCTGGGATTTTACTGCTGAGACTCCATCCAGCCCTGAGTGCCCTCCCTGTAGCACTGCTGCTGCTGCCCCGTGGCACCCTCCCAAAAGATACCTCTAAGGAAATAAACTCCAGCTATGGCACTTCTGCTGGTTTTTTCAGGGCTTGGGGCAGGTAAGTACATTCTTCATTAATTCTCTGGTTTCTCTACTGGATGCTTTTTTTGCAGAAGGTGCTGTTTCAGAAAGATTGAAATAATTCAACGTCTGTTTCTCAGGCTTTTCCATGTTTGTCTTCACTCTGACTCTCAGACTGCTGTGAACAGTGAACATTTGGGAATGAGGTGAACCACTAATTGATAGCTTTCCCCAGTTAGGGTTGGAAAGTTTATGCAGAAAGAATAAAATAGCAACCCAAATTCAGACTATAAATAGTTCAGTCAAGGGAACAAATCCTGAGTGAAGCTTGACCTCCCAGCCTGGAGCAAAAGCTGCTTTCCCTACCCTGCTGAGTTTCTCCTGGTACTGGGGTTCTGACAGGGTTTGTCACCATGTTTGAGGATCCATTCAAGCAGGTATGCATTACTAAGCACTTTTTTTTTTCTTTAATTCAAAACACATTCCCAGAGACTGTGGAATGCTCCATATTGGGAAGGAGGCACCCACAGGAATCTTTTACTGTGCGCCTCCTGTGGTGGAGCCCAGCCTGCTCTCCACAATCCAGTTGGATCAGTAAAAGGAAAAGGATGGGTTTTTTTTCACTAGTACAGTCTGTCATCAGCGGGAATTGTTGATCAGTCCCTTCTGTCTGACTGGGAAATGGGTGGCCCCTGCCCCATGAGTCAGGAGGAAGGAGCCAGCTCCTGCCCAGAGCTGTCCCACACCTCTCCACAGGGCCAGCCAAAGGCAAACCCACCTCCTTCACCCTCAGGACCAAGGCATGGGTGGGGTTCTCCAGACAAAAATCTGTTCATCAATGTTGTGCCATAGCACAGGCTACAATGACTTTCTGTGGGGAAGGCGAGAGCAGTCCCAGTGGGAGTGCAGCCAGAATCCTGGGCTGTGCCTGCCTCTCCTGCAGTTTCCCAGTGCTCTGAGTGACCTCAGTCCTCTCCTCAGCCTCTCTTCCTTCCTCTGATAGGATGCTAATTGCTGCTGAGATTTTTCCAGCCGAGCACGGGATTGTGCCTTAGTCATCCGAGCAAGTCCCCTTCCTCCTTCAAAGTTTTCTCAGGCTTAATTTGACTTTGTATCAGTGGGAAATGACAAGTCATGTCACTCTTTTCTTTCCAAGTGTTTCATACTGCTTGGCTCTACCTGGACGCACAGCGTCTGAGCGGGGAAGCAGAATGAACCCATGAAGTATTCCCAACAGGAAGTGACATTTTTCCTCCTTTTGTTCAGTAAATTCCCTATGGGCTGCAGCTAAAATATTGGAGACATTCTAAAGACAGGAAGCAGAACTTAACCCCCTTGTAATCAGGATCACTGTTACCAGAGGAACATGATTTATTAGGGAAAGGTTGAGTTAAGGAAACAGCAGAAAAGCTTCAGGAACTTGTGTTTGACTTTGACTTTGTCCTTCACATGCCAGTAATAATACTCATACTTCTCATCAATAGAGCAAGTTTTGATGTAACTTATGAGCTGCAGCACCCTAACTGGTTACAAGTGCCATCTAACACAGAAAGTATTTCTCCAGGTGATGTTTTTCTCCACCATTTTTAATATTCCTTAACCTGCATATGGCAGTTGATCCCAAATTACAGTGAAAAGTAATCCATAACAGGAATTAAAATTATGAAAGTGTTTTTCATAGAAGTATTTATAGACAGTCAAGGGTATGAAACTCTCCTTTTATTGCATGTATTTCATTGTATTTTACAATAATTACATGGATACAAATGTTCCTTCACAGAAGGTACATTTCTTTTTAAAAAAAAAAAAAAGGGCTAGAACATCATCCAAAATAAGCCATTTATTGCTCATTAATATAAAATGTATTCATATTTCTAGGAGGTGTCATATCCACACCACTGTTCATCCAGATTTCTTGTATGATCTGCTCCCTGCGCTCAATCCTTTCTGCCAGTTCCGCCGCCTCTGTCAAATTATATCCTGAGTAAGAAGGCCTGTAAAGTCCATCTGTCTCATCCTGGGTGTCCAAAAGGGAATCCTCCTCCTCCTCCTGTTCACTGTTCTCGTACACTCTGGCACTCTCTGGCACCAACTGCTCCTCCTTCCTGTGTAGTTTCCGGATGTCACTTGGGCACCACCCGCATATCACCAAGGCACACAGCGTGAGGATTAACCCCACGCAGACGCTGGACACAAACAGGAGAGCAGCTCTTTCGAGGTGATCTGCAGGCAGAAAGCCAGGGCTTAAACACTTTACAAACCCTGCCAAGGCCTGGCTACCAACCCCAGCTGCCATTTCCGCAGCAATCCATAGCCATAACGGTGGGGAATCAGGGCTGAGGGGAAGCGTTTCCTGTCAGGCACCCAAACCTCCCTGCACTCACTGCCATCTCTGCCTCTTCTTTTGCTGGGCAAAAATCCCAGCCTGATAATAACCTTACAAAATAACAACAAATCCCATCTCTTTATGAGCACTCACTGGTGTTTTCAAACAGCTACCAGAATTCTGCACGCCCTTTTTTGTTTTTTCCAGCCATCCTGCCAAAACAGGCCTTACCATCACTGCTCCTTGATGATCCCTGTACGTGTACAACCCAACATTCCCAAACATGGATGTCTCCAGTGCTGCTCACAGGTCAGGGCCAGGTTTTTAAAACTACTGAACAACGGACAGTCCCCATTGAAAATATTCATTAAAATATATCTTGGCTGCAGTCTCTAAAAGAGTTTGGATCCTTCAAGATGGGAAATATTCCATAAATATTAATTATGCTGCAATTTTCCCATCCACAAGATTGATTATATTCTAGCAATATCGTTACCATAAACATGGGATTACTAGTTATGATCTTTCCCCACAATGTGCACCAAACAGTCTCAGCCTCATTTTCCTACCTCTGATGTATGCAAACGTAGCCAGGTAGTTAGAGCTAACAATAATTCCATCTTTCTTTGGGAATCTCGATTCCTTTGGATCAAGGTCAACACCTGTGACATAAGGAAGTAAAGCAAATTCAGTGAAGCTACTGAACTGATATTCACCCAATAACTTTTCAGCCAACAAGTCCACCCAGAACACCCGCAGGCCCAGGCCGTACTGCAGGAACTTTGCAGAATATTAGACCAAACAATGGTTGATAAATTAAATAAATATAGAAATAAAGTAAAACTAACAAAGCATTGAAAATACTGAACATCTCGAAAATGGCAAATTCATTTAAAATTAATTCATTAAAATTCATTACCAACTGAAACCCCTTGTGCCCCATTCCCATTGGGGTTTCTGAAATAATTTTAGTTCCTGAAGCTTCCCAGCTTCCCAGTGGACTTCCCAGCCCAAGCGCTGCTGTGTGCTGCGTTACCAAGGACAGTGCACTCGCATGAGCCACCTCCTGAGCTCTGTGGCCTTCAAGAAGAGCAGGTGTTGGCATAACTCTTAAAAGATTCTTCACCCTGTGAAACAACTGCAGTCTCACTCTTACTCTTCCCAGCAACGCTGGTGGTGGGCAGGCTGAGCGGGTCGCTCCTCTCAGAGCATTGCTGTGACTGCAGGGCTGTGCCCACACCCCGCTCCCAGCCTGTCCCGCTGCTCTCCAAGGAAAAGAGCAGCTGTTTCAGCAGGGTTTCCACTACCTCAGATGAAGCTCTGTAGTAGGAAAATGGCCTGTTTCAATCAAAGACAAAGGGAAGCAGCAAACCCTGTGTCTGTGATGGTACATACCATCATTCTGGTTTATGGAAGACTTGTTATCAGGGACCAGCGGGTTGACAGCTGTGAGGATAAATTTAGGAACTGCAAAGACAAAAGACAAATTGTGTACTGTTAGTTTTAGGAACCCTCTCCCCAGTTAATTACTGTGTACAGCCTGGGCACCACCCCCCTTGTTTTCAATCCCTCAGAGGATGTGCCAACCCTGGATAGGAGACAAAATTGGCCTATAAATTCAGGATAAACTGTGCTACAGTCAGATGCTAAGTTGCTTCTAGATACTGGGTTTGGATGAGGATAATTCACTGTAATTCTCAGATAAATGTTTAAAGTCTTGCATGATGTCTTCTGCAAAGGCTCTGGGACGGAAGGTGGGGAGGATGGGAACAGATGAGCTGGGCTGCTTCCTTCTCATTTCATTAATTTAGTCCCTTGGTAAGTGTTCACTGTCTTCCTAAAGTATTTAAAAGAGCTAAAGGCAAGTGCATTGTGCAGACATTGAGGGCTCATGTATTCTGTGATGGGTGAATGGGCCCTTCAGACACCCAGATCTTGGCACCTGTTCCTGTGCTGTGTGAAGACAGATTGATTGATTTTCAGACTGATGTGAAGGGGGGAAAAAGGAAGAAATTTCAGGTATGAACCTCACCTCTATCCCACATAGAAACATTTGCCAATAAATATTGCTGAGAGAGTTAAATGGCACCGAGGAGACTGAGGTTTGCAACTTAGCATGGTTTTTGTTTGGAAAACAACTAAGAATAGGATTTTTTTTCTAAGCAGAACTTTTCTTTCTGTATGGGCTCAAAGTCAGAGCTGTTTCCTTTCCTGATGAAGGAATATTTTTGGTACTCTTAGCTCCTGTTTGCCGTGGAAGGCCAACAGAGATAGGGTAGAATGAGCTCATTTCTATTTTGGCTCGTCCCTGATCATAATTCTTTGCTGTTTTCCAGTGGCAGAATGCTTTCCTTGGTGCGTGGGGCAGACAGGGGGCAGGATGGGTTGTTTTCAGCCTTCACTTTGGGTGTTCTGAACAACTGCCTCTATTGGGAACAACATCCTGGGAGGATGCACCATTCCAGTGCCAATGCAGGATCCGAAGCTCCCGTCACATGGCCTGGGACTATTCACCTGTGCTGATGTTCCTCCTCCTCCCCTCCCAGGGGGAACTTCCTAGGGCTTTGCTTGCTCCTTTCCCCCTGTGCTATTCAAACATTTGTTGTAGGGAAATGTTTAATTCAAAACAGCATGAACAGAAAAAGCTCCTGTTTTCCGTTTGCTTGCATTGCGTGTTTTCATTATGAGGACTTTTAACTCAGGTAGGCTGCCCCAGGTTGCTGAATGGAATAGCTGGTAATAGAACTAGAATTTTAATCAGGTTAATCTACTACAACAGTACTATTTTGTCAGGTAGAGTGGAAGTCAGTCACCAAAGGCAGCTCACAGAAGGACTCTGGCATCCAGGGAGTGTGGATACACCGCACATCAGGAGCCCTGAGAGAGCATTCCATGAGCCTGAAGCCCAGTCTCATCAAGAGCCAGGAATGCCACCTCATGCAGACAGGAGATGCTGCTGAGCAGGTCATGGGGGGACACTGAGACTGTGAGAAACCAGCACCTCCCAGCTCCTGTGATGCTTTTGCTGTCAGGAATTAACTGCGAAAATAAAACTGCAGCCAGACACACCAGGCCTAAAACAGCTGCTGACCACTGAGGTAGGGAGTTATGATTTTTTTTCCATGTTCCTGACCATGATGGAAATACTTGCAAGTGTGGCCCAGCCTGTGGTCTGCTCTGCTGTGCTCCTGTTGCTTCAGGGGGAGGCCTATTGGCATTATCTCAGGAAGCATCAGGTTAGCAGGGATCTTCTAGTGAGGAGAAGGAATGTGAAATGTCTTTCTGGAATATGCCCAAACTCTTCCCATGTTCATTAGATGATCTGTGAAATAATCCGATCTGCGAATCACTGGCTAATGCTTCAGATTGCACAGCTCAGTAGGATTTGGCAGAAGAAAAACTCAAAAATGTGCCAGCAACACACAAGAACACTATTTGTTATGCATGTGTTTTGCAAAACCACTTCTCTAAATAACAAAATGCATAACTCCAGTGCAAACAAACTCACTCTGCTTTTCTGGTGGTGCACAGACATGCAAGAAGGAACGACTGGTTGTAATTATCCTCATGCTAATTAAAGAGAATTCTGTTAACCCATTCATGAAGGGAACTGCACAATAATATAATGTATTAGTGCCCTCTCCAAGAACAGGAAACTGAATTGCTGCACTGCATCTCACAACCAACTCACAGGCAGACTGAAAATCTCCCAGGCTCATTTTCCTCTGATCTCCAGATACATGGCCATCTGGCCATCAGTCCTACACTGCTGTTCCTAAAAACCTATGCCCTTTGACCACTACTCACTAGACATGCAGCCAAAGGACATGGGTTTGTCCCTGTGGAGCTGCTCCTATTGAAGATTGTAGGGAATTCTGCCCTTCCCTTATGAAAATATATTAGGCTATAGCAAACCATATGGAAAACTGTTCCCTCTTGTCCAAGGAAAGAGCTGAAATAGGCTCCAGTCCTGCAAGAGATGTATAACTTCCAGCCTTTACTCTTCATGAACCTTAAGTTCCCTTTCCATAAGAAAGGACTCCCCTGTGCAAAGGAGAAGCTGTAGGTGTGCTCATGTGAATCAGGTTTCAGGACTAGGCTTGTACACAGTCCTTCACTTATGCGGGACTGCTTTACCTGCACGGATGCCAGGCAATGCCAGGTTATTTTTCCCAGCTCTGTTGCAGGTGAATTCTATTGAATTCTAATTTTGATAGTATTTCTCAAAAAAACTGAAATACCTACTTTATATTTTATTGTCAATTGAATTTTATGTAGGAAAAACCCCTTAATGCCTGAATTTTCATTAGATGTGGCTCTGCCTGTGGGGTTGTTCACATATTTTGGTGGTTCTTTTATGGCTGTGTCACAAACTTCCTAGGTGAAAGGGAAGGGGAGATTTAGGAAGGCTCAGTGTCCAGATGTGTGTTTGTCTTAGTTTTGCTTTGCAAGCAGAATGAGGCTTTGAAAATGATGGTGCCTTTGCTCTTACCACATGCATAGCTGACAGTGAGGGATTTTGTCACTCCAGGAAGGCACGGGCTTCCAAAATCCTGGCTACTGACAATGATTTTGCATCTCTGCTTCCCAGAACACCTCTTTGATAACACCTCCAGCGCTGTGTAAGACAAACAGTCTGAAAGAAAAATACATACAATAAATACAAAACACTGGTGTTGTCTGAAATGAGAGCTGCTGGATGTACAACTAGAGACACAAGTCTGATCTCAGGTATAAGTTTGTCTAAGCAGGATTTCAGAGTTAAATGTTAAGATCCGTCAATGCAGGGAAGTCACCGGCAATGAAAAGGCGAACTTGCAGCAAGGTAACTCTCCCATGTTGACTTCCATGTGTACTAAGAGTCATGTCAACCTCCAAAGGGGTGCCCAGTATAAGGTCTCTGTGTTCTCTTCATGATATCTTGGAATAAATAAGCACATCCAACCAGCAGTCCATCTATTCCCTCTCAAGACAAGTGTGCAAATCAAGGGAGGTGAAACGCTGTTTGCAAGTCTTTCTCTTGGCCTCTGGGTTATTGAGATGACTCAACTGGATGCCGTGTTTCAGTTCAAGTCAGGTGAGATCAATTTTTGTGTCACAATAGCTCGGGTTACAGAGAAGTTTGAGGTATTAAAAGTGGATTTTGATTTGTTATGAAAAGGTCAGAATGGGCTCAATATTTAGCCAGGGAAACATTTGGCGCCAATAATGGATTTTGCACTGAAACTGAAATCATTTGAGTGGGAAGGTGTGTGAGTTACATTCTGTTTAAAAAAAAAAATGACTGTCTCTAAATGTGATTAAATTCCTGGTATCAACATGTGCTAAACTCCAAGGCACAAAGCATAAATGCCCCTTTAGTTTGGTTTCTAAACAGAAATGATGCAGAAATTACATGCCTGGAGCAAGTAATTCTTCTGAAGCTGCTGCTTCCTGTCAGAATCACCGCAGGGATTTTGTGGCTTTCTGTGCATGACAGGTATGTCTCACTCCAGGCTTCTGAGGCAAGGGCACTCTGGAGGTCTGAAAATAAAGTTCTCTGACCATTAAAACAGTCCCTCTTTCTCTAATAGAGGATGGCATCTGGTCAGCTTCCAAATGCTGAAGCTCATTTGAGCTTCTTTAGAGAAAGAGCAGACAGTGTTTGCAAAGGCACTCCAGAGGTTCCCCAAATCTGAAAAGAACTGGAGGTTTGAGATTGAGTTCTTGACAAAGAAAATAGACATTTAATGTGTGAAAATGGCGCAGATTTGTGATTTTTAGAGTTAATCCTCTGACACCACTAAATAAGTCATATATCTGAGCAGAGCCATCAGGAGATATTGGGCTGATCTGTCTGACAAAGGCCTTGAGGGATACTTTGGACATGAATTTTTCAGAGAGCAACTCTTCCTTTGGCTTCTCAGAGACCTAAAATCCCAATGCCTGTGTCCCCCAAGGAGTTGCTGGGAAGGCAGGGAAGGCTGACCTAAAGGATTGGGCAGTTCTGGTTAAGTAACTCAGCAGTTTTAGCTCCCCTCCCCGGTGATTTCAGCTGAGTAAGGATATATTTGCGTAGACATTTTAGGCAGCCAATAGCTTAATTTGGCAAGGGCAAAAACAACAAGAGAGTATCAGGAGGAATTGTCAGGTGATTCATAAATTAATGGATTGGGAGCATAACAGCAAACTGAAATATGTTTTCTACAGAATTTCCTGCCCTGGGAGCTACTCTTGGTGCCTTATAAAAACAGGAGGCTGCTGTGCTGATGGTTTTCTACAAATTCAGTGATACGGCAAGTACGTGTTTCATTTTGCCTTTGGTAGATGTTTGCTCTTGTTTCTGTGGGAGTTAATAGCTTCTTATCTTCTCTATCCATGTTGGATTTGGCTCCTCTACCTGAGGAGCCAGTTGTCACATGCCTGCAGGCTCTTGGCAGGTCAGCTTTTGGAGAACCTCCCAGGGATTGCCTGGTGTCACAGGTGAGTAAATGCAAACTGGTTGCATGGCTGGTTTGCTTTTGCAGGACACCACAGGAGTTACCTGGAAAGCCCTATAACATAAAGAAAAACCTATTTAACAACTTCCTGCATTCTAAAAATATTATGGTTTTTATGGATTCAGTCAAAAAATGTTCTTTTTTTTTTTTTTTCTCTGTCTGGTTTATGTGCATCCTTGCTGCCTTCCCACTAATTCTCCCAGAAGCTATGATGGGAATAACTTGAATAACTTATCCTCCTGCTCAAACACCTTATTCCAGTGACTGAATGAGGAGAGGACTCATTCAGTGCTGCATCTTGAGTCAAAGAGTCCCACAGAACAGCCCCAAAGAAAGCAGCAATGGGGAGATGAACATAAATATGCGAGTGGCTTCTTTCTGGCTGTCCAAATGTTGCTTGAGCTACATGTGTCTGTGGGGCTTGTTAAACTGGTACCATGCATTTACAATGGCACATCCATTTACAAAAGGCACATTCCCAGCATGCTAAAAAGGCTGGTGGCATCCAGTGGTGGACAGGGCAGCGATGTGTGGCTGGGAAAACACTCCATTCCTCACATCTCTCTCCCAAAGTTGCCGAGCCTGTTGGTGGATCTTTTGTACCAGACACCCCTATGGATGGCACGGGGACACGGGTGTCAGGATGAGGTTCTTAGTGCAGTAATAAACTATCCAATCTGACTGCAGCTATTTAACAGTTGGAGTAGAAAGCCTTGTTTCTGGAGGAAAGGCTCTTTCAGCTCTCTAATTAGCTTTGTTTGGGAAAGTTTTGGCATGCAAATGACACGCTATAAATCATGCAGGCTTTAATGAGAAGCAATTTGTCTTCTGGTTTCTTAAAGCTTTTCTCAATTCAGACAGGAGCTTTCCCTCCCTTTCTTTCCACTCTGCCACACAAGACCTGCAGATAGGTGATGGAGCATCTTGTGCCAAGCTCTGGCGACAGCATCCTGTCCCACCCTCTCCAAACGTTTCCAGCTGCCCTGTTCTCCCACATCACAATGCACAGCGCTAGCACTGGGACTCGAGGGGCAGGGGATGTGTCTCAAATGTGGATCCACATGACACAATAAGTAACAGGCTGGTGAAGGACCAGGGCACACAGAAAAAAACCCTCCACAGTTTGTCACCCTGACACTGAAGCCCAGCTGCTCCTTGCTTTCATCCCCAACTGCTCCTTATGCTGATTTATGTGTCCTGGGCTGTGCCCACCCCTAGAAGAATAAGGAGCTCGTTTTTAAAATCAGCTGAAAGCAAAGATTTCACACCTCCAAATCAGGATGGCTTGTGCTTTGTGGAGCCCAAATATCAGCTCTCAGGATAAGAACTGACAAGGGGAAGCTGTGGAGTTTGGAGCAAGCTACGGCTGCAGACTCCTAAAGAAAGTTGCCATAATACTATGGTAATTTATGCAAGAGCATGGCACACACGGTCCCGCCTGTGCATCAGAAAAGGGCCATTTGAACCGCTGATTCCAGCAGAAACATAGAATATCATTAGCACCACTTAGGAAAAGTGTTGCTGATACCTTTATATTCCAGGTCCATGTATTGTCAGTAAACAAGGCAGGATGATATGCCAGAAATCCTACTTACTGACAGTACAGGCTGGAAGTGAATCCAGCACTGAGACTTTCTGAACAGCTGCAGCCTTTCTCCCTCTCCCTGCAATGTCTGTCCTGAGGCCTTGGAAGCCTGCAGGAGATTATCCCATTGCCTGGTTTGATTTACAAGCAGCTCCAAGTTCCGAACTCAATCAGTATTTTGTACAGAAAAAAACAAACCTGATTTTTCTCTCCTCCTTGCACATGCACGTGCAGAGTGGGGGAACCATCTCACCAAAATCAAGGGCAAGGGACAAGTGGAGCTCCCCACTTGCTGGAAACAGCAAGAACCAGACTCCCTGCTGCTGCATGTGCACAGGCAGGAGTTCCTAGGCAGTGTGTAAACATTCCTGCTTGTGCCTTCACTGCACTTATTTCTGCTCTCAGGAGACTTTCCCAAGGGACTGCCTCACACTAGGAAGAGAGAACATCTTTTAATAAGAGACAGAAATCAAAAGCTTTTCATTCACTGTCAATGAATAAGAGATGAAAGGCCCTTTAAATTGTCCACAATACTGGTACAAAATAAAAATAAAAAAAATTAAAAAAAAAAAAAAATCACAGCATCACAGAAACCTGTTATGTAAAAAAATTATGACACCTATGGACTAGAAAGAACCTGCAGGATTTTGAAAATCCCCCTTTCTTGCCTTGCTAACACCCCTTCCTCTTAGCTGAATTCCACTGGAAAGAGGGGATTAGGACAAAACCCAGCCCCAGGCTATGTCATGCCATGGTGCAAGCTGTGATGAGAGGGTGTGAATTCTCCACCTCCCCTCCCAACCTCCCAAAAGTGGGACCAGATAGAAGAGAGGGCTGTGCTGGTCACTTGTGCTGGAGGGGATACACATCTGACCAGCCAATGCACATCCAGATGAAATTTCTGGGAAGGATATTGCAGTGTTCTACTTTCAAGTTGCAGCTGGAGACGACCCACTGGAGCCTCCTGTCAAGTATTTTCATGTATTAACAGGACTAATTTATTATTTGAGAGGTGTTTGTTGACGTGAATCTTCCTTGTGCTCTCTATGGTAACCTGTTCTGGCACAATCCTTTGACTTCTTCTGGCCAATATATTTTCTCTTTCCTCATGCACATGTTAGTACAAATATAAAAGAGATAATGGGTCAGAAAAGGCAACAGCTCTCACAGGAACAAACTGCTATGTTTTCCTGCTTTGGTGCTGTGCACAAGAGATTCATCAAAGCAGAACCATCTGCTACAAAACTGCACCCAGAATTTTCTTGTGAAGTTTTTGATAATCTCAGTAAAACAGGGAAGTTGCTCTCTGGAAACTCTGTAGTCTTATAAGTGCCAGGCATTTGGACAGCTGCAGAACTTTTCACTATTAAACTGCTTGAGAAAACCTGTTGCATGAGTAGGGAGTCATGTTAAATGTGGAGCTGACGGTCAGGATCCTACAAGTGCTGCAAGATGGATTTATACACTCTATTTCCTACACGGAGAAGAGCCTTTAGGCTAAAGAAATTTTATGTTTTCTTATGTTCCCTTTGAAGCAATCTGCCCCTCTGAAAATCTGTCAGCTGATTTGACAGGTGATTCACAGAAAAGTGATGGTTCAGAACACATCTGTGCCAGCCCAAAGCTGCTCTTTGTCACTGCTTATCACAGGTACCACCAGGTAACCAAGATCTAGAGGAGTATCTAAATAATTCAATACCCAGAACCCCTGGCAGGACCATATCAGGTGTGGAGAAATGCAAAACTTGAGCTCAACAGGGACTTCCTATGCCTGGCATTAGGACCTACAACGTCCTAAAACAAAACTCTTCTGCATAGTGTAAAAAAACTACCTCACAGTTTCTCTGTGATGCAGTGAAAGAACTGGAAAGGCTCAAGCACTGCCTTTAGGCTGAGAAGCACAAATGTGGGCAGAAACAACAACAGATGCATGGTGGAGCCAATTTAGCTTTTGGTGCAAACATAAACAAGTAAGTGGGCTCTGATTCAGGAAGGAGAGCAGCTGAAGTAAGTTTTCAAATTGTCTCAAGTCATTACAATCATGCTGACATTCAAATTACCATTGCTTTCCCTGAGAGAAAGGTACACAGGCATTTCAGAAGTCTAATCATGCACCCACTCAAATCAGTAGGTGCTTAAATAACCACATAAGATTTAAGCTCGAGACAGACAGACCTGGAGTCAATTGGATCTGAGTCCTAAGTGCCAAGTCTTTTGTGATGACTGAATGTGAACTCCCATGCTGCACAGGTGCTCTTGGAAATTCTACTGCCTGCACAGGGTCACTGGTACTGTGCAGGAAGAGGCCAAGCACCTGGAAAATCTATACAAGGATCTACCTTCTGTAGATCTACTTTGTGTTTGTCTCAGGTTTTATGCTCTCTCCTATTACCAGTGTCATGGGTTGCTTTATAGAACACAAAACCAGCACCAGCCAGGGCATTGCTCCAGAAGTGCTTGTATACAGGGGCCACAGCAAAGCTTGTTGCTGTTGCAAATTCTTTCTCTATTTATCCTGGGAAACTTTATCCAGTAAGAAAGGTTGGCAGAATTCTGATCTGTGAACTGTAAGTGCTGACATTAGAGGCGAGTGATTTTAAGAGGTGACTGAAGTGCAAGACAAGTATGATGGCAGCCTTTCTCAATAAGCTGAGCCATCTCTGCCCTGCCTTGTGTCATACACTGCCATGGTGAAGGATGTGTGGGTCTGTCAGAGACCTGCTAAAATCTTCCCTCCACAGAACAGACAGGCAGAACTAAGTAAGTCTCTGTGAGGGCCCACACAAGGTGTGAAACACAGACCTGGCAATATTAAATAGATCCTTGTCCAAGAACAGATTATGATTTTCAGCCAATGCATTTTCAATAGTATCTGTGTAACTAAATAGAAACACTGGCTTGCAGACAAATGGCTTTTAAGATTAATTATTGATCTCTTCTTGATGTTCAGAGATGCTTCTTGTAGATTACATTTGTAGTATGTTTCTTAGGAGCAATTCTCAGCCTTTGCACAGGCTGGCACCAATCATACAAGCCCTTCCCTGTGTGCTACTAAGGGATTTGAACAGCACACACACTTTGTGCTGGCCTTCTCCCTGGCATGAAAATTTACCTTTGTGCCTTCAGCATCAACCACTGAATACATCAGTATTTAGTACCACGTGCATTGGACATTCCTGCCTGCTGGACTTGGTGCCAAAGAGAAGTCCCAGGCACATTTAATTTCCTGGTATACCACCACAGAGTCTCGGACTCTGGTCATACAACAGCATCTAAGCAATGAACCCTGTCCTATGGGTCCTCTCCTTGCAGTCTGCAGCTAAGGCAAGGAAGATCTGGCAGAAATAGGGATCAGAGAAGAAGGAAACAGTAAAACACGGTGTCAGGGTCGCCTGATTGTTGTCAGAAGCTGGAGGAAGAAGAGAGGCAAAGAGCTGATATTTAGTACGTGCCACCTAAGTTCAAGACAGGCAACAGAACTAGTTTTTTACATTAATCATACTAAGGACTGATTAACCACATGAAAATTTATTACTTTGCTGCATTTCTTCCTCTGTGTTCCTCACTGGGCAATTGATTTGAGTTTCAGAAATAATCTCTCTTACATTTCAATCACTGACCCTTTCAAAACACCATTGCTCTTGCACCTGAAGCTTTCTCCCCACCTGTTTTCCCTCTTCTCTGAGCACCTGCCTGGAGAAGGTCTGTGAGCAGTGTACAAACATACCAAAGGGGGGGATGTGCTCCGCCTCTGCCGAGCAGACGCTCTCCTCCTGTGCCCATCTGCCATAGGTGGCCGAGTAGATGATAAGGAACTTGGATTCCTGGCAGTGGAGTTTCAGTTCCTGGTTCTCACATGCTGATTTGGTTTTGTATTCAGCTAAAGTAGAAGCAAACAGCAATAAGGTAACATGAGGCAATTTGTTCAGCTGGGCTGTTAATAGCAAATAGCAGCGTGACAGAAACCAGCTTTTCTGCAACTGCTGTTGCCAGTGACATGAGGCACCAGTACAACAACAGAGACAGAGTCAATAGGAGAGCACTTCCTCCAACTGAATGCTCCCATGTGATTATCCAGAGCCTCTGGCTCCTTTTTGAATTGAATAAAAAAATTAATTTTGCCAATCTCCTCTCCCAGTAGAACAGCCTCCCCCCTTCCTGCCTGATTTCCTGGCTTACTTTCCACCCCTGCTCCTTAGGAGAAACCTCATCCTTCCCTTTTGTGTGTGCCCAGGACACTGCTGCTCTACACCCACCTCGGCTGCCCTGAGGACTCATCAATCATGGGCATGGCTGGCACCGCTTGCTGACAGCACTGGGTGAGGGGCAGAGAATGGGAGGATAAAGGCATGGGAAAAGGCTCTCCATCCCGAGCCAGACACTGCTCCCAGCTGTATTTGCAGGGCTTCACCAAGGTCAGGGGGTTTCCCTGAGCTTCACTGTCCAGCACAGGCTCATTGGAAAGTTTTGCTGACAAAGCACTAGGAATCAGGAGCCTGAGAAAAATACCCCCTCTCCCCTGCTCAGCTGGCACAGCCACATGGGCAGCACTCTCAGCACAGAGATGGGGAAGTCAGTGAGCTCATCTCCCAGTCAGAATGGCTGATCCCTCCTGGAGAACCAGCTAAAATCTGTATCTGGCCAAGGAAGCTCTTGCTGGCCTAAGCAGCTGCTCTCCATGTGGTATTTTACCTGCTCAAATCTTCCTGGAGTAGCTGTGATGACAAACCATTTCACAGCAGATAAGGCCGGGGAGAAGAGTTTTTTCTCCTCCCATTTTTTTGTCCTCAAAAATGTGAAAACAGGAAAAGGAGGACCCTGACTGAGCAAGAGAAAAGGGAAACCTTATTTTTAGAGAATGGTGTCCCTGTGAGTGGAGTGTGAGTGTTGGAACTGTAGAGAGCAAAACCTCCTATCTATTCCTTAAAAAAACATTATTGTTTCATCTAGAATAGAACAGATAAAACAATGGATTAATGTTCTTGGTAACAGTCCAGTTTCTTCCATTCAAGCTCATCAACAGTAACAAGTTTAAGTCTAAAAAAGAGTTACTTTAAAAAAATACCTGACCTGCTGCAGATTGTGACTTCTGCAGAAGCATCTGCCATACCATAAACCCATAAAAATCATACCAAAAACCAGGGGCTCTGCCCAAGGGTTGACAGGCTAAAGCTGTGCTCTGTGGCTGTGGCTGTGCTGGAGGGGCTGTGGAAGTACAGACGACAGAGAGAAACTCCCAAGTGGTATCAGACAGGGTGAGATTTCAACAGAAATCTCTGCAGATATAGAGCAACAGTAATTCTAAATAGATGAAAAAACTGAGGTATTTAGGCAATTGCTTAAGTGCCCACTTGAAGGCAAGGAGACTGCAAAATATACAAGTTATACTCAAGTGATTTCCTGAGTAAGGATGTTTTCCACTGCCAAGCCTAACAATATTGGTATCTTACCTACAAATATAAATTTCCTGTCATGAGAACTCATGTAGTTTGCACTGGAATTAGATTATTTCTCAGTCTTGAGGGCAGCACTTGCTCTTAAATACATTTTGGACCAGCTTTTGTAAAATTCAGACCACAGAAAGTACTGTGTACTCAAAGAAGCTCATTTCCACTGGGGAAAAATATTAAGCAGTTTCTGAAAGTAACAAACAATTTTCCAATTAACTTTTGATTAGTAAAAAGAGATTTCTAATGTCACAGATACAGCTATGATATTCAAACCCATCTACTATTAATAACGCACTAATTGCAATATGTAAAAAAAGTTAAACTATTGATATATTAAAATATATAATGAGAATTTTAAATTTCAGGCACTTTTTCCCGCTAATGATTGGCCCAGTGCATCCCCCTGGGAGTTCTTGTGTCAGTGCTTTGCCCAAATGTAACGTCTGCCTCTCGTCTCTCTGCTCTGACTTCCACATCCTTGGCCCTTCAGTTTGCCTGCCACCTGCTCCTGTTCCACCAGTGGTGTCTGTCTGAATGCTCTGGTTAAAGAAAATCCGTTTAGTGCTCTCTCCTGAGGCTGTGGGAATAGTGTTCCTGGATTGGCTGGTGAATCTACCCATAAATCATCATTCAGCTGTTTGCTCTGGGACCCATTTCAGCCACGCTGGGGATTAGCTGCCAAAAAAGGTGAGCCCCCAGGCTACTGGGGCTTGTTCTCATATACAATAGCAACAAGAAAAACAATAAAAACCACCAATAAATGAAACCTCTTAATCATTCTCCCACTTTCTCATGTTTACAAAGAGGATTCTTTTTGAGGCAGGATTTGTCCCTTGACACATCAACATCAAATACCTGCACAGATCACAGGTGACTCTACAATAGACCCTGTAACAGAGTCAGCATGTCTGTCCTATGGCCATTATTCCATAAGTGGGAGGCATTTTTGAATCTTTGAAAGCTTTGGGCCCAGTTCTTTAAGTATTTTTGCATATTCCTCACTGTGATATCTTCTGCATCATTTGGATACTTAGCCCAAGCATCTGGTTTTGCTGTTCCTCTTTGCCTTTCTAATATGACGTTATCATTGCTATTTCTCTACAAATCATTTCCAAAACATTTTTCCTTTCTAGTCTGATGTCTGACAGTGGCCCTGCCAAACTACACTGGTCATGACACCGGCAGCAAGCACCCTAAAACTGCAAACACAGTGAGAGCTAAGGTAAAGCAGAAAAGAACAATTTACTATCAATCCAAGAGCCCCAAAGCTCCACATAGATTTATGCAAAGCTTCGTGCAGTAGCATTTTAACCAAAACAAGCAACAAAAGACACAGAAAAACACATTTGCCTGATGTTGATTACTTACTAGGTTTGCATTTAAAGGAGACAAGGAGGAATTTAGTGGTTCCTGGACACAGATCAGGCCCAAAAACCCGACTATTGACAAGGAGTTGGCAGGATCTCAGGTTTTGGCATTCATCCAGTACTTTCTAGAACAATGGGCAAAAAGGATAGGCTTGAAAACAAGGTATGAAGCTATACAGCAATGAGAACAGTTAGTTGTGCTTTGTTCTATACAGGAGAGAAATCACAACTTTTTGGCTATAAACATGCAAGAAACATCTGTATCATTGGACCTAGGCCATATCTCTACTGGACTTGGAGTCATGGCCAAGTTTATGGGATTACATTCGTCACAGCAATGCTCACAGCAAATTAGGATGTCACCAGTTTACTGTTGTTTGTCACTTTTCCCTCTGCCCCCAGGGGAGTCAGCCAAATTTTCCTGAGTGCCACCACAGCCTTGGTGGTGCAGAGCCCAGAGCAAGAGGGAACGCACTGACCCCCCAGCTTTTTCCCTGCATGTGCCTGAGACACACATTCCTGAGCACATTCATGGGAGTGCAATGTCCAGGTGAAGCCTGGCAACTCAAAAAGTGGTCCTTTTAACCATTTCCTATTGATCCACGTATGTACCTGATCATGCTCTGTAATAACCTTCACTTGAGAGAGTTCTAACTAATGGCTTGGTGTGCTGAGGGACACTGAAGCACAACCTTATGTTTAAGCCATGTGTTTGACCTCCTGCTGAAGGGACATTTCCTTCTTGCTTGCAGTTACACACATGATCAGATATTTGCTTGACTTGCCACTTGAGCAAATTTCAGAACTGGATTGATTGGAAAGCACAGATGTGCCTATCTACCATCAGCCTTCTTGTCTTGTTTTGTGGGGGTTTTTTAATGCTGTTGTTCTAAGGCCATATTTACTCCAAATTTATTGGCCCAGCAATATATCCTGGTTCTCACTGTGCTGCTTCCCCTGGGAGTGGCAACAGAGAAGGACAACAAACAGGTCAGCAGTGTTATACACAGAGGCCCACATGGGCCCTCTCCAAGTCCTGCAGAAGGCCTGAGTACTCCTACTGCTCACACTGATGCTCCCACTTCAACAGTGGGTTTGGAACTGCAGCTGCAGAAAATAGTAAGACGTTGACCAAGATGAATCTGTGCCCAGTTTTTAACACAGTCACAAACCAAAGCACCTTAAAAAACCCAGTTTAAATGCAAGAGTGTACTCAGGAAATTCCTACTCACCTTCAAAGCTCAGTTTAGAGAGGGCTTTCCTGACACCATTTTTGGATGGTCTGTGTTGTTGTGCCCAGGACTTTTGATGTTTAAAATCACAGCAGGCTGTGACAAGGAGGGTGGTATCCCCAGGTCACCCCACTCTTAACAGGACTAACTGTAAAATACCATTTTCTGATAGTTTTAGGTAATCCCATAAAATCTATGGGAATTTTTGCCTTGTTTCTCGTCACAAGTGGTCTCAGTCATACCAAGAGGCCAAATCACAAATTTACTACTGTGATAGCAGAAACTGCATTCCTATTTCCAGGCTGAGGGAGATGGCAGTGGCTGGATCTCTGCTGTCATCCCTGGAAGCCATCCCTCCCAGCAGCAATGACACATTAGCAGTACATTACAGTGATCCTGTAACACTCGCATTGGTAGAAGAAAAGGATTTGCATCCAAAACTTTTTGAGCATTAAATGCATTCTAAATTAGAGTTTAAAAAGGAAGGAAAAGCACAGCAGGCTTAATTTTTTAAGTCAATTCTTCTTTTACAGAGTTGCAAGTCAAACAAATAACTCCTCCTTATTTGGGATGGTTCTGGAAGGGACCAGTGAAATAGAGTTACATTTTTAGCAAGTGGAGAGCTGTCCCCTACTGAGTCACCTTCTGTTTACACCTGATCTGAATCATCTCCTGTGCATCTGTTTGTATTTTCTCCTGCTTAATGCAAACAGCAGCAGCATTTTCTGTCATGTTGCTGTGCACAAGCACGCAGACACAAAAACAAACAATGACACTCAAAATAGCACCAGGCTGTTAATATCTGGAGACAGATCCAGCTCTGCAGGGATCCCTCTAATGGGAGGCCGATGTAAAACCCCCGGGCTGCAGGGCAGCGTCACACCCCACTGTGGGACTGCAGATTGGCTTCCAAAGGGAAGAGGAGGAGGGGTGAGATCACTGGTACTCTTTTCTAAGAAATCAGTTTACAAGATGTGTCCCTTCTCCTTGACAGAACAGGAACTCACTGAGATGCAGAGCGTCTCTCAAGTTCATGGCCTCACCAAAATGCTTTCATGCCTTTGATCAGTGACAGTGCCTGAATTATGATGATAGTTTATACAACAGTTATCCCATGCTGTGTTTTTTATATTCAAGGAAAAAACTGCCCATGGAGACCTCACAAGCCCAAAATAATCACTGGTGTCACTTTGCTGTGGTCAATAAAATGACACCAAGGACGCATCTGGCCTACTGTTTTTGGTGGGGAGATGTACTTTCACATGGCCCATAGGTAATGTTTGGAATGTCTTTAGAAATTACAGTACGTTATAGGCACTTATAGAACTGCCCTAATACTGATTCGGGAGAAAGGATATTAGTGCCAGAGCACTCCATAGAATTCTTCAGCTAAGGAGGGGCAGGAACAGCCACTCTCTGTTGTCAAGAGGGAATGTGTCTGCTACAGGCACAAATGTTGCAAATACTCATCAAAGCTTCAAGTGTTCACGGAAGCTTCTGTAGAGCATCTGCAACAGTTTCATCAACAGAACGTGTTCAAAATCCACTGATTACTCATTTTTGCAATGATTTACTGAATTTGGCCCAACACTGGGCATTTTTCACTATAATGAAGCAGTGATAGGTCAGATCTTCTAAGTCTTATTACAAAAGTCTCCACAGCGGCAAGTAATAATTGATGAAGTGTAAGTGATTTTAAGCTGTTCTTAAGCAGGCCCAGCAAACAAACTGTAGGATATTGCTGATACAAATCAGGTACTCACAGAAATGCAGATATCTGCATAAATACTTAGGATTTGCTGTTCAGCTGTTGCTGTGCCTTTTCAGTGAGGAAAGATAGGCATGGAACAAGCCAGATGCCAATCAGAATACCATTTTATTCAGTGGATTTGTAACCCAGCTCTGTCCAATGCTTCCATGCTCTCCTGGGGACAAGGAGGGCCTGTGTGATAGATTAAGATTGGTCAACTCAGTCATGACCAGTCCTTGATTGGAAAGGAACTATTTTAGGGAACTTTGAGAATGGGGTTTCCAAGGCAATCTGCAGAGCTCTCAAAACCCTATGGTAATATCCTCCTGACCAGAGAAATCCTTTCAGTTGTAACACTTTTGATGGCAAACTGACATAGGTACGGTCACTTGTGTGGAAACATTTTGTACATTAAGAACCTTTACAACGTGGGGTACCTGCAAAGAGGTGGGTGCCACACACTTTCTGGGTTCTGCCATCCTTGTTTTTGGCTCCTGAGTGCTGCACATGTGGGAGTCTTGCCCGTAAAATGCTGACTGAACACTGATGGTTGAATGCCGAGGGCAGTGCAGGCTCAGGTGCTCCCCATCGCAGGCATAGGCTGTGTGGTTCTGCAGCAGCTTGGTTAGGTAACCTAGAAAATATTCAGCTGTTATAACTAGTACAGGAAACGACAAGCTCGTCAGACAATAAGAAAACCACAATCAGTCTCCGGAAAGGGCACTGTAGTCAAGGTTATGCACCTGGCCTGCAGCCACATGGTTCTGTGAATGGGTCAACCTTTCATGCTCGTAAAGCTCAGGGCTGGGACACGTGGGGTTGTGTGGCCATGAGTCACAGTCCTCCCAGCACTCCAGAAGCAGCAGGATGTGTTGTCATGGACAATCCCTGGCCTCGAGCCCTTGCCAGTCATGGCTGTGCTCAATCTTAGGTGTGTCTGCAGAGGTCAGAAGGGGTATTACTTGGTTTTGTGGGCCAGGCTCTTGCATTTCAGCTGGCTAAAGGTACTCCTTACACCTTGTCTTAAAAGGATGCTCTGCACTTCTGGCCTTCTAGGCAGTTGTGTTTCACTCTTAAGAATAATGGAGAAACCCCCACACACACATTTTCTTGTTTTGGTGGTTGAATAGGGGGGGTGTGTATAATTAAAACAAAAATTAATTTTGTCAAAGAAAATATTGAAAAGGAGTTTGCTTGTGCCATTTAATTTCCACACTTCTGCCCTTTATAAACCTTTCCCCAAAGACAAGCAATTTAAAAATTTTTTTTAGATAGAAACTTAAGTACTCTAAGCAAAAGATATGAAAGTTATAGAATTGTGGAACAATTTGGGTTGGAAGGGACCTTAAAGATCACCCAGTTCCAAACCCCTGCCATGGGCAGGGACACCTTCCACTAGGTTTCTTCAAGCCCCATCTACCTGTCCTTGAACACTTCCGGGGATAGGGCAAACATTTCAGTTCTCTGATATTTGTTCCAGCTCGAACTGTGCAACTGGATAAGGAAAATCAGCTCCCTTATCAGTTACTAAGTCTGGAGAAAGGAGAAACCTGCTCCACTACTACCTTTGCTGTTCCCCATCTACACAGGAATCATGTAGATGCACTTTCTAGTGCAGCAAAGCTTTAGGTGAGTTCCCCACCTCCCCAACCTCAGTGTGACCACTGGCACTGGAAACAGGGCACAAAAAATGTCCTGCCCTGTATTTGTAGTCTAGATCTCAAGGAGACCATGGCCAAACCACAATCCCCATGGCTTCTCAGGGGTTAAAAAAAACCCCAAACCCACAACCAAATCCATCCCCTATGTCTTCTGTGTAATTGAGATCACAAATAATTGAAGTTCCCTGCCAGAGCCACTCCTCTGCCAGCCCACTCCTTGGAGGTGCTGAGTGTTGCCAGGAAAATGGGCCAAGTGCCCAATTGCACCCAAGCGACTTTGCCACTGCCTGATGCTGCAAAGGGGCTTCCAGTGGCCTTTGTTGCTGCTGAACACCTTTGGCATCACCATCATGGCATAAAGGGCCTCAGTGTCAGAGCATTCAGCCCCACGTGAGCTGTGGGCACTCAACACCTTCAAAGATACAGCCCGATATTCGTAATCATTTCAATTCTTCAGGTTTTAGGTTACTTGGAGCTAAGAGTGCCGTATACACAACAGTGCAGTATTCCCTAAAGAATATCAGCTATGCTGTGATTTGGATGAGTTCCCTGGCATCTTAACTGCTACTTTGATCCTGCAAATTCCTAATCCAGTATCTAAGCACCTTTCGCCAACAATTGCAACTATTCAATCTTCTAAAAAAAAGTCTTTATAAAAAAGTTGCCCTGATTCTGTTGGAGCAATACGGTCCACTTGTAAAAACAGCATTAGATGGACTGGTGAAAATATGACGTTGAGCTCTCTGGCCTTTCAAGCAGACATGACTCTGCTGTTATTAAAATTCTCATGTGTTTGCACACAATAAAGGATAAAAATAGTAATGGAAATTGCTGAAACCTAATGTTCTCTGATAAGAGGAGTGGTGGGTGACGTATGAGTATCTAAATCGCTCATCTCACATGGCAGACCACATAAACCTGCATTTTTTATTACTACACACAGACCACGCAGACATGGGTGGAGTAGCCCTTCACAGCTCACAGCCCATGCTGAGAAAGAATTCCCACTCTAAAAATCATGATTTCCTCTTGGTCTTCCCTGGAAAACTCCAGGTTGTTTGCCCTCCTCATGCTAGCCCTCTGCACAAAACAGGGCATTGCCTGCCCTGCCCTCAGTGAGGGAATGAAATTTTCTCAGCAACCTCTCACCTTGTCCCAGAGCAGTGCTTGCACAGGAGGGAGCCATTCCCAAGCTGCTTTCCCTCCTTCCCTTCCCTAGGCAGGAAGGCCTTGTAGTCACCCTGGTAGGAGCTTCATCTCCTCAAGACCATGAGTATCCCTATATTGTTTACTGAATTCTGCACAGAAACACATTTTCCCTGAGGAAGCAAGTTCAGCCAAATGACAATGTCATTAGGGGGAAAATATGGTCTTATCCCTAGAATTAATCATGATGATCAGGAGTGAGGGCATTGAGAGCTCTGTGGCTCCTCCTGAGGCAGCATCCTGTTGTCTCATTTTGTGTTTATTTCATCAGTATCTGGGACTGGGAAATCAGGACACTTCTGAATTATGGGGTTTCTTACCCTGAACAAACAGAATCTTAAGCAGACCATACCAAAAAAAACTTAGATGACTTAATGTTGTTTATTTTCCTCATTGTTTTCTGGGTTGTTGGGTGATGCAGAGGGAGGTGGTGTTCAGCTGCAGCAGTCACTTTCTCACGTGTTGTCTGCAACAAGGAGGACAATAGAGCTCCTCTTTCTATTTTTCAAAAATAATAAATTTCACTCTTTAAAACAATATGAAACTTTATAAAAAAAAATCCACTACTGTGAGAATTGCCTAAATTAGAAGAACTTGGCAATACTGCAGTGTCTCAATAACACCTGTGTGAAAGCTCCAGTAGGAACTTTCCCATTTATCCAAGACACACATTCGTAAGTGATGTATGGGGTGCTCTGCATACAAAATTATGTACAAGACATTCCAGACTGGCTCAGAAGTTAAGCCTGAAGAAACGGGCAACAAAAAGATCCCATTGATTTGAAGGCCAGAAGGTATCATCCCACGCAACTGTCTGCCTAACCCAGACTACTCACTCATTGTAACTTGGTACTGAGGCTCAAAACACCAGTGCAGAATCCAAGTGTAATCCTTTCTTCCAGAATTAGCCAAATTAGTCACAGTTCTGTCTGTGGCAGCTCTTATTTAGGAATTGTGATGGAAGGCAAAATATTACCCAGGAAAGACACTGTTTATAAAATTCACAACACTGTGTTTCTTGCCTCATCATTTTATTCTTTTGTATTTAAGTACCTTGTAAACATCCTGTTTGAGTCATTCTAGCCACACTTGATCTCACAGTCTTTTATCAGCAAGAAAAACCCTTGGGCAGAAGCATTGCTTATTCTACTCAAAGTAGCACAACAGCTTTACTCAACAGATCCACACACCTGCTTAATAAATGCTTTTCCTGCATAGTCACTTATTTGATTTGATTTCCCTCCATGGCTTGTTTTTTTCAATGTGCCTTTTTCCACTATTCTTCACAACCCTCGTGCCCTTTGCTAGTGACCACCATCCTACTGACTTCATCCTTTCAGTTGTACTGCAGGTCATGGCATGAAAAATTCATTTGCCATGGAAGGGAAGTATTTTTCGTATAATCACTGTAATTTTTTTCTATTATCTAAACCTCTTTTGATGTCAGGATAGATGTTTATTTGAAAAAACTAGTGATAATCTAGTTTCACTGATAAGCTACTGACCATGAAACTCTCTTCCATTTCCAAATGCCTACTTTGGTTTCAGAGCATCCAAATCTGTTGCTTTTCTTAGAATCAGTCCTTGAGTTTTCAGTTGCCCATTTCTAAAGGAAACGAAGCTTATGAGATCATGACCTCTGTCCATCTGCCATCCCTTATTCAACTCAACAACTTTTAAGCTCAGTGCCAGTTTCAAGCCTGAGGTGTGCACGGTTCAAAGAAATAAAGTTCCTACAAGTTTCACGAAAATTGAAGCCCAAGCTACCAGGTCAGAGTAAGAACTGCCACTTTTAACTCAGTCTAAATGATTAATGCTGCAAGTCAACTGGCAGCTGGAGAGCCACAGGCCTGCTGCCAATGGAGCCACTTGTTTCTGCTGGACTTAGTGACAGATGAAGGATTAAGAAAATGCTTAAGTTAGTAGTAAGAATGCTTTTGGCATAGTCTGGCAATCAAGGCAGGCATCAGTCTTGAAGGTATCAGTCAGGGTTTCCATGCTTTCCATGCTTTATCAACATGAAAGCTTTCCTAAGATTTCTTTTTTTATTCTCCCTCATAGTCACAGCTCATGGATGATAACATGGATCATAACCATCTTACTGAACCTAATTCTCATTGTTGGTTGAATCTGAGGGTCAAATTAAGCAAGAGTTTGGTTCCACTTAGGCCAGAGAAAGGATCAGGTAACCAGCAGATAATTCAGCACATTCAAGGTCTAGTTTGAACAAGGTTTAGTCAGTGAGCAGCAGCACACACAAGGAACCAACCCATGAGTTCTTTCTGGAAAAACAAGACAAAGACATCCGACAGAAAGAACAGACCTTCTGTAACTTTTTGGTCACTGTTTCTCCAGGAACCACACAGCCTCTTCGTCTGTGTGCTACAATTCTGTCAGCTGAGACTTGCAGTTATGTGAATTAAATTTTTGTGGAGTGGGAAAACCCATGAATCCTGCAGTCACAACCCACATGCCCATTCTCTGTCTCTCAGATCCTTCCACAGGCCTTCTCTTTTCTTCAGATCTACACTTTCACATTCCCTTGAGCTGTCTCCTAGGAGCTATGCTTATTGTCATTGTATCCCAATGGCTTTCTGAAGAAATTGGAGAGATCCCTATGCACTTCTGTTTTCTCACTCACTTTTTATTTCCTTTTCCCTTTCCTCTGTCAGGATCCCCAAAGACTTGGGTCTGTAGTAAACTCCACACTGTGGTGAGTTATTCCATGAAACCAGAGGGGCAAATGCTTGTCCTGGGACCTAATATGGAACTACAGTAGAAAAGGGAGATTTTCTCCCTCCCATCTAAAGATGCTGACCAAGGGGGACATTGCTGTTAAAGGAGACTGTGAGGCGCTTTCCCGCCCTTGCCAAAATCCCTCCTTTTGGCTGGAGACAGGGTAGCCTCTTCTAGTGCCAGTAACAGGAAGTAACAAGAGAAAGGGTCAGTGGGCAACTGCTTCTGGAGACAGAATGAGAGTATCATTATGGCCAAGAGACAGAGAAGTTATGATATTCCCAAAGACTGCAAGTAGGAGAACCTTAGGGACTAGAGGAAAATATTTCTCTGAAAACTCGGATTTATGAACATGAACCTCCATGTTCATGTTCCCCAAGAAGGCCAGGGGTACCTGTTCATTGCCAGCTCAGAAAACAAAATACAGGTTTTGTTTTGCAAGCAGAAGTCAGACTCAAACTCTGCAATTCTTGCATTCCCATTTATTTTTGACACTCAAAAAATCAGCAATCTGGCACTTCATGGATCTGCAGGGCTATGATGGCTTACAGTACAGTCCAAGCTGGAAAAGCAAAAATACACCCCAGTGTACCCTCATCACCTGATGATTTTCTTTATAACAACATTTCTTTGACTCCAACTCAGTTTTAGCCTGAAGAAATTGAGTCAAGAATTGCAAAATTATTCTGAAAAAATAATGCTTGTCTTCTCATCCAAGATTAAACATTATGAAGAAAAAGAAACAGATATTTGTGGGTTCAGACCCTCTTTAAAAGCCCAGTGAAATCTGTGGGAATCCTTCCAGTGGCCATAGGCTTTCAACTAGACGTTATATCATGAGTGATTTTTAAAAATTAATTCTAAATTAAGAGTCAAACCTCACTGGTATTTAATTTGTTGCCAGCAGCCACACAATAGGCCTTTGAAGCAAAACTCCTAAAATGCCTAGTAATTCATATGAAATGACTCACCAGTGCTGAACACATAAGGCGCAACCACGCCTCCTCCTGCTCTTCAGCTCCCTTAAGACACTATTTTCTCTGTGTTTGGTAATATATCAAAATATTTCAATTTTAATTGTAGATTATGGCTGGCAGATGACAGAATTCTGATAAGTGGTGACTGGTCAGACAGTGCCTTCTCTGTCTGGGGACACTTCCAACAAAAGCTGAGTATTTATTTGGAACAAGTCTGTAACCCCTTTCTCTAATAAAGCTGAGACTGTTTGGAAGCTCTGCCTCACTGGGAAGCGTATCGGCAGCAGATGGAGTAGGAAGGCAGGGGGAAACTAACCCCTGCTACTCATTTTGGAAAAAAAATGGCATATGATGTGTCAGGTGCCAGCAATCTGCACAGGGAGAACAAAGAGAGCTCCTACCCCAAAGGTGTGAAAATCTGAATGAGAGACCCAAACACGTTGGTCACTGAGCAGTGAAGCTTAGGAACTCAAGTTTCCCACAGGTTTGTGTCTCACATCTGAATTTGCCAACATCTGTTGTAGGGGCAGGAGCATCACACTGTAAGTCATTTCGGGAGAGCTTGTGGAGCAACATCCTTCCTTAGCGATGGAAGTAAGGCCCAGCTGCTTATACTCACAAAATGTGTAGGAACTTAACAGGACCAGAGCTTTTACTTCTCTAACAAGGATAGTTAAATCTCATCAGCGGATTTAACAAAAAAATATTAGTACTTCTAAAATGTGATTTCATAAGCTACACTTCCTCAGGAAAGCAGTGAGAACTGGAGGGACAGAAGCAAAACCTTGGATCTCAGCACCATGACCTCAACTGAAATCTCACTTCTGATACACATCTTTATTCCACAGAACAAATCCCAGATCCAAGCCCACTCCACTTGGAAAAGCTTTAAACCAGACCTTGAGGTAAAACTCCCATAATACTGAAATGAAACATGATTCTAAAATGAAATGTTTTCCTTTGAAAAAGCAACCAACACTTTTGCCTGACTTTTAGAAGGCAGTAATAAGAAGATGCATCATTGGATCACTCCTTTTAGCACTTCTTTAAATATCCTGGTTGAAGGACATGCTCTGATTGCCACGGTGAGTCAACAGAACTGACTCAAGAAAATTTATATAGGATTTTATCTGACCAACACAAAACCAGCAAGAAAACCTCTGCATCATTGTGGTTGGTCCTGATTGATCCTGCCACATTACTACAAACAAAGCATTTGTTGGAGGCATTTGTTTGCTTTTCTTTCGCCTGGGGGCAAATCTGGTATGGGTGAAAGCCACAGAACTTAATGGAAACTTTTAATGCAGAAAGGTCACAGGATCAGATTGTATTTCTTGGGTGAACTGGTTTTTCATTAGATCCATTTGTTTTCTATGGTTGGGTCAGAAGATCAGGTCTATGGAGTTAAAGTGATGCCGAATTCTGTGTGAACTGTTCTGGAAGACAGAAAAGTTGACACCAGCAGATGGAGATTAAAAGGTTCTGCCTAAGCAGTGGTGCTTTTTCTGTTCACATCCAGAAAGTCACTCTTCAGCCCAGTTATGCAATCATGCAGTTACTTCATTTTTGATCTTCAGTTACAGCCACATTTCTTGAAAGCTGCCCAGAAAACCTGGCTGGGACTCAGGTAAGGAAAGGGAGATTGAGTGGTGAGTGAGTGAAGGAGGTCAGGTGAAGCCTGAGCCTGAGCTTAAAGGAGCATGGAGAAAAGAAAGAGAAGGAAGGGGCATCAAAAAGGGGAATGGGGGTTCCTCAGTGTTGCCAGGAAGAAGGAGTGTGCTGCCAGATGGATAAGAGGTCAGTTCACTTTGGCAGCAGATGGGGAAAAAGTGGGAGAAGGAGCAGTGGTAGGACACAGAGCCAAGGTCTTTTCCCCCTGTCAGCATGGAGGGCAGAGGATGAGAGGGAGAGCACTGATTCCTACTGTTGGGAAGACACTCAAAATGCCACCAATCCCAGCCAAGCCACCTCTCCCTCAGCAGCTGGACTTTCTAGAGCACAAGGACACAGGTGTAAGTGAAGTAGAAGTACAATATGTAAGTTTCCTGGTTTTGCCAGCTCCTTATTTTTGCCTATTTTGGGAACCAGTCCTTGAACATAAAAGAGCTGTGAGGAAATGAGTTCTGTCGTGATGCCTTGATTTCTTGAAAAATGACTCTTCTGACAGTCTCCTGGGAGTCCAGATTATTCAGGATTTTAGTTCCCAGAGACTGGAGAACTAGCAAAATTCACAGCAGTCTTCAGCATATTTTGGTGAAAATATGTGTTTTGAAGAGCAGGCATGAGGGGAAGAGAATTCTCTAGCTGTAGGATCACACCAATATGCATGAAGATCTAAGGAAAGAACTGCGGATTAAATATCTCTTCTTCCAAAACTTCAGCTTTCAGTTTCAAAATTGGGCACAAATGCTTGGATTCCACATTTAAAAATTAATCACATAGAGGACTGCAGACCTCAGAGCACATCTCCACTTTCAGTAACCAATTGAATTAATAAATATAAAATCATAGAATCATTAAGGTTGGAAAAAACCTCTAAGATCATCAAGTCCGACTTTTAAATTTGTTAGTTACTGCCACCAAACTACTAGAGAATTATAGATTATGCAGATCTTTAAGTATGGCATGCATCAACAGTACTTCCAATATTTCCTGCCATTAGAAGGAGAAACTACTGAGTCATTCCTCATAGGGCTGGATTTTGAACTGCTGCTGATGTCTTGTTTTAGAACATTTATCTTCCCTAGAAAATACCAATTCACATACCAATCACAAAACGTTATTGCACCATGAAGAAATGTCTCTTAAAGAAAAAAAATCCACCAAGAAATTTTTTTTTCATAGTTAAAAGCTGGACAGATGAGAACAAGAACCCATTGCTCTATATCCTGGAAGGGATACAGACCACAAATACAAGTCAAACATAAAAAAACCCCATAATAATAACCCCTCAGTATTGACATAAACTGTTCCCTGCTCCCCTTTCCAGAACATTGAATGGATCCCAAGAGGGAGCATCTTTGGGTTATTCCAAGCAAGCAGCTGGGTCTGGTGATGAACAAACAGGCTCTGGGCAGGTTCAAACTGCTGGCACAATTTAACACTTGCATAAAGAGAACAACAGAGATGACACATAGAGGTGTTGGAACCTGGCAGCAGTCTGAGAAGAGATTCTGGAAAGCTGGGGTGGAGACAGGGGGAGAGAGGAACAGAGTTTGGGCTGCTGGGGAAGAGACCTGATGCTGGAAACATACAGAGCAGAAAAGGCAATGACCCAAAAGAAGTGTGTACCTGGTAATCTGAGTATGAAAGCCTGAAGTCTGAGAAAAGGAGGAAAAGCTGAAGCAATTGGCCTTCCAATTCTCTGTGCACTCCTAAATTCCCAGTATCAGATCCAGCCCCACAGAACACATGGAAGGTGCAGGTCACTGTTCCTTTTGCTCTGCCATGGGCTGCCAGTGGAAACCTATAACCTGCCTCCTGGAAGCTTTGGCCTTGGAAGGGCAGGGATAGACCTGGCCCTTTGCAGGAGAGGGAAAGTGCAGGTGGCTGGGTAAAGTAAGAGAAGTTTCCCACTCCTCATCCCTCGGGATGCTGCCCAGCTGCAAGGCACTGTTCTTCAAACAGGGCAGATTTGTGTCCATGAACATTCAACAGCGTTTAGGAAAATCATGTTGCTGTTCCTGCCACGGGAGGGAGCAAATAGAGAATATCAACTCTAGAAGCTCATCTTGAAGCTGCTGTTACACAGCTTGTAATTCTTTAAAAGGCATTAAACAGCCTGGGGATGGCACTGCAGGGTGTCATCTCACCTCTGGCAGCTCCTGGTCCACAGCACCTCCTTTTGAAGCAGCTAAAAACTTCTCCATATGCAGTGGATACTTCTTTTTTAAAAGGTTCCAGTAATATTTTCATCTTTTCTGTCATTCTGGATTAGACCTCCATGTTAAAAGTAAAATGTGAGCAGAATGTGTTCAAGCCTGGGAACTTCCCACTGTGGAAAGAATTCTGGAATCTGATTTTCTTTACTACATCTTATTTACTGAAATGTCTGCATGACATATCTCTGGGGCGAGCCAGAGCTTTTTTCTCTGTTCATTCTACCTATTTGGAAAGTTCAGTGCACAATGAATACTGAATACAGCTGTACTTCTGAAATGTATCTTGGATAACCTTATCTAAATAACTTCATTTGAAAAGTGAATGGACTTTTGTGAGAGGAACTGTCCTAGATAAAGGGATATTTTTCAACTCAGCAACTATTTGAAAGGGAGAATTTGAACATTTATTTTATGTTCTTGCAGAGAACCACCATGTGATTCCAAAACTAACATCTACAAATCAGAAAAAAAAAAAAACACCAAAGAATGAGACAGCAAGAATTTAAAAGCCTTTTACATGTGAAAGGAATCTAATAGAAGAAATGTAACTTATCAAGGATGTAATTCTGGTCTTTATATTTGGTGGCTGCCTGCTTAGAAATGTTCAGACTTATGGAGCTGGACACAATAATAAAATGACAAACTGTATTTTCCTATTGCTGAGAAAATAGTTTCTACAGAACCCTCACCAGCATTTTGAACTGTAATAACATAAACTATATTAATATGCATAACAACAAATTTGGGCTATTAAGTATCTACTAACTTTGTTGTGGTGCATTCAACTGGCTTTTGGGAAGTTCTGCTCTGTTCACTAAGGTTAAGGTTTGCTTTCTGCCCAAGAGTCAGTTCCTTAAGCTTCCAACTTCCAGGAATATGCTGTGCTCACTGTGACATATAGAAAGGAGGGAAACAGCTCTTCTAAATAACTTTATAACAGCAGTGGGATGCCCTGGAGCACTAGGAAAGGCACAAGAGTGCAGTTTTCTCAAACAAAAAATAGAGATTGCTTCTTTGTCCCAGTGGGAACAAATTTTCCCAGTTTCTGCAGTCATTTCAATTTGCAGGGATGCAGCAGCCTCGCAGGGGTCACGGCTGGGATTTCTGGGTGACAGCTGGTGCCTTCCCTCCCTGGCAAGGGACTCCTCTCATTGCGGCGCTACGAAGCTTCTCCCCCAGCAGAGAGAAGTGCAGCACTTGTTCGCTATCGGAGTTCAGGACGGCTCCCTCAGGGCCCGATTTCAAGTCTCCAGGAGAAAGTGGGAACCTTTCCAGGGACTTCCACGCACTTTTGGTCAGGCCCTGGCCGATCCACGCGCAGCGTTCTCACGGCGCAGCGACAGCTCAGCTCCTCGCGTCCCTTCCCACCTGGACCCCCTGGAAGCCCTTAACCCTCTCCTGCTCCCTGCCTTCCTTCACAGCACATCCGACCCACGCTCTCCCCGGGGTGCAGGCCCGGGACACGGCCCGAGAGAAGGAATACGGAGCACGGAGCACGGAGCCCGCCGGGAATACGCAGCTCCTGGCGCCGCTTCGGGCGTGGAGCCCGGGATCCAGCGGCCCCTGTCCGGGATGGTGGGGCACGGCGGGACGCCTCGGTGTGTGCGGGGGGCTGGCGGCCCCCGCCAGCCCCTGCCCGCGGGGTGCCCGACCCCCGCCCAGCCCCTCGGCTCCCCGCAGCCCCCGCAGCCGCCGCTCGGTGCCCGCCCCGTACCTGAGAAGTCGGCGAGCGCCGCGACCTCCGCGCCGCACACGAGGACCAGGCAGGAGAGGAGTCGGAGGAGCCGCCCGGGCTCTACCTGAGCGCGGCGTGGGAGCTGCCCCGCACCCCCGTGCCTCATGGTGCGGGAGCGGGCGGCGCGGGGCGGGGGGGCAGCCCCGCAGCCTCACATGGCCGTGGCCGGTCCTGGCTGGCGGCGCAGCCCCCCCGGCCCGCCGGGCGCCCTCGGGGCTGCCCCGACCCGCGGGAGGAGGAGGGGGAGAAGGAGGAGGAGGATGGCGAGGGCGGAGCGGCCCTGCCCGCGGGAGCGGGTCCGGCCGGGATGCGGGGGCGGCGGGGAAGGGACGCGGGATCCCGGCGGTGCCGCGCCTGGCACTGCCCCGGGCGCGCATCGTGCGGCCGGGCTGACTCAGACCCGGGGCACCTCGCCCGCCCTCTCCCGGCTCTCCCCACCCCTCTCAGGGCAGTTGGCGGTCCCGGCGCCTCCCTCCTGGCCCAGCGGCTCGATTTCACCTTCTCTCCCCCCATTCGTGGTCGGCAACGGCTGGAGGATTGTCACAGACTTACACACTCGTGACGTTTCCCTGCTTGCGTTTTTCCCAAGACAGGTGCAAGGTGCTCCCCATCACTCCCTGTGCCCCGCAGCGCAACTTCCCTGCTTTCCCTGCTTCAGACCTCGTCTCCCCTAATGCCAGACCCTGCCAGGTTTGCTGCTCCAGCCCAACTCCTGCCCTTACACCTTGTCTCACCTGTCTCCGCGGGAATCCAGCTGATAGCTATGCCTTGCAGGATCTCTGGACGAGGAATTTCAGTGAGCAAACAGCCACTGCCTCTTCCATGTTGCAAAAGAACTTCCCCTTTCTCAGTTTCTCTCCTCACCTTTTTGCCCGACACCAGCTTATCACAGCCAGTAGCTTTACAACTTGAGTTGTTCAACGTAGCTGAGTTCTGAGTGTGTAGGCTTGGCTTAAAGGTTTCACTGCAAAGTGAGAAAACATCTTGAAATTACTTTGAGAGAGTTCAAGTTGTTCCCTGAAATCTTTTGTGAGAGTGAAAAGTAAACCAGTGGGAAGTTCAAACAAAATGTCATGACAACCTGCTAAGCCACCTTCAAATATAATTTGGAGCTCCTTTTAAGGTATGAGAGACTAAAGGGAATAAATCAGAACACTCATTTCCCAGTTCCTGTAAGAGCTGCCCTCAGAAAAGGGAGCCTAGAACCAACATTGGAAAAGGGCATGAAAGCATCTTCTGCCCTGGGGCTGTGGTGGGGTATAAAACTAGTAGACATGAGCACCCAGCTGTTTACATCCTGCCATGCGTGTTCACACACCTTTCTCCTGAAAAAAAAAAAAAAACAAACCAAAAAATGAGTGAGTGGGTGAGAGATGATGGAACCAAACTAATTCTGTTAAATCCATTCCTCTCCTCCTGTCCCAACTGAAGTTGGATCACATTCAGATGTGAATTTCCAAACTTTGGCACCTCTTTCTGGAGGTTACACTGAACTTTGACCAACTTGATCTTCATGTTTGAATCTGAATCCACTTTTGTTCCTCACCCTCTACCTCTTCACACACAGGAAAACACCTGGGTAACACAGTTATGCTTCCTTAGTCTTGGGCAGATAAGAGCAAACCAGGTTTCACATGAACCTGTCTGAGGTCACGGACATTCCATCAAGCTTTACTGAACTCAGATAAATGGGATCAAAGGTGCCAAAATAACAGTATAAAACGGCTCCGAAGCATCTGCAACTGCAAACACAGATGGGAAGAGGGAACAGCAGCTCTGCCAGGTGAGGCTTTTCCTTCTGGCTGCTTCAGATAAGGACAGTGTTTGCCTCTGAAATGAACCTGTTACCCTCTGCCTTCCAACTGTGGTACTGGAAGGAGACTTGTGGGAGTCTCCAGCTACTCCTCTCATTTTGCCCCTTGATCTTGCCGTACCTGTCATTGTCATTCAATCTGACGCTTCCTGTGCTTGCTGTCTCAGGTCAGTCCCATCGAAGGCGGAAATGAATGCCAGGGGAAAAACTAGCACAGATTTTTACCCCACCACAAAAGAAAGCGTTGGGGGGCCATACTTGGATCTTCTAGAAAAGTGTTTAGATGATAACTACACATCTACCATAATTTCAGGTTCTGGGAATTGCTTGTTAATCTCTGGAATATAGATGTCAATGATGGCAACTCGGTCCACTGTGAGTAAGTCTGAGTACAAAATGGATTTGTGAAAAGTACACAATCAATGCAGAATATATAAAATGTCAAAAATCACTGGGAAATATCCTGTCCTCCTGCTTGAAAGGCATCCATCAGGACTGTTGCCTAATGAAAACTTCCCAGTGAGATAACATTTCTTCTAGGCCGGTGGTGCTATAAGGAAAGGACCATCCCATGGTGCAGGAATGAGCCTGGTATGCTTTTGGCACCGTGCAGGTATAACCCAAAGGCAAAGGCAGTTTCCAAGTGGGAGAGGTTCAAAATGTAGGTAACCTCCAGGGAGGTGAAGCACTGAGGATTGAATAACAACACATGAGGCAGCTGAGTGCTCCTGTGCGTAGATATCTGCCTTTTAGGGAAGTCTTCCTGTGGAGGAAAGCAACTTACGGACACAGTGGCTGACAGAAATTGAAGCTTTCAGTAAAATGGTATTGACTTGTATATATATATATATGTATATGTTTATATATATATATATGTATTTTCCTCTGAATGGGGGCTACTTTGCTATTCAACATTAACCTAAAATCTGTAATATTTTTGGTAATTCCTGCTATTCCCTGCTATGGGTAGTGCTTAAATAGTAAACTTAGAGACAGCCATGTAAAACACAAAGCAGGATGGGAGAAGATATTTATCCTGATGTGCAGAATGTGTCTCTCTGCCATAGCCTTGAAAGCAGCTTCTACAAGCTGGCAGTGCGCAGTAGTTGAAAGACAATATAACTAATCCAGACATGTTCAGCATGTAGAATCTCTCAGCCTTGGCATTTCCTCATTAACAACAGGAGTTAGATTCCGTTTTTTTTTTCCCCAAAGAAAAAAATCATATGAAAGTCCCTAAGTTAGAATCCAGGCTGGATATCACATCTGCTTCAGACAGTTTCTCTCTTTCGAACTTAGGTCGAAAAGAAACCATTTCACAGTGTCAAAAATGCAGGAATTGTGTTTGTTGCATGGAAGCTTTGCAAGAGCAAAGCCAAAATCTGAGCACTTAATTCCCCCCGCCCCATATTATTCATTTTTCCCTGAACTTCAGCCAAACTTCCAATTTGAAACTCATATCATGGCTTAGTGTATGGAAATTCCAATAAAATGAGTGCTGTCAGTTAGGAAGTAAACAATGTGAAATAATAAAAGACAGTTGCGTTTGATGGACTAAAATTTTCTATTAGTGAAAAAAATCACAAGATCTATAGCACAGTAACAAAAGTTGTCAGAAATATATAATCACAGAAATACTTTTTCACACACACACACACACACACACACACACATACATATATATATACTTCTCCCCATTGTACCTCCTACTGCTTTTTCTTCCTCTTTTCTTCCCAGTATTTTTTGGGGGAGATGATATAAGTCACTTTCATTCTCTCCTCCCAGAATAAAGTTTGCAAGGAGTTCACCAATGTTCTCATTGGCTTTTGGGGGTAAATAAAAAAATAAAACCTAAGTACAGAACCCCAGGATTTTCCCACATTTTTAGACCTTTTATATTCCAGCATTCTGACACAGATGGAATCTACAGGACAGTTGTAATCTCTATCGCCTCTCTGTTTCTATAGAAATCAGTGTCAGACTGGCTAAAACAAAGCACATGCTTTACAGTAATCACTAAATGACAATTATTTAAAATAACATAGCACATTTTTCACAATTTGACCTCTATTTCTACGGACACAAGAATGAAAATAGTGGTAGAGAAGCCTCTCTCATATTTTTTCTAATTCTAAATGTGTTTTGGATGCTGTAAGTTCTCACGGGGTGCTACACATTTCAAGTTCTAACAAGATGTTCAAGTGTGCAGTAATTTGAACTTGAGAGGACCAATTCTGTGAGCCACAGTGAGGAAACATTCTCCTGCATGCAAGTAGAAGTTTGAGTGAATACAGAGGACAGTACTTCAACCAGCAAGTTTAGAAGGAGGGGAAATATTTGCTGTTTTCTGCCATTTTTTGACTTGCTTCAGAGAGAGCAAAGTTAGCTAAGAAGTACTGAGTTTTGTAGTCATGAGCTGCTTCTCGGCAGAACTAATACAGATGGCATAGAGACCCCAACCACTTCACAAAAAAGAATTAAGATGTAATCCCTGAAGCTTTTAAAACCAATCTCCTCATGTTTCATTCTGAATGAAATCTCACTCCAGTTTCCTCACCACAAGCAGCAGAAAGGTCCCTGCTCCCCATCCTCCCGAACGCCGCCAGTCGTGCTGGCACTTCTCCTGTACACAGATTATTTTTCTAGCAGTGCACCTGGCACTTGTATAGACACGAAGTAAGAGGCATGTCCCATCTCACAGAGCTTACCTCTGGAAACAAGAGAAAACAAGACCTAAGGTGGTGGAAGAAGAGATGTACCAAGGAAAAGGTACTGGCTTTGTTGCTCTTGCCCTCTTAAAGGAATCTCTCATCACTTCCTGATATGACTCTTACCCAAAAAGGCTTTGTGTCTTGCTTCTCAGCTTAGGAAGGACATTAGGACAGAGTTGCTGGGTGGACCACAGTCTTGGAAATCAGTTTGTTTGTTTAAGTGCTTTATTATGGATTTATGAGCCTGCCTTTGGCTGGTTGTTGTCACTGTTTCCCCTTGAATATGTATTAAAGCTAAGATTTTCCAAAATGACTAATGATTGTGTACTTGACATTTAAGACAGCAGCTTTTTAAAGCCACAGAATCAATGTCAAAGCACTGAAAAAGTGGTGGCTTTTCCAGGAGCCTTGAAAAAGTCAGGGCTCAAGGTCTCTCAAGTTAGGTATGGAAAGGAATGGAAAACTGGTAGTATTTCAGAAATGAACATGATTATATGTTCATCTGGCAAGAATCACAGAAGTATACTTCAATTTACTGAAAACTGGGCAGCTCAGGAGTTACTACTTGACTCATCCACTGCTTACATCTGTTGAACATGTAGGCAAAACAGAGCAGATGAACTTTGTCTGAGCCTGATGTCTCAGTCTTGGTCTCCATGAATGCAGCTTGCCAAAAACCAGACCTGGGGGAGGAAAATTGTCAGAAATATAATAGAGAAAGAGAAAGAAAAGGACATAGGTTTCCAAATGCACAACAGCAGAACATGTAAGTAACCTATCTTGAAGTGAAACCAACAGTGAAACCAACCCTCCCCATCCTAATTAAAGCCTCTAACAGCTACTGCGGCAGCGAGGGGAGGGAATAATTGAACTTCAAGTTGAAACTAAAACAATTTTCACTAGCATTCTGCAGTAATTTTTTTATAGTAGATCTCCAATGAAAGATGGTGTGATGGTAGCTATCAGGTTTGTAAGTCTGACAGCTAGGACTTTTACCTTGGAAATCTCAATATAGGCACTTCAAGCCTTTGAAAAGCTATGTTAAATCAAGGTGGGGTTTTTTTTCAGTTCTATGAGCTCCAGTGTTCCTTTTCATCTCCTCAAAACCAAAGAAACTCCCTCTTGAAAATGTTATATAGTTTCCATATTATATTCCTCCCAATTTTTGGAATTGCAAATGTACTTGTGTATCTGCTCACCTTCAGTTTCAAGAATGCTGTAAGGTTGAAACAAAGGATTCCCATCAGCCACAACAACCCACCAATAATGTCATATGGAAGAACCTAACACTGTGTGCCTTTGCATAGAATTTGCTATACTATGGTGAATTTCAAAGAGGGTACTGCCATAAAACAAACAGAAAAATAGTGGGAATGTATTGAGTTTAAATATTTCTGGCAATAGGAATTATCGGCAGAGCATGATGTACCTCGCAGCTTTTTAGCCTTGTTTAAAAGTAACTTAGTAAGTTACTTTTAAAAAGCCCTTTTACCTAATATCTAGCAATTCATATTTTCGCACTTCCTTTTTTTCCCTCCAGTCTCATGTACTCCTTTCGTTTAACCCTTTTGTGCCCTCTAACTTCACCTTTATACTCCATCACCTGTTCTCAAAATATCGCAGCATCCTCCATCAACATGAAAGCATTTTTACTGCTAAATCTGAGAGCGGCTGCGAATGTTGCCCTCTTCTGGATCACGGTGGCTTTTTTTTACAATATTTTACTCGGAACAACCTGGTCCAGTGGAAGGTGTCCCCGCCCACCGCAGGGGGGTGGAACTGGATGAGCTTTAAGGTCCCTCCCAACTCAGGCCACTCCACGATAACTGTTTTTAACTCTTTTTGCCACCTTGCGCACTGACAGCCCTGACAAGAGCTCGGCCGATCCGGGGCGGCCGCCTGAGGGCGGGACAGCTCTGCCCGCACCGCCCCTTCCTGCGGCCCGGCGGCGGTTCCGGGGCGGCCCCGGCCGGGCTCGGGGACCGCATGGCGGGGAAGCGGAGCGGGCAGCCCGTGGCCGGCCCGCCCGCGGCCAAGCGCGCCTGTGAGCCGCGGGACGACGAGTTCAATGGCGCCCGCTTCAAGGCGCTGCTGCGGGACCCCGCGGTCGCCGCCAGCGGTGAGCGGGGTCTGCCCGGGCGGGGAAGAAGGCGGGCGGGAGCGGCTCCCCGGGGCCGCTGCGGTCCCGGAGGGACCTGGCGGGGATGGCGGTGGCGGTAGCGGTGATGCCGATGGTGGGGGGGGGGGGGTACCGCGGACACCTGCCGGCCCGGAGCGGGTCCCAGGCGTGGCGGTGGCTCCCCGGGTGACACTGCGGCCCCGCAGGGCTGGAGACCTTCGTGTCCGTGGCCAGGACGCTGCCGTCTCCCGAGGTGTACGATGTCGTGGAGGGATACGTGAAAATCTCCATGGAATGCGCGGAGATATTCAAGCTTCTGGACGGAGAAAGGAGGCCTGAAAGCGAAGTAAGCTGGGCAGGGCGGGTTGTAGTTTAGTGGCTGGCAGCTGCGACCCACCCTGGAGAGGAACCTACAGAAGGTCCCCCGGGCAGTGGTCACGGCCCCAGACCTGCCCAGAGATCAAGGAGCGTTTGGACAACGCTCTCAGGAGACATGGTGGGATTGTTGGGGTGTCCTGTGCAGGGCCAAGGGTTGGACTGGATGATCCTTCTGGGTCCCTTCAGGCTCAGGATATTCTGTGGTTCTGTGAATAAATGCTTTGTGGTGTAAATAAAACTCTTATAATTTCGTATGGTTTTGGTTTGGCTTTTTTCTGAAAGTCGCTGTGGCAGAAACACTTATCAAGTGGGAAATACCGTTTTCAGTTCCAGGATGTTCCTGGATTTAATGATATGCACAACCAGTAATCCTGTCCAAATCAAGCTGTTAAGGTTCTTTAAATGTTATCAAAAGACCTGTTGTGAAATAAGGGCATCAATAGAAGCAGTTAAGAAAGCATAACAAAAGTAGTGCAGTGAAAGTAATTGTTTTCAGATATCTAGAGGTATCCCTGATACATCAGTATTTCTAGGAAGTCACTGGTAAAGTTGACCTAATTTTTCTCCTCTCAGATGGGCACAATTTTTCCTCATCAGAATATCGCAAATAAACAAAGAATTAAATAACTCTTTTCACTGTGAATGCTGGGGCAGCGTTGCTAACTTAAATCTGCTTACAACATAGAATTGGCGTTCTTTTTAACCATCAGTTGTCAATCTTTGCCTTAGATTATAGTTTTTACCTGTGTAATGACAACCCGTGTCATGTTCAGTGACACGCTTTCCTCATGATCCTTTTAGTAATCAGGACTAATATATGTAGTCAGCACAGTTCCAATGCTGTATGGACTCTGGATTCTTCTAGAAGGAGTTAATTGCAAGCCTGGAGCACCTCTTATGGTTTTCCCCTGCATGTTTCATTGTTCTGTTGTGCACTTCCTGGCAGTTGTCTCTTAAAACATTGGTTCCTCGAAGCTATATGTTCCCAGAACTAATCTTTTCAAAGAGGAATTCTAAATTTGGAAGAGAATTCAGAAGTTAATGTCACCTTCATCTGTGGAAGCTCTCCTCGTGCAGTGGGATTCTCTTTTTATTAATGGTGGTTACTAATGTTTGCTCAGATAATAATTTCAAGTCATACCTGGTATTGGCAGATATTAACATACTTCTCTATCTTGCAGATGCTGTTAGTCTTTCAAGCTCTAGAAGCCATTTTACTGAGGACAGCCAGTGATCTCTCCCATTTTTCTGTTGTGGGAATGAACATTGTCAAAAAGTTGATTCATTCGTACATGAAACTGGTCTATGCTGCTTTGTATTCTGAAAATCACAGGTAAGTCTTCTCAGTGCAGCTGTGGAGAATCTTTGTTAGTTGACCCCGAGGGGGGTCTTGCACATATGTACAAGATGTTGCAAAATTCAGCTTGACTTACTGCTAATCACCCACCTTTATTTAATGATCCTGTTCCACATGTCATAAAATAATTGCCTGTGGAAGTCTTTGCAAGGTGGAAGCTCTGATACAACACACAGTCTGATGCTGTGGGATACTTTCCTGAGGCTGAAGTTTTCATTGCTTCGGACTGTCCTAGTGAAAGCTGAAGTGGGTAGACATGGACGTCCTGAGTCCTGTTATTTTAATGCTACTTGGTTTGTGGGGTGAAACATCCTGGGGGGAACAGGCTTTGTTGTGGCTCACAGAGGCTGAACAGTCTGTCTTGTGATGGCAGAAAGAGCTGCTCATGAGTGGTTTATTTCCCTATGTTTTTGGAGCCAGATTTCTGTGTTCGTAATAGAATTTTTTTTCTTTCAGAGTGGCTTTTGCTCTGTAACTTTTCCTGTCTGTTAAATCTAAAGTCACTTTAAGTCATTTGAAGTATTCTGTGTTATTTGTTCCAGTCAAAACAACAATTTCTCATGCCCAGTGGACAAGGCAAAAGAAGTTGCGAGTGTCAGAGGCGTTTTAATACAAACCTGGGAGGAAGGGGAAGGGAGAGAAAAAAATAGAGACTGCAAATGTCTTGGCCAAGGCCAAGGACTTGTCTTTTGGTCTTTGGGCAGGCCAGAATTTCAATTCACAGCCACAGCTGTGCTTCCTGCACCACTCATTTGATCTCATTGCAGCACTTTAACTGTACAGAGAATCTCAAATATGGGTGGATTGGTGTACTGTAAGTAAATTGTGAAGCTGTACAAGATCTGCATTTCTGATTAAGCATTTAAAGGTTCCAGCTTCTGCAGCAATCCTAGAACCTGCACAGAGGAGGGTGCAGATTTCTGATGGTACATGCTCTGCATTTTCTGTGCTACCTCTTTGATGTGCAGATTGATTTTATTTTTTTGTGGTGGTGTGTCTGGTTGGGATCTCTGTTTTAGTCGTGTGGCTTTTCTACAGATTGTCCATGACAGAAACATGATGGACAGATTCCAGTCCCCTTTATGGGTAGTGGCTGTTCAAGTGATCAAGGTCTGCAGACTTGTACCCAGTAGCCCAGTCGTTCCCATTGAAATAAATGGCAAACTCCAGCGAGTTTGGGAGTTCATAGTTTGGTTTAGAAGGGACTTTTAAGGATCATCTAGTCCAACCCCCCTGCAATGAGCACAGTCATCTTCAAGTTTTTAATTTTGGTACTTTTTTCCTTTTAACTTGCTTTATAAAGGGAATATCCACCTCAGATTGTAGCTTAATTTTTGGAAAGAATGTAAATAGGCATTACCTTCTTCCTTCTTCCCTCTCCCCTCCTTCCCGGTTGCCATTATCGCTGCCTAAAAAAATTATTTTGGTTGGTTTAATTTCCCTTCTGTTTTCTCTTTAAATTTTAATCTCTTGATTTCATAATCCTGGAAATAACCTGCAGATTTTCCTCTGCATTTTTTTTTTTAGGCTGAGCCGAGGGTGCCTCACGCTGCTGTCGGCAATGGTGGCCCAGGGCCCGGATTCAGCAAGGGATGTGTATAGTCACTTTGATTTCAATAACAAATATCTGCCTGGACTGTTGAAAAAAAGATGTAAGAAGGTAAATTAAGATGCTGTGAGCCATGGGGTAATGCCCAGTACTAGCTCAGAGGAACTGCTTTTGAAAATATAAGCAAGAGTTTTTAATAATCTCTTGCTGGAAATCCTTGAGGAGAATATGCAAGTGAGTAGAAAAAGTTACTCTTCTTTTTCCAGAGGAAACTATTTCTTGTTTCCTCTCCATTTACTAAAAATAGTCAGGATTGACCCAAACTAGTGTTTTAGAACACAAATATTTATGTGTCATTCCAAATATAAGTGTATAATAAATCCAGTGTTATTTTCTGGATATTAAAGTGACTTGCAGAGTGAATGTGTACGTTTGTGTTGGGTTTGTGCCATCTGTGGTGACAAATCAGACTGTTTTTATGTAAGCAATCAAATAGAAAGGAAAAAAAACCCAAACACATCTCTTTTTCCTGCAACCACCTTTTATAATTTTGGGACTATGAGATTCCATGGGTTTTGACCTTACTGCAGAAGTTGTCTGCAGGAGTACCTCCACCCCTTACTTTTAAATGCTTGGGTTTGGTCTTCTGACCACAATCTTATTAGATATGCAAGTAATCTAAAATCAGGAAAAAAGTGTCCAAAACCAGATTAAAGGTCTTAACTCATGCATGGCTTTCAGTGAAATTATGTCACAACTGGCTATCGGAGGGGAGTTTTTAATACAAAAATATGAGGCCTAAAGCTTACAGCAAAATCTTGTTTCTTTCACTCTTTTTATCGTTCACTCATTTCTTCTTTCAACCTTTTCATGAGTTCCTGCTGCCTTATGTTTTGCCTGCTCAGTATCTTTTTTCAGGCAATTTTACATGCAGCTTAATTTTGCATGGTAAATTTTTTAAAAAAAAAAAAGATAAATCAGAGAGAGACTCTATCATCTCTATCATGGAATGTAGTGATAGGATGATGGGTAACTATTTTTAATTGAAAGAGAGTAGATTTAAATTAGATATTAGGGAGGAATCCTTTCCTGTGAGAACTGTGAAGCCCTGGTTGCCCAGAGAAGCTGTGGCTGCCCCATCCCTGGAAGTGTTCAAGGCCAGGTTGGACAGGGCTTGGAGCAACGTTGTCTAGTGGAAGGTGTCCTTGCCCATGGCAGGGGGAATGAGATGATCTTTAAGTTCTCTTCCAACCCAAACCATTCTGCTACTCTGTCTTTGTACCCTATGATGCCTTTACAGACAAAGGCTTCCACTGTGCCTGAATTTGTAGTTTTATAACATTTTTTTAAGGGCATTTTTGTGAACTGACCGAGCGGCGCAGAAGCCAGGGTGCTCAGTGATGCAGTGTGTGCAAGGTTTGGCATGAAACTACTGTTCATGTTTGATTTTTCTTTTAATTTATGGCCTGTCTGCCATATTGAGAATTGAAAAGTCTGTGAACTAGTACACTTCTTTTCTTATGTTAAACTGATCTGCTAGTGCAAGAAGCTTTCTAGCTAAATGTACTGTGGGTATATTGCAAATAAATGTATGTGTATGGCTATATACAACATGTTTGTAATTGTTAAATTTATGTGCTTATAATACTTCTTAGGAGAATCAACAGTTGCAGTATTAGTTTTGCAGTTATGTACAATCTCTGCGCTGACAGTATTTTGTATTTCTAGGGGAGAACTGATGTCCGCATGGCCTATATTCAGTTTGCTCTCTCCTTTTTAATTGCTGGTGACAATGCAGTCTTGACACAGGTGCTGGAATTAAAAGGTACTTTGTAATTGCTTTTTGTTTTTGTGTTTTTAAGGCAGAGTCTTTTATAGGGGATAATAAATATGATCTAATAAAAAATGTGAACCACTTAAGCAAAATGTGAACCACTTATAAGGTGCAAAATAAATATTTTTAATCTTATTACCTGAAAAACTTTAAACTTTGGTATTCTAGTGAGTGCCTCTTCTGCTTGAGAACAGTATGCTGTCTGCTAAAAACTCTGCAAAAATAGGAAGTCTGTGGTGACACAGATGAAAAAAAGTAAATGTTTTGAGGTCATTGAGTCAATAAGCAGAAAAAAGCTTCATGGCCTCCAGTAACAGTGGATATGTTGCATTAAAAATTTTTTAAATAGTGTTAAAGGCTGTGTGTACTTCAGTTTCCTTTCTCATGTGAATTGTGACCCTAGGTAAGGTTATGAAAGAATTCAGAAGGGATCTAAAAATACTGTTAAAAAAAATGTCATTAAGTCATTACTGGCAGAAGTTCATTTCTCCTGCTTGAGGGACTGAGAACTGGCCATCATTATGTATTTCTCTTGCTACCCTGACACTGGTTCATTATTTCAGGCCAGGGAATGGCAGTGCACACCTAGACCCAGTCAGCATATCTGGCTTTCCATCCCCTGCAAGAGCCCCAAGTACTCTAGAAACTGAAGGTGTCTAACTTTGGGATGCACAGGGGAGCCAAAAGGTGATGCATGTGGTTGGAGATGGAACCTCCAAACATTTGAGAATCACTCAGGAAAACAATTGCAAGTCAAGTAAATAGCAGTTTACCCAAATTTAAATACTGCATAGCACATTGGGACCAAAAATATATTTGAAGTTGACAGATGCTGTCACAAGAAGTGTTAATCAGCAAGTTGGCAAATTAGCTAGTTAGGATGAGAGTAGGTTTGGCAGCATCCTTTGCTCATAACTATAGGTACAAACTCATAATCTTTCTGAATTCTGCTTGCAGCCTTTTGGTTCATCCTGAAATATAACTGCAAGGTAAATAATATGACATTGAAGAGAAATGGATATGAATTCCCTGAAGCATTTTTATATGAAAAGAGCTTTCACATTTTCACCTAACATTTGAAATGTCTTCTTAGATTTCATTCCAGGTATCTTTCGCACTGAAGTAAAGGAAGACAGAGTTTCTACTGTAAATCTTCTACTCTCCACACTGAGAACTAAGGTATGATATACCCTCAAAATTGTGTAGTCTCGTGTTTTCTGTTTTCTTTTCTGCTGGCAGCTGTTCTGCAGTGATTTCTTACAAAATGTTCGGCTCTTAAAGATATTAAGATGTCATTGTTCTGCTGCTACAAGTTTGTAAGTGTGTCTGCTGCTGATAATATTTGTTGGAGGTTGGTAGGTTGGCAGTGTGGCTGTATTACTGTTTTGAGACTGCAGCTTGTTCTGCTTTTCCAATGCCTTCTTTTAAAGGAAGTCATTGCAATAGCTTATGCTTGGATGCTGATTTCAGCTCATCTTCAGTGTGTGGTGCCAGCAGATTCTCATGGTTTCATGGGTTGCAACTGACAATAAGATTGGTCCTTCAGTTAATGTGTTTCATGCTGAAAGTGGGAGGTCAGCTAGATTTGAGTGGGTCTTTTAGCTCTAAGCTAGGTAATAACTTGTCTTTTTGGGAGAAAAAGGATTCTGTGTGCTGTTGGTACAGGGACTGGGGCATGAAGGGGTGTCCAGGAGCTGTCTGGTTGCAGTTGAAGGTTGTGTGGTACCCTTCCCCTGCCAGTCTTGCAGGGCTCTGTTGGAGCCACATCCTGTGGTCCTGGTTAGATGGTCTTTGGACTTGCTTACTGCTGGGATGGCGGGAGATGAGTTTGGTCAAGGGTTTTGTGGAGTAGAGGAAAAGGGAAGCCTTGTAAAACTGTCTTCCCAAGATCAGAGAATTTGTTGTGAAAAAGAGAGGGTACATTCCACCTGCTGTCAGAAAGTACTGCTGGAAAGGTGAATGCTCCCCTTTGACGCTGTTTTTTTTTAATTCTTTCATGGCAGACAGAAATTCCTTTGTGCTATAACAAGGTTGAGACAGAAAACTGGAAAGCAGAAATTGCTGAAAGGTGTGAGGGTTGGGTTAGTCGTGGCTGCCTTTCCTGTGCTCTGTGACACACCTGAGCAGGGCTCTGCCTCTTCTCTGTGAGGCACCAGCTTGTTACTGCTGTAGGAGCGGCAACTGCACCTGAGATGTATTTTATTTCTATAAAAATGTTTTTAGAAATGTTTTTAGTTGTAGTATCTGTGATTTTTGAATCTCTGTTTTGAACTACTCTAGCAATGTTGCACAAGCTGTTGTATGGCCAGTTGAGAGAATGAAGGAAAAATAGTTTCAAATATAGAGTGTAGCCATAAGAACCTGCCTCAGACTCAGCCTTTCACAACTGGCAAATTAAAGAGAAAAATGTTCTTTCATTTTGCTGTTGCAATAACGGGGAAAAAATAATAAAAAAGCTACCATTTAAATGTAAAGTAAACCTTCTTGAAGCTTTGTTTTCTAAATTAAGCTTTTGCTATGTGGGAATCATATGTTATGTGCTGCTACATTATTGGTGAGCCCCAGCACACTATATGACTCCTTCAGTTGAGCAAGGAAAATGAGAATTAAAACACTGCCAACAATAAAACACAGCAGAAGAAATTCTGAGAACTTCCTCCACTGTGTTTTCCCTTTTATTCAAACTTTATTTGTAGCAGGCTTTACCATCTCTACCAGCAGGTTTGGATGGTCTCAGTCTGTGGGTGTAGTACTCTAAAGGTGTTCTGTGCTCTTTAGTTGAACTTGAAAGTCTGTTCTGTCTGGCATGTGCAGGGGTTGCAGAGGCTGGTGTAGAGTCAAGGTGGAGCAGGAGTGTGAGAGAAGTGTTGGCAGAAGCAGAAACAAAACCAGAACCTTATGTCAGCTTTACTGAGGAGAGCCAGCTGTGTGTGTGTTAGAAGAATGAAGCCTGTTGCTAGTTTTACCATTACTATGTGATAACTTGCAATAAATAGAAGAGTTGTTAAGTTTTTCTCATCATTTTCAGGTGGTTCAAAATAAAAATATCACCAAAACCCAGAAGGTTCGCTTTTTTACTGCAGAAGTGTTGATCCACATTGCTTCACTTTACCGGTGGAATGGGATTACTGATGTCAGCCCAGGGGATTTAGAGGTCTGGTCATTTCTTTTGTACTCTTAGTCTTTGTGCTGCCTTTACTTTTTCCCCTCTTCCAGCAGCCCACAGGTTTTGAAACAGCTCCCAGTTGCTCTGAACCTTGATGAGCTCAAGAAGAGGGATCTACTGAGGCTACTTAAAAAGAAACCCCAAATTTCTTTTGCTTCTCACTGCTTGAGGAGGAGGGTTTATTTTCCCTCCTTGTCTGCCAGGACTGTAGTGCAGATCTGTTACCCTGGGAGAAATGGGTCCCAAAGTTTCTCTTCTTAATCTGAACAAAAACCAAACTGTCTTAGGATTTCTGTAAAAGGAGCTTCATAAAATGTAGAATGAAATTGATGTAAGATTTTCTGCTGTGATAGCAAATCCTATATGCCTTTTTTACTCCTTTTTGGTTTTTATAGGTGACTCAGGGTTCTGAAGAGGTGGGGAAAACGATGGTACGGGAACTTGTGCATAATTTCTTAATGGACCTCTGCTGCTCTCTGAAACATGGCATAACGTTCTATGATCCAAGTCTTGGAACTTCTGGCAAGTAAGTCACTGGACAAGCTGGGATTGTACATGGATTTTGTGCTAGGAACAAGAGAGACCTCACTAGTTACCGTGTCTGCTCTGAAATGTCTGGTATTAATTCAAAGTAATTACCATTTGTCATGCAGAAAACATGGAGGTAAATTCAGTTCTTACTTCTCTGAGTATAAATTCAGAAATTATGCCAAGAGTGTGAGTGTTTTGCCCTCAATTAACAGTTAGAGGAGCTGCAGAGTTCACATCTCATATGAAATCTTAAAATAAGGATTTCTTATTTAAACTTTTTTTTTTGCTTCAACAGGGGAGGAAATGTGGTACTTCTGCACTTTCTGCTTGGTTTAAAAACCGCAACAGAAGATGAAATGGTTGCTGATCTCATGGTGAATGTTCTCAAAATATGTCCAGATTTATTGAATAGATACTTCAAGGAGACCCGTTATTCCTTTGTTCCTAGAGTGAAGTCTGCTTGGATGGACAATATGAAGTTACTCAAGAAGGTAAGAGTGTGGAGGATGGTAAAAAGCCATGCTCAGAGCAGGAGGCTCTATAGATATTTCACTAAACTGGGAAAGAAGGAATTGGTATAAGAAGCAGTGGGAAACATCATATCGATGACACATTTTTTGAGATGCATCCTTAAAGCGCAGCTGGAAAAACCTTCAGTCCTGCATGGGTGTTCCCCTGACTCTTTGTTTAGCTTAAAATGGGCAAGTGGGACTGGAATCTGTTTGTTGAAAAGTGGTGGCCTTTAGCAGGGATGCAAGTTACATTCAGAGGTTTCATTTAGTTGTGTAGGGGTCTGGAGGATGCTCTGTAGCATTTCTGCATAAAAATTGATCTTTATTGTCGCTGTTACTTTTGACAAGTCAAAACCCTTCTGTAAAATGCTCCCCAGAAGAAGCTGTCATCTCCAGGGCTATGTCAATGGGTCTTAAATAGTTTTGTGTGTTTTTTTTTTTTTTTTATTTCAGATCTATGAGGCTCAACCAGAGATCTCCAATTCTTTTAAGACTTCAGAATTTATCCCTCTTCCCAGGTTGCTTTCTATGGTGATGGTAACAACAGTCCCTGCAGTGTGCAATAAAATAATGTTCACCCAAGGGTTAAATGTAAGAGCATCTATAGTATTACAGTGTTTTTTCTGTCTCAGTTAATGCTGTTTTAGGTGTGTGATCATCCAAAAAGTTTCTTAAGTTGGTTAATTACATGTGGTTTGTATTGTCTGTCCCAGCATAAATCTGGCTTGGGGAAGCACTCGAAAATGAATTAAAACCATTGATATTACTTTCAGGTGCCTTTCACTGCTCGCTAGTGGTTTAGGCTGGAAATCTGAAAACCTGTGGATTCTTTCCTGAAAGCCAAGATTTAGGAAATGAGTAATTCGTTGACAAATTTTAACATGTAATCAAAGTACAGATCATATGCAAAGCATAAGAGGAATCACTGAAATGTCATTAATTCAACTTCCTTCTTTCAGTTACCCAGCACAGCAGTGAAGCACAGCATCCTGTCACTGGTGTCCATGGTGCTGAGGAGAGCCTTGAAGAACATTGAGTACTGTTTGACTGAGGAAACCTGGCAAAAGTCAGAAATCTACACCCTGTCAGGGATGCAGGAGTTTGTGCAGTTGTACAGAGAAGCCATCAGCAAGGTACAAAGGAAAGAGAAAACTGGGGTCTAACGTGAGCTTCTTTTGCAGGCAGCAGGTAACTGCTCTCCTCTGCATTTTCTCCCCACGTGGTTGCAGCCTGGGAGCCAGGAGATGGTATCCTGGGGGAGGAGAAGGCTGTGGATGAAAAGGTGTTGGTAACTGGTGAGGTAGTATCCTACATTTCCTAGCACAGCAGGCTGATGGGAATGCAAATAGAATTTTGTTGTGAGACAGATTTGTAACATTGACAGCTGTTGATGAATTCCAAGAGCAGGAAGCAAGTTCTCCTCCTGGTTCAAGTCAATGTTCTGGGAAGTTACTACACAAGGTAGTACTTGAGTTGAAAATACACCATGAGGAAGAAGGACCAAACATAAATTTTTCACAGGAAACTATTTCAATAACATGTTCTTTCCAGTACTGATGTTCTTCAAAAGTGAAAGTACACTGTTTGATTTCAGATCTTTTCCTGATTGCACATAAGATCAGTTCTAACCTTTGTTAAGAGCAGCAAATCCTCATGTTGGTTGACTGTGAATATTTTTATCACGGGAGAGCTGTTGGAATTTACCCTTTTCTTGCTTTTAGCTTTTACCAGACATGAACAGTATCGTGGCTGTCTGGCAGTCCCTTCTGAAGCAAGGGAGAGAACACCATGATGGCCCAGAGGAGAAAAGGGAAGGTGATACCTCCACTGAGAAGGCCATGACCGAGACAGCAGAAGTTGCTGAACAGCATGGTAGGCAAAGCAGGTGGAGTCACCCCTTCTTATCTGTGTGGGAATGGGTGTTGTGAAACTCTCATCCCATGTAAGGTTGGTGACTTCAGCAGAGTCCACATCTCATCTGTGCATTTCCTATTCAACTTGTCTTTGTTCAGTTCTTTGGGCAGCCTAAGAACACAGTTTAATAAATAGGGTGCCATTGCTACTAGAACTTTAAGCTGTTTGACTTTCTGCTGTCACAGAATCCCAGCATGGTTGAGGTTGTAAGGGATATCTAGAGATCATCTTGCCCAACATCTCTGCCTAAACCTGGTTGCCCAGGTCCATATTCATATGGCTTTTGAGTATCTCTAAGGATGGAGATTCCAGAACCTCTCTGGACAACCTGTTCCAGTGCTCAGTCACCCTCGTAGTCAAAAAGTGTTTTCTGATGTTCAGAGTGTTCCTGTGTTTCACTTTGGGCCCACTGCCTCTGTTCCTGCCACTGGGCACCACTGGAAGGAGCCTGGTTCCATCCTTTTTGCACCCTCCCCTCAGGTGTTTATGTGCATTAATGAGATGCCCCGGAGCCTTCTTTTCTTCAGGCTGAACAGTCCCAGCTCTCCCAGCCCTTCCTCGTAGGAGAAGTGTTCCAGTCTCTTTGCCATCTTTGTGAGCCTTTGCTGAACTCTCTCCAGTGTGTCCAAGTCTCTCTGGGGAGCCTAGAACTGGACACAGTGCTCCCAGTGTGGCCTCACCACTGGGAGGGGAAGAGTGGGCTCCCTGACCTGCTGCCCGTGCTCTGCCTAATGCAGCCCAGGGTACTTGTAGCCTTCTCTGCAGCACATCACTGGCTCATGTTCAACGTGGTGCCCACTAGGACTCTCGGATCCTTTCCTGGAAGCTGCTTTCCAGTTGGGTGGCCTCCAGCATGTCCTGGTGAATGGGGCTGTTCCTCCTCAGGGGCAGGGCTCTGCAGTTCGTCTTGTTGAACTTAACTCTCCTGCCCTTGACCTTCCCGTGCTAGTAGAATTTTCTCATCCACAAAATAAAACTGGCAAAGAAATTGATATGCCTGAAAAATAATTTTTCAGTGGATGTCCCATATGTGGCTTTGGGCAGCAGAATAGTTGTCAGCACTGTCAGTCCAAGGCTTGGTTGGCCAAGTGCCTGTGGAAACTAGTGGAGCAGCTGATTTCTGCAGGACTGTAGCTGTAGTTTCTCTGCTGTATTTATACTGTGGTTATAATGCTGTGTCACTTACTCTCAGCTCACCCATTGCAGCTTTATTTGCATTGTGACCACTGGAGAATTCTTTTCTAATGCGAGTTGAGACTCAGGCAAACAAAGTTTATCCATGGCATCCATCCAGTTCTTCATAGCTCCCTGAGGGAGACCAAGTTAACAGGAAAAAAGTAGGTGTTAAATGTTTTGGCTGCCCTTCATGTACTTTGCTTCACTTCGTTAGTGACTGGATAATAAGTAGCTTTTATGGTCCTTATGTTACAAACTGAAAAAAACCCATTTAGTTGCTGAAAAGGCTTTTCCTGAGAAGTAAACAGCTGCCTTAAGTGGTGTTGGTGTTTCTCTCATACAGCTACTTGTCTGCCTCTTGCCAAGAGGTTTCATTGAGAAGGTATTATTTTGAAAGGGAGAAAGTAAAGAAAGAAAGAAAGAAAGAAACCTTTAACTGAAATAATAAATTGGCAACAAACTGTAGTGAACTGTCTCCTGCACTTCCCCAGCCAACCCACCTGAGGTACTTTTACCTGAGGTAAAAGTAATGTGCCCAGAAGCTGGCAGCACGACCATATCATTGCCTTCACTTTTTTTTCCTGTCCAGCCTTAAATGAAACAGTAGTGGGACTGATGGGTTTCTTACAGTGAGGGCTAAAACGCTGAGGTTGTGTTTTGTGTGTGTGAGCACTTCTGAGTCAAATTAGAAATGTCAGCTGTCAATTTAAGCACTGAATAAGCAGATTTAGTTTTGAAAGTATTCACACAGGAACGCTGGGGTAGAAAACTGGGGAATTCCATGAGTGTTTTTCTGATTCTTCTTGTTTAGAAGATAGTAGATCATTTCCTAGGCAAGTCTATTGGAAATACAGTTAGTAATTCTCATGCTGAGTAATGGAGGTGCTACACTGTGCTCTCTTGTTATAAAGGAAGGAGAAGCTAATTCTGGAAACACTTTGTTCAGGTTCAGATGACGCCGAGACGCTGTTTCTGAAAGCTACACTGCTGCAGGTCATATGCCTTTATCAGAAGGTTGTGCCCCACTTGGTAGCACGGAGCAACTTTGATTTTAGCAAGCTGCTAAAAGGTATGTGATGGGTATTTCTATTTCCTTCACTGTTTTCTCTGGCTGTTCACAAAGCCCACAGCAGAAAGGAATGTTTGCTCTCCTGTAGAGATAAAGAGCTGTTTTCTAAAAGTAACTAATTTTAATTTCTTATTGTGTTGGCATTTATTGTTGATGTTTCTGCATTGCTCTGGCACTCTGCCCTCTTAAATTCCATAGCTGCTCTGCTATACTCAGCTGTGTTATGCTGTGCTACAGTTTTCCTGTGTCATATTCTTTATGGGGTTTGAATACTAATCTTTCTGAGAAAGGCTTACCTTCAACTCTCAGTTAGAGTTCTCCTAGACCTCTGTCAACAATCCCAACATCAGAAAGCTATTTCCAAACTCTTATTTGCTGTGATGATAAAGAATGTTTTTAACAGCACAGTTCACTGAAAGTTTGGGATGGGAGAGCACATCCTAGTTCACCAGTGTCCTCTGAAAACTCTTGTAACAGAGATTTGGCTTCTTAAGGGACCTATTTGGTTGAGTCCTGTAGGACAGAACCCTGGAGGGCAGAGGGGCCCAAGAATGCTGGCTGATATCCAGGGATCACCTCCTTCAAGCTCAGGAGCGATGCATCACAACAAGCAGGAAATCTGGCAAAAATGCCAGGAGGCCTCCATGGATAGACAAGGAACTACTGAGCAAAGTCAGAAGCTTTGAGAAGGTGGAAGTGAGGACAGGTGGCCTTGGAAGGAATATAGGGAAATTGCACAGGGAAGCTGAGGACAAGGTTAGGGAAGCCAAGGCCCAGTTAAAATTGAGTCTGGCCAGGAATATCAAAGACAACAGGAAGGGTTTCCATAGATATGTTACTGTAAAAGACTAGGGATAATGTGTGCCCTCTCTGGAAGGAAATGGGAGACCTGACTACCCTGGATATGGAGAAGGCTCAGGTTCTCAGTGACTTGTATGCCTCAGCCTTCAAGGTTGAGTGATCCAGCCACTCTGGCCATGTCAGGAAAGGCAAGTGCAGGGACTGGGAGAATAAAGACTCTGAGCCCACTGTAGAATAGGATCAGGTTTGAGACCGTCTAAGGAACATGAATGTGCACAAGGCCGTGGGATCTGATGAGATTCACCTGCAGGTCCTGAGGGAACTGACAGAGGAAGTGGGTAATCCACTATCCATCTTATTTTGAGAAGTAGTAGCAGTACACTGAACTTCCCACTGACTTGGAAAGTGCATACATAGCCCCCATTTTTAAAAAGGGGAAAGTGGAAGACCCAGGGAGCTACAGACCAGTCAGTCTCACTTCTGTGCCAGGCAAGATCATAGAGCACATTCTCCTGGAAACTAAGCTAAGGCACATAGAAAGCACAGAGGTAATTGGTGACAGCCAGTGTGGCTTCACTAAGGGCAGATCATGCCTGACAGATTTAGGAAGGTCCTCCAGTGCTGCTTGTGGTACAATTAATACAGCCATGTACAAATCTGGGGGAGAGAGCAGAGGGTTGTTTGGGCATCACTGCTGACTGTGGGCCACCAGAGCTTGTAGGCCACCCAGCTAGAGCAGCTATCTCTGTGTTAGGCAGGCCTGTGATGTGTAAGGATGGGAGTTATGTAAATGCCTTAATTAAACTCTGTCAGGGAAAAAGGGGCTTTAAACAAAACCCCCCTCTAAATCAACTGTCTCATGCACGAGGTTTTTCCTCCCTCTGTCAAAGCATGTTTAATTGGTTTGTCTACTTGGTGACTCACCAAATCACATACCCTGTTTATCCCATTATTACTTACTGGTCTGCTTACTTCAAACTGGACAAAAGGCAGGACACCTTTTTGTGAGGCAGAAGTCTCTTTGTGGGTCTGTTTGGTTACATTATGAAATAATGAAGTTGAATAGGCTGGAAAGTGAAGTGTCATTCTCAAACAAATGTAATGAAGTGAGCCTGGATATTGATTTTGAAGAAAGGTGATATGGTAGAAAATGATGATGTAAATTAATCATGAGATTTTGTTCTCTCAAATGTCAGAGTGAGAGTTCTGTCGCTTCTTCCCCCCACCTTGCTGAGAACATGCACACCAAGTGCATCATATTTTTCTGCCTTGTAGCAATATGTTCTTTAAGTAGCTGGTGGAGTTTTATTGTTTGGTCTTACCATTGGATAGCCTTTATGGTGACTGTTTAAAATTTATTGTCCTCTCTCTAATGTGGGCCACAGTATCCTGCACAGACTACGAAAAGCACATGGACACCAGAGCTTTGTACAGCTCATCTCCCCATGGAACTTACCTGCAGTTCAGGTGTGGGCAGGTCAGGTTTTGGTCACACTGTAAGAGTCTGCACAGCTCTGTGATCTGTGTGGGGAATAACTGAGGTTATGCCATAGCAAATGTTGGGAGTGGGTGATAAAAGTGATGTAGGGAGAGACACGAGTTTAAAGTTCCATTGTCTGGAGCAAATATTGTCATAGTATCAGCGTTGAGATTAATTGTTGACTTAAATTCTGTGTTCTGCTTTCCAGTTCATCCATCCTTTGTACTTCCTGTAGGTCATAGCTTTTCAGGGTTGCTGAGACTGATAAATTTTGTATTCCCTTGAAGCAATGGTGGCTTGTGCTAGGGGTAGTTGTTGGACTCTACCTCTGAGGGCTGGATTCCTACTGTGGGTGGGCCAAACATATTGTCAGTGTGTCTAGGGATCCCATGATATGAAAATTGGTGGATTGCCAGCTTGTCTGACAGTGACTGTTTGAAACCCTAAAATATGAGTGTTCCTGAGATCTGAGGAAGTTGAACCAGACTGAAGTTGGCTGTATTGCTTTCACACCTCAGGTATCGTCACTGAAAAGGGCCTCCGGGTAGAGGTCCCTCCTCTCCTGCAGCACCATATACTGAGGGTGGCTTTGGAACTTCCTGCAAATAAATTTGCCTGGTTCAGAGTACAGGTAAGAGACTTTGATGCAAATTTACGTTTCCTTGGCCTTTTGTCCTCAAATCTTTCCATCTGGCACTGCCTAGTTTTAAACTAGTCCCAGTCCAGCCATTTTAGAAGGCAACCTTTTTGTAAAACCAGTAGGAATTGCAGTCTCAGCATTAGTGAAAAATCCCTTCTGAACTGGAAAGGTCTTATAAAAGGTCAGCAGTTTTTGCTTCCCTGACGAGCACTGGACAAGGTTCCCTCAGCTCTGTGTGTCTTTGGAGAGGGGCATGAGTGAGAATGTGCTGGTTTCCACTTGTCTGGAAGGCCTGAGCTTTCAGACCAAGGACATGAGCCGCTGATGGGAGCCATCCTACCTCTTCCCAGGGAAGATTTCAACATTTTTCAGTGCTCTCCATAATTCCAGGAAACCTTCAGGTCCCGAGTTCTCTTTTTTACTGCAGGCTTGTATAATAAGAACACTGTTGAGAGCCTGCTTGTTATATGAGGAGAGAGGAGTGGGTCAAGCTTTGAGGGGAAACAGAGACTCCCATGGATTGTGATAACAGGAGTAGGAGATGTTTGGGGAGGGAGGTGGTTTTATCTTGGACCCTTGTATTGGTTGGTGTTTCTGTTGCTGGTCTCTTCTTCTGCTTTCAAAACAAACATTGTACAAATGAGCACAATGATCCTGGCTCACTGAATGCAAAGTAGTGTAGATGATCCCATTCATTTCTGGCCTTGGGATTTTTGGACAGGTCTATAAAATAATGTTTTACATATCTGCTTCAGTGCAACATAATCCTGTACAGTGTTGCTGTAACAGGGGAATTTTAATATACTTTTCTTTTAGGATATCTCTGAGACAGAGAAAGTGTCTGGTGAAAAATCAGTCTTCTATTTACTGATGAAAATGTTTGTTACAAGTAACCATTATCATTTGAAAATTTCCACCAAAAAACTGATCATCAAGGTAAGCATCTGAACTGAAATATCAGGATATTCATTATATCACACTGGTCTGAAATTTCAGGATTGTAAAATATTTTCTTAAAGCAGGTACTTTTACTGCATAGTTGTGTGGCCAAGAGAATCTCCTTTCCTGTGACTGTTCTTGGAATTTACTGTCAGATAACTGCCTGTTAGCTAAATATTCTATGGAAGTAAATGCTGTCAAGTGATTTTGCTGCAACAGTTGATAAAATATTAAAGAAAATGTCTTTAATGTTTTCTCACCCCCCTAGGCTAAATTAATTCTGACACCGTGATAAATCACTGTACATTGTGCCTGCAAAGGTCTTGATGTGGATCAAGAAGAGATGATTTTTGGTTTTTATTTCTTATCCTCATTTATTTAATCTGTACTTCATAATTCCAGCCTTCCTAAAGCCTTAGCTAGTCTGCTCTGGCCTTGCAAAATAGTTGCCTTTGTTACAGTCCAATACAAGCTTTGATGCAAGGAGTACTTTTGAATTAAAATCCCCTTCTGTGCATTTAAAGAAGTTATCATCTGACTTTTCAGAAATGTGATCAACTACAAGCCCATGAAGGCACCAGGGGCTGTTGTATTCAGTATCTTGAAACAGGACATCTTTTAGTTATCTAAGCAGGGGTAGAGACCTGCATTAGGAATAAATGCAAAGAGAAAATCCAAGAAGCTGTTCTGGGCCCTGGACAGGGCTCTTCCTGTAGTGTCCTGTATTAGTGACACACAAGTTTGTACAGCTTTGTGCATTTAATCTCTGCATTTAGCTTCAGTCACAGGATGCAATTGTAATACTCAGTTCACTGAACCGAAGTTACAGTGGTTGAATTAGGTTTTAGTTGCTCTTGATCCCTGCAGGGGATTAAATTCAGGTTAACTCTGTCTCCCAGTAATGAATGTCTCCAGCAAAAGCTGCCCAGTACTGGTTTTGTGGTGTATTTGGATTCTTTTGCTGAATGGGGATGGGGGCTGCCTGATTCAGTCTCGTGTCCTCTTTCAGGTTCAGTCCATTGCGTTTTCACTGAAGGTAATGCAGGGGCAGGAAACTCAGGGCAGTTATGTCAGCAGAAAGGCTGCTAAGAATAGTTGTTAACGGGTGTGTTTTGCTTATTTTTCAACACAGTGCCATATAATCGCAGGCATGTTTTTGGATTTCACATTCTGTTCCTGCCTGTTTTCATGAGAGCTGCGTGTTTCTATTTTGAGACGCTGCCAAAAATAGTCAATTATGTTAAAATGAATCTTTTTCCCTTTGTTTTTTCTTAATTGTAATGAATTATCCTGTCAGATTCGTGTAAGCAGCAGTTATTTTTATAGCTGTTGGTGTTGTACGCAGATTAAATGCAGAACAAATGAGTTGTGATAACTTCCTTTATATACAAAGAGGGTGAGAAAAGAGAGACAGATACTTCTTTTCATCAACCTGCTCTTTTTTTCTTTCCCAGGAGAAAACATGAAATTGCTATACAAAAAGATCTGTGTTTTGGGGAGTATTGTATTTTAGGTGTTTTGATTTTTTTTTTTACACACCCCTCCCTTTGTTTTCTGGACAGGTTCTACGTGACAGTGGGGTGTTTGAGTACACCTGGAAGGAACTTTCAGTTTGGCTGGAACACTTGGATAATACAAAAGAAGACCAAAAGGAAGCAGTGATTCAGTTTTTGGAAAGGGTAACAATGTCCAAATTAGCTGGATAAACAATACCAAGAATAGTGTTAGTGGAAACTAGGGAATTTGTTGCTGTTTTTGAGAAATCTATCAAAGACCAGTGAATGAATTCCGAGAAAAGCAGTGTTTGTCATTCTTTATACAGGGCTGACCTCTTTCTTGTCTTGGTGGGATGACAGCAAAATGATTTGCAGGAAAATTAAATCCCAAAAGATAAGCTGATATTACAACGTTGTTGATATAAGGGTAGAGTGTTGTATGTGTGGCTAACATTTATCTCCTCCTTAAATGGCATTACCTGCCAAAATTACCAGATCTCAGTAAATTGTAATATTTTACAAAAGAAGTTGACATTTCCTGTTTACTTTTCAGGATGTTAAAATTCCCAGTGCTTCTTTTTCAGTGCAGTTTCCCCAGGGACTCAGTCTGTAGTAGCACTTTAAATGCCAAATTGCAGTGGACATGTCTTTTTCCATCAGACCCAGTGTACCCTGTATGGCAGGAACCACAGGCAGATTCCTGCAAAAGTGATATGGAATTTGTCCTTTTAAAACTTGCTCAGCTTACAACCACTTTTAGCACATGGTCTTTCTTAACAGGATGTGGTTCCCATACACTTAAGAACCTCTGCACTTACTCTTCTCTCTCAACCTTTGTTGGCAGGTCCTGCTGAAGCTGGTGACAAACCCCTATCCCTACACAGACAAGGCAGCAGACCTGGTTCAGGAAGCCAGCATGCTCCAGGTCAATGTGTTTAAACAGGACTCTGATAACATCAGCATCCCCATCTCTCACATTGACGGTAAGTGGTAACTCCTCAGGGACAGAGAATTCCAAGACTTGATGCCTGTGTTCCTGGAGTGCTGCATTCTAGCTCTGTTGTTTTCCAGTTAGTGTGAATCCTCTGCTTACATTTTTTTCTTCACTTAATAGATGTCCTGGATATGGTGGATGTCATGATTGAGGGCAGTGATGGCTTAGACGAGGAAATTGCGTTCACTTTAAATGAAGACACGATTGTTCAAACATTTCCATTCAGTGCTGTTGTCCCTGCTGCGTTAGAAGCCAGGAATGTACTGTTGCTTCAGTCTGAAAATGGAACAGGTACAGACTTTTGTTTCTGTGTATCAGCTCTGCCAGTGGGGTGGAAGTGAGATCATTTTTACCCAGTGAACTCCTCAAGACATTATCTTCATTGCAAGCAGAAGGAGGTTGATCAATGGTGCTCCCTGTTCAAGAGAGGCACTATGAGATGCTTATGAGATGCTTCTGTCCTTTTTTCCTGACCCTAAACAGGGTACACTGTCCTTGCATGGACAGTCTTGGTCTGGAAGCAGTTGGCTTCAGTAACAGAGTGTTTTAAGCACAGAGTATGCAGATCATGAGAGGAAGGTGGTGTCAGTGGCTGTAGACAGCTCTTCCACAGAGACCAGGCAGTGGGAGAAAGGAGTGCACTGTTAAGTAGGAAACAGTTAATTTTCTAAAGAAAACTTCTTCAGAGATGAAGCTCTGGTGATAAACATTGCAAAGTTCTACCACATCCTTGAGGAAAGTGTTGGAGTCACAGGGGCATCGGGTGGGCTCGGAGCAGGATTTGCCAAACCCCACAGCACCTTGCTACGTTCTGTGTGTATTTGGCTGTTGAGTTGCAGCTGAGGTGGGACTGAGAAGTCCCAGTTCTGAAAGAAATTCCCTCTTTACCTCACACATGTTAACCTGGCTGCTTGCCCTCAGTACAAATCAGTTCTTTTAGATGGTACTTGGCTGGGGTCTTTACCGTGTTAAAATACAGGCCTGTTTAGCACAACACAGTGAAGGCAGAACTGGTTTTATTCTTGTCTGGAAGGAAACAGGCCAAACTGAGCATGTATCTGAAAGTAGGGTGATTATTTACTTCAGCAAGAACTGCTGAATGGATGATTTTCCAGGTAGCTCGGTGGGTCAGGAACACTTGTCTAGCTTACCACAGACACCTTTTAATCCTATTCAGTACTTCCCTGAATGATGCTCTGGGGCCTGCTGCCCAGGCCCTATGGAACAACTGTTGCCCCAGTGTCTTTGCTTATGCAGATTACTTCTGTCAATAGAAGTTTCATTTTTTATTTTGTTTTTCTAGGAGCACACATTGTGGAGTACCTTGTTGCTGTTTTCACTGACCTCCTGCACTCTCAGAGAGAACCCTTGGCCCTCTGCTTGATGTTCCAACTCTATGATAAAGATCTGAAGTCCCTGAAAGTTTCCAAGTACCCTCAGCTCTACCAGTTTAACCAGTACTATAAACTGTGGATACCCCAGCAATCTCAGGAACCTGTGGTATGGAATATCTGAAGTCACTGAATACTTGAGCCAGTATTCCTATAAAACCTCACAGTTTATAAAGGTTACATTTCCATCAAAAAATACATTTACATTAAGCTAATTCTGTATTGCTTCTTGATCATGTTGGGAGACAAATTCGCTTGAGGGCTTTTCTCTAAGGACACAAGAGGTCTGGGTGGTTGGGAGGTGATGCTGGAGCTCAGGTGTTGTACACAGTCAGACAGACACAGCTCCTCACCAGGCACAGCACAGCCTGATGTGTAACACGGCCTCAGGAGCCAGTTCACAGTGGCAGAAGTGGGTTGGGAATGCACAGGTCCCCTGTGCTGGGTGTGAGTGAGTTTCCCTCTTAGCCCAGCAGTGAGCAAGGGCAGATTCCCCTCCGGACAGCTCTGTGATAGCAGGACTTGTGCTCCTGGAGCTTAAATCCAGGTTTCAGCTCACAGCTCATTTGAAAGCAAAGATAGCTGAAGAAATTTTTGATTCATACTCATTATTGTTTTCCTCTTACGCTTTTTTCTATTTTAAACAGTTCAAAACCCACAAAGAGGTAAGCAAAGAATCTGCTGTGGCCCTGGATTCTGTGTTTTCCACTTTGCTAAAGAGAGCCTATGAGAGAGGAAGCAATACCTTACTGGAAGATGGTATCCAGACAAAATTGAGAGACCTGGCTTCCCAGCTCCCACCTGAACAGCTTTTGCTGGGAGTAAAGCATGTGTTGTTATACCTGAAATCCACAGTGGAGAGCTTCGGCAGTGTAAGAACAATATTATAATAATATTGTGGGTTTGTTTGGTTTATTTTAATTCAGAAAGTACAAATTACCTGGCTGTTAAAACTTAGGATTCAGTTCTGCAGCTTTTTCCTGTACTTGGCTCTCACTGAGGTTACAGAGCACCAGACAAAGCTGCACCTACTTTGTAAACAAATGTTTGTTCTTCTGATTCTTGAGGAGTCTTGGATTTACTTTGTGTGGGTCACCTTTGTGAGTGTAAATAAACGTGATAATTTAATCCAGCTCCTGGGTGTCGCTAAGAAGCCTTTCCAGGGGTAAAATTCACTGGCCTTTGTTACACCAGAAGTCACAGTATAGATGAAAATCTGTAAATATTTATTTGGCAGCCTGAGACTTTTCCTAGAATCAGGTTTCTACAGAGGGGAGCGATTCCTTCTCCCAGAAGATGTAATCTAAGCAGTTCTTAGTTAACTTCCATTCCTGTTAGATAATTATCTTTCTGCTCTCATCCTTCTCTTTTCTCAATTTCCAAGGTGTCTTTTTTTTTCACAGCTTAGTAAAACTTCTGGTCCTCAACTTGTGGACCTCTATGTGGACCTGCTGAACAGCTTGTTGTGCCGGGGCAATCAGATAGAGTTGGATCATCAACAGAAACGGGAGGAGCATCAGACTGAGTCAGATCTCTTTGTGGATGAGGATTCTCTGATCACAGAGGAGTCTTCAAATGACAAGGTACCAAATCGCTTGATACACAGGCAGCTGTTAGTAAACTTTGATTTGATTTATTCTCTAGGGAAATAGTTATAAGTTTTGCTTAACCACAGATGCTGTTAAGGTCTCAGAGGAGAACTTAGGAACAGAGCGTGTGGACCAGCAGTAAAAAAAGTACTATCTGGAAGTCTGACCCAGCTGCATCATCCACAGTCTCACTCCTGACCTGTCAGGAACACAGTCAGGAGAGGTCCTGAAAAAGTGTGTTTCCTAAGCCCTATGTAAAGCCTGGTTATGAAAATTATGTTCTTGGAGGAGTGATTTTTTTTTTCCTTTCTTTCATGTGTTCTGTGAATTTCTGGAGATTAGAATCAAATTGTGTTTACAGAATATGCAGGTTTCCCCTGGAGATGTATAGAATGCTCAGTGGAGGCTTGCCTTCCCACAGCTTGAATGTGCTTATAATTTGTTAATATGTTTATCCTCTGGCCAGGTAGTAAACAATTTAATGTTCAATTATTGTAATTTACAAACTATGGAAAAGAGATAGATGAATGCTTTTGGTTTTTTACCTCAGACTCTAATTTTCCATATTGTGATATTGTTACAACCATCTGTTACAGACTCTGGAAGATACACTCATGTTAATTTTCGGACATCCTATGCTGGAGAGTTGGTTCCTGGCTTTAGAGCTACGTTCTGTTCCTCAGCCTGGTTTGAACCCTGTCACTGTGAAGCTCCTGTCAGCTCACCTCAATTCTGGTGTGCTCCAGCTGCTGAAAACGGGTGCCCCCATTTTTCAGAGCATCACAGCGGATCACAGACACGTGTTGTCCAAGTATTTCGAAGCTATCACAAAAACTGTCTTGAAAGAGCTCCAGGCTGTGGGGAAAAACAGCAGCCAGATCTCTCCCAGGAAGTCTCACCAGCTGCAGGCTCTGGAGGAGTTGCACAAATACATGAGTGCAGCTCAGCTGAAGGACATCACTTTAACCATGCTGAGACTTCCTGAGACAAGCTTGACTGCTCAGAAATCTGAAAAATCCCCTAAAAAAGGGAAACAGTTGAGCTTCTATGGACAGATTTTGGTGCAGCTCCTTACAGACAGCTACCAAAGGCAGCCTCAGCAAGGAGAGCTCCTGCTATCCACAGAGCACATTAAAGCTTTGGGGATATTGATGTCAGCATCAGCCAGCAAGGATTTGGAGAAGGTTTTCCTTCAGACTCTCCAGAACGAGCCAGTCCTTGCCCACGCAGTCAGTGTCGAGGTGCAGGTTCACTGCCTCACGCAGTGCTCCCACACCTCCCTTGCCATTGTGGCCATGCTGATCAAGCACTCCAGGACTCACCTGCTGCAGTTTGAGCTCTGGTGCCTGAGCAGTGCCACTGGGAAGTACCTCAGGAAGCACATGGAAAGCTTTCTCCCACTCATTAACGTGTACTTGCAATGCAGAGACCAATATGAATTCACCCGACCTTCCACAGGTAAAGGAACTACTGATTCCTTTTTGGGATTTGGGAGTCTTGGATCCTCTGCACAATAAGTAGAGGTGATAAAACTTAGGGGTTTGTCTTCTGATGACTCTTGTAAGTACCTCTGCAGCACTAAGGGTAAAAGGCTGTGCTGAGGGCTGGCTGTTAAAATGAAGCCAAATGTTCTTACAGTTACTGCTGCCCAGATTTCTCTTTTGAAGCCCTTATTTAATGCTTGGTACCTGTGGAAATCTGTCTTCGTGCTTCTCTTGGTTTAGTACAGGAGGTAAAACCTTTTGCTTAGGCACAGATGGAACACACCAGCCAGATGGTTTTGCAGAATCTGAGATTTCACTTTTGCAGAGTCCAAAATTTTTTTCTAAAACAAATCTCCAGCTATAGCTTGCTACATGCCCTCCTAAGCTGGCAATCCAGACCCTTCCAAACCCACAGCAGCATTACATTGATGGACAAGAGTGTTAAATTCTCTACCAGCAAAACGAGGAGTTAGGATTCATCTTGAAAGAGCAGGATCACTTTGATTTCATTTCTCCTATAGCCCAGAAATATAAATAGCAAAGGAAACAGGCTGACTGTAGCTGTAGCTCTACCTACAAGGTCAAGCAGTGAGAAGACCGTGTCAGCACACGGGAAAGTAAAGGATGGGCAAAGAACTGAGCCTTTCTCTAGTGCTTCTCTAGCACTCTCTGTAGCAGATTAGCAGTTGCTGTAGCATCATTTCCTAGAAACTGAGTAATCTAGGCCTGGGTTAGAAAGTGATTTGGGATTAGTGTGTTGTTAGGTGGTGGAAACCATGACCTTTGCTCTCCCTGCAGTTGTCTCTGCTGTTACCCCTGTCCTGAGGAAAGCTCTGTGGAAGGAGCTCTGCGCTGGAATTCAGGACACAGAAGCATCCTGTGAGACTACTGTGAAACTGCAAATTCTTTCAAAGTTGTTGCCAACTTTAGGAAGCAAAGGGCTGCACAACCTGATGGACCAGCTTCCTGCTGCTTTTGAGAGAGCAGGGAATGAAGAGAGGTGGGCAGTGTGTGTTGCCCTCTCAGGGCTCAGCTTGTCCTGAATGCAAGTCCTGTGAGCAGTAACAGCATTCTCTCCTCACAGAATCTGTCGCTCTGCGCTTTGGCAGCAAGACACCTTTAACATATACAAAAAGCAAATTAAACATGAACAAAAAAATAAATAACTGTCTCTCTGCAGTTGGGCAGTGGCAGATGCCATATCCAGAGTGCTTGAAAACTCAGAGGAGCTGCATTCCTGGAGGAGACGCCTGTTATCAGCGTGCATGAAAGGGTTAGTTGCCATGTACAGCAGCAATAAAGATGAAAGCAAGCAAGAAGTGGAGAGGTCCATGCTGCTGAGGCTGGAGGAATTACTGGTGAGACTTCTTATCTGCTTTGCCAGAGTGGCACTGTGTGCATATGTGTGATTGGACACTTGTGTCTTGGGTAAATATGGACTGGATTGGATTTTCTGTTTTATAGACTATGGTTTCCATGGGCTTTTAATAGCTTTTGTGGTGTTAATTTAGCCCTGCTAATTTTTTATGAAAGCAGTTTTGAGTTCTTGATGACTGCTTTTTGCTAAGAGTCCTCTTTGCAGACATGAGTATGAGGTATTCAGGAGTAAAAAAATCAAGGGTTGCCAGTGGATTTTTTTTTTTTTTAATTAAAAAAGTGATAAAGACACTTCTGCTGAGACCCATCTACCATGGCATCTGCAGTCTGGGGCAGAGATTCTTTTGATCAGTTGTTGTAAGGAACACATACACCCAGCCACCTCCATGTGCCATGTGCACAGCTTGCTTAGTTTAAGTGCACAAAACCCTAGTAGTGAATCTCTTCCTTTGACTTGCCAACTTTTGATTCCTTTCACACTTCAGGAGTGTAAAGAGTTTCGAGGCTCTGGGTTTTTTAGTACGTACAGACCAGCTTGCTTTTTAATTACATACAGCCCATATGCTCCTCTGCTCCCAGACCAACAAAACAACCCCTGAACAAGGAGATAGAATTGTTGTATCCAAGAGCTTTTTTTCCCTGCTATCCCTTGATCATCCCACCTCAGTTTAGCTTGCACATTGTTAGTGTGTCCCTTGAACAGAAATTGCTGGTGTTGATGAGCTGTAGAAGCTCTGTGTGCCAAATGTAAACACCTGTTTTGACTTGCTGCACACACAGCGCGTGGTTGGAGAAGTGGACCCAGATGACTGGTACAGCCTCGTGAAGACAGGACTCAAGTAAGTGATTCCATTTTTAATTTGTTTTGGTTCTTTGCAGAGTTCTCATTTCTTAAAACAGCTTTTTATTTCAAGCAGGTTTCCTTGGGCTTGGTTGGGATCTGACTTTTCTGTGGTCCTTGCTCCCAAAGGTACCGCTACAGGGATGAAGCATTTCTGAAAGTCCTGAATGTTGCCTTTCAGTTATTATACAAGACAGAATCTTCACTTAGTCAGAGCTTAGTCAAGCTCTCCAAACTTCACATGATGGTCACGCAGCACTCTCTATTTTTGTCAGCCATCCTGAGGTCAAGAGAAGAAGATGGCACGAATATCCAGACAAGAGGTTTTTTTTTATCTTCTTCTTGCCTTTACTAAATATAGTTAATCTTGTCTTTCTTGCATTATATCTTCTCCATCCACTAATCTATCCACCTACATGAATACTTGCAGAGCTATTAAACAGTTCCAGAATATTAGTGTTTAGTTTTAAATTGTACCTGTTCTTGGATCCAAATATTACATGTATTTTATTGATGCTGGTTTTAAACACTAACATTTCTAAAACTACTGGAAAGTAGGTGTTGGGGTTTTTTTTGTTGTTGTTGTTTGGTGGTTTGTTTTTGGTATTGATTTTTTTTTTTTTTTTTTGGTTTTTAATCCAGTTGAAGTCTTGAATTGATTCTTCTGGTTTCTGTGAGGCAGTTAGTATAAGATCACTGAAGTGCATAAAGGTCCTGTGATGATAAACCATTAAAATAGATTGATACAGGAGATTTTAAGTTGATTTTGTAAGTTGCATCAAAAATGTTAATTTAAATGAGGTGTATTTGATAATGCAACTTTCATGAGGAATATCCTTCCTCATAAACTGGAATATAAAATTGGATGGTAGTTCATATGTAGGATTGTCTTTGTTTCTTCATTGCTGAAATACTGCCTGACCAAGAACCACATTTAATCTACATAGACCTCGGCTTTTTTCCACTGCACAGGGATTTGAGATTCACTGATTGAAGGAGCTGTGTAAGAAAAGGGGAGGAAATTCTCAGGGCAGCATGTTGATAGCAATTTTGTGTGTACTGGTGAGGAACATGTAAACAAGCTTTCAAGTTTTAAATCACCTGAAAAGAGGAGAAAGCTCTTGTCAAGTCACAAGTTTAGTGAAATTAAAAATAAGGAATAGATTTTGCTGCTTACCGTCTTACCTTTAGGATGTATTTCAGTAGAGCAGCAAGATGGATCCTTTGAGGCTAACTGCAGTATTCCAGAGGCTTGGTGTCGAGAATGCATTCACTCAGGCTGTTGGTTTATGAGCTCTTCAGATTCCTGCAGATAACTAGAGACCAAAGCCTGTGCCTTTTCAGATACTGGGAGTAGAGAAATCTGGAGTCAGGTCTTGAATGTGCTACAGACACCCTGTTTGCCTTTGAGTAACCTGATCACTTATTTTTAGTGTTTCTCAGTTATAGAACAAAGGTGGGTAATTTTTGTATGCAACAGGACAGAGTTCCTGTAGCTCAGTAACTACCTGGACTCTGCAGTGCTGATCCCTGTTGGAATGCACAGTGTAGGAGCATTTTTGTAGTTACTGCAGCTGGGACGTGATCTTACACGTTCGTGCTGTAACTCCTCGAGTACCCTGGGGAGGTTGCTGGGATGTCTGCCTGTTCTCTGTGTAACTCATGAGCTCATTCCAGATGCCCTCCTGGGAGAGGAGGGAGTGGAGGTATGGCAGGGTAGGGGACAGCACTCCTTTTTAACCAGAGAGCGAGTGGAAAAGTTTCCGCATATGTGCCACACTGGGGACCTCACCTGGCAACATGCCTTGTGTGTCCAGCTTGGGAATATTGGTTTAAGATGTTCCACTTCAATGAAATGCATAATTGTCCTTTAGTGTAGTTGGGGATATGGGTTCTGGTATTTCTAGAGACAGATCTTGATGTAAAATATACAGTCACTGTGTGTGCATCCATTGTAGAGGGTCTGGGGGGTGTTCACATGTGCACTGTGTGACTGGGAGCTGCCAGGCTAAAGTTGTGCTCGTTGCAGAGGCGCTGGTGGATGTTCTGCTGACAGCTGTGCAGCTCAGCCCCTCTCTGTGTGAGAGCAGCCACCTCCCTGTGCTGCTGGGGGCCTACGGGGCCACTCTGAGTGCTGTAGGTGAGTGTGTTACCCTGGGAAAGGCACTTCCTTCTATGTCTGGCTTTCATCTCCGTGGGTGACTAACTTCATGTTCAATCATGGTTTTTAGATCAGAAGATACTGTTCCTGCTTCAGTTGTATGAGAAGAATAATCAAAGTCTTATAAACTCCAGGTAGGCTGAGCACCTTCCTTTGTTGGAGTAACTGCACACCAATAAACAGTCTCACACCAGGCATTTTTCCAGGGTCTTATTTTTAACTGAAATAAACAGTGAGCAAGGTCAAACCTAGAAGAGAAATTTGCTTTTAGAAACATTTTTCCTATGAGTTTTTTATTCTTAACCTTAATTCTCATGTGTTGCCCAAACATTTTGGGTGTCTGTGGTTAGGGTGAGGAAATGCCTCATTTCAGGAGTCCCCCACTCTCCATACTTATGACCCACTATAGGGGATGTCCTCACAGATGGAGGCCAAAGTGTAGGACTTTTGGTCACTAGAGTAGGACTTCTTCCCCTTCCTGTGCCTGAGCAGTCCACAGGAAAGCCTGTTGCCAAGAGTTCTTCCATACACTGATGCTTTTGGTCTGCCTTCCTCACATGCACTTTTCTGTCCTGGAGGCAGAAATATTTCCAGCAGTGCAAGAGCACTGGCTTAGGCAGCTGGAGCAGGTCTGAATCCCTGTCTCTTAATGCAGCTGCTCATTCTTACCTGCACTTACAGCTTAAATAAACAGGCACTTCTATGAGCAGGTACGTTCTGTACTGACAGGGTAGGACAGAGTTAATGAGACACCCTCAGACTGAATTCAAAAAGTTTTGGGATAGATGGAAAAGGTGTTGCCAAGGGAATGAGTTGTAGTTTCATGTTGCCACAGGGTAATTAGTACAAATGAAGAGAAAATTTAAATACTAATTGCCAGCAGTCTCTTTCCTAATGCCTTTACCTTTAACAACGTTTAAGGATCCTGCTCTGGGGTCCGGCTGCTGTGGAGCATCACAGGACTTGCAAGAGTCTGGGGAAGTCTCTCTGGCAGCAGCCAAGCATGGAGGAGATTCTGTGTCTGCTGGACCGAGAAAAGATGATGAAGACAATTCTGTCGTTCCCTCAGCATCGCCGACTGCTGCCATCACAGGTGCTTTTGCTTCAGGCTATCCTTGGTTATCCTTTGGATATGCAGAAAGAGCCTTTCACTCAAGCCATTCTTTTCTTGCATTCATGTAATACACTGCAGTTTGTTTCCATCAGGAGAGTGATTTCAATACATAGGAGGGCTGGAATTAATTCTTTAGGAGCACTTTTCAGATGTGTTACAGTACATGGGACACATCTTGTTGGCAGGTGTGATTGTGTGTTGCAAAGATTGTCATGTATGTGAGACCAAAATTGGAGTATCCAAGGATCCACTGACAACAGGCTCTCCAGCCTTTCCTGCAGTTTGCTGTTGGTGCTGGTGAGGAGAAGTAGTTGTGGATATACCCTGGTAGTGAAGGCCAGATTTAACCACTTGAGTGCATGTCTTACCCTGTGTTGCATTATATTTTACAAGATGTAGTATCAGCTGGTTTATCCTGGGATTGGGTAGTTGGGGAAGTTTGAAAGCAAGCTGGAAATTGGTGTTTTTCCTTACAAATACTGGTTTGGTTTTGGTTTCAGGAGATACAAGAGTCACTATATAAAGATGAAACTGTCAAGAGTCTTGATGACTTCTATGATCCTTGTTTCCTACTTCAGCTCTTCAGTGAACTGACCAGACCAGGTAAAGTGAATGTTTCTCTTGGGTATTTAGTGTCAGGTTACTCTGCTGCAGGAGCAAGTAGTGCAAGGAATTTGTGCCTGACTTTGGAATGTACTGCAGTGAGGGCTGTGACTGAATTGGCTGGAGATCTGGCCTATTACAGGCTGTAGTTATGGAACATGGAAACTTCAGCCAACTCACTTTCCAGCAGACAGAGGTGCATGGGGCCAGTGTGTGTTATGAATAGGTTGGTGCTCAGAACTGTCAGCAAGTTTCTTGTTTGACATGACCCTGCTTGGCACAAGAACATCTCTGTTGTACTCCACAGACCCAGTGTCTCTGGAGAGAGCCCTCAGAGATCAAAGGGACACAAGTATCCTAAGGAATTTCCTAAACAGCCTCCTCCCTGTATTGGTTATGGTTAACCACTGTGTAGTTACAGCTAGATTTGGCTTTCCACACCAATAATACCAGAAGCACTTGGCAGGCTGTTAGTGTCTGTCAGTGAAACCACACTCACGGTCCTTTGTTCACCCAGAGCTTTGCAGTATAGCACCTGTTTGGGTGTTCTTGGCCTGTCCTTAGCTATGGTTTAAATGGTACAGCAGGAACAAGAGGAGAAAAGGTTTTTTTCTGAGGAGAAAAGATACCAGAACTATTTGACATTTTGTAGGAGGAGGGATTTCAGACGATCCAGTAAATGTGCTGGACCTTTGAGATGGATGTGGATGAAGAGCATGGACAGCCAATGTCTTTGGAACCTGGTGTAATAGCTGAAAAAGGACAATGCCATCACCACCCACCACTTGAGCTGCAGGGAGGGATTTGATGGTTCTTGGTCAGCCTCAGCAGCACTGCAGCTGCTGGTGACCTCTGGAGTGGCCACTTGTGTGGGAAGCAGCGAGATGGAGAACGTCGTGTTCTTGCAGAGCTGTGGAGACAGTGGCTGTCTTGAGTCTGAAACTGGAGAGGAGAAAAACAACCCTCTTAACTGCTCCACACTGAATGAGAGTTAGTGTTGTAAGAGGGGCATTTTTAAAGGGCCCAAGTGATTTATGAGTTTGAGTCCCATGGTGCTGATAAACTGTGTCATCTGCTCTTGGAGTTCCCAGTTCTTTATTTATTTGCTCTTTGTACTGGCTGCACAGTGCCCTGTGCACAGATGTTATAGAAGTGCTGAATTTATAAACACAGACTTCTTGCACAGTGTTTAATGCTCACTGAGGAAAAAGTCATTCTGGAGTTGGACAGATAGCAAGTCCTGTCTATCTTTAGCTTCATTAAGCATCTTGTGGAAAGCTTTTCCATCATGGTTCTCAAGATCCTTTAAACAAGCTGTATGTCAGACATAGAATCAACTTGGTGTTTTTATAATAATAACTTGTCATTTTGTGTTAATTGTTGAACGCACTCTCAGTGCAAAATATTACCACTGCATGTTTTTAGTGAAAGAAAGTTTTCCAAATAAATCTGTGGACTGCTGAAGTGACAACTGTGGATTTCATTATGTGGCGCCACCCCATGAAATCCCCCACTTGGTGTGACTGTTTGGTGCCTGTTAGTAGTTCTCCAGCAGCCTGAAGGAGAGCAGGGTGATGGCTCTGGGACAGATGGCACTGGACTGGTGAGGTAGTGGAGACCCTGCTGTTATCTGGCCCATAACTAGCAGAGCTGGGTAGGAAACTGCCAGGCATGAAATCGAGTTTTAGGAATTCTGGCAGTTGAGAAGAAGATGAGGGAAACAGCTCAGCTGCTGATGCAGGGACAGGACTAATCTGTGATTTGTTTACATAAAGATATTTTATATATATATATATATATATATATTAATTTGTGTGGGCAGTGATGGTAGAGGAAATCAGTGGATCAAATATGGGTACTTGTCAGTAAGACTATAGCCCCTTCTTAAATAGGAATATTTGTTTCTGGAAGCTTCCTCTTGACCTTCAGTGTGAATGACAAGAAAATACAGGAATATTATTGCTAAACTCAGCACCATGGTACTTTTGCACTGTAGCTGGTAAAATACCATCAAAAGGTGCCATTGTGTTCCTTTCCTGGTGAACAGAACTGAAATAGTCAGGAGACACTGTGGAGGTTTTACACCAAGTCCTTTCTAGCCATCAGTGGGTAGAAATGGAACAAACTCTTTGAAAGACACAGCCCTTAAATGAGAAACTCCAAATCCTGATGGCAAAATGCCATGGAAGGTAAATGTTAGATTGAAGGGAGTGTTTCCTGTTTTCTGTTGGGCTGGATTTTGTTTTTCCCAGAAGGGCACAGGGGTACATTTTGGTACTTTGCTTGGAACAGGCCTTACCAGCAGAGTCACTCCTGCCTGCACAGGGACAACTGCTGTGGCCAAAGGACTATTTATGTGTTACTCTCCTGCCCTTTCTGTTGCAGAAGTTTTTTAGTGCAGGTAGGCTTTTCATTTGCTGATCTTTCTTTTAGGCACCCAGAAAATGCTCTGGGGAGGTGAATTTTCCCTCTTGTTCTTCTTTGTACTCATCTTTCCCTAAACAGTGAGATATGATATGTCTTTATGGAGTTTACTCCTAACTTGGCACGCCCTAGCAGGCAGGGTCACCTCCGTCTCATAGAAATGAGACTGCATGAATTCCAGCTCAAGTAAAGAATTCCTGTTCAGAGTGATTTGCAGAACACCTTTGTTAGCTGGAGGAGCCTTCAGCATGTGGTGAGGTAATAGTTTGTCAGGGTAGAGCTAGAAATGGGGGCTTATGAACAGGAATGTTAAGGATTATAGTGCTGCTATGGGACTCACCAGGGGCTTTCCTGTGTCTTTTTTCCCTCTTCCCACAGAGTGTTTGGTGGCATGTCACAAGTTTGTGGAAGTCAATGCCCTGGGCCTCACAGTAGCTGCCCTGAGCAGCTACGATTCCAGCATGAGAGCAGCTGCATATTTCGTCCTGGCTTCCTTCCGCTCCCACTTGGAAGGAGCTCGCTTTCGGGAGAAGAGCCAGGTAAGGCTGAGCTCCACTGACAGTCTGCCAGGTGAGACCTTGTAGGTCATGGACACTCCTTTGCTCATCCGTGTACGTGGTGAAAGAGCTAAAAGCAGCTTTTTTTCCATTGTTTCTCCTCTATTGCTTTATGTTTCCTCCTGTTATAATCAATAGACATAAAAAGTGGGGAAATGTGTTTTAGAAATTCTTAGAAATTTTGTTTGTAGGAATGGAAATCCTGATGGAATTGATGTTTGAGTTACAGCCTATGAAATATCTTGAAAGCTGACTTACGTGTTGCTCCTGTTGTGTTTGTTTGGGTTAGGATTCAGGCTTTTCTTTTCTGGGCTCTTGCAGTTGCTGTATCTCTTGGATACTGTGCAGAATGGAATCAGGCAGCCCAACCTCAGGTTCACCTTCTCCCTGACCCTCTACATTGCTCGTGTGGCACAGCAGATCCTGAAGCCAGGTACTGTAACCTCCTATGCATGTCACTCCTGGAGCGAGTCCCTGTGCATGTCTGGAAGAGGGGAGGGCTGTGACACTGGTGGGAGCCATGGTTCCTGTGTTTCACAGGAAAGCTTTCAGTGTTGTGTGGGCTGCCTTCCTGGGGCAATGGGAAGTGCCATTTGGATTTGTGTACAAAACCAGTCTGATACATGGTGGTGATGCCACCACCTCCTCGTCATTTTGGGGTGGAGGTGGGCAGAGGATGAGTGTGAGGGTCCTGCTCAGCAGATCAGAGTAGATTGGCCTGTGTCCTCTTGTCCTTGGATGCTGAATCACATTAAGCCACTGTTGCAAAGGAGTCACAGCCTCAGGGAGCAGGGCAGTCAGGAAGGGACCTTGTGAGGGCTCCAGCCCAACCTTCTGCCCAGAGCAGCTGTGATGGCAGAGCACTTTGCTGGGTCTTTGTCCCAGAAAACCTTCAGACCTCTAGGCTGATCCTAGAAAACCTCCAGGGATGATGACTGCATAGTCCCTCAGGGCAAATTGTTTCACTGCTCATGGGGGACACGTCTCATCTGTAGGTTAAAAAATTAGACTTGAAGTGTGGAGAGGTTTTGCCTCTGCCTTTGCTGCAGATTTCTGTTCTGTCTGTGCAGTAGTGTTGGACTTGGTGAAATCAGAGCCATGGTGAATGTTTATCTTCTCACCTGCTTTGTGCTCGTTCACTCTGAATGACCTTTTCATTTTGGGGAAGAGAAGAGAAGGGATGGCCAGCAATGTAATGAGGCCTCCTGCAGTTCCTGGGCTGTTCTCACAGCTGGAACGTGTCACAGTACAGCTACCATTTATTGTACTCCATGGTTGTGTATTGGGAACGTGTTCCTCCTCCACAGTAACAGTTGTTTCTCTTCACAGAGGAGCACATGTATATAAAGGTAAACAGATTCCTTCTGTCGCACCAGTATTTGGACCTGAAGAAAGTTCCAGGATTTTTCCAGCTTTTCTACAGTTTTGATTTTGAGGTAATGTAAGGATCACATCTTAGGTATCCAATAATTCCTCAGAGAATAATAGAAAAAAGCCACTAAAATGCAATGAAATCTCATTCTCCCATAGGTAGTTAATTAGAGGCACCTTTGCTTTGTTTCATATTGGAATTAAAGTTACTATTTCCCCGTTTCTTTGTTGTTTTCTTAATAGTAACACACAATGAAATAATTCATTGTGCTGTGTTTTCTCTGTGAGCACACCAAACAGAATATTCTGCCCTAGCTAGCTTACATTCGTCTTTGAGTTTAGATTATTAATACTGAGTTCAAATGAAGTATTTTAGACACAGAAACTTTTACAGTTCCATTTTCACTGCATATTTGGTCTGCAGACTGACTGTTCCTGGTGGATGTTAGTGATTAAATTTGATAGGGATGGAAATGGAGAAGTCCAAAACAAGCTGTGGTAAGCCTTGAGCTGGCGCTCCCAGGGAATCAGGTTTTTGTGCTCTTAGGAGCAGGTACTGTTTGGAAATGTCTTATGGGTATATTTTTCTTTATGGCTTCTAGTACAAAACAGAGCGTGAGTGGATCCTCAGATTTCTTGGGGAAGGGCTGCGTGACAAACATTGCTATGAGCTTTATGACTACCAGAGGATTTTCCAGGTCATTCTCTCCTTTTTCAACAGTCCTTTGTGTGATGAGGGCTCCCAGGTAAGAATTTTTTTAAAAAAATGCCCACCAAAAAACCCCAAACCCCAAAAGTTTGCATGGCTTGGAGATCTCAAACAAGTACAAAGCAGAAAAGAGCAGCTGACTCTTCCCTTGCCCTCTAGAAAACCCTGCCATCATGGAGCCTCACTTGTGTACCACAGCTTTGCTCCTACATTGAGGGCCTTTGGTTTTTTGGGTCTCTCTATTGCCTAACCAGCATGTTTGTTACCTGTACAGTGCTGCAGTAGGAAGGAAACTCACATACCAGAAGCTCTCAGTTTTGTGAGCATCCACCCTGAGAAATCCAGTCCGTTAAAAGTATCTCCATTAGAAAATATTGGACAAAAATATAAAATTGTCCTGCTACCTAAAGACTTCTTGTAAGAGTAGCACTGTGGAATGAAGCTTTGAAAATAAGACATCTTATCTTCCCCGGGGTTGCTGAGAACAGGTGGTGTTGGTGATACATTTTACCTTGAAGCTGATCAGATACCAGTTTGATTACTAATTATACCCTTCTAAAAGTCTGATAATTAGATCCTGACCGTTTCTGAATTTGTGAAAGAACAAGTTACCTTTTCTGTTTCAGAGTCGTATTCTGGAGATACTGCAAAGTGCTGCTCGTGTCACCAGAGCTGCTTATGAGCTGATCCAGGATCACAGCCTGCTAACCTGGGTCCTGCACAGCTTAGAGAAAAGGTAACTAGGGAAATACTGGAGAAATGGGAACAATTCTACTGTCCCCAGTAACATAATTATGTGACTGAGTATGAAAACCAAGGTGACAGATATGGAGACGGTTGGGGCCGGTGACGTTCAGCACCAAGGGCTGTACTGGCAGAACTTGCTGAACTCTGAAATGTCCCTTGTGTTTCTGAAAACAGAAACAAGATGCTTTTAGGCTGTGGAAGGAGGAATGATGGAGGGGGCTTTGTGGTTTTGAGAACACTGCCTTGAAAAACTTAGCAAACAGTGCCTTGTTTTAGTGTATGTAACTTTTAAATTTCAAATGCCCACGATTCACATCCTGTCATAGGAGCTGCTGCACAGTGACTGGCACAGTAATGGACTTTAGCTGTCTGGAACATTTCTCCTCCTGCTCCTTCCTCCCCCCCTTGCCTCTCCTTCACATACATGGGCACACACACACACAATCTCTTCTGCACAGAATGCCCTGACAGGTTTAACCAAGGCTTCGCACCAAAAGTGCACAAGAATATGGTCCCCTGTAGGTGATGGACCAGTTCCTGGTCAGGATCTGCCTTCCAAATGGGTTTTCCTTCTTTTGTTTTTCAGGTTTCTGGAAAACAAAGTGATAAATAAAATTATTTCCTTACTCCATACTCTGTGGCTAACAAATTTAGGAGACAAGAGAGAAAGCAAGAATCAATCCCAGGAGAACAGGAAATTTCTTCCTATTCAGCTTGTAAATGAATTTCTGTATGTTTTGACCACGTTAATCAAACACATTCGGTAAGTCCTTTGTTTTTGTTTTTAATCAGTTTGCATCTCGTCCTCTCTCCCTTTTGAAATTTATTAAGGGTAGAAGAATTTCTTGAATTCTGGTAATTCCATGCTTTTTTCACCTTCTGTTTGGAAGTTGAGTAGTGAATTTGGATGAGATTTCTTTGTCAGGAAGGTTTAGCTGTTTGATGACATGGGGAATAAAGTTACATTTGATGCACAGTTGCTGTTAAGTTCTACATCCTTAATTCCTGACCATATGGACTGTAAAGCAGACAGAAAAATACATGGCACTTGTGTCTTCTTTTCATAGGACTAATCTGGATCTGGCCAAGCTGACTCAGTTCTTCAGCACCCTCAGTTCTGTGCTGGAATATCGTGCTGTGGTTGTTGAGGCCTTCCGGGAGATGAGGCGTTTCACGGTTAATGACGGAGTCCTCTCCAACAGGGAGGTGCTGCTGCTGCTGCACAAGTGGAGCCTCATCGACAGAGACCTGCAGCTGCAGGAGGACCTGCAGGCCCTTGCTCAGAAATACCAAATCAAAGAATTGCTCAGTAAGTGCTAAAATATTTCGGAGAAGGAAGACTTTGTTGAGGCTGTCACAAACCAATCGTATAAGTGAGGCAAACTTCCCAGGAAATAGTGTTAATAACTTAAGTTGGATGATCTGATGCGGCTTGGTGGAGGAGGAAGGGAAATGGAAAGCCATTTTTCAGGTCTTCCTTGCAGCGGTTTCTAACTTTAACACAATTTGGAAGCTTTGGAGAAACACAGTTTTAAAAAAGGAAAGAGCTTTAAAATGAAACTCAACTCCAAATCTGGTATCAGGCTTTGAGAAACTGTATTCTTGAATCTTAAAAGAAAAAGCAGTGCCTGGAGGCTTTGTGCTCAAAGGTTTGAATCGTTCTGAGTGTGGATGGGGGATCTGAAAGTGTTACATGAGTAAAAACAGTAAAGCAAGGGAAAATTAAATTGTTAATTTTTCAGTGTTTGAAGAAAGGGAAAATATGTCTGGACTCGAGTGACTTTTCTTGTGATCTCTGTGAATAAAATGTCCAAGGAACTTGGTAGTGAGAGGTGTTAAAACAGTGCTGGTTTCCTGCAGCTACAACTGCTCTTGGTGCACATTAAAGCTTCTATAGGTTTGTTTAAATGTTCTGTATCAGTTTAATTATGAAAGTATCACATATTTAAGGGATATTGTAAAAGCTTTAGTTTTTCTGAAGTTTTTCGGACCCTTTAAAGCTCCTCAGAAAGACACGAATAGAAGTTGTTGTAGTGACATCTGTAACTTACTGTATGTGTGGGGTTAAAACACAATGTGTTGCTCCAAGCCTCCAGAGCTTCTCTCATGTCCAGGCTGGGTGATCCCGTTCAGAGCAGTGTTCCAGCCTGGAGTGCCTGGGGGCTGCCCAGAGCCCATTTGAATGGCACAGGCTCCATGAGGCAGCAAAACGAGGCTGGTACTTACCCTTTTAGCAAATGAATCAACACGGCAGACCACCTGTCTCACATAATTCTGTACCAGGAAAGTACATAGATACCTTTGGAGTATCTGATGTTTGTTTTGGTGGTGGTTTTCTTCTTACAGAAAATATTAAAGACAAGAACAAGCCTCAAGCCTCATCTCGTGCATATCGTCACATTCGGAAAAAGAACGGGGTAGAAGAAGATGACGCTGCTGCAGACCTGGAGGTGTCTGAGCTGGAGAAATGCAGAGACCATCTGAATTCCATATTTGCCCACTGGGAGCCTGTTTTCCCAGGGCCACCTTCCAAACAGGAAGGGGAGCCCCTCAGGCCCAGTGACCTTGGGGATGACTCCGTCAGTCTCACCTGTGCATGCACTCTCCTGGTCACAAAATGGCTGGTGAAGTCCGTGGTGGAGCACAGCCTCAGGGAGCAGAACGTGTCCCTGATGCTGCACTGGCTCCAGGGGTGTGTCGTGCCACAGCCGGCGGCCGTGCAGGAGATGCTTAGGGATGGGACACTGAGGAAGAACCTCTTCAGGTTCTACACCCGTGTCTGTGAGGCTCAGCTCTCCAAGGAGCTCCCTGTGCTCAGCTCCATCATGCTGCAGCTCATGGATGCTCAGGGCCTGGCCAACAGCTTCCATGAGCTTGTGAAATCCCTGTGCCTCTCAGCCACGACAGAAGAGGATGAGAACAGGAAAGGTAACTTGTCTCTTCCTTATCTCTCTTATTACAGGGCAGTAATGGGAGGAAGTAGGGAGTTCCATGGGGTTTTTTAATTCAACAAGCCATTTTGAAGTTTGCCCATGTCTGCTGGAGCTCATAACCTTCCAAGGTAGAAGCTGTGTGTGTGGTGGGATGGGCACAGCGTGGGCAGCACAGAGAAGGGTCACACTTGTGGGGCTTTCTGACAGTGCAACGTTCGTAGTCCTCCAAAGAAGCTTCCCTTTCGAAGACTAAAATGGAGTTCAGTGAGGTATAAAAAAATGCAATTCCAAGGGGAAAAACAGTCTGCAACAAACAAGTCCATGTGGGCATGGGTGCTGATCCATGTGCTGGTCAGTGTTATCAACTGACAGGCCAGGTTTCAAGCTGTTTTATTTAAGGAAGCTGACCAGGAAACTGGTTTGTTTCCTTTGTGAGGGGAGTCATTGGCTTTGCATAGGCAACCCCCCCCCCCCAGATTTTCCATCTAGGAAAACAGGAAACTATTTTAAAACGTAAGTCTGGAGGTAAATGGTTTGATATTACTATGTGGAAGTAGAAGATTATCTGTTCTGATTTCTCTGAATTTGTCTTCCACAGCTGTTTGTGTATTCCTGACCTCCGTTTACATCAAGGACATGTGGCTTGGAGCACAGGAGCCGGATATGTTAATAACTCATGTCAGATTGATCTGCACTAGTGCAGATGGTGAATTAAACAATGATGACTTGGAAACCCAGGAGCAAGGAGAAGAAACTGTTGTGTCTCTTTGCAGAACCCTTTACTTGGCAACATCAGGGCATTAATTCAGGGAACTGACTCTTAATCTTTAACGTTCTGTGCTCTGCCATCGTCGCTGTGAGCCATGAAACCCTCCTGAGCTGTCTCCATACAGACCTAACTTGTTTGGTCATAAAAATCAGTATTTTATTACAGTTTACTGAGCAAACTCAGAGGGGGAAAATCGTATTCGTTGTCTCTCAGTGAGACATTAAAGTTCCAGTTTCCCTTTGCTTGAACAGTATGGGAACACGACATTCATATAATTTTTATTAAGGCATTTTTAACTTTATGAAGAACCAAAAAGACTGTTTCCTGCACTCTGGATCTGTGTCCAGACACAGTTGCAGTCCCTGTGTCGTTAAAATCCATCCTCTCTGCAATGTAAGATGGGGAAAAAAGGCTGCAGAACTTCCCACAATGTGGTGTAAGTGCCAAGAACAAGGAGCTGGAGGTTTAGCCATGCTGATTTACTATTTCTTGAAGAACCCAGTTTATTTCATGATACCAAAACCAGTGTGAATAAAAGACCAAACACTGGAATCATGGTGGTCTGTGATTCTTCTTGGTTTTAAATTATACAGCTTTTGAAAGCATTTATATTAGAGCTGGTCTATTTTTATTATCCTTTTTTTTTTTTAATTAAAAAAAGCCCTGACCATCACTGCTGCCGGAACTTGCAGCAGAGGCCCATCTTCTCTCCACTTGGAACAGGTGAGAGATGGAACTAAACCCCAAGGGACTTGCTGCTAATTGATCATATGTGAGTTTTATTGGGAATTCTTTGTGAAATCTGATAGAGAGTTCTGGAATGTGGCCTGGAGGGCAGGTGAACACGACAGTCCAGATCTGAAAACACGCAGGACCTGAAGCTTTGAAATGTAAACCAGGATTGATTGAATTGTCTCACAGCTACTTGCTGTGCCCAAATCCTTTGTACAAATTCTGTAGAGGGAAAAAATCAGAACTGCGCATTCCTTGTGATGTGTATTGAATTTGTTATGGTTTTTTTAATAAAAAACATGAGACACAAGTAATGAGATTGCTTTGAATATTCTTGTCCTAAAGAAGCTGTCAGCTCTGTATCAGGACTTGAGTTAAAAATAATATTTCTTTAAAAAGCCGAAAGCCCCTTAGAGGCCACATTTTGTTGCAGGGGACTGACATCAGGAAATCTGTGTGAAGAAAAAAAAACCCTTCTTTTCCTTGATTACAATAACCAAACAGGCACAATGAAACCAAAGGAGTTCCAAAACAAAATATGTCTTTTTATCTCACCTGTTAAAGAAAATAACCATGACACAAAGGGAAGGGATTTTTCAGTTGTCTTGAGGGCCTGAGCACACCCCACAGTGGTTTATAGTTAGATTTGTTGAGAGACTTAAAGAAATAAGAGCATTACCACCCACCCAAGGATAGGAGGGATCCCACAGTGTGAATGTGGCACTTGGGGACATGAGTTAGTGGTGGCCTTGGCAGTGCTGGGAAACAGTTGGAATTGATCTTAGAGGGCTTTTCCAAGCTAAACAATTCCATGATTCTCTGATTCTAATGGAGGACTCTGAAGGAAGGGGAAATAAAGTGCTCCCTGTGGAAAGCAAAGCACTGGGAAGTTTTGAAATGGGTATATATGGAATGTCACAGGAGGAAATGCATTGCTCCCCCCAATCCCCTCCCCCCAGGTTGGGTGCTATAAACCAGGGTTGTGTTTTGCATATTATTTATTATTACTTATATACTTCATACTGTATTTCCAGGTAATTTGAAAGTTAAAAAATAAAGAAAGGCTTTTTAGTGGTTATATGCTCTGAGCCATGTTCCAGTGCAACCCATGGAAGAACACCTGTTGTCATGAATGGGAGTATTCACATCTTCCAGAATTTCCCTTGAAATCCCCTTGTGGAGTAGAGGATCTTAAAAAACAGAGTGATACAAGTCTGTCCTGAGTCAGGGAGGATGCTGGAGCAGGCAGGCCATGCAGAACTAGTCAGGAGAGAGGTTCCAGCTCAGGGCACACAGATGGGGCAGGAATCGCTGAAGCTGCTGCATCCTTGAGGAGGAAAATGGGTCTGGATGGTCAGGTTTTCTCCAGAGTGTCTTTGATGACACTGAGTGACTGCAGTGCGGTTACTATTGCAAGTAATTCCTAATTTGCAGTGGGAGAGCTGGTGCCAGCAAGGGAGTGGATTCTTTTCTCCTGTGAGAAGTCCCTCAGCTCTGGCAAAGCATGAGGGGGCCCTGAGGGGAGGGGGGGGTTGTTGTGGCCATCTGAGTTGGCTGACAGAAGCACTTGGCTCTGATACCTCCGTTCATGCTGCAACATCAGTTTCTGCAGCCTTTCCTCTTTCTCCACACTCAGCATGACCCAGCAGCCTTCACACCTGGGCAGGTTTCTGAGCCCAGCACCACTCACAGTCAGTTTGCTCACAAAGCAAACTGCAGCAGTGTCTTATTTCCAAGGCTAAAAAAAAATCTGAAGATTTCAAAAACGAATCAGCAATACAAACATCTGCCTGGCGAGTTTGGTCTGTCTCTTGTATTTAGGGCTTTGACAATGCAGCCCAACCCACCCACTCTGGCACCATCCTGGCCCACACTCCCACATGAGGCTGCTCTGGCAGTGCTTCCCTGCAGGAGTTTTTGCTGCCTACTTGGGGATGTGGAATTTCTATGCTTCTCCTCAAGTTTCAAGTTAGTTTTGTGTTGACCTCAGCCCAGGAACTTGCTGTGCAGCTTTACCTCTCTTCCAGCCCTCGCTGCCTTCCTCAGCCTGACTGCAGACCAGCTTTGTGCTTCCCGGAACTCCGAGGGCTCCTCAGCCTCTCCGGTTCTGCCTGGGTTTGGTGGGGAGAAGAGCTGGGAAGAGCCAAGGCCACTGAAGGGAGAGGGAATGTGAGTGGCTCTTCTGACTCTGCTCCAGCTGAGCTGGACCTATCCCCTCCACGTCACCGAAACACTGCTGTGACCCTTAGTAGTTCTGTCAAACTATTCATCAGCCTTGTGCAGTAATGTGGTCTTGCTTTTGTGGTTTTGCCAGCATTTGCCTTTGATATAAAATACATTTTCTTGATACGAGACGTATTCCCTTTTTCTAACACCTTGGCAGATACCATTTCAAGACCGTCCAACACTGATGGTTTCTTTACCATTGACCATTTCAAAAGGGAAGCAAAAAGCAACTGGTTGTTGGTAGCAACACTGTATTTCCAGGTAGCAAGTAAAGCTGATGGCTGTATTCAGGAAGACATTCCCTTGAGATAATTAGTGCTGCCTTTCGCTTTTTAGAGGCTCTTCTAGATAAACAATGTTTTAATAAATTTTAAGTAACCCAAGTATTTTTTTCACAAGAGTAAATAAAGGGCTTATTCTATCCTTGGGGGAAGTGCTGAGCCATTTTACTCAAATATGGCCATTAGGACCTCCTCTTATGCATCCAGGGTTTTTCAGGTTCGTTCTTTTTTGAAAGACATTTTCCTTTTTCTCCTGAATCCAGGTGTTTAAGAGGCAGTCACAGCACTGAGCTTTTCTCTGCAGCCATGGGAACTGTGCTGCTGGGTTGGTTTAACCTCTTCCAGTTTTACCTCAGGCTCAGATCCTTCCAGGAATGCCCATTTCATCCGAAAGGGAGGTAGGTGTTTAAGAAGCAACCACATCTGAGTATGGGCTCCTGAGGTCTTCACAGTGAGGCTGTTCCCCATTGGAACTGCTTTCTTCCATCTGGCTCCCTACAATCACTTGTCTGGAATGTGTGGACAGAAAAAAGTACAGCTATCAGGGATGTGTTTGGAAGAGAAAGTCTCAGTTTCAACAGGAAGTACATCAAAGTTTTAAGAAATAAAGAAGATGCTGCTTCTGACACAGAAGACATAGAATCCAGCATGAGAGAAGCTCTTGCACTTCAGCCCTCTTCATCTACCATGAGAACCATGTCCTTGCCTGGAAATGGAGTATGACCAACAGGAAAGGTGTGAGCTGAGGGTGATATGAGGTGACTCCCCTCTCTACCTCAAGATGGGACCTTCAGTCCAGCCCTTAATCTTGGTCCTTTAGCGGGTTTTTTTAAAGAGGAAAGTAAAAACTTTGCTATGACTTGCACTGTACCAAGGGTGAAGGGAACTGTCACAGCTGCTTCTGGGAAAGACAAGAGGGATAAGAGCTTCCTGAGACTGTGAATGGGTGTCACTGGGGGCAAGAACAAGACGGATTTGAGATATTTGGGAAGGATTGCCTGATACTGAGGTTGGGAAAAAAGAAGACACAGCTCTAAGGACCGGTGGGGAACTGACCAAGGAAATGGGACAGACCTAGAAAAGAACAGATAGGACTCAAGTAGCAGGAAATTTCCAGTGTACAAACAATAACAGCTCAAAGAGGTGTGGTTCTGCCAGAAAAAGAAGTTAGTGGTGGGGTGGAAGGGGTGATAGGAGAACAGCAGAGTGCACCTGCCTCCTCCTCCCTGAGCCCTCTTCCCAGCAGTTTCCCAGACTTCAATCTTAAAAAATAAATAGCAGGTGAGTCCTGGCCTAGAAGCAGTAAGTTCTAGTTAACACAGCTGAAGACAAGATCTCAACTACTACTGTATCCTTAGGGCTTCAAAGGTTGGGAGGAAAATTACGTTGTGAAGAAAAATGTAACCCAAAAATGACAATGGAAAATTTTTTAAAGCCTAATTAATGTCCTGGAGCTATGCTGGCTTCAGAAGGGAGAAAGAAGGCATCTTGGACTAAAAGCCAGTATTTCATTGGCTACACAAACCTAATAACCAAAATCTAAAAAGCAAGGTAAAGCAAATGGTATGGAAAGGAAAATAATTAACACTAGGGAGAAAGTGAAATATAAACTTTATAACCTCAAATTTATATTACTTGCAAATGGAAGCTTAAATTATCTGTGCCTGACAAGACTAACCCAACAGAGATTTTGCTTAATGCTAATTCAAAAAGCAGAAACAAAACCTCAAAGTCTCAGCAACGGGCCCAGCACAGGTTTGGGGGTTTCTTTGCTATGCTGCCAGTGTATTCTATTCGTTTCTCTTCTCTCTCTTTGACAGAAGCAAGATGAAAAAACTCTTACCAAAACAGGATGTTTCCTTTCCAGTCCACTAAGTAGCTAAATACCATCAGCTAGCTATCCATGTTTTAAAATCAGCTGGAAAACTTGCGTCTTAGAGACCCAGGGACTGTCTGAAGAGAACTCTGGCAGGCTCTGTTAATCATTAGCCATCCCTGGAACAGCAGGGAGATTGGAGGAGGCTGGAAGAGTTCCAGAGTCCCAGAACTCAGAGTGACCTGGTCAAGCCAGGTCACTCTAAGGCAGTGCTGTGACTGACCTCGGCCAAGAAAAAATCACAGAACTAAATGTGAGATAAGATACAACTGAAATAGTGATTCAAAGGGCGGAAAAGCTTATTCCAGGCAGTGCAGGTCTAGAGAAAGCCAAGTACAGTGAAAAATGTCTGATGCCATTTTTTGAGGGAAACATGATTTGAAAGATAAAGGCAGCTTGATCCTTGATCACTGAGGGTGACGAGGCACCTCATCTAAACACTGAATGGAGTTTCTTACTGCAGGAGATCTGTCTGGAGCCATCAGAGCTCATGCTATCAGGGAGCCCAGGGGCCCTGGAGTGAACCTCTCTGAGAGCAAGAAACTGGGATGAGGGATGAGATACACAGATCTTCCAACTCTCTGGGCACTCAACTTGGGGGTTTTTTTTCCAACATTACGCTGTCTGGACAGCCAGAAAATTTGGGTTGTGCATGGCTGCCAGGAATGCGTAGCCTCCAATGAAATGCATGGGAGACCAGGGTTCCTCTGGAGAGGTCCATGAAGGAACTTGCCTTGTCCCCCTTCCACTGCGTCCAGCCTTAGCCAGGAACTGTCTCCAGCCACTAACCCTCACTGTGCTGCATCATTTTGGGTGGTAAGAAACATCACTGAAGCAACTCTTAATACTGGCTCTGTATCCCAGCAGTGTCATCATCAGTTGCCTTGGCACGCTAATGGGTTTGAAATCATTGGTCCCATGTCCCAGAGCTTTTGTCTTATTTCTGTGAGATAATGCAATGGTGACAGAGGGGACTGGGACATGGATTCCACAACCTCCTCCCCTCTTGCATCTCAAACTCGCCCATCAGACTTAGCACCAAATTCTTTGGTATTGCAGAGCAATGTGTGGTGCAATCGGACCACAGAGCCAGATCCAGGACCTCTCAGTGTCTCTAACCAAGGACTAAGCTGTGGCAATAAGTAGATATAGGCCTTTTGGAAGACACTTTGACACTGACTTGTTTTCTGTGTGGATATGCAGGTTAAAACCAGCAGACTCTTTGCCCTTACCAAAAGAGGAGACCTTGGTGTTGCATAGCAGTGGAAGAGATGCCAAAATTGCATCAAAAGAGGCAAGACCAGCCGAATGAGGGAGGGGATTCTCTCTTTCTGCTCCACTCAGGTGAGACCCCAGCTCCAGCTGTGGGGACCACAACACAAAAAAGACATGGAGCTGCTGGAGACAGAGGAGGCCACAGAGGTGTTCTGAGGACTGGAGCAGCTCTGCTGAGGAGACAGGCTGGGAGAGCTGGCGGTTTCAGCCTGGAGAAGAGAAGGCTCCAGGGAGACCTTAGAGCCCTTTCCAGTGCCTAAAGAGGCTCCAAGAGAGGGACTTTGGACAAGAGTCTAGAGGGACAGGACAAAGGATAAAGGCTTCCCACTGCCAGAGGGCACGGTTAGGTGGGATATTGGGAAGAAATTCCTTTGTGTGAGACTAGGGAGGCCCTGGCACAGGTTGACCAGAGCAGCTGTGACTGCCCTATCCCTGGAAGTGTTCCAGGCCAGGTTGGATAGGGCTTGGAGCAACCTGGTCTAGTGGAAGGTGCCCCTGTCCATGGCAGGGGGGTGGGACTAGATAATCTTTAAGGTCCCTTCCCACCAAACCCACGCTGTGTTTCTGTGATCCTATGAAAACATAACCTTCAGGGACACCCCAGGGATCTAGCTGACCTGTGGTGGGGGTTAGCTCAACATTCCCTTGAAGCACAATGTGCACTCGTAGGAACCACCTGGCTTGAAAGGCTCTAACCTCGCCCTGAGCAAGCTGGGAGAGCACAGAGTACCCTGCATGTCCCTGGGAGCGACAGAGAGATGGATGAGAGCAGAAATGGTGAAGGTAAAAGTTCTCCAGCCTCGACCTGTGACGTGTGTGTGTGTGTGTTTGTTGGGTGAATGTATCAGAATTATCACAGGAAAAGAGACAGGGGGTTTCCATACAGATATTAGATGATTGTCATGCCAAGGGTAAGGGGTGGAGGACATAACAAAGAGGATGACAGGGGAGGCTGGTAGAAGTTTATAGGAATGATTTCTTCCAGACACCCTATTCAGTTTCATTATTGGAACTGGGAGAAGGGTAATTGAAATGGGACCTAAAAATCAAATGGAACTCAATCAAAAAGGGGCAAGTTTTGTGTATGTATGTGGGGGTGTTGAATACTCCCTTCAGTCCTAAAATTGTTTTCTTACAGTATGTTTCAAGCTTAGAAAAATTAAAAGTCTAAGCAAATCTCATCCAATATGCTTTTCATTAATGATTCCTGGGCACTCCACAAAACGTTCCTAGACTTGCCTTGTTCAAAATAGCTCTTTTGAAGGCCAAAATTGAACATATAAAGGATAAATATGGATATTTTTAAGCCAAGTATTTCACTCAGTAACATTATGAAAAAGTGAAAAAATCTTAAAAATCAATACTTTAAGTCTCCCAACACTCTGAGATTTTCATGTGTACAGACTTCTGCCAGTTTTGTAGGAATAGTAAATTACTGGAAACATATCTCTGCTATTCTGCAATTTTATGTCCATTTCCATGTTTCTTGTGTTGTTGGCCTGCCTCCTGCTTTGTGGTTTAGTTGGGTAAGCTGCCTTTTTTATTGGTGGTGCTCCTTGAGAAACCAACAGATTTGAGCTGTGTTATGTCACCTGCAAACCCCATTAGTTCTTTTTATCCAGGTGATTTATGCAAACAATAAATGGCTGTGGGTCGAAAGACACTCCAATCAAATAATTACATAAAGAGTGTCATCTCTGTGCAGATATAAATGTTGTATGTAATTGCTGGATCACCCAAGGGAGTGAATGTCTCACGCAGGTTATTTTATCACACTGATCTGCACTTACTTTATGTCTGGTTGTACTTACTTGACTGGAGTTGATCCAGAGCGGGACATACACAGTAAAATAAGGAAAAGTAACGTCACAAAGGCAGCAAGTCCGACCCAAAAGGCGATGACAATGGAGTCTGTGGACACAACACAGTAATCCTGTCAGCAGTACCACAGCAAATATAAAACACAGCAATATAACTTATGGTCTCTAATAAAGGTGTGTCACTTGATTGATTCAATTTCTCCTTCCAGGGAGAGGCACCTAAGCGCCAATTTGTTAAAGGTCTTGAGAGCCTCTTAACACTTTGTTGTAACAGGGCAAGGCCAGGGCAGAGGGATGGGTTGGGAAAAAGCATCCAGTGAGTATGCTGGTGACTAGAGCTGTGCAGATATTTGGATATGATTCCTTTTACACAGTCACAGTGCAGGATGCAGTGTGGGGCTCAAGCCTGAGCTGTTACTGCCAAATCCTGATTTTAGGGGAAAAAGTACAAACCAGGGTCTTTAAGATGATGCCTTCAGGGAGGGAATCCAGCCTTGAAAGCATTTTATACCAAGAGAAATGCTAAGGAAAGCTTGTTGAAAAGTTTCTGTGACCCTCACAGCACATCAGTGCAGTGGAAGAGAATGTGACCCTTGCCCTGTTCAGCTGCAGTGCTTCTGTAATCATCATAAAATAGTGCAAAAGGCTGCTTGCTTTATTAGGACCAAGTGGTTTCTTTAAGGAACAAGTAAGAGGATTCCCAGTGCCAAAGTATGCGTTCAGAATTGGGAAATGGGAGTATGAGGTGGCTGGGGAAGCAAAGAAAGCTGCTTTTTAATGAAGGCTACAGTGCTGTGTAAAGTACTGCCTGAGCCATGGGCTTGCTGAGAGATGGGATGAATCCACTCCTGCCCCAGGAGCACATTTGGTCACTGTTTCAAAAATGCTCCTTCCTGGGATCAGAGGGGTGGTGGCCAGTGCCCAGGTTAAAGCCTTGGGAAGGTTGGGTGCTCTGCCCTGAAGTCACAGCAGGCAACTCACTTCAACTGGGGTGAAAAGGAAGGGTCACTGACTCCAGAGACAAATATTGACCAAGACAAAATAAATCTTTCCTCTGAAAGGACAGAAAACACTATGTTCTTTGATACAGGTCCAGTATGTTTGATTGGGTGTTCCTTTGTGAAGAAGTTCATAAGACCTACAGAGATTAAGGGAATTAGCCCAGCTCATTTTAAACCCCAAACTAAGGCTGTCCCAGCTGTATCTCTATCAGAAAGCTGAGTTTTGGCTGGGCTACTGAGAAATATCAATGTGGAGGGGCAGCTTATTTTATTCTTCCTCTGTTAAACAAAGTTTTAATGACCTTTAATTCAGAGAACGTTAAATTAGCATGTGAAGGCCAATATTCTGACATGCTCTTCACCAACTTATTATGGAAAAAAGCAATGGGGTGATAGTGGCCAACCACAGCTCCTCCAGGGAGAATTAGGGGACTTCTGGTAAAAAAAAAATCTAAAAAGCAAGGTCATGGCCCAGGGATATATTGAGAAGCCCAAAGATTTGAAGTGTTCAAAGCCACTGGGACAGACGTGAAGAGATTGGATTTATAGAATTCTGTATCAGAACTATTTTGGTTCCTTCTTTTAAAAGTAGATTTAATATGTTTCATGGAACTCACTAAAGTTAAATAAATTTACTCTAGGTCTCAGGGGGAGTTTGAACCAAAACTTCCTGGTTTTAAGTTCTGCAATTAGGTATTTTTTTAAAAAAAATGTAATAACATATTTTAACAATAAACAAAAAGCTTTCCTATTGCTAAATTTTACCATCACCTTTTGTGTGTGTGTGCATGTTTTTAAATAGCCTATTAGCTCATGGGCCAATTAAGCTTTTTAATTACTTTTATACAAAATGGAGAGAGCCACACAACATTATTAATAGAAAACAAGACCACGATTTTACAGCTGGATTTAGATGCATTTTCATGGAGCAAACACAGTCTCACAAAGCTTCAGGGACCAGCCATGTAATGGAGGAAAGGAAGTGCAGAGATTCAGGTCTCTCTGTTTTACATTAAATAAAAACAACCAACGGGTGAGATTGAATCAGGGAGCTCCAATCCCATCCCAGGGGTTTCGGCAACTGCACGATTCACTTGGGCTGCCCCAGCAACGCCCCTGAACAAACACTCAGGTCCCACTGCAGTCATTCAGCAGAGACCCTCTGAAACATTAATATTTTACTGCAATCCTGGAGGCATCCTACATTTTTACAGACTGGGAATGCTTGATCCCATCTGAGCAGAAATGACCACATTTCATCCTCAGCGCAAAAGGCAAGGACTTGTGGAACTTAATCCACCTACACATCCCAAGCACATGAAGACAATAATCCCACCTGTGGCTTCTGGAGACATAAGAATGTAAATATTATGCAAACACAGGAAAACCTACAAAGTATAGTCGTTGCTTGACTGGTGCTTTTACTCAAAAACTAAGCAACTGTGAGGTTGTTTCCCTTGTTGTTTTCTTTTTAACTTGTAACCCACTGTTCTCACAGTGGTATTTGGAGAAGGAAGAATAGTACCAAGAGGACGCAGTCTCCATTCCTCCTGGACTGCTGACATGGCAAAATGTCAGTTTTCATCTCCTCAGATTATAAAAACTCCTGAAAGGTGGCAGACTTCTCAGCTTCTTTAGGGGGAGAAAATAAGTGGAAAAAAAATCAATAAGAGATTGATTTACCCTGCTGTTAATGGAAAAAAGGATGATAAGATCACTCATAAGCACATGGGGTAATTCCTTCCACAAAACTATCAACAAATTTAAATTAAACAGAGGGTGAGCATCTTGTCTCAGAAGCACAATTTCTATAAATTTCAAGAAAACGGGCAGCTGAGTAGAGAGGAACACCCAAGGAGGGAAGTGCTGTAACACAAATGACACCTTTATTATATACCAGGCAACCCAAATGGTAGAAAAATGTTATTAAGGAGAAGAAAAAAGTGGAAAGCTTAGATTCCTAATTTTTGGTGTAGTTTGGGGTTTCCCTGGTGGAATTTGGGGGTAATTATCTGCCCTAACTTTAAAATTAGGAGAATTAGAGAAGCTATTGATAGCCTGCCTGGTCCCAGGAGAACCAAATGTTGCTCTGCAGCATTACAGAACAAGATTTTCTGTGTGGAAGGATATGGATGTTTACAACACCTTCTGTAATGTGTGGTGCTCTCAGTTTGGAGTCCATAAACCCTTGTCCAGAAAAGCTTTCCTAGAGGCAGTGCAGAGTACGTTTCTGCTCCCTTTCCCTATTCTTGCTCTCCAAGCAAGCGAAGGACAAGCAGCTCCTAACACGGGCCAGTTCAGTCTTCACTGTCAGAAAGGCAGTTGTGCTATTAATTACAGAGACATGAAAGTATTCTGAAAGACCATCACATTTTCCTTACAGACCAGATCACTGCAATAACCCTTGGGGAAAGCAATGTTAGTCTCTGGAACCGCATCTGAACAGTTGCAGCTGTCTTCAGTAAATTAAACAGCAGTGAATGAACCCCTTAACTTTGTCACTTAACCGAGTGCTTGGCAGAAATTGAGGGAAAGCACTGCCTGGAGCTGAAGTGACTCAGACATGCCTCCCACTCTCCCTTGGTCTCTGTCAATCCGTGCACTGCACTCAGTTCATCCCTCAGAACAAAGCCTGTCATTTCATCTCAGCAAAACTGAACCAATGGAATTACATTAGAAAAAAAAAAATTACTTTAAGTAACCATAAAATGATGTTGCGATTCCACTGTGCCAAACCAAGTGTGAGCTTGGCAAATGGGGTGAATACTATTTCATATCATATCCTTTGAAAATAAACTGCAAAACACAGCAGAATCAGCTTCCACAGCAGGACAGCATTTTCACAATAATGTATATTGTTACTTTATTCATTCAGCAGCACTAAATCAAAGGAGGAAAGGTAAAAGAACAGCTTTTGTTCCTGGCTATTGGAAACATAAGTTTCTTTTACTAAGGCTTTGAATGTTTGTGAGTTGCAATGTAAACCTAAGGTCGCAAGACAAAAACCACAAAACTTTTATGAAAATCTGTGCTCACTCAGTCAACTTTGCTGACAGTAGGGTACAGGTAACTAACATCCCAAATTACAGATTTGCAAGTCATCAGACTCCCCTTGAGCAAACAACTTCAAAAAAATCTGTCCTTCCAAACAAGAGTTAATATCAGCAGTCTTAGAGTTTCAAATGCTGGAAGATAAAGCACAGAGTTTCAGTGTTAGTAATTATCCAGTCTGAAGGCAGACACCCATCTATACTAACCGTGCCACCGCATGGGCTCTGTTGCAAGGAGACAAAACCAAGTCAGTCAGACAAGCTATGCAACATTTTACCTGTACTAGATTAGCACCTAGTACTCTATAATACTTACATTTATTAACCTTCAACTTGCTTCCATCTACTGGAATTGGATCTATGTAATCCCAATAATATTCATACGACCAGAAATACTCAGAGGAGTTTGTTCTGTTAGCCATGCCAGCAGTGCATTTTAAGCTAGCTCAGAGCTCCAACCTAACACTTTGCTTCATTGTACTTCAGTGCCCTCAGAAAGAGAATTGCATAACTGATGCCTATGTCAATCACTCAGGAGTCCCACAGCTCAAGGACTGCTTTGGGACTGAAAACATCCAGTGGCAATGAATATTAATGTCTGGCAGAGATGTAACAGCAGCCCTTAAAATGCAATCCTCCCTTCCTGGCGGACAATTATGTTATTCCTCATCACATTTTAAACTGAGATGGATGTCAAGTAACCCAAGAATGGGATGGATAAGTGCCAGCTAGGTCACAAACCCTTCCCTCTCAGCAGCAGCGCAGTGCTCTTGAGAGCTCCTGAGCACAGCCGGCTGAAAGGCATTCCTGAATTTACCTGTAGGTAAAGAACTGGGGTCTAGAGGAGCGTTTGAGCGTCTGAGGACACTCAGCTTGTTCATCTGGAGAAGAGGAGACAGGTCAGAGCTCATCGCGGTCTGCGGCTTCCTCACGAGGGGCAGTGGAGGGGCAGCTCTGCTCTGCTGTGACCGGTGACAGGATCCGAGGGAATGGCTGGAGCCGTGTCGGGGAGGGTTAGTCAGGATATTAGAAAAAGGTTCTTCCCCCAGAGGGTGGTCGGGCACTGGACCGTGGGTAATGGTCCCCAAGCTCCCCAGGGCAGTGATCACGGCCCCAAGGCTGCCAGAGCTCAAGGAGGCAACACTCTCAGGCGCGTGGTGGGATTGTTGGGGTGTCCTGTGCAGGGCCAGGAGTCGGACTGGATGATCCTTGTGGGTCCCTTCCAACTCAGGATATTCTATGAACTGGGTGCGACTCGATAAAACGCTTCATAAACAAACGATGTGTTGGAACAAACATACATTTTGCTTGGACTCGACCACCTCAAACCGCTCGTTCCTTCCTACAGGAGACGCGCTCAGCCCGGCAGGCGGCCCGGGCGCGGCCCCCGGAGCTGTGGGCGGTGCGGGGGCGGCCCCCTGAGCTGTGGGCGGCCCTCGGCGGTGCGGGCGGCCGGGGCTCCCCGTGCGGCGTCACTGCCGCTTCCTCCGCGGGCGATTTGAAGGCCATGAGGGGCGTCACTGCCGCTTCCTCCGCGCGGGGCGGTCCGAAGGCCATGGCGGGCGCGCTGTTCCCGCTGTCGGAGCGGGCGGCGGAGCTGGAGTGCTCCATGTCGCTGGTGGAGGCGGGCGCCGGGAGCGCGGAGCAGCAGCAACCGCAGCCGCAGCCGTGGGAGGCGGGCGCGGAGGGCTCGTACAGCGCGGACCTGCTGCCCATGGTGTTCCTGTGCGCCGGCTGCAAGCGGCCGGTGGGCGACACGCTGAGCTGGGTGTCCAACGACGAGGAGGGCGGCTGCATCTTGCTGCGCAGTGAGTCCCGGCCCCGCCGCCCTGGCGTGTCCCGGCGGGTCCCCTCGCCGCGGGTCCCGTCCCCGCATCCCTCCCTTTCTCCCTTCCTCTGTGCAGGCGCGGCCGCCAGCGTCTCGGTGGACCACAAGCGGAAGCTCTCCAAGCTGCCCGACGAGTGCGGATGGTGAGACGGTGATGGGGGGGGTCCCCACCTGGGCACTGCCCTCCCTGTCCTGGGGGAACCGGGAGGTGCCGGGGAGGGCGCTGAGGACAAGCCCGGTAAAACGGCCCCGCGGTCGGGAGTGTCCCTGTGCCCCCGGGGAGCCCCTGAAACACTTATTTCGGGTGGTCTGTGCAAGGTGCTTATGGACTAAGGGAGAGGAACTTTCCTCAAGGGCATGTAGTGATAGGACAAGGGCCTTAAGCTGAAAAAAGGCAGATTTAGATTAGACAGTTAGTATTCCAAAAATCCAGGTATTGGGAAACACATAAATAGCCAGGAGACAGAGAAGCTAACTAAAAAAAAAACCCCAACTTTTATTCGAATAAAAGGGAGAGTTCACTGGACAAACCTCAGTGAGGTCTCTCAACTTGGCAGGGGACAGCCCCCATTTTATTCTGTCTAACCCAAAACGCAGGTCCCTCCCTGTTTCTCCACTGTCTGAGCCACTCCGGGGTTACAGGTTCCCCTCCCTTTTCATCGTACATTGTATCAAAGTGTACCTTTCATATGGAGTTGTCAAGTACTTCAAAGCTGGAGGAGGAGTTCCATGCAGCTGATTGATTCTCTTGTTCCTAAGCAAACTACACAGGTCGAAGGCTGCATAACCAGTACCTTTCCACTGTCTTACTAAACCAGTTATGACTATTACAAGTTTTGCAAGAACAATCTGTTTATTCCTCATATTAGGAAGAAATTTTTCCCTGTGAGGTTGGTGAGGCTGTGGGACTAATTGCCCAGAGAAGCTGTGGCTGCCCCATCCCTGGAAGTGTTCAAGGCCAGGCTGGAGAGGGTTTGTAGGAATCTGGTCTAGTGGAAAGTGTCCCTGCCATGGCAGGGGGTGGGAGTGGATGAGCTTTAAGGTCCCTTCCATCCCAAACCCTTCTGCCATTCAGTGGTTCTGTTAGTCTTGCTGAGGTCAGCCAGCCTAAGGAGCCACTGGGAATGCAGGCTGAAAGATGAGTGCCCATAGTTACACTGTGTAAAGCTCTAAAAAATCATAACGCATGGATTTTTTTAGAACAGGGATGGAGAGAGGTGCTTCCTTTTATTTTCTCCTGAATAAATGTTACATGTCTTACAGCGTGGTAGAAACCTTGTTCTGCTCTGGCTGCTCGAGGACACTTGGAAACATCTACAAGTGCACCCCAAAGCATCTCGACTACAAGAGGGGTTTGTTCTGTTTCAGCATTGATTCTATTGAAAGGTACATGCAGAATGTTTATGGGGAAGCCTGACAAATCCATTTCACCCACCCAGCATCTCACTGAGGGGTGCTCCTGTTATATCTGTGGCATATCCAGATACAGCTGTTCATGCTGCTCTGTTCCAGGATGATTTTCTGTGTTACTGCTGTTGGCATCATAATGCCCAAGAGTGAGAAACATCACCTGTGTAAGACAAATCCTAGAAAAAAATGCAATACCAGGGCTGCCTTTTGTGTAAGAAATTGCGTACCAGCCATTGCATACCATATAAAAAAATAACACTAGGTACACAGCACAAGAGGGTTCCTTCCCATTTGATCAGAAGAGAGTATGTAAAACAAGCCTGCAGTCATGGGTAGCACCAAATAGGTCTGCCTATTAGCTGTTAGAGGTTAGCATGGGCAGCAGGAAATGTGGGCAGAGGGCCTGAGGCACAACTTGGTGTGGGGTCTGACCTGTACTGGCCATGTCTGCTCCATCCTTGCTAAGATGGGCAAAGTATGTGCTTGAGACTCCCACTTAAAAACTGTCCAGAAAATGAAGGTGTGCTTGGGTTCAATTGGTTTATAGCACTTTAAAGTGGTCTTAAAATATTCTTCAATAACTATATCCTGAACAAAGGCTCCACGCCAGAGTTCTTTTATGCAAGCATATACTCTAGTAAACGGTGATTGTTTCTGTCTGGGCTGGCTTCAGTGTTTCTGGTTTTTTGTTAAGTTCCCATTTATTCTGCTGTGTTGATGTGGCTGTTCACCCTCTTACTCTGGACAGTTGTTTCAGGTTTTTTTGCCTTCATTCTGCAGCTTTGTTTTGCCTATGGCAGTAAAATTCTCTGAAGCACTAACCTGGCCACAAAATGGCACTTTCTTGGGCAGTTATGGCTGTGGCTGCTTCTCCCAGCCAGCGCTGCCCTGTTCTCCGTGTCTGTGTAATTTTTTGCTGCATCCTGAAGCCCCAGAACCCATGGCTGTCTCTCGGGGTTCTGGAGCAGCATTACCTCGGGCTTTTTGCCTTCAGAGTGAGAAGCTCATGCTCTAAACTGTGGCATTTCAGCTATATTCTAGGATCTTCAGAAAAGCAAGCTCTTACTGATGAGGAGCCGCTGACTCTCGAAAGTCGAGCTGCCTTACAAGAGGTGCTGCAAAGGGTAAGATTTAACCTTATATCATTCTTTGTTTAAATCACCTTTGTGAAATCTTAATATCCTTCAATAGCTTTTACAAAACAGCTTATTTTATCCAGAGCAATTCTGTGGGTTATAACATCTGTTGTACTGCTTCATGCCATTAGTATCTTGGGTTATGCCAGAGTTTCAGTAACTTTTTCTTTAATTTTCACAGTAATTAGCAGTTTCTGTTTATTATGCACAGCATTAGATTCTTATTTATATCTCAGGAATTCTATATTTCATTCCTGATTAGTTCTGATTCACTTATCCAGATCTTCACTTAACTTACAGCCATGCCTCTCTCTTTTGTGCAAACGGACTGAATGCTTTTGCTGTAACTTTGTATTGAAATACTACATCATAAATCAAGTTGATGTTTAAGTTGATGAAAACTTGTGACTGCAGGTAGGGAAGGTTGGGAGCAAATAGCATAAGGAAGTTGACTGTGGAAGCTGATGGTTGTTCCAGCAAAAGGTGAGTGTGTGGCTCTGACACCAAGGCTGGAAGAAGTTATGGAGTGTGGAGAGTGAACACTGGAGGCAAGTGAGCTTTCGAATTATGAAAGCAATAGGAATAAAATCAAATAGGATTGGTAATGTGAGATCAGATTTGAGCCCTTTCTGACATCTACACTTGCTCTTAGTATTGTGAAATTCTGTTTATAACCAAGTCCCTCTCCCTGGTTGTTTTTCAGGCACACACTATATTAAAAGCTCTGGAGACAAAACTGACAGCTATTGAGTCGTGTGTGACTCCTCTGCCCAAGAAAGTCTGAAAGAAATTTAACTGCTGAAGATTGGAGAATGTGAAACTTTTCCTTGTAATCCTCTGGGATCTGTGGAAACATTGCAAAAGCTGTCAGAGAGCTGAAAGACATGAGTGGCTCGTGCTGTAGTAGAACAGTGCTGAGTCTGCATCCTAGCCAACCTCTTCTTTCTCTTAAAAGGATACCCCAGATAGAAATAGATTTCTTTCTTTCTTCTTTTTTTTTTTTAAGCAAGACTTCTGATAAATCAATCTGTAGACTTCTGATTTAATGTAAATATTTATTTAAATTGTTCTCTCTGAAAGCAAAGAATTTGTCTCCTGAATTCCCTAATATTCAAGATCTAGTGAACTGGGCGTGCATTTTCCTAAACCAATGCAAAACCTCCCTGTGATGCTGTGATGTCTGAAGGAACTTTTCCTTGTCTTGTCTCCACAGCCTTTGCTCAACTCATGCACAGGAGACAGGAATGGGCCAAAAGCTGTGGTTTGGTGGTTTGTTAGTTTGGTGGGGTTTTTTTACAAGTTCAAGGCAAAAATGTGACATCAATAAAGGCTTTAACAGCATTAGATGAAATGGCTTTTCCATGCTGTAATGCTACAGTTTTAAAGCTTTATGCTTAACTGTAAATATTACTTATATTTAAGAATTTTAAGTTTGCTTACTAAATTTCTGAAAAGCTTTTAGCTCATTATTACTTTGAATTCACATCTGGAGAAAACGCTGCTATGCTTTCTCTAAGAGAATTTCTTTTAATTTAGTGAGAAAATAAGACATTTTGGCAAAAGGTTTTACAGGGGTAATATAACCAAGGCAGAAGTATTTCACCGAAATGTTTCTTGTACCGTACAAGTGTTCCACCTAATGTTTTTCAATAAAAGCAAGCAGCTGTAGTCTAAAGCAAGAATAACTTTAAGAATGGGTTTTTTTTTACTACCCAAAACTACTCAGTTTTACTACTGGGAGGTTTTACGTTTTCTTCAAAAGCAGCTCTTCAGTAAGGAATATGTATATATGTGTATGTGGGTAACACCACAGAACACGCAGCAGTCCCGTACCCAAACTCCCACCGAGAACGAGGAGGCGCTTTTGGCCCTTCGCCGCAGTTACAGCCATGCCCAGCAGGGGGCGCTGCCGGGCCCCGGGAGGTGCTGGCATTTGGGAAGAAGGGAGCGGTTCCCGAATTCCAGACGAGCCCGCGTGGCGAAGGGCCGATCTCAGCCGCGCCAGCTGGGCTGAGACCCCAGGACGAGCCCCCCACAAGGACTATCTTGCTGTATCCCAGAGGGGGGGCGGCCGAAGCCCCTCCGGAGGCAGCGCCAGCCCCGCGGCTGCGGAGCCGGCAGCCGGCAAGGGACGAAGGTGCCGGTCCGTCCAGCGAAAAGCAGGGAGGTCGCAGGACGAAGGGGAGATCCTTTGGTCCTCAGCAGCTCCGAAGAGGTGTCCAGGCCGTGTGCAGAGGCGAAAAACCCGGGACCTCCCTCGAGGCTCAAAGAAGCCAAAAATGACTTGGCCAAAAAGATGAACCCCAAAACCAAGCACCTCCCAGCCAAAAACTGCCAGCCCTTCTTTCCGTTCTGGCTGCTGCTGCTTCAGCTAAAGTTAGAGTAAAAAAACCCCTACCTTTTCTCCCTGCCTTGGGTAGAGGAAAACAAGAGGGTCCTGCTTCTTGCAGAGAAAAGTCATTAGTGTTTCAAGGGGACGATGCAAGCCCGGCAAACAATGAAGCATGAATTTACCCCACCCCACACAGGCTGTTGGTGTGGAACATTCACCATGAGCTAAAAAAAACCCAACAAACCACAGAACAGCAAACCAACCAAACCAAAAAAAGTCCCCAAACTCCCCTATAACAGAGTGCCTATAACAGAATTTCGCAATTAGAAGGGGTAGGTCAGCAAAAGCTTTCTCTCTTGGCACACTTCTATTTTTGAGCTGTAGCAAAAAACTGCTCAGCTTCGATCCAGGCTGTGAGATTGAGAGTTTAGATGGTAGGAACAGGTGAGAAGTGCAGTGCAGCCATGAGCTGGTTTCTGGGAAAGAGTAAAATCAGCTGTGAGTTTTTCTTCTTGGACATTTGGTGTTGGCTCAGCTGCTGGACTCTTTATGGTTAGCAAGTGAGATCCGTGGGAGTGGAAGAATAGGTGGCAGTCCATCTGTGGGCAGAGGAAAGATCTGTAATTTTCTACCAAGAGATCACCAATACAATGTGGTTCCACCTCCAAAATTGATTATTTCTAGGGATTTCTCCCAGAAAAAAAATGTGCCAGGACAGTATGGTCCTGCCACAGACAGCCCATTATCTGCCCCTGAAACACTGGGCCTACACCCTTTACTTCCTGTGGCAAAGAACTGTTATTTCTTTTCAGGAGACTACCACTGAAATTCTGAGTCCACCTCCAAAATTGAATACATCCAAAGACTGCTTCCAGACAAAAGGAAAGACAACAGCAGCCATCACCTGGGAAGGGCTCTATCTAACCACAGGAGACACCATACCTCAGAGAAACCAGAAGGATGAATTCTAGAAATAAAAGCATATGGTTTCCATCATACTGTATCTCATTTGAAGTGCAACCCAGCTCAGCTTGGGATTATTGAGTACCGTGAATGCCTGACACATTAGCAAGCCCTGGGCAAGGACCAAAACACAAATTTTGTTAGGTGAGGCTTTCATAATCCCTCACCCTGTGTGCCTTCTCTGCTGTCTACTGAAAAGCATGGGTGTGTCACTCTCTTGTTCAGTAGAGGTAATAAGGTCTTTTCTATTATTCCTGTTCTAGGTTTTGATTAAAAAAACACAAAGGTGTCTGGGGTAAGCATCATTGAGACATTCACCTTCCTCATCACGTGAGTTTGGATTTACAGGTTCATCAGCTTTTTGGGATGACACCTGGATATACACAAGTTAGCCAAGTTTTCTGGTTTTAGGGGTGAGCAGGACTGATTATTTCAGAGACCAGAGGAGTCTGAAATTTTTATGTAACTCTTAGCACTCCTACATTCACACACCATCTGTGTGAAAAATGGACCAGCCCAGTGTACAGTTGTCAGTGATATTCCCCAAACTTCCACGATCCACTACTAACCCAGATCTGGGGAGTCTGTGATTTCTGCTGCCTTTTATCACTGTACCCATCCCCCTCATTTTTACCTACTATTTTGTTATGCCTTTTTTTATGAAAAAAACTTTGTTATTTTCACATAGTTTCTAGTTGATTATCCTGTATTCAAATGAATGTTATAAATTCGTGTAACTAAGGTAAATATTAGTTAAAATTACAATGAGCAATTATGTAATTATACCAATAGTGTTGTAACATCTGCATTTAACAGATGCCTCACATGCTGATTCAATACACCATTTATCACTGCTACCTAAAAGTATCTAATATGCCTGTATGACTTTAATGGATCCTTTATTAAAGCAAATCAAGTGCATCTTTAACAACAGAGTGACAGGAATGAAAGCTCAGAACCAATAAGGGCTGTTCACTGAAAATCTTTCTTATTTCCTAGATCATTACCTGAGAGAAGGTCCCAAATGCTGACAGGCTTACATGAAATGGATCTTCTGATTTATTACCACTGGGCTGAGAAAGAACACTGCAATATGATTTAGAACTTTGACTCTCATCACCAAATGCATTTAAACAAAATGCCAGTTCTCCCAAGAGCTTGAGCCTTATGGCCTTCAACAAGTTAATGAAGTCAAATATATATTTTGTTTAGTGTTTTGTTTCTTCCCAAGTCTCTCCCATCCATCTCCTCCTCTTTCACAGTAAATACAAAATAGTAGATTGTCAAAACTATGAAACCCTGTTAAAGTATCATACCAAATTCTTACTAAACTTATATCAAGCCTTAAATGTTATTTCTGAAGTTAACAAAATATACTGACTTACTTGTGTTGTAATATTATTGTCAGTCATTACTTCTTTGATTACAATTTTTAGTTTTGTTTTTTATTTTAAATTCTGACTTTCTTGACTTTGCTATTCATATGAAACAGCAGGTTTTCCACATGACAAATCTGATCATCAGTAGAATGAGAAGAATATTCATGCATTTGGGACTATTAAAATAATTTAAAAAAATCAATAGAGTGAAATATATATTAGCGAGGAAACAGCCTCAGTAGTTTAGAAGATACCAAACTTTGACACACTTACCTTTCTGGATTAGTAAGAAATGTCAACTTCATCTGAAGAATCCTAAATTAGTATTTTGGGCCTATAAAACTTATAAACTGTACGAAGACGTCTTTGCTACCATTTTCAGAAATGTTTATGAGTAATGCACCAGTAGAGATTTTCACAGCAGAAGATGCATACAAAATAGAAAAGCCTTTGTAGAAAGGATAGTGGTTTTTATTGTAGTCTTAGAAAATACTGAATTATGAAAGATACAAAATCAACTGTTGTAATTATCTGTTTATTTTACAATCTGTATGCCATCATACCTTTATGGTTTTAAGATAGTCTGTTCAAAGTATTTTAAAACATGCTTTAGCAAAGTATTTTACAATTTCAAAATCAAATATTTCTTTACTGGAAGAAAAAAATAAAACCAAACTCCAAAAACATTTTCCTGAGAATTCTGTATCATAAAATTGTCATTCATTCTTAACTTTTGCAAGTTGATGACATAGGCTATAGAAGTCAACATGCAACTTGTAGGTCTACAGTATTAAATAAATATTTTAAAAATTATTTAGATGCAGCTGGTCAGGCAAAACCCTTACCCTCACAATCAAGTTCATTACAGGTTTAAAAACATGATGTTAATTTTAATCACAGGTCAATGACAGTGACGATTTCTGTACTGGAATCCCTCCACCATCAGCTATGTGGAATTCAGGCTGTGCCTGATCACCAGAGTGCAGCTGTGGAGCACAAGCCTCTGGTGGATATTCCAGCCTTTAACTTGGTAATCGTGACCTTGTTTTCCAGCATCTACAGCCAAGTGTGTCAGGGGTTTGGGCCACTGGATAAGCTCCCAGCCAGCCACTGCCTACATATGTGCTCCACCCGTTTATTAACAAGCATTTACCCCAAGGAATTCCATTTTGAAGTATGTGTACTATTAGGACAATGCCATTGTCCATGTCATTTCAGAGTATCACCAGCTTTAACAGTGACAGTAGTTATGAACAGTAGAGAGGTTTGGGGCTTTCCATTTTGTTTTTTTATTGTTTCTTTTTGGTTTGCTTTTTAAATAAAATGGAGACTTGAGAGCGAAATGCTACCCAGGATGGCAGCATGCAAGGGAGGCAGGATTAAATGAACCAGGAATCTAGAGACACTGGGAAAAAAGCCCAGAGAGCTTTGTAAGTAATACATATAGATCAACATATAATCAATAATAGTAATTTAAGAGAATTTCAATTCAATTATCTGAAAGCATATCAGTAGAACTCTCATGACGTCTCCCATATAGTATTTATTTCTGAATTTCAATTACTGCAAGCACTGTGTTTTATATAAGCTATGCTCCGTTAACATAATTTTTCCCTTAAAGTAATTTCATATGATGAAAATCCAAGGATATCACTAGAGATTTCGAATCAACTTTCAATCCCATAGGTGAGGTAGTGTAGTCATTTGCATTACGTGCTGGTTATGAGAAGTCCTGTTTAAATCTGTCAAATTTTTAATTTTTGTTTTAAATAATGTATTTATTAATGCTATGTTACCTATGGATTGTGGGGAGAGGGGAAAAAAAAAAGTCTTGCCAAGAACAAATTTTGTCTCACTGCAAGATAAAACTGAAAAGCGGTATTTACAAGGTCCCATGCTGCCTACTGTACATGCACACAAAGACACAAAAAGCTAATATACATACTGAGGTAGGAAATGAAGAATTCCACTGGCTTGTTCAAGATTCTTCATGTTTTGTAAACCAGCAAAACCAAAGTTTTCTGTGGTGAGGTTCAATACTTAGTTCTGTTGTTAGAATAACATCTAAATAACAAAGCATCATTGGTATACAATATGCATCCACCGCTATGTAAAAATCTAAAAAAAGGGGATTGTTTTCAGTAGCTGAATTTTTCCTTCACAAAGTAAATAAAGGAAATATCTCCAGCTCATTTCCTTAATAAACTTTTTATATATCTACACTAATAGCACAAGCCATTGAAAACGTACTACAGGTTTAGCCATAAGGTATGCCAAAGACTAAGATTCTGAAATAGAAATTTACTGGTCCCAGTGATCGGAGAACAAATATATTTGTAACTTTATGCAGTTAGGCACTTAAGTAAAAAAATTTAGTGCCTGAATACCTTAAAAAAATTAAAAATCTGTCCTTAGACTTTCACAATACTTTGATTCCAAATTACCACAAACAAGCAGAAAGCTTGAAGGTGCTAGGACAGTAAGTCACAATACAGCAGTGAATTTTAACAAGCCTATGGGATTCAGATGCCAGAGGATCCAATGCACACTCATCCAAGAACTGCATCAGTTTCAAACATCTGCCTTTCACAGTATGTTGTTATTCCTCCCACTAACTTTAGAGAAGAGAGCAGGATGCTGCAGCACCTCTGCAGTAACTCCTCCAGTAACTACTGGAGAACTAAGACAAAGGCATATACTCAATAAAAGCCTACTACTATTCAATTTTACTACTACTACTACTACTACTACTAGCCTACTACTTTTATTCAATAAAAGTCTACTCTGGGACAGGGATGGGAACAGCAGGAAGCAATGAGCTGTTCCAGAGCGCACTTGCCAGAATCTCCTCATCCTGTCACGTTATCCTAACTGATCTACAAAATAAGCATTTACAAAGCTGTATGTGCTTCTTAAGGTTTGTCTACCAGGAAAGAAGAAATCTTAGAGGAATTCCAGGTATAGAAGTCATTGTGCATAAACACCTGTTAGGAGGCTTTCACTGAGATGCAGAGTGGCATTAGTTACTGTGGCATAAGTCAGAGTAAAGGCTGTTCTATATGTGAATGAAAGCTTTCTCAAAAATAAACACCTGCACATGGAGTTTATACATTCCAACAACTTTCCCGAACCTTCCCTGGCATGACCACACAAAAAAGCTTCAAGGCTGACACATACAAATTATGCTCTAGAATTACACAGAGCAAACCCACAGCTCGCCAAGTAATATCGTGACCGCTTATCTGTCAATGTAGTTTCAGAAGATAAAGTTTCATCTTTCTGTCACTTAGTAAGCTACTTTCCAATAATGCTCAATCTCACTTTTAGTTGCAATGTTGAGAGGCTGGCAATAGGAAGAAGAGATTCATTCATCTGTAGTGCATTTGTCAGTCATCTGCTGACAGAAGTCTGTGATACCACTGCTGTGTCCACACTGTTCCACGAGTAACGTTTCCTCCAATGTTCTTACAGAAACTGGATGCAGTCCTTGTACTTGATCATATGTTGCATCACACACACTTTTGACACACTGATAACAAGAACTCTGCTCACTGGTAGATGTAACACCTGAAAGACCATCTGCTGATTCTACAGACGCTGGTACTGCAGGCTCACTATCAGACGGAGCTGTTTGTTCTCTCTTCGGGAACAAAAATGAGAGTGGACAATCTGAGGAAGAATATTTTGCAAGTATTTGTATTTGCTCGTGACTCAAGGCTGCTTCCTTACACACCTGCTGGCAAAGTCCAGTCAGATTCTGCTTTGTCTCACCCAGAGTTGACAAAATGTGGTTTCTTTCCTTCAGCAAGTTCTCCTTCTCATTTTGCTGCAAAAAGAAAAACAGCCCTTTAGTCTACATTTCAACACCAAAACTATGGTTTATGTTCCTACCAAAGCTAAAACAAGACTGAAAATAATCTGGTCTGCTGAAACAGAAGTAATTTGGGATTAAGGTAAACAACAATACAATCAAACGGTCAATCCTAACCTCTATTGAAGCATTTTCCTTATTGATACTACTCCACCAGGTGAAAATAACTACTATTCTCAAGAAGTGCCAAGTCCACTGTAGGAGAAACAATGGATTTAAGTAGAGCTACTAAAGTAAACAGAAAATATAAGAAAAGTAAAGAAATAAGACATGCTGAAGAACTTACAACCTAGCTGATGATGTAGCAGGATTGTCCAAACACGTGGCAGCAAAGAGGATGGCAATTAATTAATATCAAGTAGGAAAAAAAATAGCTTTTGTTAAAAATTAGCTTTTTTTTTTTTGCTTTTACTTCTATGTCAAAAATTCACAAATGTGAATTTTTCTGAGACTCCTGATACAACTGGCTGAAGATGAAAATACACTGATAACTCAGAAGTCTGATGATGGAAACAAGCAACTTTTGGAATAAAGAAAAATGAGGAAATGGCAAAGGACAGGAAACAAGCAAGGCCATAATGAAGCAGTTGAAAGAACCCAAAACCAAACATGTCCCAACACATTAATTTTAAATTCTCTAATTAATTAATTAAGAGAGAGTTTTGAAGATATACAAAGCTTTAGATAGTTTTTATGTAGTACATGTTAGTCACAGGGACTATGTGTTACAGCTACTGCTATGTCAATTCACTCCTGGAAAGTTTAATTATTGTCACTCCACATCCCCTTTTGCAGGAGAAACTCATACTGCAACCTCTACATTTTTTTTTTTAAAGAACTGGTTAAGTTTTGGCAGCATTTGGCAAGAGGAGCAGTTGTTACCAGTCCTTTTTGCCTAAAATTATTAGAAAGTGATTTGCTAATAAATTTCTACTTGTCAGCATACTGGGAGCACCTTTTAATCATAGAATATGCTTGAGTTGGAAGGGACCCATTGGGATTACTGAGTCCACCTCCTGGCCCTGCAAAGGACACTCCAAGGAAGAATCACACCACATGCATGAGAGCGTTGTCCAAATGCTCCTTGAGCTCTGTCAGGCTTGGTGCTGTGAGCACTTCCCTGGGGAGTCTGTTCCAGCACCCAGCCACCCTCTGGGTGAAAAACCTTTTCCTGATAATCAACTTAAACCTCCCCTGACTCAGCTTCACACTGTTTTCTTGAGTCCTGTCACTAATCACAAGAGTGAAGAGATCGGTACTTGTCCCTCTGCTTCCACTTGTGAGAATTCTGAAGACCACAGTGAGGTCTCCCCTCAGTCTCCTCCAGGCTGAACAAGCCAAATGACCTCAGCCACTCCTCATAAAGCCTCCCCTCCAGACCCTTCACCATCCCCAGTCTCATTCCCCAGTATATACATGCAACCAGGATTGCCCTGTCACAGGTGCAGAATCCAGCACTCGCCCATGTTAAACTTCATATGGTTGGTAATTGTCCATCTCTCCATTTTTTTGAGGCCTCTCTGCAAGGGCCTCTGTGCCCTCAAGCGAGTCAGCAGCTCCTCCCAGTTTAGTTTCATTGGCTAACTTAGGATTCCTTTGAGTTCAGTGTCCAAGTTGTTAATGAAGATGTTGAAGAGAACCAGGACAAGGATGGAGCCCTGGGGAACCTCACTAGTGACCAGACACCAGTCTGATGTTACCCCATTCACTAGAACTCTTTGTGCCCAACCTGTGAGCCAGGTGCTCCCCAGTCACATAACACAGTTTTTCAGATGTATGCTGGGCACTTTGTCCAAAAGGACACTGAGAGGAAGCATCAAAAGCTTTGCTGAAATCCAAAACCATTACATCTACCAGCTTTCCTAGATCAACTAGGTGGTTTACCCTGTTGTAGAAGGAAACCAGGTTTGACAAGCAGGACTTTCCCCTCCTGAAGCTGAGCTGGCTGTGACTGATGACTGCACTGCCCTCCAGCTGTTTTTCAATACTTCTGAGAATAATCTCTTCCATTCTGTTGCCAAATCTCCTATCTAAAATCACTTTATGTACCTTTTGGGTACGTACAGGCACTCAGCTGTGTATTATGGACTGACGAAATTATCTGGACTGCTGTTTAAAACAAACATCAACATTCAGAAATAGTTATTCCAGTGTAAGTTCCCCCACCCCTATGTGAAGTTGCTGACAGATTAATAAATCTAAATATTATTGTTTTATTTTAGCAGCATTATACTAATACTGCAAAGTAATGTCAGTTAGTTTTGAGGTCATAATGAACTGAGAGCTCTTTTATTTCTTCTGGTGAAGAATATTTTTAGCTCACACACTTCACCCTGACATAATACAAATAATAAGATCGCAGAGCCAAGATTACATTTCTTGGATCACTAACTGACATGTTCTTCTCAGTTACAGAATGTTCATACAAGTAGTGCTTCTTGAGGCCAGTTATCTTCTACTCTGTTACCCCTCACAAGTATCCTAATTTTCAAGTTTTGAAGTGAGAATTGCAGGGTAACACTGGAAAGGACCACAGCGGGTCATCTGCTCCAGCCTCCCTACTCAAGCGGGGTCACCCTAGGGCACGTGGCACAGGAGAAAGTACAAGGAATCTGAATGTACACAGGTGCTCTGAAAGAGTTGATTCTAACAAGCCAACATCTCCCTAAGCAGCCCATGTGTGTTGTCAAATACAGAACACCAGTGAACAAGAACACAGATTCACCTGAAAGGCCAATAAGCAAAGACTACGTGGGGGGGTCAAAAATGACATTATCAGTACAGAAAATCAAGACAAATGATAAAAGATAATTCTCCCAGATAACGGATTCAGTACTAGACAGGATTTTTCTTCAATGTAAGTAGAGCTTAATGTAAGACTTCCACTTCTACAGAATCACTGAGGTGGGGAGGTACCTCAGCAGGGCTGCAGTCTCACCTCCTTCTCAAAACAGTCAGCTCTGGTTAAGATCAGGCTGCTCAGGGCTTTGCTTTTTTGTCGTGTCACAAAAACCTTGAGGACTGGGCATGCACAATGTCTCTGTGTAAACTGCTGCCTGCCTCTCCCCAGTGGAAAAAAAGTGTTTCCTTATATCCAGTTGAAATTCCCCCTTTTCTCTTGCTGTCAAGTACTACCCCCTGGAAGCTGAAGGTCTTTGACTTGAAATGACTACAATAACCTCAAGAACTTCCCCACAGATGGGGCAGGTGGCTGTTAGGTCCCCCCACACACTCTCACCTCTTCTCCACCTCAGTGACCCTCCTCCTGTTTATCAATGTACTCCTGGCACTGGGCGGGTTCAAAACTCAGCAAGAGACTCAGTCTTACACATGCCAAGTACAGGAAAACAATAACTGCCCTCAGACAACAAGCTATGCTCCTGTTAACACATCCCAGGACACTGGTGGGTCTTTCTGTCAGCCCAGACATGTTTGCTAACCCATGCTCAGCCTGCTCTCTGCTCAGACGGCAGGGTACTTTTCAGCAAGGTTACTCCCCAGCTGTCAGTCTCCAGATTCTACTCACTCAGGGAGTTATTCTGTTCCAGATATAGGACTTTCCCAACAAACATACCACAAATACGAACTCCTAATTTGAGAGAAAAAAAACTATATGCAACACCAAATAGAAATTATTACAAGACAACACGCTGTACATACTGGAAGCCAGGAGGAGGAATTTCACCAAATAGTATTTCCTAATAGGCTATAGGACAGAGTGTTATCTGCTTGTCAGAAGTTTTCAAACTGTAATACTATAAACTATATATAAACTGTACTACTATACATATATACTCCATAAAATTATATATATATATACACTATATGAAACTATATATAAACTATAATAATACACCCTACTATCCCCTCTCAAAGTCACATTACAGATGATACCATGAGATTAAAGACTAAACAGTCAGAGAGATTTGACTGATCCAGAGAAACAGGAACAAAGCAGGAGCCATCGTGCATGAAGCAACTTGGATGTACCACACATCGCTCTTCACAGATGTCTCTTTTCTTCCACCCACCTGGAAATTATGCCTAGACAGACCTTAATGTTTCTGTATTCATGTAAACCTTACATAAGTTTGATGGTGCACAACATCTGTTGCCATCAGACATGTTCAACAGCTCCAAATAAGATCTTTTCAAGAATTTCTGAAGAAACTTATCTGCACAGTTGGAAAAAAAAAAAAAAAAGGCAACTGGAACATGTTTGTGCCTAGCACATGATTCCTCTAACTCGGACCAAACCTCACAATTCTCAAGACTCAACACTCATTATCTAGACCTTGCACGGTGTTATCCATCAAACAGCAGACTGGATTCTGTTCCAGCCCAGAACCAGAAGAAAGAATATTACCTATAATTATTAGCCACTTAAACAACTATATGTCTAATCTTGCAGATCAACCTTTAGTGCCCTGCTCAAGTGTTGCAAAATATTGACAGAGTTACATAACAGAAATAACAACATGATGACAAAGCCAGGCAGAAAGTTTTGAAATGTCAGAAATGCAACTTCTCTCTTCAGTCAGAAAAATGTTAACACAATCACCTGATTTCCTTCCCTCTCTCAGAGCATCAGCTCCATTCAGCACAACAAATGACCTGCTCTGATGATGAGTTCATCAGGGCTAAATGGCACTGCAGGCCTTCCTTCAAAAATCTACTGCAGAAGTAGGAATATATGTAGTGAAAGATGATAGATCACTTCAGGAAAATAGTTTCCAGCCCATGGCACTTGGCTCTAATTTTATTTTCCTTTTCAGTCTGAAGTCAAGAAAGGTGCAACATGACTCTGTCTTAGCTGATGCAGATATCAAATTAACACACAGTAAGTCTCAAATGCTCCATGAACAAGAATTAAGAGTACAGTAATCCTAAACAACTGAACTATTTAGTGCCCATGGTATGATCAACCATGAAACTGAGATGAGAGGGTCAGAAATGAAGACTTTTTTCTGAAAAGCCACTCTCTTGCCATTGCTGTTTTGTGGATAATCCTAACCTCAGATTATCTACATTTCTCTTAAATTACATATTTATCTTTTTATTGCTTTCTTAAGAATGAAAAATTGTATTAACAGATGGCAGCAGAGAAATCTGGATGCATTAATTCCTCAGCTACAATTTTGATGCAACTGCGAAAAAGGCAAGCAACTTCCCAAGTTCTTCTGTATCTTCCGCCTTTCTGCAAGCAGAATCTCATTTTTAAGATTCAAGGCTCAGGAAACAGTTCAGCAGCCCATGTTAATATGTTCCAAGAACTGTACTTACACAACTAACAATTGCGTAACTAAACTTGATCATGAGCAACACCATGAGCTGAAGAACAAAAATCACACAGCAAGGAAGGGGAGGAGGCACAAAACAGTATGGGATAATGGTTTGGGAATCATTCTGTACAATTAAACTCAAAGATTACAGACTTTGGAAACATCATTCACCAAATATTAGGCTGTGATGCACTTTGAATGGAAACAAGTCCACAGAAGGAAAGGCGTGTGTACTTCAGAGGAAAGCACAGAAAAATAATGAATTGCTATCAAGAAGTTATCTGAGACTGATAAAGTTCTCTAAGCTTGAGTAGAAGAAGTAATAAGCCACCTCACTCTCAAACTACTGCCAGATACCCAGTCAAGATGTTTTGAGAAAGACTCACGACAACAGCAATGAATATTTATACGTACCAGTTTTTCAATTTCAGATTCAAGATTCTGTATGCAGTCGAGTTTTCTCTTGCGACATCGCTGGGCTGCAATTCTGTTTTTACTTCGTCTTCGGATATCATGAATACAGTCCAATTGTTCAGGAGTTAATTTATGCATTTTCAGAAATGACTGGAAGTCATTTCTGGAAAGTGAGATAATCCTTTGTGCATTAAATGGAAGTTTTACCTAGAAGGTAAGATAGAATTGTAAATCAAAGGTGAAACTGATATACACAAACACCAACAAGCCAAGTCAAGGTTTCATTTTAAGCATTCTTCACCACACAACCCATCTTACTTCCTACACCTCAGAGACAAGAGCAAACTAATGTAGCTGTTGGATCATGCAGATAAACCCCAAGGGTTTCAACTGCATGAGTTCAAGTGCAGGTGAAATAGAGTATTTTGCACATTTACACCAGACCCTCAAAAGCATGTTTATAGTAAGAGGAAATCTATACCTGTGTGCAGCACTCTAAGAAGGTAAGTTACGGTTAAGTCAGGCATAAAGCAGGCGTCAAGACTCACTAATATAGTCTAAAGTGTCCCCAAAGCTAAGACTGCATCCTGCATACATTTTTATACCTATAATTTTTTTTTTCTGCAGGAAAAGTTCATCTGAAACAGGCATTTCCTTAAAATACGGAAGTCACAAGATCTGTCTTGTAATTCTTAATGCTAGAGAACAGAGAGAACCAGGCTCTTGCTACTGTTGTATACCTGAACTACAAAAGCATTTGAGATCACAAAGTGTTGATTAATACTGAAAAACATATTTACCTTAACAAAATAATCATCATGTTTTATGAGCATCCAACTAAAGACGCTTTATTTTAATCCTTACAATTGAGTATAGTAAGTAACAGAACGTGTTACCTGGCTGTGGTCAAAGATCTGAATTTAGTTTAAAAAGCAAACAGAGAACTGTTCTCTGTTTGGTTACCACTGGTGACAAACCAGAAAAAAAAAAAAAAGGACAAAGTATTGTCTTCAGGAATGATGCCATCTCCTTCTCTGTTTCTCTGTCACATAAAGATGAGAAATATATTTAATCAATTCTGGCCTTTTGTTTGGCATGCCAATTTTTTATATTGATGGCAGCTTCCACTTATGGTCAGCCTCAGTGAGGCCCTCCATCTTGAAAAGAAAAAGAAACCTAGTGCTTTAAGAACTGAATTTTCATATCATTAAATGATCCACCGTACACAGAGTTACACTGCAATTCTACAGTTCTAATAATTGAGACAGAAATTGTTCTAGGTATATTGCAAAGTCTTTTGGGATTAGACAACTTTTATGGCATCTGCCTAAACCACTAACAAAGCAGAAACAAAGAAAGGAAGTGCCAAATAATTACTGCAGTTGGAGAAACAAATATAACCTTAGTTTCAGAGAAGATGATAATAAACAGTCTTAAACACACAGCTATTGAAGCCAGCTTGAAAACTTAATTTTCATTTCACAGTAAATCTGAAGCATCACTTCTGCCTTCTCCATACAACTCAGAATACAACCAAGAAAACTGTTAGTTTCTATAAAACAAAGGTTCCAAGAAGTTTAGTTTTCTTAAGCTAACTGCAGTAGATAAAAGAAAAAAAAAAAACCTAAGAAAAGAACCTCCATGCCTTGATTTAAGATTCAGAACCTTTTTCTGTCACATTTGTTTGAGAAAAGTATCTTAAAAGATCTGATACATAAGAATCTAACACTTCAATGTCCTATCAAAAATACTTGGTAAGTCTCCCTGAATTAACAGTGACCTTCCATATAAACATTTGAAGGTTAATGTTTTAATTCCCAGACTTTTAAAACAAGCAGACACAGGAAAAAAAATAAAAAAAAAAACACAGAAGACTCAAAATATTTTTGAATAGGGATCCTTAAAAGACAGGAAAGCAAAGGACACATCAGGATGTTCTTACCTCACATTCTTGTTCTCTTGCTGAACAGGATTCACTGTCTCCCTCAGTATCAGTCTCCGAATCTTCTCCCAAACTTATCACATAATTATAGGAACACTGTTCTTGTTGTTGTCCCTGCACATAATCTCCACTGCTTATTTCAGAGCTGTTGGAACATCCTTCAGTGCCAAGGTTGCTTATAAAGGGGCAGTTGACAGAATTCAGTGTTGTAAAAGTTCGCTGAGAGCAAGGTTCAGGGCTTTCACTGATCCTGATACCCAGCCACGGACATTCTGATTTTTTCCCTGAATATACTGGCTCCAAACACTCTTTGGGAACTGTAGGTGGTAAATGTATTTGACAGGCTTCTGTGCTGTAAACATCACTCCAGAACCCTTTTGCTAGATGCTCTGCTACCTCTCTCTCCACACTGCTTCGATCACCAGCTGATGTGATGTTAGTGGCTTCCCTACTGCATAAATCGACCTTTGAAGATGCATCACCTTGACTTTCAATTTTGTCATTCCCAGCTCCAGTACCTGATACAGTTTTTTCAGCTAAGACTGTGTTGTTCTGCATACCACTGAACTTCAAGTTACCATATTGCTCACAAGTGTGTAAAACAGACACAGAACTGAGGATGTGAGATGCAGCAGAGTTTTGGGGAAAAGCAGCAAGATCCGTTTTCTCCACAGGACATGACACATTCTGAGTCACAGAATCGCTCTTTGACTCCTCCTTTTTCTGAATGCATTCTTCCCCTTCTTCCATTTTTACCCAAGTCTCTTCACAGTTTGAGACCAGCTGCATAGGTACACACTCTTGAGCTTTTTGTATGCCATCATTATCAGGTATTTCCTTATCAGGAAAAGTGGCTAATGGTGGCACCTGAATGTCTTTAATACTGGAATTGGACTCTGAAGTATGAACTTTGTCATTTCCAAAAGCCTTCTGGAATTTCCTATACTTTGGGCACTGGGAAGATAAGCTGGAAGCTCTACCCCTTTCTAAATGTACAGGATCACAGTTTTGATTGGCACTGTCGTGGAGAGCAGGCAATGATTTAGCATTTTCTTCATCTTTACAGAGCTTTGTGTCAGGAATTTGACTGTATTCCCTTTCCAAAAGTGCTTCTGCTTCATCATTTATTTCCAGGTCTCCATCATCCGCATTGCCGGTTTTAGGGTTTGCTTTCTGACAACGCTGTGTGCAACACTTCTTCCTAGGACATTCCTGCTGGTCCAACTTGAAGTCCAAAAATTTGAATTTGAGAAACTGAAAGCAAGACTCTTCAATGTTGCGTACACCCAGAAACTCTGCACATTTGCAAACTTCAGACACATTGTCTTTATTTAAAATAAGTTTAGCTGTATATGCAAACTGAAGCAGAGGACTAAATCCTTTAAGTGTTACCTATCAAAAAAGAAGAAAAATATTAGTATGATCAATAAGGGTTTAAGTAGAAAAATACATAAACCCTCAAATTACCTGTGCTGCCAGGAGGACAGACTATAAGACTAAAGCAGCAGATTTGTTCTACAGAGAAAACCTGGCCAGACTCATTCTGAAGCAATTCTTCTGATACTATTTTATCCTGCATGTTTTGTGACAGTTATCTTCTTCATTGTGATCAATCTCTTAATAAAATGTTCTGGCAACGCAGTACTAACAAGTGAAAAATATTGCTCTACACTGAAAACCAGAATCTGGATTCCAATTTCACAAAGATGTCTTTCAGAGCCAAGTTGCATATGAATTACTCTAGAAGAAGACTATGCTGCTGGTATTTAATTGTACCTTTTGAAGAGCAATTACCATTAATCACTCATGCATCACTGATATAAGAAAGTTTAAAAAAAAGGGAGTTTGACCACATATGATTATTTACTAGTATAGCCACCAACTCCTTTCTTCCTCCCACACATTAAGAGAATTGCACCCAAAAACTGTACACCAAACCAAATTCTCAGTTTAAAGCCCTTTTGGGGTAGGTAATTTTGATTGAACATTTCTATCTTCAGAACAGCTGCCTAACAGGGAAACCAGAGATAAAAAACTATCAATTCAAATTGAACAAGATCTTCTACACATGAAAAAAATACTAAAGAATCAAGTAGGAAGCTGCAAACAGATCACTATATTACAAATTACATGACACTTCTTTTAGCCTTTCTCTGAAAATGAAGAATAAAGCAATATGTCTACTATTAATACTCAAACTCAAGCCCACATTCTGCTCCCCTCCTTTTTTGAAAATCAACAGCATTTTATGCTAAATAAAGTCCTATATCAATGCATGAACTATCCTGAATTCTTCTGCCAGCAAAATAATTAACTTTACAAGCAATTTGATTTAGGAAGCAGTCTAGGTTTGTTTACTTTGGTTTTTTTTAAGTGGTTGTTTGCTGTGGTTTTTTTAAAGAACACAACACATGAAAGGAAGTTGAAGAAACATGCACAGAGACAGTTCATCAAAACTGTCTGTAAACTTTTCTGAACTACCTAAAGAATTCTTAAAATAGCATTTGAAATATGTTCTGGAGGGTAGTCTGGAGACACCATCACATGAATTCATCCTCAATAATGTGGGGGAGTATAAAAGACAGTTTATCCATAAGCTCAGTGTAGTTAATAAATCATTAAAGTGGGTTTATGAACAAGTAGCATTCACAAGTGAAACTGAAGGTATTTTAAAACTGTGCATTCTTTCTATTTAGGTAGAAATACTACTAAAACCTGGAAGGATCAAGAGGGAACAAATACTTTACTCCTTTCACTTTCTTTTACATATTTCTAGCTGGCTATGCTCAAAACAAGAGAGAACCCTAGAAAGACTTTGACTGATTTTAGAAAAGCAACTCTTGCAGTAGCCATTTATTTATTTTGTATTTGGGATAAAAGTCTAAACACAGAGAAAAAACAACACAGAACCTACAGTAGTTAGTCCTTACAATACAGTATATATATATGAAGTACTTGGATTCAAAAAATATTTTTTTATCTGAGATTGTTGGCTGGTGTCTTTCATTTTAAACTTCAAATATTTTTGATGATTAAAAAGGTTTAAAAAAAAAAATCAAATGCAAACCATGTGATCAGCATTTGTCTCAAATATGCAGCTTCACAAACTGACTTGTTTCAAAATATTTAGCAGTTCCCAGAAGAGAAGTTCAAGTTGCTGCGTCTTAAAATGCTTTTACCAAGTAAGTGATCAGTTCAAATTATTAAGAGATCAGATTCACTGTTAAAATTTTTGCTAGTTGTTTCAGCAGATTCAGATCTTACATCAGCAATACTAAATACATTAGGAGTCCTCATCAGTCTATACTACAGTAAATATCAGGATTATGTTTCTCCCTTTTCTGTACAAACTCTGGTCCCTTCTAACTCAGGTTTATTTCATGGGTTCGTTGGAACACTGCTGCTTTCCACAAGAGATTATTTTTCCTCTCTCCCATTTTGACGTACATTTCTTATTCTTTCCCCAGATTTAATGTACATTGCTTGTTCTTCCAATATGCTGTTTTTTCCATCATCCCAAAGCAAAATTTCCCTCTTCAATGTCAGAAATTTTTCATGCCACTAATTTCCCTCTTTTATGCCAAATCAGGGCTTTGCATCCCCCAGCATTCCACTTACCTTTCACATCAGCTTGCATCATTACCTTTCTTTTAACCTGAGAGACATTCAGGCTATCAACATATTAAGCTACCAGAAAAAAAGGCGTAAGAAGAAACAGACACAGCAAGAAGGCTGAGTGAGTAAAAGTGACCTAGTGGTACTATGCTGTAACAAATTCATTGGTGAAGAGAGAATAGCAAAGACCACTGAAACTCTTTAAAGAGGACACTTGATCTCTTCTAGTTTTCTGTAAAAACAGACAGAATCTGGCACAGAATCTTGTGCTTTGAGATTCAGTATGTCACAAAGCCTATGAAGTAGCTACTGAAGTACAGGCTTTCTGAATACATAATTTCTGCATTAACACTCAACTCACTCTTGCCCATGAAGTCTGTAATGTCACTATAAATATTCACTGATGAGTACCTTTCCTCCAACTTTAATGATTCCAGTGGAGCTGCAAACAATGTACATGTTATTGCCCACTGTCAAAGCTCATAACGATAAACCACCTCCCAGAAATCCATTTATTAATTTAACAACCAACTTTTCTGATTACCATTCCCATTTGGCAATTGGAGCACTTGGAAGATTCTTAACTTCTCTGTAAGCACAGCATTTCATATTAAAATCCACTCACTTGTCTCATGCCTCTTACAACTCAACTAAATACCAAATACAACCATAAGTGTCTTGGGTGCTCCAGATACATAATAAGTGTTCTTTCCAACAGATGTCAGGTTATGGTTCATTCCCACTGAATGCTTTTAAATTAAATCTAAGAATATGTATTTTAGGGGCATAACAAGTAATTGCAATGCATTTTTTCAGTCCTAACAGTAGTAAAACACAGTAGAAAAAAAAAAAAATCAGGCTGCTAATGATCAGTGTGTAAAAAGGATAGGAAACTGAGCCAAAGAAAATTGATAAAAACAGTAAGCAGCCAGGAATATATGCATGGCTGTATTACTCAAACATACAAACCCAAATGTTATTGCAACTGATCCAAAGGTATTACCATCTTGAGCTTTAATTTATTACTTCAAATATTCTTTTTATATAGAACTAGTTCTCTTTACCCTTTGAGCCCTGTTTTTTAACAAACTTACACCCTTTGAAAGAAGTGCATAATTTTAAAAGTAATATACACTTAATTGAAAAGATCTTCCCTATACATTTCCTGTGACAGCATTCACTTATCTGTGGTCTGTGACAAACACTCATCTGTCTAGCCTCTACCTCAACCAACAGCAGCTTTACAACTTGGAAATTCCTTCCCTTCAATCCTTAAACCCTTTACCTTGTCAGTTAAGCACCAGCTTACTGTAAAAGAGAAAAAACGGATTAAAAGCACTGGCAGGTAAAACGCAGAAGGGAGTGACACTCACCTCTTCTGGTAAAGTGATGATAAGATCAGCGTCCACCTGGCCCACAATTCTTGAAAGGAAGTAACTGCTGCAAGCTGCAAGCACAGCTTTGTGAGCCCGAAATCGCTGATCTTCCACTAAAATTGTAACATCACAAAGAATATCTTGCTTTCTTTGATCATCAAGACTGAGGAGTACATTGGTGCTGTGTACTGAAGATTCATACGCAAAAACCACACTGTTGTTCTCTCTTAGAGACATTCTGTATCACAACTGGTAGTGTAAGGCTCAGGGCAAAGCATGCTTCTGTGCTGCAGGTCTGCAGGAACAAAAGGCAAATTGTACACGTCAAAGTCACATCCAACAGGAACCTATCGACACTAAAACACAAGCAAGCTGGTAAACATGCATTGCCTGGTCTAATTCTTCAGATTAGTACCCAGTACTTCATGCATGTTAATACATAAATACGTGCTTGTGACTATTTTAAAATGGCCAAACTTTAATATGTACATCTTAACATCGTTTTTGTAGTCTCACAGACCAAAAAAAGGACTTCAGCAATAAAGAACAGTTTTTTCCTACACGTGTGATTCAGTCATAAATTTACCATAACACCTAGAAATTATCTAAGCTTTCATTTTTAGTAATCATTATATTCTAACTTCAACAATATGAAAATGTAAAGAGAAATAAAACAAGTGCATTAAATCAAAATTTACTGAAATACTATGTGAGCTACTTCTGTTTACTGATTCACCTAGTACAGAGTAAAATATCTGTGTTCTGTCTTCTTCCAAAAGTATTTTGTTTGCTAAATGAACCAGGCATTGGTAAAACACTAATTTTCTCTCCAGTAGGTTGGTGCTTTGTTTTTAAATTTAAATTTTCCACCTACCTTAATTCCCTAATGCAGCCTTCTTTCCCCCTCTTCTACTCTTCAATATTTGTCATGTTTGGTACAAGTTCACTTTCCTAATGAATCACTGTGATTCAAATCACATGACAATGAAATCCCATCACTTTTGTGACAGACCAAAGTCCTCAAATAACTGTATTCATTGGATAACAAACAACAGTAACAGTTATACAAAATTTATAAAACTTTGAAATAAACTCATATATAACTGTCTTGAAGCTATTCCTGAACTTCCAAGTATTTGCAAAAAAAAAAAAAAGAGCTAGAGAGGAAGCATCTCTGCTAGAGAGTGCAAAATTTGACTGCATTTTCAAGTCTGATTTTCACACTGTATCTCTCTTTCAATTGAGTCCTTCTTACAGTTAAAAGGAAAGAAAAAAAGATTGCTAAGAAGTGCCCTCACATCTAGAGCCTGATCAAGAAACCACAGTCAGATTTGGAACTATCCTGAAAGGAAAATATATTACCAATAAAAAGTTTTACCTCAACAAACCAAATGTTTAGATTACACTTTACAAGTCACCCCAGAGTTCCTGTAACCGAGCACAGATGTGGAGACTCACTCAGCTGACACAGGACTACCCCATCATTCTATTGCTCAACAGAGGTTGTCACCATCTGCCAGCTCCCAACAACAATAAAACTGTAACCAAGGCAAATCCTCAAGTTTCAAATGTGGGAAACTTTCACAACATGAGGAGGGCGGAGGACATGGGCATATTTAAATACACTGTGGAAAAAAAAACCAACCACGCTGCCAGCTATGCTCCTGGTTACTCACTACTCCAGCTGTTTTCATGGCACACAGGCATTTTTAGTGAACTTTTGAACAGAAAAGGGAAGAAAAAGATCCATTTCTAATGGAAATAATAGCACTGTACCAGTTTGGATGCCTGTAAAGTGTATAGCATCAGCATTACCCGCCCTCCCCAATTCCTTATGGAACACTGTACGCTCAACTTCACCAACAAAATGTACAAATGTCTTGTGAAAATAAAAGTTGAGAAAAAAAACCCCCAAAGTTACACAACTGTGAGTTTTGCCCACTGAGAAGTGGGAGGGAAAGTGCTACATACCATACACTGTTAACCATAAAGGGCTTGTTTTTGGAAGGAAACAGTTTGAATGTTTTCAGATACTTAATAACAAGGTTCATTAACTTAGGAAATAATTTAATTTCCAATCAGTTTAAATGTGATTAATTCCCCATGAAACTCCTATTCATGATGAGAAGCAAGCAGTGCAATATAAATTATATATTTCTAATTTGTTTGCTCTATAGCCATAGCTTATTACCATATTCCTCAGATATTACAGCACACACAGTTTAACAAACCCTGTATTTCTTACCAGAAGGTAAAAAGACACCAAAAAGGAGCAGGACAAAATGAGAAAGGTGAAGACTAAATCCAGGGTGGTGGGGAACACAGGGAGATATTATAGATGAGGACATATTCTGGGTGAACACCTAGGCAAAACTCATGAGGGAGATTACAGTTACAGACAAAACTTTAAAATTTTTTGTTTGGTTTTTTCCTCCTTTTTTTTTCTTTTAAGAAAGAACCCTCAGACAGACAACACATGTATCATATATGCTGCTTTTGGTTTTTCCCTTATCAAATAATCAGTTCCAATATTCAGTTCAGTTTATTACACTTCCACAGCATGAAGGCTAAAAGGAATACTAGTTTGTTTATATATACGTACAGATAAATATATGCAGAGAACACTCAACCCTCCTTTTCACTTATCTCCACAAGGCATGCACCATTTTTTCAAAACAGCTTATGCAGTACTTGAAGCACTGATAGAGAGCTGCCAATGTTGCAGCTGCCAAAAAAAAAGAAGGCACCAAAAAAGCAGCTTTCAACACTGAAACACTACCTTCTGTTACTTGAAAAGTGAATTAAATATTTAGTTTGAGCATAACTCAATTTAACACGTTACTCTGACAGAATGTTGTACTTCCTAATGTGAAGATTTCATCAGCCAAGTTATGTTCCTGCTATATTTAAAGAGAATGAAAGGTTTTATGAGGTATTCATAATATAAAATGCATCATTTAACAAGCATTTCAAATTTTAAAAGAACCTTTAAAAAAGACCCAAAACCCCCCCACCCTTACACTACAATCAACCACAAATTTCTCTGTCTTCTTTGTAAAATCTAATTACTGTCATACAAGATAAAAACAAATCAAAAGGAAAAGAACCAGAAAACTGAAAATGCTGGAAAAAACAAAAAGCATCAAACAGGGAAGGGAAAATGTAACCATTTTAACACTTAAGAGAAATAACATTACTGCATTTACAACAGTATCTGTCATGACAGTCAACTGGATTTTCCACAGCAGTGAGTACAAAATAACTTGCCTATAACTACATTTTTTTATGGACATACCCACAACAAGAATACTTACTGTTATACCAAAAAGTACATCTCTTCTGTAAACAGTTTAATTTCTCTTCTACCCTAACTGCTCTTCTAGAACACTCAGAATTCTTAAAATTAGTTTTATCTATGGATGGATGGACAAAAGATGGGGAAAGGTATGAAGCAGAGAAAACAATTCAATGATGCTTTTTAAAGAAGTTTTGTAAAACTTACAAGCTCATGCTGCAATTGCCCTATAAGGACAGGCTCTTCTGGGCTTTTTTGTCCATTTTACATAACTTAATTTTCTAAAAATATCTATCAGGTTTTTTTTTCCACTCTTAGGTAATTCATATGTAAGTAGCAACAAATTACTAAGGAAAACTGACACTCCAAACAACACTAATTATTTCCTTGTAAACCAGCTAAAACTCCTCTTCTATCATCCTATTTTTAGCTTAAAAATAACATTTAAGTAAAGAAAACTAAAGGTAGGCACAGGTAACTTGTAAAAGTATTCCAAAATTCAGCGGATAACTATATATTTAAATCACTCCTGACTGTCAACAACCATGTGATTGAATGCAAAAAGTTCTAAAAAAGCCCCCAAACATGCAAGAATATTCTTTAAGATATTTGTTACAGTCATTACCATCAAAAATACAGGAAGCCCAAAAAGATCTTCCAAAACTTAAAATAGTCCTTACAATAAAGGTTGAAAGGATTAGAGAAGAAACAACATGAAAGTTCACTAACTACAAATAATCTTCAGTCAGTGGAAGGAAATTAGTACTGTGAGTACAAGAGCATTTCTCAAATTCCTCTCACCTGAATCTCTGCACACTTAATAACCTCATACTCTTGAGAAGAGGCAAAGAAATGAAAAAAAGAAGTGAATGTAAACAAACACACATGCTAGTATAAAACCCACCTAAACACTTGCAGTTCAATCAATCAACACAACCAAGCCTGCTAATATGAAGTTTCCATTCTTTATCAGACAGTGATTTTGAGATAAATAATGTTTTGCCTAAGGACACTCATTCATGACACCTTCTAAGTACTGGCTATAAAATTTTATTCTGCTTTATTGAAGAGAAGTAACTCGACCTTTTTTCTCTGTACTAGCATACAATTGTGAAAACTATGCCCAGCAGATCCTGTAAAATTACTGCATCTTCAGTAAAGGTAGACATCTCTACATCCAATTGACTAGATACATACATATTTATTTTTAAAGAACATACAGAATACTTAATAAAAATCAGTACTGCAAACACATTTAAAAAAAGAATACAGATTTATTTAAGTACACAGTATAGAGACCAGAGCAAGATGCCTATCAAGACTCATTGTCAAATACAGATCTCATCCAAGGCTCGTTTTTCTCCTGCCACAATCTCTCTGTTAAAGCGACACTTGGTTGAAATCTTCAGGTAAACCATAAAGCCTCCCCATTGATACCCAGAAAAAAAAAAGAAGTATATATTCCAAAGACGATAATCAGGTAAAGTTATAAAGACCTGTCATTGCTACGTTACAAAACAGGCAATGCTGCTGAGGAATCCGGGTAGTGCAGGTAGGGTGTAAGAGCAGGAACACAGTACCAGGATAGTTCTCACAGCAGTGTGATGTATTTCTCATCCACACACATATAAAGCTGGCACAAGGTGGATAAACTTTCATGCTCAGCAGTACCACTGCACCCAACATCCTGTGGTCAAAAAGCGTTCTGCGAGTGCTGAAGGAAGCTGATCAAGCAGTCACTGAAGCTGATAAAGGCACGCACAGAAACCAGCTTACCTGAACTGCCTGATGTTTAAATATGTGCCTTACCCCAATAAGACCTGGAATCCAATCATCAGAGAATGCAAACATTGCAAGCAGGCTATCTGTGGTGAGTTACCAGTGGTGCCATGGTGCTGGTTTTTTGGTGTTGAATTATGCTGAAACCAGCCTGGTTCACCAGCCTCCAAACACACATCCTGCTTTTAGAAGTTGGAGGTGACAGATAAGCTGATAGTTGGCCTGTAAACTTGTGCCCAGCAGTCAATCACTTTTATAGTATCAAGTCCAGTCCCCTTTCATACAGTCAGGTTCTTCTGACACAACCCTTTTCTTGGGGTGTATGTGTGGAGATTCCTCCCTTGAGTGGGGGTGCCTTCCAAAGATACTCCTCAAGGCTGAGCAAAAGATCTCCCCTCAAGCACTGGTATGGGTAGGTTACATAAAATCTCTACTTAATAGTTATTTATTTTTGCTAGCTTTAATATAATTGCTTCAAAAATTGCTTTAATATAGTGCACTATTTTATATCACACTACTGGTAGTTTTAGCATTTATATTGTGTAGTAAATAATTCTGATTAAGATCTTTTGTCTGGTCATTTGTAATAATAAATTATTCATTTTATATAAATATTCTTATTTTGCCTATCATTAAAACCTGCAGGACAAAACTGGTTCAATCATACCTCTCCAATTCCTTGAATTTAAACAGCTGACAAATCTGTGGCTGATTAGACTCAGCCACACTTAGACTCCTCTCTCTGAGGAGGAGTTTAGAAAGCAAGGGAGTCCTTTCTGCACCTTGTGACTCAACAGCAGGGCTTTTTTAAAATAAATTTTGCTTAAGCCTTTCACTCCCACCTGCAACAAACTGGTGTCGTCAGCAGGATGGCAAATTTTGAGAAGCAGACAAAAAGCTTAAAAAAAATTTTATGGAGGCACAACATTGCTGGAAAAAAAATATCAGGGACCTGGTAAAAGAAAAAAAAACCTGGTAAGGGAAAAGGTTTCACAACTGAATTGCCAGAGAGCTGAAGCTGTAGAGAAAGAAGATAAGCTAATTCAATCTTTGTTTAGTTTGGCTAAATCTTTGGCTGAAAACTTGAAAAACCCGTTCAACAGGTTGTCTCTGAAAATTCAGACAATTACATAGTCCTGGAAAGTTTTGTATTGCATTTCACAAAAAAGGCTATATACTTTTTAATAATATCTGTAAATATAGAAATCATATATTCTATAAATAACATCGATTTTTATATGATATAGTAAAGTCACAATAATTGAACCAGTAAATGCTTTTAACAATCGATCTTCCTAGTAAACCACTCCTGGAAGTCCGACTTTGTCATCATACCACTTTCTCAAGTATCTAACAATGAGGAATAATCTTTACTATGCAAAGGACAGCAAAACACACCATGCACGGATACTGACAGAGTGCTCAATATGAGCATTTGCTTTTTTTTTGTGCTGTTGAACCCAAACCTCACGATCTGCTATCGTGAGTAAGTCCTGGTTGAAAATAGCTGATAACAAACAGAAATGCCATTCAAAGGGGAAAGTTATACAGCTAACCAGAAGCAACAGCAATGAGATGCAGTTGTTAGGACAAAATTCAAAACCTTGGAACAATAAAGCAACTGTAATATTATTAGTCAAAATAGTATTAACTCAAAGATTAACACTGGCAGCAACTATCCCAAATTACTGTCACTTATCCAGATGTCCACTGGACAACTACCAAAGAATTTCAGCTTTGCTTTGGAAAATTTCTAAAACATGAATGCTCTGTCCAAAATATTTGATTAATAATTATTGCCAAACATACAAAATTGTAAAAATAAATCTAAATACATAAAGTATACTATTAATTGAATAACAGTAAGAACTTCTTTAAACTTTGAATGAAGACTTGGACAGAATATCTTGTATTTTGCATCAATATTAGGAAAGCTCCCAAAGTGCCATATAGTTTACAACTCTGCATTCTGCTGACTTAGAAAACAGTCAGGTAACACCAATGCTGTATGCTTATAGCTGGTCTGTTGTATACTTGCATCATTCTTTCTGAACAAAGACCATGAAAGTAACAGCTGGAGGTGTTCCTACCTGCCTATAACAGCTGCCAGCACCTTTACCATGGAGTAACATAGAGTAAGACAGCTAACACAGGTAAATTTAGAATCCTCAAACACCACAAAAACAAAAGGTTGAGATTTCAGGATACAAAGGGGTATAATTTATATCTAAGGAGCATGTTTTGAACATGGGTTCAGCTGACGCTGGAATGATCTGCATTAGAAGAAAATTCACAACTAAAAAGAATGAATGAGTCACAGAAATGAGCTCCATGAGCTCTGAGACTCTAAGGCAAACAGCCAACGAATAATAAAATGGCCCTTAAAACTGAGATACAGATTTCAGAGTGCAATTTGCTGTCCCTTCTGCTTCTATTTATATTATGATACCTGTGGTTTGTGTACATTTTTACCAAAATGCTTTTTGAACATTCTGAGTTTGAATGTTTCAAGTGTCCTTAAAAATACTACATCAGAACGCAGAAATCCATGGGTATCAAAAATGGTCAGTTACTTTGAAGGCTTACACTTTGAGGGAAAACAAAGCTGATTATAACTTACAGTCTTAACATTTGGTGCTAAATCCAAGGACCTGGAAAAGAAAAACCAGTATCTAATGGTCACCAAGATACAACGGGAACCCCAAATCTAAGCAGCATCCATCCCTACTTATGCTCCCCACACATCAAAGTTTATCTTCCAAATCCTTTTTCCCTTTCCAAACTACAGGTTTTTCAAATTTTGGAGACAGAAGACTGAAGAGCAGCATAGACTGGAGAGAGTTTTGATACAGAAATCGTGTGATACTCTTCCTCTCCTCCTGGACAGCTGAGAACCAGCCACTCCAGGAAGCTGAGCAGAGCTGGTTCTGCCATCCAGCAGGACCTCACTGTGCCTCTGTGACCAGGACCAGTAATTTCCTCCTCACCAGCTGAACCTTGAAGAAAGGACTCATCCAAAAGCACCCGGATTCAATCAAGTCTAGCATCCAAACCTAACAATTGCTTTTCAAAGACTCACTGACAAAAAAAAACACAGGAGTCTACCTTGTTACCATCATCAGTTAACACACCTAAGAGCAAGTGGGGCAATAAACCAGAAAAAAAAAATTGACCTGAGGTCCTTCTGTCTTAAGCTCCACTAAGACAGCCACGGTACTAGCAAGAACCAAGCAAAAACACATGAACTACAGGAGTTACATCCTGTGAGGTCAGTGCTTTCTCTTAAAGAGCAACAGCCTCTTATTTTCCACTGACAAATAAATCCATTCCAATATTCATATAAAGAAGAGATAACCTTTTATTCCTAGACTATCAATTACACAGCCCTACTATGCAAATCAACTCAGTCTACACACATTTGGTTTCTTCTGATCTTCACCCACCATAAACTTCCTGTATGAGATCCAGCCAAAAGTTACCCAAATTACTAAAAATGTAAACAAAACCCTGTTCCTTAGTCTTTATTTAGTGAACAGGCATCCACTAATGCCACACTGGATATCAATCCTGTGTAGCAATCACAGTAACTCATTTGAACACAGGTAAAGCTCCGAAATAAGAGAGAGCACAGAGCAAAGCTCCCCTCAGTAGCGGCAGAACCCAGGCAGGACACACCTTGGCTGTCACTGCTATCTGAGCTGGTTGAACTTGGATATCTGGATGTAAATTCAGTTGTGCTCTCTATCATGAAACAACTAGCAAGATTAATTTATCACCTAGCAAACAATAAAGGTCTGTTCAGTTATCAATTTATCAGCTTATACTGCATCTGTAATTCTTGGAACACTTTAAATTCCTGAAGAGTTGGAAAAAAGACAATTGTAGATCCCCAAATATACAGCTTGGAGAAAACACCCTCGTTGCTATTCCTGACTCTTAAGCTGATCTATTGAGTAAGTTGCAGCATGTCACTCATGTCTGTCAATGCTCTTATGGTTAACACTTGCATTTGCTTTAGCCTACAAAAAAATTTCTGTCGTCCACAGATGTGAAGTCCAAAGGGACAACTATCATTTAGATAGTCTGTCACAAGACAGTTTAGATAAGAGACAGTTTATTCAAAATACACTGCAAAGGTTTTTTTTCTGAAGTTTTATCTCTCTGTCCTTGCCCCCAGCTATCTCTCCTTTTAAGGAAATGGTTATATTACAGATAAATGCCTACAGCAGTTAATAGCTGCTGATTCACATTATGCTGACAAAGAATGAACAAGCGTTTTAGTGTTCATGCTTATTGCTTCTTCATCTTTAGTTCAAGAAGACTGTAATAGAAAAAAAGTGATAAAAAAGCAAAAACTAAGCTTTGCTGCCTAGAGAAAAATGCTTTCTCCTTTAGAAAAAAGTACATTTAATCTTCAGATATTAGCACATTCATAATTCTAAATTGTATTCTTTATTTATCATCCAGTCTAACACCTGGATGATATTGTTCACAGCTTAATTACACAAATGAGCCTTTAAAAAATTAGCAGGTTGTATTTTTGTAACATAATTCTTACCACAGCATTTGGACTCTAGTCAAGTCACAAGCTAGTATAAAAAAGAATCACAGGAAGTCTGGCAAGTTTAAAGTCTTCTCTGAGAGTCTTAATTTGTTTTCCAGGTTTTAAGCCTGAATATATACTTTAAAAAAATATTTGCAAGCTATATGAGAACTTGAGACATGGGAGAGACGTGTGGGACTGGATCCTGAGAATACTAGCAGTCACAAGACTCCAGGAGCTGTGATTTTAAAATTAAAAAAAACAGATTGATACCATGTGACCAGAGGTTTTCCACAGAACAGAAGTCTGAAAAGTTTCCCTCAGAGGATGACTCAAAGCAGCCCATATCAAAGAAAAAAAAAATTAATATTTTGCAGTTTACCATTATTTTAGACAACAGTAATAGATTAATTTTTGGATTAGGGCTGAAAATCATAGCGTGGGATTTGGTTTGTTCCCTGCTAGAAAATGAAATAGGCATGAAGAGATTTCAGAGACTCCTTCACTTACAGCCCTTTGTATTCAAAGCAAATTACTCTGCAAAGATAACAATGCACAGACTTTCTAAAGACCTTTAAAAAAAACCCCAATGCACTTAATAACAACAAAAATAACCACAAACACAACACCCAAAAACACAAGTAAAAACTGGTTTTATTTTTTCTTAAATAAAAACTAGGTTAGATAATAAAATATTCACTCAGGATGAGAAAAGCATGCACAACTAAAATCTACTGTCAACTCCTGCCTTTACTTACAGGACAAACACCTTTGCATTTAGAACTACATATTCTACTCTTTGTCACAATTAAACCACACAAATTATTTTGATTTAATAACTGTCACAAGTCTTTACAAGTATGTATGTCAAAATATTTATGATGAATACTAAATTAACCATCTGTGGTTCTAATGTATTTTACTCTAACTCAGAAAGACACAAGAAAGAACCTGTGAAAATTGAGAAGCAGTTATATTGGCAAATCAAAAAAAATACGGTTTGGAAATTATATTTAGAATCTTGTTTCTGGTATTATCTGTTTAACTCTGATTTGTTTCCACAACTGCCCTTCACAGTATGTGAAACTGAAAAAAAGCCTGCAGATATTTTAGACATAAATCAGAAAGAACTTCAGAAGCATTTCTATGAAAACAGAACAGCACAGGTTCATCAGAACTGACAATATTTATATAACAATAAAGAAAACAAAAAATGTGCAGAAAACCAGGCTTTCAAAAAGTAAGGCTAGTAAAGCTTACTGCCAAATCACATAAAGCTGTGTTTCAGTCTTCCCATCATGAAACCGTAGACCATTTCCTATCTGACACACAATGTCAAGAGACATGGTCATACCAGATGAGCTGTAAATAAGCATTTTTGGGATGGTACCATATTAAAACACTGATCTCCAAAATCTAGGGCACCCAAACTCTGAAGCATGTGGATCTTCTAGAGTGCGTCCACAGGAGGCCACGAAGATGCTCTGAGGGCTGAAGCCCCTCTGCTATGGAGACAGGCTGAGAGAGCTGGTGTTGTTCAGCCTGGAGAAGACCCCAGACTGAGCTCAGAGCCCCTTCCAACGCCTAAAGGGGCTCCAAGAGAGCTGGAGAAGAACCTGAGACAAGGGCATACAGTGACAAGACAAAGGGGAATGCTTCTCACTGACAGAGGGCAGGGTGAGCTATTAGGAAGAAATTCTTCCCTGTGAGGGTGGTGAGGCACTAGAACCGGTTGCCCAGAGAAGCTGTGGCTGCCCCAACTCCGGAACTGTTCAAGGCCAGGTTGGACGAGGCTTGGAGCAACCTGGGCTAGTGGAAGATGTCCTTACCCATGGCAGGGGAATTGGAACTAGATGATCTTTAAGGTCCCTTCCAACCCAAGCCACTCTAGGATTCTTTTAAGGTCACTGAATCACAGAAACATAAACAGGGAGTGCAAATGGCATATATTTACTTATCAAAGTATTTGACAATGGGCCAAGACTGGAATCCAAACACCTACAAACATTATATTGACAGTTCAAATGAAGTCATTAACAAACAAAATATCTCAACACCATTCTAAAGATTAATTGAATATTCTTTAAGACACAGACTTACATTTAAAAGACATTTTGAGTTACTGACACCCTAGTCTACACCTCTTCCACTCTCCAACGTATGTCTGCACTCAATTAAACTCAATTTATATGTACTTCACCAGTGCTTCTAAAGTCATTTGCCCCTCATAGCACACTTGCCCCTTTTTAAAATTTCAGTAGCCGATTGGTCAGTTGAGCCTTATTCTAACCGGCTAACTCACATTTATACAAAATACGACATCTTCCTTTTGTGTTACCTAACAAGACCAAATCTGCCTTCCACCCTTAAAAGGGTATTAACTGAAAAGCACTTAAACTAAGACACACTGCATATGGAGACAGAGTGACTCTTGTGATGTAACCTGTAATTTGTCACAGCAAAGTAAGCCTTTTCTAATGTTTTTTTCCCCCTCTCCAGACTGCCTATCCCCGAACTAGAGGTGGGGGCAGGGAAAGCTGCAGGTGGGTCCTCACATGTTATCCCCACTGTGGTCACACGAGGCTCAATGACTATAACTTAATGATTGTTTCAGCAGTTAATTTTGGCTCACTCAAGGTTTTGCTCTTCCCCACACTTGCATCAACTAACACTCTACCTATGGTTTAACTAAGGATAGCATATAAACAGGACTTACATTATAAATACCACAAAGGTTTTTCCTACCCCCCCATGGAACTTTCAGCAATCGAATTCTACAGGACAATTAAAATGCCAGCACTCAGACACAAATATGAACCCTCTGACTGATCCAACACTCCATTTCCCCCCACACCAGCATGCTCAGTGCAGGGAGAAAAATGACTATGAATAAAAGGAAATTTTAGAAGAATTCATATAAACAAATAAAATAGTTTATCAAGACTTGGAAGGTGGGGATGACATGACAAGGAGACTTGTTCAGCTGTTTCCCCAAACCATAGGGCAGAGTTATTTGGGACTCGTACAACTCATGTGCAAAGACATGTTTATTCTACACCTAACAAGAGTGCCACCTGATCCAAAGAATCGGGTAAAGGGTATGGGTTTTAATACTAGACCATTCTTATGTAAACATGAATTTATTACTGTTCAAAAAATATCCTTTGCGTAAGAATTTGAGAACCTATTAAAAGCAAGTAAACATTTAACACACTCAGATCTGCATATTATTGCATATAAACCACTCAAAGATACAGCTGATGAAAGTTAAACCTCCACATTAGCACTGCCAGGAGTGTGCTAATGAAGCAAAACTTCCCTCACATCCCACTTACTATGCTTTTGTTCACTTCACAAGGCACACCCAGATAATAAGAGTAGATTCTTTTTTAGAATAAATTGGGAAAGGTACTCTAGACGTTCTAAAGAATTCCAAATCCCAAGGTATTCAACAGTCACCTCGAAGGAAGCCCTTCTGAAAAATAAACAAAGTGGATATTCTGTTTTCAGCAACAACTGTTTCTCTCTGCAAATCTGCCTATTTTGGCCCTATTGCTTGCTAGGGTACACACTTACTGCATGTGTTAGGGCATCCAAGAGTAATTATGCCCTTTAAGTTACCTTTAAAGTTAAACTCACATTACAATTCCAAATCATATTTCATGGTTTACCTTAGATCCTTTAATTCAGACTCACTTTTTTTTTTTGTTGACAGGAAAATACTCCTTCATTTTCTTTGCAGTGCAGTATAATACTTAAAATTGAACTGACTCTATATACTAAAGCATTCAGAGTGCTGCATAACCTTAATTTACAGTGTTTCTGGATTGCAATTATTCCATTACTACAGCCAGATGTTTTTCACACATAGAAAAAACACCTTCCTAAAGTGCCTCAAATTAATGTGTCAGTCAAAAAAATACTGTACATACAGTTATCTTTACTGCTAGAACATTTTCTCTCTCCTTTTTTAATTCAACAAGCATTTGGAGAATCGAGTTGTATATGAATTTGGGATTACTGTTATACTGTCATACTAAAAGAGATAAATGTAATTCGACAGAAAAGCAAGTGACAGTTCTTTGACAGAAAAGCAGGTGATGATTATTTTGTGATTACTACAATTTCACCGTGCCCCGAAACATGCCAAGTATCTCACCGCAGAGAACAAGACGGACAGGATTTGTATCCCGTTGTTTACGGTCTAAAATAAACCTTCCCCGACTCCAGCGAAGGGAAACAAACACGGAGCACTCCAGCTGCACGTTTCACCCAGGCAGAGCGGGGTGCCCGCGGGGGATCCCAGCGGGGCCGAGCTGCCCCTTCCGAACAGTACCGGGGAACGCGGCGTGGGACAGTCACGCCTGTGTCACCGGGGCACAAGGGCACCCGCGGAAACCGGGGACGAGCAAGGAGCGGGCGCAGGCCTCGGGCGAAGGGAGGCGATACCCGCAGCAGGGACAGCCGGCGCTGACAGGGCGCCTCGGCCGACAAGGGCGAGACCCCCCGGCCCTACGCGGGCCCGGCCGCGCCGGGACGGGTCGCGGAGTGTGTGCTGGCGGGGGGGGAGGGGAAAGGGGCCGCCCGACCGACACCGCCGCCGTGACCGCGCCCTGACCCTCCGCACCGCTCCCCGCGCCCGGGCCGCGCTGCCTTCGCCCCCCACCTTCGCCAACCCCTCGACGACCACCGGCGGCGGCCGGTTCGGCTCGGCCCGGCCCGGCTTTACCTCGGTGCCTGCCGCCGCGGGCCGGGGGACAGCGCCGCGGCTGCCTCGCCCCCTTCCTCCTCTCCTCGCCCCGCCGCCGCCGCCGCCCGGGCTCCGCCGCTCCCGGCACGGGCACGGCCCGACTGCGGCGCGCGCCGTCAGGTGACTGCCTGCCCGCGGGCACCGCCCGCCGCCCCCCCGCGCGCGCACGCCCCGCCCGCTGATTGGGCGCGGCGCCGCCCGCCGACGCGCTGCCGCCCACACCGCCCCGTGCTGCGCATGCGCACCGCCAGCCGGGGCAGCGGCCGCTCCTGCCGTCCGCCCCTCGCTCCGCACCGGCTTCCCTCTGCCTCCCCTTTTCCCCCTTTCTCACTCTCTCTCTTCCCTACCCCTTCCCTCTTCCTCTCTCCCCTCCCTAATCCCCCTTTCCTGCCTCTGTCCCTCCTTCCCTCCCTCCCTGCTGTTGGCTTGGGCGCTGGGCGAGCTGATAAATTTCGTGTGCCTTTTTATTCGGGGACACCAGTGAAGGCAGCCTTCTGCAGAAGCTCCCGAATAAAACATTAATGATGGCAAAAGGTGCCAGGAATACTGATGGGAATTTCATTGTTAAGAAATTTTAACCAAGCTTTACGGTTTTGTTTGCCTTTGAGTGATTGCTTTCATGCCTTGTAAAATAAAGCAAGAGTAATCATACAGTCTGTTTTACATTGTACTTAAGTGTCACGTAACTTTTTCCAGCTGTTTCTACACGAGGCTTTCAGTTCTGGCAGAGGCTGACACCGTATGAGGAGCGGCTGAGGGCACTTGGTCTGTTCGGCTGGGGAAGAGGAGAATGAGGGGAGATCTCACTGCAGTTACAACTTCCTCGGGAGGGGAAGAGGAGGGGCAGGCACTGATCTCTTCTCTGTGGTGAGCAGTGACAAAACCCGAGGGAATGGCCTGAAGTTGTGTCAGGGGAGGTTTAGGCTGGATATTAAAAAAAGGTTCTGCACCCAGAGGGTAGTTGGGCACTGGAACAGGCTCCACAGGGAAGTGGTCACAGCACCGAGCCTGATGGAGCTCTAGGAGAGTTTGAACAACACTGTCATGCACATGGTGTGACTCTTGGGGATGGTCCTATGCAGGGACAGCATTTGGACTCGATGATGCTTGTGGATCCCTTGGCATATTCTGTAATACAGATTTTCCTTCAATGTCTGTTTGATAACTGCCTTTCACCTCATTAAGAAGGCAACACTTAATTATTTTTAGTTATTAGTTGGTCAGTATATTCACCAGTGCAAACAGAGTTGCCTTACAAAACAACATAAGCGATTTGTTGGAAATTGAATTTAAGGACAGCTATTAGATGGTGATATCCAAATAGCAGCTTTTGGGTTGAGATTTGGATACTACCAGTACTTAAGGTATTCTGAATCTAAGTTTCTACAGCTGCTCTTTATGATTTCTATGACTTGTAGTTGTTATGCTCTTACACATGTTGGGAATTCCTAATTCCCTTCACTTGTGAAGCAGGCAGCTTTAAGACAACTGTTTAGATGGTAAAAACTGAGTTGCAGCAGTACAAGATGTTTCCAGTGTTTAAGCATAAGCAGAAAATTTAAATTATCTACCAAGAGACTAAAATCAGGCTTTGGGTGTTTTGTTTGTGGTCTTACACCAAAGATTTTTATGGGGAAGAGAGGGGAACAGAAGAGAGAAGAAACGAATCAAGACAAAAAGTAGTAAATCAAACCAAAAGGAGTTATTACTTTGGCTGGAAGACTGACTACCAAATCTTGGGCTGCATCCACCAAGAAGGGATCTTTGTCTCCTGTTTGGGATCCTAGGGATGATGGCAATGCTTACTTCCCACAGAATAGGGAGTGAAATTACAGGAAAATAGAAGAACTGCATAAGTACTTTCCTCATTGAAATTAGACACTACTGGAGGAGGAAAAATAAAAAAGTTAGTCCATTTTTTTTTCCTAAAAGGAGAAGTAAAACCAGTGAAAATGAGATCTGGAAATCTAAGCTGAAAATCCAGGAAGTACATCTTCTTGCAGATTAATAATAAATGCTTTAAAGATAAAACAATATTAAAACCGAGATGACAAATGCTCAGAATTAGTATGTACGATAACAAATAATAGCAATATAATTAGAAGAAATCAAAGGAAAATGTTCATTTGTTGAAATAGATTTATTTTTCTGATACACTGATGACATTATTGGGACTCTAAGTCCTATTCTATCAAATGCTGTTAATCCCTCATGAAGCCTGGCTATAGCAGTCTCTTTGCTAGTGTTGTTTACTTCTGGCACACTACATGCACCAGCCTCAACTACCACTAGTTTGTGGCTCAGTTTACTGAGCTCTGGCTGATCTGTGGATGAGAGAAGAAAGTGTTCTAATCTACAGGTTAGTTGTGTTGACTGCAGGGTACAGCCTATACTATAGAATATTTAAGCCATCTATGATATTGGGTATGCTCTTTTCTGCCCTTGTCCCCCCTTCGTATGCTTCATATGCTGAGGCTGGTTTCATACCATAGAAACTTGGCTAACAAATTCTCCAGAGGTGAATTGTGACATATCCCAATGCTAAAGTGAGATTCTTCTCACCTATCTTTATCCATCTAAAATTGAACTCTCTAGTCTAAGCTGCTCCTCTAGGCTCCCGTGTAGCTGATGGAACTAGATAGGCACCTCCACAGGGTAATTGTTTCCTTCCCATTGTAGCTCTCTGAGACAGATGTGATAAAACACCTTTTGGAGCTGCCTGTCTCATGCCTTTGCAATGGGAGTGTGGATAACTGGGTTAGGCTAGAGATATAACTCCCAGAGGACTGTGCATTAATTGGACTCATGCCCCCATACTCCTGCAGGATGTTGGGATCAAAATCCTCTAGAGCAAAAGTCCTGGGAAGTCATTGAGAAAAATCGGTGCTGAAGGCCCATCTTCTGGCTAAAGACCCTGCTGTACACATGTCCACACCAAATATGACTTCTGTAGATTAGTCATATAGATTAATCCATTTACACACCAGCAAATGAAAGCCAAACCACTCCCTCCTGTGAATTTGCAAATACAAAGGCTGTTTTTTAGTCTACATTTAGATAAAATTTTCTAACTGTAAATTGATCTATCAAGGAGTACTGTGGTATCTATCTAAGTGACTGAAAGCTCAGGGCTAAGTCAATATGTGCAAGCTGAAAATCTGTCTCTTATTTTAAAATGTTTTTTGAAGTCTTTAAATACATTATTTTAGAATTTATTTCCATACCGTCTTTTGCTGTATGTGTGTGATACTGTTCTAATCCTTAGGAACACACATGCTTATTTTCCATGGTTTCTGGCTTACAAAAGTCTTTTGTTCATTCTGGGAAAGCATGGTGTTAAACACAGGAAAATATTTTTACATTACCTGTTTACAAAAACCAAGAAAAAAATGCTTTCCACCTGGAAGTAAATCCTATTTGAGTAAACTGTCTTTTAAAATGCAATTGTAAATGTGATTATTTTAAATCTACAGCTAATTTGGTCCAAATTCTCATCAAAGCTTGTTAAAATGAAAATTGGCTTCTAGGTTAAATCTGCTTTGGTTGGTAGATTTTTTTTTCTGATGTCATTTTTAAAAACAGCAGCCTTAAATTAAGCAGTAATATTTCAATGGGGGAAAAAAGGAACTTTTTTTTCTTGAATAGAATGAGAGGTTTTTTGATTCTGTGAGAAGCGTAATAAACCATGTGTAAACAATTGCAAAAAGGTGGGAAACAGTATCTAGCTGTGCAAAATAAGAAGTCTGCTTAGACAGGCTGGGGGAGGTGTTCGAGAAGACCAAACAATGAGAACTGCAGCAGGACAGCTAAAAAATCCCATACGGATACTTAACTTAAAGAGGAAAACAACTGATTTATTCTTGAAAAATAGATTTGCTTTCCTGGATACCTGGAGTAAATACTGGTAATGGCTGTAATTTTGTCAGACAGCAATGCCTGGTCTGATTGGTCTGGGAAAAGACCAGAAATGTGCAGAAGGTGAAGTAAAATTACCACAGCCAGACTGTCCACACCAGACATTTTCACACAGTGGCTCTCTTGAAACTTGGGAGAAAACCTAAGTGTATGTGGGAAAGCCAGAGTATGTCATCCAAGGTTCGATGAGTGTTCGCAATCTTGAGTAATGCTGTGGGATGGCAGCTGTGAGGGCTTTGGATGAATAAGCTCCCTGTGGCAGAAAACTCCTTAGCCTGAAACCAGCAGGCTCTTAATTTTAAGCCAGATGCAGATCTGCATGTAGACTGACGGAACACCAGGGGTTTGGGAAGATGGAGGGAGATGTGGTGAAATGCCTCGTGCTGGGGGAACTGAGGATGTCCATTTACAGGACCAGAGACTAAATGCATAACAGACCCCACTGCTTCCATGTGCCCTTCCCCTATGAAGGGGTCATGCTGTCACCTCTTCACAAAAAAAACCTACTAGGGAAAGAAGAGCCCATATGTTTTCTTTAATTTATGATATAGTCTATTGAGAGTCTCCTGAATTAGCAAATTGGGATGATCCCTCTGCACACCCTTAGTTTAGGAGAACTGAAAGTTGGTAATGCAATATTCCCTCGTGTCTGGCTCTTGCTTTCACTCTGCTCTAACACAGAAGTTTGCTACTTAGCACTTTATTATCAGGGCTGTATGGTTTATTGCCCCCCCAGTAAAATGATAAACCTAACCACCCCAGATTATAAGCCAAGGGACTGTTTAGTATATCTGAACTCAAGTACCCTGAGTTTTCTTAAATGACAAGAGTATTTGTGGGTGAGACACTTGAAATGTTGAAACTTTGGACCTATTCCCTAAGAACTGTAGTCACACCCCTGAGAGGAGAAGGATGTTGAGTCATAGTGAAGAAAGGAAAGAAAAACTGAATGTTTTTTCTATTGCAATTATTCCAGAGGTCAGACACAACCAAGACAGACAGATGAACAACAAAAACACTGGTTAAATGACTCAAAAGGTTCGGTTTTCCGGCATTTGGACAACAGTTCAAGCACTCTGAAAGAAAATATGGAAATTAAGCATATTTTCTTTTTGAGTCTAATGCCTGAAGAAAGATAAATTTCAACATTTAAAAGCTTCTTAAGGACTCACACTTTGGCTGTCTGAAGGCTACTGTAAGTATATCAGGACCAGAATGGAGAACAATGAAATTGCATTTGCTTTTGGAGGTGTCTGACAGTGGCATAAAGTGACATATGAGTTTTTGCAGCATGGTATAACATAAGCACCTTATTAAGATACTCCTTTCCTTAAATGAATTCTTTATGATCACCCACCTTGTTTTTTTTACACAAGATGATTGCAAAACTGAATGATGCATTTGAAGACCTGACTTAGCCAAGTGTTTGAATGCATGGTATTCTTTCCTAATTTTGGTATGCTTTCCAGTCTAAGTTTTAATTTCACAGCATAAGGTTCTTATTGTAACCTGCTATTTCTGTAGTGATCACACAATGAGTTGCCAGGAAAATAGTTTGACTTTTTGACATAGTCACTCTCCAGTTACAGCTTTTGGAAAAGGGGATTTATTTTTCGGAGGTTGTACATTTCCCTATTTGTCGTAACAGAGGAAAAATTGATTCAGTGCCGGCTTCTGTCTAGAGTTGCACATTAAAATGCCCCACAACAGAAGCTGTTCAGTTTCTGGGACTCCTTAGCAAGTTGGAGCCTCAATAGAGAAACCAGGGTGATTTCTGGTTTGTTTGTCACTGCGGTGATCCAGTCAGAGGAGGGAGCCAACCTTCACCCACCTGCATCTGGATTGCTTTCTGTTCTCAAGTGGCTGGCCAGTCAGCCCATCGAGCACCTGGGTGTGACTGCAAGCCATGATGAGTCATGGTTTAAGTGTACAACTCATACTGAAGGGAAAATGAGGCCAATTTTAACTCTACTTCTGATTTTATCTCCAGGTTAGTTCTGTGAAAGTCACCAAAACTGCTACACAGAGCAAAATGTAACCCAGTGCAAATAAGACACAGAACGAGATGCTGCCATCAACATGTGAAAAAGGAGAGAAATGAACGTGCAGTTCTCTGTACTGGCTCTGATGGCTTCTCAAAACCAGAGCATTAGATGATGCACAAACTAATGGTAGGCACTTGTCAAAGGATGAAGGTTGATGAAAACAACAGACTGGAAAGTGCACTTGCAATTCTGAAACTTGTTATAGAACTGATAGAATTGATTATACAGTGTTATTTCCTGATAACTTGGTTCTTCATTAATTTTTTGTCTTGTGAGGTAGCCTGGCCCACAAACCAGTGAGTTTCCTAGAGTGCTTTTCCTCTCCCTTCTTTGTACAGCTCATGATCTGCACCTGTGCAGTCTGATCCTACCAGCACTGGGGGAGACTCACAACCTCTTATAGAAACCTTTTGGTGTTGGGTTTTTCACAGTGCAAGGTATGAGCTTCTTGAAACCACTACCAAAGCTTAATCAGGAACACAGTTTCTCTTCCTCTTTCCCTCCACAAAATCACAGCATGGCTGTAAGACACCTCTGGAGGACATCTGGTCCAACACCCCCTGCTCAAGCAGGGCCTCACAGAGCCCAGGACCATACCCAGACAACTCTTTGAATATCTCCAGGGATGGAGACTCCACAGTCTCTCTGGGCAACCTGTGCCAGTGCTTGGTCACCCTCACAGTGAAAAGGGATTCCCTGATGTTCAGATGGAGCCTCCTGTGTTCCAGTTTGTGCCAATAGCCTGTCACTGAATGCAATTGAAAAGAGCCTATCTCCATCATCTATATACTTCCCTTCTGATATTTGCACCCATTAAGATTCCCCCTCAGCTTTCCCTTAACAGGGATGAACTACTAAAGGGAGGCTAAAGAAACTATTAAAGAACTACCAAAGAAATAGGCCAAGATGCCTAGTCAAGGATATATCTACTTAGCAAAAACCTCTGGTGCTGTTCTTGCTACTGTCACATGATTACAACACTTTTTGAGACTTTCATTTTTCAGTGAAACATGTAAATGTTGTTCTTTAATGACAGTGCAGGGCTTGGGTGTTTGTTGGAGCCTGGGTGCTGTTCTAGCCAGAGTTCACGTAGCCCGGGACCTGTTCAAAACAGTCTGCAAAAAAACAGCTGAAAAAGTCAGTGAAGACTTTTTTATACATGCTGGGTTGTGCAGCAGCCTACTGTTACATTTTGCCTTGTGCCTGGTTCAATATCCTAACTGGACAAACTTGTCTTAGGCTTGAGTACAGTTGTGAAAAGCAGCCTGTGAATATGATGGTTATAGTTTCTCTGCATATTTTGTAACTTTTCTGGAATTAACCCCTATCTCTCGGTTGCAGAGCTCACATAGGATCTTCAGGAGGGACCAGCTGGGTTACATATTGGCTGCTTTACCTCTCAACAAGTATTTGGAAGGTTTAGGAAAAGGAGGGAGGGCAGAGGCAGTGAAGGACTGCCACACTACCAAAAGGCTGGGAGGGAATCAAATTCTTGTGGGTCCTTCTTTGCACACAGACTTATTTCCTGATAAGGAGACCCGCAAGCTTGAATTTCCTGTAAGGCGTTTTCCAACTGTTGTTTTGCTTAGGAGATTAATTTTCTTGTATTATTTCATATGCCACTATGATTCTTTTCTCCTGTACAAAATCCTCATCTTTTTATCCATCTAGCAAATTCTGCCTGTATTGACTCAAGGACTATCCAACTATGTCTCTGATTGTACCAAGGCTTTGTGTAAGACTGTTGGCTATGGGTGGGTGCACTCCACAAGAGGTCAAAACCCTTACAGCCTTTCTAAGAGGATGTATAGGCTCTGCAGAGCAATATCTTCTCTGCCTGCTCATGCAAAGCACACTGCTACTGTTGGGGCTTCAAGAGGGAACGCCTGGCAGAGCAGTCTGCTGCTGACTAACCTCTCAGAACGCCCAGGGTCAGTTTAGGATTCCTGAGTTGCTCAGAGGAGCAATGTTCTCCATTGTGTGTTGTACCTGTGCATATTACCTACTTCTCCTCGTGTCACTTCACCTCAGAATGACTTGGAAAATTTGGGATTCTGGAGTTCAGGTGGAGTTTTGCAAGTCATGGTAAATGTGTTCACATCTCTCCTCGCAGCCTTGGCAGAGCACAGCTGGGTTTGGACCTGATAAGATAAAAGCCTTCAGCCCTGAGTGCTCCCTTGCATGCCTTCCCACTGTGAGAAAACAAGAACATGCATTTTCTTTCACCTTGTGCTTTTTGACAAATGCTGTAAATCTGAAATTGTGGTAATTATCTCAAATGAAGTCCCTTTAAGAAAGAACAAAATACCAATTTTCTAGGTTTATGCTTATGAATCACTACCTGGTAAAAAAATGCCCCCGCCTTTAATATCTCACATACGGTCTCAGAAAGTAGGGAAAATGTACTAAACTGAGGCAGCAAGGGGCTGTGTTGCACAGTGGTTATTATGTACCAGAAGATAAATTATACTCACATACCTTTCAAGCAGAGAAACGTAGCAGAAACTGCACAGCTGTCACAGTGCTAGGAGAAGAAACCTTAAAATCATAGTTTAAGTGACAAAAATGTGCAATTATTCGCATGCAGAGAGTAGGATATGAATTACATATTTTTCTCTATGAACTTAAGAAATGTATGCAGAAATTGCATGTAGATACACAGTAGTGACTTTTGCCTTATTAAAAGATCGTGAGGTGTAGATGAGGGTGAACAGTACAGGGGCATTTTTAACAATGTTTCTGAAGTAAAACAGTAAATTAAACAGAAGCATTTGGGAGTGGAAATGAACTACCACTGCAGCTGGGAATGTAGGCTTTGGGATTGGCACTGATAGCCTATGTAAATAATATTTATGCAAAATAACACAACTCTAGAATTGTGTGTTAAATACTCCAAGAGAGAGTAAAGTGGAATATCAGTATAGGCCAAATCCCTCATCTGCTAGGACATTTAACTGAGCACCTCAGTAAGCAGAAGAGTAGTCCCACCAAGATCTGAATGAATAAGTGTTTAACAATCTGTTTGAAACATACCCTGTCCTGTTGCATATCAAGAAATACCAGAGATATTTTTCTCCATCATTCTGACCTGTGCTATTTTAATAGCTCTTGGCAGTTTCATTGGTGGCCCAATGTGATTTCAATAACTGAAATGATATAGCAGAATGAGAAGGAAACTTCCAAACAGTGATCTTAAAAAACAAAGAATAACAGATATTATGTGTAAAACCAGATTTGAGAAATTCTCTTGTGTAATAATAATTAATAACCAATTTCACTGTCTTTGGAAACTTATTTTTTTTCACAGGTGTTCCCTATATAAGGCTTCTAAACCTGTCTGTCAAAGTTCATTCAGAATAGCTTAAACATAAACTGATATATGAATAAAACACAGTTTGAGGTTCTATCCATTCTGTCTCTCATTGTGCAAATCTTGTCCCTTTGACTGAGAGAGGTCATGTGTCATCACAGGTATGTTTACTCAGATTAGTGGCTGTTCTTCTACCAACAAGAAACTTATAACTGCTTTTATGTTGCCAGCAGTTGTATTCGTAAGGGCGTGATGACTAAGCTTCACATTTCTATTAATATAAAGTTGGCTGTCACTGATATCAATACTTGCTGTTGCATAAGGTGAGAAATAGTTTAGATAACCACTTAAAAATCGGTAGAAACTTCTCTTGGGCAAGCTTGGTGCTTCCCTGGTGAGTCTGTTCCTCCAGGCCCTTAATTATAATCTGAAAGCAAGTGTCCTCAGGCAGAGCAGAGCACACCCACACCCCAGGAACTTTCCAGTGCTTTTAACAGCTCAGCCTAGGAGGAATTGGCTGTGCTCAGTGTCTGTCCATAGAAGGGTCACTTCTACACTAAGGTTAGGTAGGGCCTTTAGCTTATGCCCAAATAAGTAGCAAAAGCTTGTGTTGAAAAATGAAAGAGCAAACATTTTATTTTTGAGCATTGCTCTTCAGTGATTCTACTGGGGAGCTAGAAGAAGTAAAATATTAACCACACTGAAAGGGGAGGGTGGCAACTTCACAGATCCAATAGCTGGTGTGTTTGAAACATACTGCATTTGATACGGCAGTTCAAACACCAGTTGTGAGCCTGTGACACAGCAGCACAACTGCAATTACGGGACTGTGGGAGGAGTTTGGAAACATGCCTAGTTATATCTAGGTATACAAATATACCTGGTCTTGTAAAACTGACCTCCACTTACATCCAAAGTGTAAAACTGATCAGTATGTTCCTTATTTCTTCTCCCAAACGTGGCTCGATTTACTCAATCCTTCCCTGTTTGATCTGAGCATCTTCTCAGTGTGTCTAGTTGTGCTTCTCGACATGCACAGACCAGCCAAAGCCCGAGAAAGCTGGTGCCTCATCCCTTGTTGGCTGATGGGCTTGAGTTCTGGGGTGAGGGAGTGCCAGGTAGCACTTCCAGTGTCCCCAGTCCGTAAGCAGAGGTGAAGCCTGGCCTCCAATGAAACGCAGCTCTTTGCCTTCTGACCTGGGCACGTCACTGGAAAGAGAAAGGACTTGGCCCTTTACCTCAGGGCTGTGAATTATATAAAAATCTTTAAGTATAAAGTTTGGGTGGGGAGTCCCACTACCCAAAAATTAGGGCTCTGTTTCTTTTTTGCTCTCCCACAGCTCACAGATTTTGCAAAAGTTGCTGCAAAAGGACCCATTTGCAACATGAGAGGATCTGCATGTGTGTTTTGACCTCTTTAGCCTATTTTCTGGTGGTGGGGACACTGTCTTCAAAGGTGACAAGGCTTTCTGTTTCTTTCCTCTGAGAATTCTTTGAATTATTTTGGTAGAAATTACTAAAAAGTCATGAATAACAACTGCCATCACCAATTTTCCTTAGTTCTCATCTCCTTCTAATCACTAATTCTCTTCTGAACATATCACCTGGATTTTATTTTAATCCATGTGCATTATTTTAAGCTTCAAATCGATGGGTTATAAGAACATGCAGCAGGCCATTAAAAATGTGACAATTAGCTTGGATTAAGCTGAGCTTGTTCAGATACTGTCAGAGTTTCAAACAGCAAAATACAACATATTGTCAACAATGCTAGCTAACTTCCAGGTCCAAGGGTTACTTAATTCATTGGCTATATGCCATCATAGCAGAGCAAATAATATGGGATATATATGTTAATAATGAAGCTTCATCCAAAGGAAAAAAAATGGTATTTAGGTAGATAATGCCCTGGAAGATCCTTACAGTGAAAACTTAAAGTTTAGCCAGTAGAATTAGTTAACCAAAAAACTTCTCTGGAAAACAAATGAGAAATGCTTCTGTTGTCTGTTGAATTTAAAGTCATCCTGCTTAGAGAAGCTGTTGAAGTACAAAACATGTTTGCATTATCAGATAAAAGCAGAAAACAAACTTTTAGGATAATGAGTTCCAGAGAGGAAATGTGCCTCCAGACTAACACACTAGAGACAGAGTCCTCTCCCTACCCTACAGGCACTGACATAGAAATAAGATTATACTAGGGAAAAATGTTGTTGCTGCTGGGGAGAGAAGTTGTCACTGGTGGTTAAAAGAAAAAAAAAAGAAAAAAAGAAAAAAAAAGGAAGGAGTTCACAATAGCATTGAGAAAAAAATGAATCAACTGGTCAGTAGGAGATTGGGAAGCAGAATAATTTTAAAACAAGTAGTTTGTTGCTACAGACTCTTACAATCAGGGAAAAGATGCCAATCAAGAAAGTTAACTGACTGTTAATAAATTAAGACAGTTATGTTGCTACCAATAAATTAATTTTTTTCCTTTCAATAAACCTTTGGTGTGGGTATTAAATTAATTTGGTGTGAGTATTAAATTAATTTTTCTATAGAAAGAGCCATCTGACAGAAGGTTGGAGCAGTTCCAATGCGAAACACAATGAAATGGTTCAATTCACAAAAGGAAATGACAAAAAAAAAAGTTCTAGCAGAAAGAACAGGTAACAGAAAAGTTCAGTTCTGAGAGTGTTAATAATCAGCGTTAAAATGAAATGATTCTGCTTCATTAAAAAGGACTGTTGGGTCAGACCAATGATGCATGGTTACACTGCACACAGATTTTCCAGAAATAATTAGGAAGCTGACCTCACAGAGTGCATAGCCCAGCTTTAAAGCAAATGAGTAACAAGGTCCAGGAAGGAATCACCTGGAATTGCAACTGAAAAAAATAGCAAACCATATCAGCTTGTTAGCTGTTCAGAGTGAACAGAGAAAGTGGGCTATAGTGGGCAAAGAGGGCACAGCAAAGGATGCCAGGGAGCCTAGGATCTATGCCTGCCTGCTGCCCTCCCTTCCTCCCTCCTTTGAGGGTCTGCTCCCCCCTGGAGTCCCCAGGTGAGTCAGCAGATGTGTCCTGGTGGTTTTGGTCCTACAGACCGGCTCTAGGGAGGAGGGTTGGTAGGAAATCCCTGCATGCTTTTCTTCTGTTCTCTGCACATGAATGAAATGGTCTCAAACAATTTTCCTAGGAAGTCCCAAAAGACCCACATACACTGTCACGAAGTTTACAGTGCACATCTATCTTCTTTCCAGATCTTTATTACTCTGCTAAGCTAAGATAGAATAAAAAGTTTATTCTTAAGCTGAGACATCGTCAAAACCCGCTGAAGGTCAAAGAGTGCAGATGAGCAAACTTGTTTGTAGGGTATATTTCCTGAATTTCTTAGTCAGACCACCAAGCAATAACATTTTTGGGCATGATATAAAAGCGGTGTCCTACCACTGATCAGCTGTCTTTTTCCAGGATTTCCATTTATTGGAAGAAGCTTCAGGTTGAACTCTAAAAAAGCTCAAGTTCTTCTTGAATATAGTTGTCCATATAGTTCAGACAACTGTCAATTTGTGTCTTATACATCTTCATTGCAAGCACCACAGTAATATTTTTAAAAATTGGGATGTTTTAAACAGGAATGTTACCATTGTATTTTCCCTCTCATTTTCCATTGGATCTCCTTTTAATGTTGAGTGCTTTAGAGATCTATGGAGTTCTATGGAGCTGCAGGAGTATTTGCCCTGCAGGTTTGAAGTCTTTTTGTCTTCTTTGCCACCTGATGGTGCCTCTGGAGCCCTGGTGACAAAAGGCCTTGTTTTCTGTTCTCTGAAGACCTCGCTGCCTTTTGCCAGTTACATGAAGGGCAACAGGCAGAATCAGCCAGGCAAGCTGTGGAGCAATTCCTTTTGCTCTGCTTCAGCCTGCAAAAGCTGGAGGTGACTCAAAAAGAAACAGAAGTCACACAAACCTGCTGAGCTGAGTGTGGCACATCAGACCCCTAACTTCAAGAGAGCAATGACTTCACACACATACTGTAAGGATTTCAAGTTCCCTGTCACGTGTGCTCAGTTTGTGCCCGTGCCATGGGCATGTGTGGTCGGCAGAATAGTTTGTTGATAAGTAGTTGGTTTCTGGGAGGGGTTTTTCAAGGGAAAGCAGAACAATATGGCTGATGCTACCCAGAATCTGAGTTTTAGGTACTTTTATGTCCGCATAACATGACTCAGAATACCAAGAGTCTCAGGCTTAACAGCATTCCCATATTTGAGTGAAGAGAGCCAAGTTTTAAGTGAATCATAGAATCTTAGAACTGGAGACCCAGCTGGTGGGTGACTAGACCCCAAAGTCCCTAAACAGTCACTGGAGAAGTAAAAGACCTCTTTAGCAGGCACTTACAGTTTGAATAGACATCTACTCCCTGCTCTTGATCCCGTTCCCAGGGCACCATCTGCTGCAGATAACATGTGATCTGAATTGCTCACGTCTCACTGGGGCATTTTCTGTGTTGTCCAGGTCCTTGTCAGAGGAGATCTTCTCACAGTGTTAATTTTCAAAGGTGAAGTATGGCTTGATGTGACAGGTCAATTTCAATTTATTTCAAAAAAATAAGGTATTCAGAAAGTCCTATTACCAAGTCCCTGAAAATGAAGCCCCAAAAGACTTGGCATGCTGCTTACACAAACACTGCTTAGCTTTGAAAATGCAGCTTAGGCTTTGCAGTGGCCAATCTAAGCCCACTGTGGACTACTCCTCTTCTTCTAACTTCATCCTTTAGCTGGCATTGACTCCTGTAACTAAAATAGTATTTAGAAATGTGTTTAATAAATCATTAAATGGGGCTGGAAGTATTTCCTTATTTGTTTTTAAATAAAAGTCCTCCATGATGCACCAGTAAGGCTGAGACTTGCTGAAGATGATGTGTTTCATAAATCCTCTGCTTGTTTCAGAGAGATATTAAGTAAATCCAACTCTTGAAACAGAAAAATGCATCATCAGACAAAAACCTTGGTTTTGATTAGTAGTGCTTAGTGATGATAAAGCGAATTGGAAAAGTAGCAGTGGGTTCTAGCCAGATTTAAGGGCAGAGTCTTCTTCTTTCCTGGGTCCAGAGGTTTGATTATTTTGTATTTGAACTTGACATCTTCCTCCTTCACAATTTACAATGACCAAAGAATGGCACTGACAGCATGGAAGGATCAAGCTGTGAGATGAAATCACAAGCAAAATTGTTTGTGGTCACCTATGCCTGTTTGCAGTGTGCATTTGTGGAGGAGAGAGATCCATGTGCTGAATGGTCACCAATGCATCGAAGCTCTTGGGTTACAGAGTAAGTTCAGTTAGGAAATACTTTAGCTCTGCGTCTCTGCTTACTGCATGCAATGTGAGAATTTCATTTTCTTATTACACACCCAAATTTGAGCAGAAATTCATATGGAAGGTAGAGAAGCCACACTTAACCCAAGTACTCCTCCTCTCTCCAGTTCCTATCAAAAGCAGAGGGGACTTTCTCCAGTGAAAGGATGCCACAACCAGAACCCTGGGAAACATTTTATTTCTTTATCTCATCTTTGACGCAGCTGAGATCTCCTCTTGCTGAAAGAATGGGGAGGGGTATGTGAAGGAGAAGAAAGGAGGAACAGGACCTCTCTGACAGGAACCCATGGCATTTTTGTCCTAGTCCAGTATTTCTGATACATTCTTATGAAGAAAAGAAAGGCAAGAGGAGTATTTCTAAATTTTTAAAATAGTTTTATGCTGTTATTTTTCTATTTAAGAGCTATTTCTGAATGTATTTTATAGTGCTTTGTAAATATTTGACATTTCTTCAGTGTTTGCTTGCCTTTTTTAAAAAAAACTCATATAGTTTCATATAATGACCCTGTGGAGACACTTCATACGGGTTGGCATGTGTGAGTGGGAACAAATGTGCTTACCAGGACTGACAAAAGAGAATGTTTTCTTCACTACTTCTGCATTACAAAGCACCTGGCTTGTTTGGCAGCTGCCACTGGACCTAGACCCAGCTCAAAGTGCTGCTCCTCACAGCATGAAGGTCCTCCCTTCTACTGGATGCTGCAAGGAGCTCTTTAGCTCACTGACAGAGAGCTCCATGGAAGGGTCTTGTTGCAGCACACTGATTGAATGCTCTAAGTATGTAATTAAATTCCAATGAACCTTTAACAGTCAGGTTTCGAGCTGAGGCACTGGTGTCTTTGGCCTCAACCCAGCAGAACAATTCAGTGCATGAATAAACCTATTTTGAATAGACCTACTGGCAAATCAGTGGGAACTACTGATTGCTTCTAGTTAGGTATATGTTCAAGAGATTTGTTTGATGTGGCCACAGTGCCCTACTGTAAGTGCTGTGTTGACCCAGATCCTAAATGCAGTTTGCCATGTGGTGCCTTTTTGGTGTTTATGATTTCTTACCAGGCAGCCTTGCTCATTTAGATGTGGACACTCTCATTTTAAAAGGAATATTAAGTACTTTTAAATGCCACTTTCTCATGATAAGCATTCAGGGATGGCTCCCTTTTGGACAGTAATATAGTGGTAGATTTACTCTGGCAGTCAAACTGTTAATTAAAAGTCCCTTGGGAAGAAATTACAGGATTAGAATACTATCATAAACATCTAAAACCACTGCATGTACTCAGTCATAATCAGGAGATACAAAGGTATCAAAACCTCCCAGTAAAAATGATGTCCACTTTGGTAAAATCCTGCTTATGCTTTCTTTTTTCTTCATGTCTCACCTTTAAATACAGTGTAACTAGAATTTTGTCTCTTGCCATGTTTCAGCCAAATGACAAAACATAAACCTCTTTTTATTAATTAAATGAGGATTCTGAAGCAGCTAAAGCAGAAAAACAAACTTAATAGCATGCTTTTTCTGCTCTTTTTCCTTGCAGAATGTTCTAGGAAACCAATTTTTCCAAAACCACGGTTGTTCAAACAGACTGTGGGATGTGCAAGAGCCACTAAATTCATTACTGGTAAAACAATCCTAATATTCCAGCACAACCACTTCAGTTCATTGAAACTTGAACTGTGGCTGGAACGTTGCCCATGCATTTGGGCACTCTTCCGAAGCTTGACACTTCCTGTATTCAGATTACTTAACCTAAATACAAAGAGAAAAATAGGAACATAACACTTGTGTTTTCTGTTAGAAATGTGTCACTCATGAATACCAGGATGTATGAGATTTAAGGCATCTTAAAATTTGCCAGCAACAAAGAAGCACATTCTTCAGCTGCTCTGTATTGTATTATTTAAAGGATGTTTGACTCTTAGTTTTTGTGCCATTAAATAAGCTCTGCAAAGCGCCTGCAGTCAGTCAGTACTGTCTAGTACTTTGAAAAAGTAAAGCCATAATAGGCCAGATTTCCAGGCACATAAATCCATCTGAACTCAACAGAAGCAGTTTGGACAAACAGAGACCTTATGATATAGTTCACAGAATCATATAATCACAGAATGGTTTGAGCTGGAAGGTACCTTAAAGATCAGCTAGTTTCAAACCCCTGCCATGGCAGGGACAACTTCCACTAGACCAGGTTGCTCAGATCCACATCCAGCCTGGCCTTGAACACTTCCAGGGATGGGGCAGCCACAGCTTCTCTGGGCAATCTGTGCCAGATCCTCACCACCCTCACAGGGAAGAATTTCTTCCTAATGTCTAAAATAAACTTACTCTCTACTCCCAGTTTGAGTAATAATTTTCAGTTATGAATTCTCTCAGCTTCTGTATGATGCCGGAACTCATTTAACTCGGGTGCTTATGTTAGCTGCCGTTCAAGGTGTTGTTGAAAACTACACCTCCGTGCAAGTATCTCTAGTATCTTTAAAATATTGGATATCACTCTTTTGGTAGTTTCAGATGTGATCAGATGGTGATAAATTAGTGCACTGACCTGTACCTAGATATATAAAGAATTATTAGCCATAAACACTTACATAAACAAAACTCCACTTGGACAAACATAACTGTACAATCAAAACATTGTCTGAGGTATCTCTGTTTCATAATAATGTCCCATTACCCACCAGAGGGAGCTCAGACAGTCAAATGTAATGGTATCTTTTTCCAATGTAAATTGATGAGAGCTATTTAAAGGGTTATAAATAGATTTAAGCACATTTTTAGCGGTTAGTGCATGGTTAGATGTAATTTATATTAGCTGGGAACTGTAACGTGTGTAGGGTTTTTTTTCCTTGAAAGAATACTCCTTTTTTGGCACAGATAACTTCATCAGGAGGTACTACTTTATGTGAGTAGTTGGCTTTTTTTTTCACAGCCAAGGGAAGGAACACCCTGAATAAGCCTAATATTAAAACAGCATTAATAGGAGTATGATTGAATGTCTTGCATGAATATTAAGACTTGTATTTTTTTGTACTGACATCTAATCAGTAAACATATATATTGACATACTTGCGGAACATGAATAAAAAAGGTTCTGACCACAAGACAGTCAAGGTTCTTAGCAGGTAATGTTGTTAAATGATGAACTTGCCTCTGACTACTTTTAAAAAATTCAGAGTAATTAATTTATTTCAGCTCTCCATGGACAGCAAAGTAATGAGACAGTTAAAGGAACGATCTGGGGAGTGCACTGATGAAATGGCTGTGGGGAAGGTCTGTGGCCACAAGGCAATCTGGGCTGTGCACTGAGATGTGTCATACACTTGTAAGATAGTCACAAGATAGAGGTGAAAGTTTTTTTGATCATAGAACATCACATCATTATCCCTTCATGTGGGAAACTGGGGATCTAGTTAATAAAAGTTCTAAACTCCACTTGTGTGACGAAAGAAGCAAAAGCCCATTAGTGGGGATGCAGTTATTTCAGTACTGAAGTGCTCTGGCTTCAGTGTAGTTTTTACTCTGCATAGGCTATTTATCAAGGCTTTATTTATCTTTAATGCAAATACAGCAGTTGGCATAGAATTGGGCTCAGTGGTCCATATGGGACCCTCCCAACTCCAGATGTGCTATGATTCTATGATTAGCAGAATAGACTCATATCCTGATACTGGTTATTCCTCTTTCTATAGAAGAACTGTCTGCAGCATTGTGAGTGTATCACATCACAGTTCTGTTGATACTAGACATAGTTGATAAAAACATACCCTTAATGAATTAAATATTCATGCATATCCAAACAAAAGCTTCTTAATGTTGAGCTAAGGACAACAGCCTACACATCCCACTGGTGCAAGCCATAAACAGCAAGAAAGCAAGCAGATAAGGCAACAGCTCACTCACCAGTTCCTCTTCCTAGCTGTACCTACTTCCTTTCTATCACTTACAGTTCTAATCAGTTTACTCATTCTGAGCACCCAGAGCACAGTTTGGCATCTGACTGCACATTTGTTGCATCAGCACACACATCCTCATTTCATTTCCCTAATTTCTGTATTAAAATTTAGTATAAGATTCAGACAAATAACTAAATTCACAGACCACCTGCTCTCATATTTTCTAACTAGTTCAAAGAAACCAAGCATCTTCCACAGCTGGCACCTGCAGTCTGGTGGAATACTTTGCTGCCACAAACCAGCACCCAATTGCAAAACATCATATGACTGTAACATTTGGAAACCATCTCAAGCCCATGGTGATCATCAGACCATGTCATGAGATCATCAGTCAACTGGATCTGAGTTCTAGGCTGGTGCTGCTTACTCAGTGGGGAGTACAGATGCATGGGTTGTGGTCAGGGAGGATTGAAGGAACTGAGGTTTAGAAGGGGGAACTGACGATTGATGTGTAGGAAAGCAGAATGACTCATATGACAAATCTTGTGCTTTCTACGGTGCAAACCACTGCATTGTGCCATGTAGGAAGCCTGGGTCAAGTGTAACAGTGATTTGTGAATGGTTGTCATCTTTCATTGATGTGGTATGAGCAATACACGACATTCCCTGTAAGAAGCACTAGAACCTAGAGGTGACTGGCACTGTCCAAAACAAGGTAGATTTTTTTCATTCTTATAATCTACTTTGAATTTAAAGTGTCAGCCACGCAGTTTTGCTGCACATCTGAAGGACCATCTTGATAACTCCCCATTTAACATTGCAAAACCAAGGGACTCGGTGAAGGAAATGGTAAGGTTGAGACTGCCCCGCCAACTTTGCTTTGCTACCTTCCCTCTCTCCTTAAAGTGCATTGTGATACAGTCATGCAGTCACAGTGTCTGGTCCTGTCCCAGAGAAGTCTATTAGGATGGACAACAGGCTTTTTGGTACTTGTCCAGTAATAGTCCTAGTCCTTCATTGCTGCACACCTTCCAGGCCTGTCATGAAGACCATTAATAGTTTCATCATGGGTTTTCCAAGGACATGCATCACCGTATTATCCATGCATATGCATGCCATGACACTCCACTAGGAGGGAGAAGATCCTCAGTGCTGTGGGTGCACATTTATGACTTCGGAAGTATGTGAATAGGAGAGAAAAGTCATGCCAGCATCCAGGTTTTGTCAGCTCTCCTCACAATCCTGCTGGACATGGCCACACCAAGTGGCTCCATGGCTAAGACTGTGACTAGTTCGTTTCTGAAAGGTGGTCTGTGAGGTGGATATGTGGAGGTGAGACAGCAAAGGGACAGAGCCAGAGCTCCCCAACCAGCCCAAAGGAAGGCTGAGAACACCTCTCCGTCCCATCCTTGCCTATTTGTACCCACTGTTAACAATGTGTAATTTTCACAAAGGCCTAGATGGCAATAAAGCCTCTGGAGGGAGGTGACACATTTCCAAAGATCATTAATTCACAAAACCAGCCAGAATAAATATAATCCTGAAAAGGGAAACATAAAAAAAAAAAAAGCCACTGAGCCCAAACCTTATGCACGTCCTTATCTCCTGGACTTTTCAAGTATCAAATTGCCCTAGCCTCTTGTTGTTTTAAGGCTGCATGAGTCATATCCTTGTTAACTGGAAGACTTAAATTGAGTTTGTTCAGCACTCATTAGGATGGAAGGAATTTAGTTAGTAATGATATGAAATGGAAATCACAGGTCTTGCTTTTATTTTAAACCCATGTGCTTTCTTAACTGGTTTGAAGCAAACCCATTTGCCATCACAGTGATATGCTTACTTTTGCTAACCTGGATAACCTGGATAATAGCAACAAATACACTATATAACCAACTGTGTCTGTGTAGGTGTTTGCATTTAGCAGCTTCTTTTGCCATCTGAGCCTTTAATATGCATTTCCTTGCCTCCTGACCACTGGTGAATTCACAGCAAGAGCCTCAGGCTGCACTCCTGTTTTCCTGCACACAACCACAGTTCCCACAGACTGTAGTCAGAAATTATAAAATTGAACATTTCATTGGCAGTTGATCTCAAAAGCTGAAACAGGCTTCAAAGTTCTTAGGTGAAATACAATGTAAAATCATCTTTAAAAATAATTGTATAAAACTAGTTTTTACAGTGTGATACTTCCAGTGGACCTAACTTGCCACACTTTAAGGTCTCTCCTTAAATACCAGGACACAAATCATATTGTCTGCTTGGCAAAACAAGATCAATATGAAAAGTGTTTTATTAAAAAGCTTAATTTCAGCTATTTATTCAGTTTCAGAGTATCTAGACCAGGGGTCGTCAAACTACGGCCCGTGGGCCGGATGCGGCCCGCGAGCCCCCCCAATCCGGCCCGCGAGCCCCCTCCCGACGCCGCCGAATTTGCCGCCGCCGAATCCGCCGCCGCCGCCG
>JAWWLV010000001.1:217725-247427 GCA_035041135.1 Platyrinchus mystaceus
GTAAGGAAAAATGAGGCCATGCTGCAGGAATCCCGAAGGAACGCAGAATGTGATTAAAACCAGGATGGCAACTCATTATCCCAACTGGGGGCACATTCAGGCTCTCCTGTCCCAGCAGAGTCCTGTGAGGAATGGACACAGTTTAGAAAAGGCTCAGGAAGGAGGAGTTAGGAAACCAGAAGGGTTAGATCAAAAGAGGCAGGAACTGTGGCAGGAATTGGGCTGGACTGAAGGGGACCTCTATTTTATGTAAAAGGCACAATTCCCTATTCCTGAGGAATTCCAGGTGCACAGACTCTGCTCCAGGGGCTTTCGAATAATGGGAGGACGGAAAGTGCTGGGCTACAGCTGGGAGCAGCAACAGGTGGAATTGTTGCTCCTGCCTCACGGATAGTGGAAGAGTCTCCAGGGTGGCAGGGTGTGGTCAGCCAGGGATCTCAATTCGGCCCAGCAATGCCAAATGCTTTGGTAATTAAGCAGCCAAACCCAACAGCCTCCAGCCCTGCTGGCCTGTGTTGGAGGGCATTTTGCCCTGCCTGTGGTGTGGGCTAAGTCAGAGGCACATGTTTCTCTTTTCCTGTCTGCTGGGATTAACTCCCTAGGAAATGGCTTTTTGTTTTCTCTCTTGGCACACTTCTCTTGTTTGGGCTGCAGCTGGAAACTGCTCAGTTTCAGTCTAGGCTGTGAGATTATTAAGAGTTTTGATGGTAGGAATAGGTGAGAAGTGCAGTGCAGCCACGGGTTTGGTGTAGTTCTTTGGTTTCTGGGAAAGAGTAAAATCAGCAGTGAGTTTTCCTGCTCGGACATTTGGCATGGGCTCAGCTGCTGGACTCTTCACAGTGGTTAACAAGTGAGATCTGTGAGAGTGAAGAGAAGGTGAGACTCCATCTGTGGGAAAAGGAAAGTACCTAGGCCTATTGTCTCAGTTTAACGAGACAGAAATGTTTGCTAAGGAGGGTGGGATAGGAGAAAAACCAAGCTCTTCCTTCTGAATAATTATAACTTCGAAATTAAGAGGCTCCAGTAGAAAAGGTGTGAAAAAGAAAATAACAGCTCTTTAGTAAAGAATATGTATATATATATACATATAGATAACACCACAACACAGGTCCTCAGGAGCTCCGAGGAGGTGTCCAGGCAGCGGGCAGAGGTGAAACTGGGACCTCCCTTGGGGCTCGAAGAAGCCAAAAATGACCCAGCCGAAAAAAAAGAATCCGAAGACCCTCTCTCCACACCCAGGGGAAAAGTAAAGTGCAGCCCCCAGGAAAAAAAACCACCTCACCTCCCTCTACAGTCTCCCATTATAAAGCCATTATAAACTGAATCCGGGTGGGATTGCAAGGACTGATCCCAGGTAAAGGTTTGATCCTCTGTGTTCATTACAGATATTTTTGCTGGTATGCAGGTAGGATTCCAAAGATCAGGAATCATGCTGCTTCTGGTATGTTTAAGGAGACAAGAAGGGAGAGCACTCCCAAGAGAAGATAAACTCACCCACTAACCCCGAAATAAAGGGATATTCCCTTTAAAAATAAAAGGATATTTCTATAAAGGGGTATTTTGCTGATGGAGAAAGTTTTACAACGAATCTTCTGATCCCAACATTTCTCTGATGGGGTAAGAATTGAATTCTTATCTTTAAACCCGTGAAGATTTAATTGCTTGATTCGGAATCATCATGTTGTCAGGGACAGAGGAACCCGCATTTCATATCGTCATTCCAGAAAATGCTCACACCGACTTGTAGATGGGGGTCACCTCTGAGCAGCTGCAATGTTTCTTTCACTTTAGGTAAGGCTCGGCTATGGATGTTGGAAGCTTCAAAACCCTGTCCCAATTGTTGCCGCGCTCATTAATAACCTGTGACGACCTTTGGCAGCCTCCAGGTAGATCCAAACGGCAGGAAACGGGGGAGCTCCGGCGGGCGCGCCGGACCAGCAGGAGGCGGCGGCTGCAGTCCCGGCGTGCGGGAACGGGGATGCGGCAAATCCAGGACGGGCAGGGCGCCGGGAAGCCCGCAGGTCCTCAGGCAAGCAGAGCCGGCGGGAGCGCCCGCAACCAGCCCGCAGCTGAGGGAAGCGAGCGGCGGAAGCGGCCGCGCTTTTATCCCTCCAGTTCCCACGCGGTTCCCGCAGGGTCTCAGTTCCAGGGGTCCCTCCTGCCCCAACCCGGGCACGGCACAGCGCAGCCCCGTCCCCAGGCGGTTGTTCGGGTTTGGGGGGGGCTGCTGAGCCCCGCCTTGCGCCACTGCCAGCGAGAGCCCCCTCATGGTGGCATGGAGAAAACACAGAATTTAAATCACAGCAGCTGGTGTTGGTGACTGTGACAGACCCGAATAATAATTAGAGGTTAATGGGGAATTATTCAGTGCATCAGAAGTGAGAGAGAAAATCAGCTTGATCAGACCCCATAGGGGTGGTTTATTGGAAGTGCCAATAAGGAATAACAGGAATTGCCACAGCCCCCCATCTCTCAGCTTGGTCCCACCTGCCCACACCACTGCCCCTGGGAAGCGCTGCTCTTCCCAGCTGGAAAACCTAGAAACATGTCTTTTCTTACTTTTTAAAACTCCTCTCTGGAAACTTCTACTCTCCCATGTTTCTCCTCAAACAGTGTCGTTTCTCCTCCCATCTCTCCAGAAGTGGCATTGCTGCTCCCTGGCGTTTCCACAATTAATATAATTGATGCTGAGCCTCTCTGGGATGGTGAGAGGGGCCAGAGTGGGATCAGACCAGGGCTGGACTGGGATCAAGCCAGGGCTGGCCGTGTCAGCACCGCCGCACGCTGCAGCTGCTCATAGGACACGAACATGACCACATTCCAGGAGCCCAACCGCAGGAAGGATGGGATGAAGCTGTGCCAGGAAAAACAATGCTGGAGAGGACACACCAGGGACATCCCCACCCTCAAAGCCCCGCACGTGTGTTGGGATATCTGGAGTTCAGTGCTGCGCGTCTGCACGGCTGTCACGGCACGTTTGTGGGTGTTCAGTGGGGTGTTCCCAACTCACCCCTTGTAGAGGCCAGCGAGGCCATCCTGCGTGAGCAGGGCCAGGAGGCAGCTCAGGGCATTCCGGTACTGCCCGGGGCTGGCGTTCATGTACCGTGTCTTCACCACATCTACTGGTGATGCCACCACCGTGGCGCAGAACCCAGCACCGAAGGCAGCCACGAAGTGGCACGGAACATTGTCTAAAGGAGGGGAAGAGCCAGGGTTGGATGTTGTAGGGACAGGGAAGGCCCTGCCCGTGTCCCCCCTGCACAGCATGTTGTCTAAAGGCAGGCAAGAGACAGGGTTGGATGTTGGGGGGACAGGGAAGGCCCTGCCCGTGTCCCCCCTGCACAGGATGTTGTCTAAAGGCAGGCAAGAGCCAGGGTTGGATGTTGGGGGGACAGGGAAGGCCCTGGCAGTGTCCCCCATGCCACTCTCACCTGCCATAAGCTGTGTCCGCAGCAGCACATCCTTGAGGAGGTCATAGGTGACGAGCTCCCCGCAGTTGATGATGGCATTGCGGGCAATGTTGGGCAGTGTTCCTGGGTAGAAGGGGAGGGGGACATTGGGAGTGGGGGTCACAGCTCCTCCTGGAGAACCCTGAGTGGGTGCCCCAGCTCTGCTGTCCCCATCCTTGTCCCCTTCCTCATCCCCATTTCCATTTCTATACCTACTCCATCCCTCTTGCCTTCCTCATCCCCATTTCCATTTCTATACCTACACCATCCCTCTCCCCTTCCTCATCCCCATTTCCATTTCTATACCTACTCCATCCCTCTCCCCTTCCTCATCCCCATTTCCATTTCTATTCCCATCCCATCCCATTCCCCCATACCTCTCCAGAGCCCGCGGACTCCCTCCTCCCTGGCGATGGTGCGATAGGCATCCACAGTGCCGCTGTACCGGCGGGCCCCGTCCAGCAATGCCCCGTTGGCTTGGAACCGGACCTTGACCACATCGGTGGGCTGGGCACAGGCCACAGCCACGGCCCCCGTGGTGCAGCCTGCCAGGAGCCGCGCAGCCAGGCCTGTGTCTGGAGAGGGCAGGTGCTGGGATCCCTGGCCCTGCAGGAACCCTCAACCCCGTGGGGCCCCCAGCCTTGTGGGGACTCCGGGGCAAGGGGAACCCTGGACCTGCAGTGGGCACCCTGGGCTATGGGGGGCCCTGGGGCAAGTGGGGACCCCAGAGCTTCACTAAGGGTCATCTTGGGGGTTTGTGCCTCCCCCAAGTGGATTGCTCGCCCCGCGGTGGGCTTTGCCCCTCCAGGGTAGGGCTGCACGTTGGGATGGGGAGTGCAGGGATGTCTGGACCACCTGAACACTCACTCTCGGCACCCTTGGGGGTGTAGAGCTGCTTCACGGAGTCATAGAGCCCAATGCGGATGGAGGCGAAGCTCATCTGGCGCTGCAGCCCGGCCGCCAACCCGCTGTACAGGCTGCGGGGTCCCTCCGTCCTCACCATGGTGCTCAGCGTCCCCAAAACACCCCGGTACTCCACCGAGCTGATGGCCTGGGGCATCCTCACCTCGCCCTGGATCTGCAGGGTGCCAACCGTGTCACCGCACCTTCCGTTCCCCTCCAAATGCCACCAGCTCTGGGGTGGAGCTGGCGTGGCAGGGGTCCCACTGTCGCAGGGTGTTCCCTCTTCCCACGGGATTTTGGGGGGCCCGGCGGGTCATACCTGCAGCCGCACTTTCGCGGTGTCCAGGGGGAAGGTGCAGAGGTCGGCGATGCATCCGGCCATCCCCGCACTGACGAACTTCATGGCGGTGGTTGGGGGCACCTCGGGGGGCTTCAGACCCACCATGGTGGCAGAGGGGCTGGAGGGAGGGGAGGGGTTTGTGGGGGATCCAGGATGCTGTGATGGATGGGGCTTCACGCAGGTTTGGTGACGGTTGGTGGCGGAGGTGATGATGTGCCCTGGTGGTTTCCGCTGGCTTGGGACAACCCCAAAAACCATATCCTGGCCTTTTTCCCACTTGCATCCCCGGGGAAGCTGAGGCATGGGGCTTCCTTGCTCAGCATGGGATTCACCAATTCCCACCCTTCCCTATCCCAACCCAGCCATAGTGGGGTTTGCTCAGTGAGAGCTTCTCCCCCAGGCTGATCAGCTGTGTTCCCCCCATGGCCTCACCGTAGGGATCTCGGCACTGCTTCTTGGCTTCTGCCTTGCTCAGGCAGCACCCTGAGAACTGACTCCTTGGCCCCACCCTTATATAGCACCCAGGATGACATTCCCAGCAGCCAAGGATCACGGATCGGGTGACAGGGAAACTGAGTTCCCCCCGTGGCATTTGAGCTGATGGAAGTGGGGTCACCCGGTACCCGTGACGGGGTTGTTGTTTCAGCCCTCTGCCCACACCCAGAGCTCAGGCATGGGAAGGGGGGATCCTGCCCAAATCCCCAGCACTCATTGGAGCAATGCTGTGGGGAAGCACCCAGCAATGTCCAGGTGGCCACTGGGACTGTAGGGATTGGAGAGGAATGTCAGGTTTTAACCTAAAAGTGCTCTGGGAAGGATGAGATGCAGAAAACACTTGCCCAAAAAACAGCCATCCCCACAACACCCTTCACAGTGTGGCTGTGCACTGGGCCTGAGGCTTTCAGAGAGGACAGGGCTCCGAACAAGAGGCTGGAGGCCAAGGTGGACTCCAGAAATGCCTGTTTAACTCCAATTTTAAAAACTTCATGTGTTTAACCATTGGTGTTCCTCAGCACCACACTCACAAAGCCTGAAGGGATGGGCCACATCCCTATGGATGTGGCAGGAAACTCCACGCTCACACCTGAGCTTGCCTCATGTAAGAGGGACTTTGAGTGGTCCTGATGCCCTGAAACCACCTTTGCTCCATCCCTTGGACTCCAGGAAAAAGCTGCCTGGCACTGACACCCTTTTCCAGTTGGCTCCTGCCTTGTTTTCCTGCCCGTCTGTGCCGCTGACCTAAACCCAAGAGGAAGGTGCTGTTTATCTCATGCCCGAGGGGTCACCTCCTCTGTGACAGTGTTCCCAGCCCAGCTGGCATCCTGCCTGGGTTTTTTTGGGAATGCAACTGGGAGAAAGCAGCCTGCATGTCACTCCTGTCCCCACAGGGGACACTGGGCATGTTTACCTCTCATCCCGACCCAGCAAGGGCAGGAGAGAAAGGGGCCAGGATCACAGGGCAAGTTGTGCCAGCAGTGAATTACACATTTAGGGTGTCCCCTGGGAAAAACAACACTACAGAGGGAGAAGGAAAAGGGAATGCTGATCCTTTGGCTCCTTTAAATCCCAAATTCCATGTATGGTTTGAAAAGCAGCTTAAATTGGGAGCAACTTGTCCCATGCAGCTGTGCTGCACAGTGATATTAGGTTCCTTGGCAAAGCAGTGACCTTTCCGTGTGTGCCCAGCCAGCCCAGCTTCCAGCAGCATTTCTCCACCCTGGAAGCTTGTGGAGGAAGGAGTCCTATTCCCTGTTGAGGGGGACACTTCGCACTGGCTGACAAGAAACCAGGGGAATTTTATTGAAACACAAACACTAGAGAGAGAGCAGTACAAAAATAACTGAGCTCTGTTAGCATCAAAGTCTGTTCTCCAAAAGGTGCAGGACATAAAAATATACAAAAATAATTTAAGATAAAAAAATTTCCTCTTTCTAGTCCCCCCCCTCTTTTGTACACCCAGCAGTGTTTTACAGTGCCCTTGGCCTGTGTTCATAAAAGCACCTTGGGCATCTCTAGAAACTGCAAATTGTGCTGCCCACCAGCTGTTTTTGAAAGGGTGATTTCACAGGAATACATCCCAAAATTGGACTATGTGGAGAACTCATGGGTCACCCACAGGGGTGCCTCTCCTCAGGGACCTGCCCCTGCAAGACACACGGTCTCACAGTTCCCTGTGGGTGATCAAAGGCTTTAAGCCCCTCTAATTAGCGGATGCCAATTAACCAACCAATTAGGCAAACTAAAAACAGAGCCTGAAAGCTGTGGCTTCAACCTCCCCTTTACTGGGGGACCCGGCAGTTGGGATCGGGAAGCTCCACTGTGGACGGTCTCTTGTTAATGCTATTCCTTCTTGGAGAGCTGAGCTGAGAAGATCCTGGCAATTCTTTGGGCTTCCTCTTCTGAGAGGTTGGGTGTGGGCTTGGGATGATTTGGCCTTCGGTATGGGATGCCCCCTGGCACTGCTCCGCTCCTTCTCTCCTGTGGAGAGAAGGGATCAGGTGTGAGAACTCCACCAGCATCTGGATTTGGGTTGTGGCAAACCACAGGGAGACCAGTTGGATACACAGAAAAAACCACCACAGTGAGAAAGGTCCCAACCATTAACTCTGAATTTGTGAAGGTCCATCCTCAGCCAAAGCCTCCCTGTGTGAAGCCAAAGGAATGACACTAGTGTAGTCACTGGGATCTGACTCTCTCTGTTTTGGCTTTCAATTATTATTTCATTTCTCTAATTTGCAGAACCCTAAAGAGCAAACCCCCTTGCAGTGGAGAGGCAACACTCCAGCACAACAAATCCAAGCCAGCTGACAGGACAAGGCAGGGATGGGTTTAAACTAAAACGGAGAGATTTAGATTAGCTATTGAAAAGAAATTCTTCCCTGTGAGGGTGGGGAAGCCCTGGTACTGGTTGCCCAGAGAAGCTGTGGCTGCCCCATCCCTGGAAGTGTCCCAGGCCAGGTTGGACAGGGCTTGGAGCAACCTGTTCTAGTGGAAGGTGTCCCTGCCCAAGACAGGGGGGTGGAATGAGATGAGCTTTGAGGTCCTTTCCAACCCAAACATGATTTAAGGATGAGTGGGATGGGCCAGGGTAATGGACTGATTGAATGATGGAGTCTGCTTCTGCACTGTCTTGAGCATGGAGCTAAAAAGCCTTGATGCCACAGCCGGGCTGCTGCAGGAGCCGAGCTACTTGCAAAAGCTCCAGGAGGCCCCCAGCAAGCCAGCAGAGGCAGCTAGACTGGTGAAAAAGATAAAAAGCTGTTACAATCAAGAACACAGCCAGGACTTAACTCTCCCACATAAGGTATGCCAGGCAGATCTCGCTTGGAGACTGGGTAAGCAGCCAATGGACGCTCAGGGCCCATCTTGGTACCAGGCGACCTTTGCAGGGATACCGGTGAAGTGGCCAGTGGGCATCCAGGGGCTACCACGGAAAGGGTATTTAGGGCCATGCCCGGGGCCTGCTGGAGGAGCTGTTTGAGGACTGCTGTGGGAGCTGCTGCCACTCTGTTACCCTGCAGGTTCTGCTCCTTCCTCTGAGGCTACAAGGCGACCAGGGAAGAACCCCAGCAGAGATCTACCGGCTTGCAAGCCGATGACACTTCATGGTGGTGGTAACTCCTGTCCCCTGTGCTTTTAACAGTTACCCTTAGCTTTTCCTACTTTTCTATCTTCTTTCTTTCTCTCTGCTCTTTTGTGTTACAAAATAAAGTTGAATTCTCCTTTTGGGATCCAGCATCTGGCCTCGTTTGTGCCTTAATCTCGCTTATGGGAATGTTTCAGAACCTGGTTCCCCCCTGCATCTAAGCAGATTGGAACAGCCAGGCTCAGCTGAAGGGACCCCAAAAGAGCATCCCATAAGAGGAAAACCCCTGGATTAAGCAGTGTCACCTCCTCTGTGGTTTGTTGGCAGCCTCCCAGAAGCCTGGCTTAGTCCCAGATGTTCCTGTAGCACTAAAGACAGGTAATTTCAGCTACAAAGAAACTCACGTTTCTCCCCAGTAAGAGCCAGGTCATGCCTATGAAGCACCGAGAAAGCCATGATCTGGCTCTGGGAGCTTTTAGAGGATGAAGCTGCAGGGCCAGGAAAAGCTCCTGGAAAGCTGATCCACCAGTCTGGCCTTTCACCTACATCACTGGGTTGCTTCTCTGAGTCCTAGCAAAGGTCTCCTGAGGTGACCAGCTCCCTCCCAAGAGAAACAGCACCAGGATTCTGTTTTAGTGAGCTCCTCTCTTTGATGTTGAGAGGCAAATGGCTTTTTTAGGAACAAGCGAGTCCTTGTGTTTGGTACATTACAGGCTCAGATATGCAGATAAATATACTTTAAAACACTTCCCATTTTATCACACTGAAATAACATACATGGATAATTAGGAGAATCTTTGCTTTGTTCTTGTTCCTTCTTAACGATTCTCCAGGATGATTTTCCTAAAACACAATGTAAGGAGCTAAGAGAGGTTAAATGCAGATCTGGCAACAGCAGAAGCTTAAAAAACAGCAGAGAGAGCTGCTCTCTGCACAAAGCACCTCTCTTGGATTGCACAGAGCTGTCCAGAGAAGATCAGGTCAGTAGCTCATTCTTCCCACACTGTTTTCTGCCCACGTGTCCATGAACAGCTGAAACATCAGGAGCGGCTGGAGAGGGACAGTAACCAGACTCAGTGCTGATCCTGGAGTTCATCACTACGCAGCTCTCTAGAAGATTCCCCAAATCTGCTAATTAACCCTATTTCAGAGGTGCATGAGACGGCACTTCCCACCTCTCACAGTTCCCCTTTTCCATGGGCCACACACATCATCATGCTCAGCCAGGGATGGAAGGCCAGCACCTCCTGTTTTGTGAGGAATAGAATCCCAGAGTTGTTTGAGTTGGAAGGGACTTTAAAGATCACCTTGGTCCAACCTCCTGCCACAGGCAGGGACACCTTCCACTAGACCAGGTTGCTCCAGCCTGGCCTTGAACACTTCCAGGAAAGGAAACCACGACACAAGAGCAGGTGTTTGATGCTATTTGATGTCACCGAGGCGAAGGAGAACAGTTTGCTCCTGAAGTCAGTAAACAAGGTGTGCTTGAAAAACACGTCACTAGCATGTTGTTTCAGAGAGAAGGGGCTAAAATAGACCTCCTCCCATTTTCACACCTCCATTCCAATGTGCAGGATGCAGAGGTGTTAGGATGTGTGTATCTATCCCAAGGATATTCCTAAAAATGAACTTCCAGCTGTGGGAAAGGTTTGGCAGCTCTCCTGGCTGCTTTTCTACATGTACAGGTATGAATCAAAATGACAGAGGTTTAAAAGTGCTGTTAACACTCCCAGCTCGCACAGATGACCAGACTCATGGATCATGCAATTGCTGAGGTTGGAAAAGATGCATGAGATCATCGAGTCCAACCATTCCCTCAGCATTGCCAAAGCCCCACTAACCCATGTCCCCAAGTGCCACATCCACATAGCTGTTAAATCCCTCCAGGGATGGGGACTCCAGCCTGTGCCAGTGCTGGACAATGCTTTTAGGGAAAGAATTTTCCCAATATCCAATCTAAATCTACCCTGGCACAACTTGAGGCCATTTCCTCTCATCCTGGCCCTTGTTCCCTGGGAGCAGAGCCTTACCCCCACCTGGCTCCACCCTCCTGTAAGGGAGTTGGAGAGATCAAGAAGGTCCCCTTTCAACCTCCTTTTCTCCAGGCTGAATTCCCTCCAGTTCCCTTGCTCCTGGTGCTCCAGACTCATCCCCAGCTCCATTGCTCTTTTTTTGGACATCACACCTCCCTTTCATCCATCAAACAGGCAGTTTCTACCCATCAGTTTTTATCTCCTGCATATCCAAAATGTTGTGTTTACACCATTCCTCACCCCAGGAAAAGGCTCATCCAGACTCCGACCTGAGCACACACAGAGCCCATCCTAGGATTCTCCCTCTCTCTCTCTCAGACTTCAAATGTCTGGTGCTCAGCCAGGAAGTTCTCACGTTCCATTGGGAAAGGGAGTGTGCACTGAGGATCACACTTCACTTTTCTTTTTATAGGAATGGCAGTGATACCGAAAGCAGCTGAGGATTATCCAGGGGCTGGATTAAAGCAAATAGATCCATGAGCATTTTATAGGTCACGGAGAGGGTAGGGATTGGAGACAGGGAATGTTTCAGGACTGTAGCTCAGCAGGTTTGCTGGTTTGTGCCCAGGGATGAAGGAGGGCATGTTAACAGGCTACAGCCTCCCCTGGGAGTTGCACCTATTCCTGCTTTCCAGGTAGAAAATCAAGTAGATCCAGCAGATCAAGAAGAAACAACACAAACCAAAAAAGGATGTTTCAGCTGCTGCTGCCATTGGCATTTTTAGAACATATAAAACCTGTTATTGTGAATCTGCCCAAGGCTGTGTCTAATTCACTCGGAAGGTAAATCTATCTATATACAAATAAGAATTATTCTGAGTAAAACTGGTTTTTTATTCTTTTGGAATATTCCTAGAGTTGAAGGAAGAAAGAAATGAAAAATACTTGGAGCAGGACTTTTGACAAGGGTTTGGAGTGATAAGACAACAGGGGATGGCTTCCTCCTGCCAAAGGGCAGAATTAGATGGGATATTGGGAGGAAATTCTTCCCTGTGAGGATGGTGAGGCACTGTCACAGGTTGCCCAGAGAAGCTGTGGTTGCCCCATCCCTGGAAGTGTTCCAGGCCAGGTTGGATGGGGCTTGGAGCAACCTGTTCTAGTGGAAGGTGTCCCTGCCCATGGCAGGGGGGTGAGATTGGATCATCTTTGAGGTCCCTTCCAACTCAAACCACTCTGGGATTCCATGAGTCTTTTTCAGGCTGTTTGTTTACCACTCCCAGATAAGATGATGCATTGATTCCCCTCTGTATGACCTACAAAACAAACACTCTAAGGAACATTTATGACGCTGTAAACAGTTTCCTTGACGTATCAGAACAGAATAAGGCAGAATCTAATAGCTCTGAACTCATGGAACCCTGTGGTTTAACACTAATACCAGTTTTACTCAAATTCCCTCTCTCTGCAGTTCTGAACTGAGTAGCTGGAAACACAACCCTGAAAATGATTAATAATTAGGCAGATTTGCCTATTAGCAAGGCACTGTTTGGATATAGCTAATCTTAAACCAGCCTGATTCCAGGATTAGCACCAGCACTTGTAGGGTCTGCTGAGACAGGACTCTGTTGTGCCTCATGCTCCATCGAACACTCTCTGTGAAGAACATTTGCTGCTGCCAATGGTAAAATAGAGTTCAGCAAAACTGCTTTCTCATAGTTTTGGTTCTAACTTGCCTTGGGAATATCAGTTTCTAAACCTGGGCTGTTTGGTTTCTGCACAGTTCAGCAAACACTGAGCATGACAGCATGGCTGCAATCCGAGCTGTTCTCTGACGATCACCTCTCGCTCACGTGGCAGCTGGCAAACATCTCTCCTGGCTTTCCCAGTGCTCCTGCCACCCCTCTCTGGCTAGTCTGACTCCCTGCTTTCCCAGTCTTCCCTCACAGAGTGATGAAGCAGTGATGAGGTGGGGAGGCTGACAGCATTTTGAGACAAAAATGCTGTCTCAGTTCCTGCTGTGAGGACATGGGGACCTGAGGAGGTGCTGCAGCAGCTCAGGCCTCAACCTGGATCTGTGACCACCTTCCAGGGATCCGAGTTTTGCAGAGCCTCACAAAACCTAGATTTTTTTCACTCTTTTTCTCCAAATCAGACTCAGGCTTCCAGTTCTTGAGGTCTTTCTCTTCCACACTCTGCTTTGAGAGGGGGCAGGAGGATGGATTTTAAAAATGAGAGAGTTAATGAACTTTTCTATAAAATCACAGACTCACTGAATGGTTTGGGTTGGAAGTGACCTTAAAGCTCATCTTGTTCCAACCCCCCTGTCATGGGCAGGGACACCTCCCATTAGACCAGGTTGCTCCAAGCCCCATCCAACCTGGCCTGGAAACACTTCCAGGGATGGGGCAGCCACAGCTTCTCTGGGCAACCTGTTCCAGGGTCTCCCCACCCTCATAGGGAAGAATTTCCTCCTAATATTCAATCTAAATCTCTCCTCTTCTAGTTTAAAATTGTTCCCCCTTATCCCATCATTATCTCCCTGTGTAAGAAGTCGCTTTCCTTCTTTTTTATGAAAAGTACTGAATATAAAATTAATATGTAGACCTTGAAATGACTGAGCCGCAAACCTCTTGCAGTAAATAAATATCTATGCACATAAAAAAGTGAAACCTCAGCAAAACACAGCTTTGCTGCAGGAGGAACAATCATGCCAGTTATTCTGCTAGTCCCTGTGTCGCAGAACAGCTACTTGATGCCTCTCCAGGAAAGCCTCTCCTGCTGCAAATTCCCTCATTTCATCCTGATGAGCACAGACAATGCACCCATGAACATTAGAAGTGATCCTGACAGAGAAAAGGGATCAGGAAGATTCTTGACATGATTTGGAAGCCATCACCTCTAAGCAGAGTGCTGGTAGGCAAAAGAAGAGAGAAGTACTTCTGTTCCTGCTTTAAGGAATGGACTTAAGTTTGACAGTGAAGGAAATGGCATCCTATACTTACTTTTGGAACTGTGGAAGGATGAGGAGAAGTGCTGAGCAGTCTCATGGAGGCTTCCATCTCCTGGGGTGGGAGGAAGAAGTTGGGAACAATGACAGGATCAGATCTGAGCAGAGCTGTTAAGGAACAACCTTTGGCAGTGAGTAGTTGCACAGAGCTCCAGATGTGCAATAAGCTTGTTAATGGATTCCAGACAGTGAATCTCATTCATTTTAATCAATATTCTATTGTTCTGAATGCTTTGTTCTCTCATAGAGCGTGGAACACCGATTTGATTTACAGCAATACCTCACAAATCTGTAGAGCACTTCATCCTGCAAAAATTCCAAGACTGCTTAGTGGAACTGAGTGCAAGATTTGGGATCTATGCAAGAAACGTTGGGAAGTATCTTAAAAGCAAAATAAATCACATTTCTTTTCACACAGAAGAACCACAAGAGCTCTAATACATGGAGAAAAACAACATGGGGGAAAATGCAAGAAGACACACTGGAATTACTCAAAATGAAGCAACTCTCATGGATCACAAAATATACTGGTTAAAAGCTGCAAGAGAGTCATTGCTACATTGTGTGAAACACAAGTAACAGGGTCTTCATTTTCCAGGGAAGGGCTCCACATAGTGAATTTCTCTTTCCTGAGGCCAGGGACAGTCTAAGTAAGCAGGAAGACACGCTCTTGGAATGCAAGGAGTACTTAAGGAAAGAGTAAAAAGGATACAAAGTGACTTTTGGTTTGATGGAGTTTTCTGACCCTTCCAGTGGGTCTTCACTGCTGTCATCAGGAAAACTCTCACTGTTTCTTTCTGAGCCAGCTTGGGTCGATACGCTCCTAACACAATTCTCATCAGAATTACTTCCTTGCTTGTCATGATGCTCTTTATTTAAATCCTCAGCATTTTCCTCCTCCTCTCTCCCTGTGGTTTTTGGATTGATCAAACCCATGTCTCCTGGGAATGGCAGTAATTCCTTGGAGCCTGCATGGACCTCGACATTTTTCTTTCTGGGTTCAGAGTTAAATGCTCTGTCCCAGAGGTTCTGTCCAGCAGGTTGAAGAGGCTCCTTCTCTGCTGTTTCCGTGCCGCTGTTGAAGCTTTGGAAGCCTTCCGTTGCTTCCCAAGGACTGCTGCCATTCCCACCAGTATGGGGGCTCATGGATGGGCTCAGAGTGGTGAGCTCACTCTGGTTGTCCCCTTGCAGGATGCTGGTGCTGTTGTTTTCCCTTTGGAAACAACCCACATCCATGGAGTGCTGATCTCCAGGCCTGGAGTCCAGGGAATGCTGCTCAGTCCCCTGCCCAGTTTCAGAGATCACACTGGACCAGGGACTCATCCTGTCTGTTATGGTTGTTACTTCATTGAGAGTCTGTGGCTCTATAACATCTTCCTCGTATTCCTCTTCACTGTGTGGCTGGATGGCAAAAGCACCTTCATCTTCCTGGATATAATCCACTGAATGCTCATCTTCAGGGACAATGGGGTCTAGGAATTTGTGCAACATGTGTCTCTCAAACACAGGTCTCCCAGAATTGCACGGCTGCTGAGGATCACTGGAAATTCTGGGCGGGTCCAACTCCAGCCGACCTTGATGGACTTCGAGTTTGGCTCCTTCCTCCTTCCTGCTGGATGCATCCACAGCACTCAGCTTCCTGCTGCTGCCTGGATGCACATTAGAAGCTTCTTCGCTATTTTTAGTTATGGTCTGTAAGTCTGGTTGACAAAAAACAGCATCAGTGAACGCATGGAGCAACAATTCAGCTTATAATTGATTTATTTTGGCTTTCTCCAGATAATCCTATGTGTTCTTCCAAATGAAAAAGGCAAAATACTGGCTCTGGGGAGACTTTAGAACCCCTTCCAGTGCCTAAAGGGGCTCCAAGAGAGCTGGAGAGGGACTTTGGACAAGGGCATGGAGTGACAGGACAAGGAGGAATGGCTTCCTATTGCCAAAGGGCAGGGTTAGAAGAAATTCTTCCCTGTGAGGGTGGTAAGACCCTGGCACAGGTTGCCCAGAGAAGCTGTGGCTGCCCCATCCCTGGAAGTGTTCAAGGCCAGGTTGGATGGGACTTGGAGCAACCTGGTCTAGCGGGAGGTGTCTCTGCCCATGGCAGGGGGTGGAACTGGATCATCTTTAAGGACCCTTCCAACCCAAACCTTTTGTGATTCTATAATTGTATTATTCTATTGGTATTTTGGAGTGGTTAAAACCAGTTTTGACAGTTCACAGCACATGAGAAAATAAAAGGAATAATCTAGACAGGAAAGGTGGATACGATAATCTTTCCACTTTTTCATTCCACAGGTCCCCCAGTTTTATGTACACAGTTGTTACTGATATTTTCCAGCTTCCAGTCAAATTCCCCAACTTGGATCAAATGATTGACAATGGTTAATGAAATTTTTTAACACAGAAATTCACTGTTGCTCAGTTGTAGGGGGGTAAAATTGTCAGGGCTGCAAACAACAGGGCTGTGTTTCCTAACACAGATCCTGGAAAAGGGGATTGGAATTAATCAAATTATGCAATCCTGAGAATCTCTAGGGATTTTACAAATTCCTTAAAAAGCCACAGTCACGTTTTTTTTGGTTCCTAGTGAGCAAATCCTATTCATTGCTTGCATCTTCTGAGAAATGAGTTTACTAGTGTTAGGTAAAATGGGAAACTATTCTGAGGCAAGTCCTGCTCCAAGGGAATGGTGGAGGATATTTGGGAAATGAGAAGGAAGAGTCCGAGGCAGATTGTAGAGAAGAGCATGTAAAGAAGCAGAAAAACATTTACTAAGGATAAGAAGGGAAATAAAAAGAGCAAAACTTGGAGAATAAAGAGAAAAAAAATAAAAGAGGAGTTTAAGGTGGTGATACAAGAACAGCAAATCCTGGCATAAAAGGGAAGTGCCCTTTAACTCCATCTCTTGGAAGTGCTGCTTTCCTGTAGGGAGCCACCAGCAGAAAAAGCATGGAGTAACTTTTCCACTGGCAGCAAGTGTAGCTCTGAGCTACAGTTTATTCTCTATTCTGATAAATTCTTTTAAAAGCATCAGCTTTTAAATTGATTTCCATGTCATTTTGCTACTCACAGCAACGACTTACCATTGATTAGGCTGCTGACCTGAGACACCAACTGACTGGATTTTTCCAAAAGGTGGCATCCTTTGGGATCCACTTCTCTGCTCATGGAGCCCTGGTGGTCCCTCTCCTGCTCCTCATGGCTTGGTTTGGATGTGTTGCCGTAACTGAAGTCAGGAAAAGACCTGGTCAGCTTCTGGCTGAAGTATCTTTGAACCTCATCCAGCTCACTCAAGTTTTTTCTGGAAGCAGTGGTAAGAAATTTGGTAAGAATGGGATAAAAAAGCCAGTGGCAAATGGGTTTTAATTGTATCTTTCTAGTCAACAGCACGTAAATATGAGATACAAGATTAAATACAAGATTAAAGGATACTGGAAAATAGATCAGTAGAGATTGCTCTAAGTAAGAGGATAACACTCATGAACAAATCCTGAATTAGCCATGAAACCTAGGCTGGAAGTTAAAAAAGAGCTAGTTTTAAACTTATTTAATCAAAGCAGTTGGATTTGAGATGACCTTCTAACAAGTCATAAAGTCAAGAATATTAATTAATTTTGTGTCTGAGCTTGATAAAAATCTGAGGATTCCTACCTGCATAAGATCCAGGGATTTTAAGATATATTGCTTGTGGTAGCAGGGGAAGGGACGAAACATCTCAGCAAGTCTCTTTCAGTCCTACATTCCTACAGACTTTAATATTCTTCTAAATTTATACCTGATTTAAACCTAGAATATAGTCAGGAGAAAAGTGCTTCTAGCAAAGAGAAAAGCATCCTGTTGGGAAAGGATAACCTGCTCCACAAAAATGCTTACAGGTTATCTTTGTAAACCAGTCCAGTGGGCTATCGGCTTCATGGCGCATGTTGCGTGACAGGACAGATAAATCCAGGCACTCTCTCCTGATTTGGAAACGCTGCTGTTGCTGTTTTGCTCCAATCCTTCAAAATTGGATCCTTCACTTCCAAGCTCTGCTCTGCAAACCCAAGGCTTGGCATGCCCTTGTAATTTTACCTGAGGGCAGTGAGGAGACTGGCGCGCGATGACGGTGATGCTGAGTCCAGCCTTGCTGCCCGATGCGCGTTCCCCTCCTGCTGCAGGGATTCATGGAATCTGCGCACATTCTGCATGTGCTCTTCGTGGCGAGGTGTGTGTGTTCCAGGTGTGCTAATCCTGCTAAAAACAGCCCTGTTTAACACCAAAAGCCAGGCTGAATTCTCTAATTGTGAAGAGTCTGCCAACTAAGAATATCCAGTGTCTTGAAACCCACCAAGAGCCACCATGGATGACATTAATTCTTTCAAATGTCTACAGGAATGGCATTTACTGTTTCAGATTTACACCAAAATCAAGTTAATGGTGTGGCTGGGAATTTTCCATGCCCACTGACAGCTCCCATGCTAGCTCAGATCCCATAATGGTGGAACCACGGTCCCTCTAAACTTCAAAGGTACATGTGGGAAAAGGATCACCTCTGCAGGCTAATTTAACAAATCATGAATTAAAACAATCTCTCACTAGTTAAATATATTTGGTCCTTGCTTTAAGGGACAGAAAGCGGGAATTACTGCAGGATATCTGACAGTCTTATTCCTGGAATATGTAATACTACAGCATTTTACCAGCTGTCATTAACTGGTCAGGGGCAGAATTTATGGCAAACTAAAGGGGATATATCAGAAATACCCTCTTCTAACTTACTAAAAATAAAAGCAAAGACAGACATAATCAGAGCCTGGAAGAATAACCTGCCAGTTTTAGGGTTCATGTAAATCCTAATTTACAAGGGTGTAAATGAAAATATCAGCGAGAAGAAAAAGAACATCTGGGTTGTGTTGAAATGAACCTGTCCCAGGATTGCAATCTCCTGTACTGCCCTCACACTGGGAAGGGGAATTTCCTCTAGTTTTTAAGGGCAAGACCTTTGACAGGGTTTGCCTTTTTCATCTGAGCCCTGGAAATAATCAAAAAGGTTGATGGTCTGTGGACTCACCGCTGTCGAATAGGAACAGTCAGTTCCTTTGACAAGGAATTCAGCATCTGCTTGGAAAAGTTTACAGCATTCCCAGGAGATGGTAGAAAGCTTGCCTTCCCCTAGAATGAAGAGGAACACTGTACATGAGTCTTCCACAGCAGGAAAATAAGAGAAATTATGTTGCTGAACTAACAAAACCTCACATTTTCTAAATAGCTTTAAATTTTCAGTGAATTTTCCAGCACTGGGCCAAAGTACCATTTCACAACACACTAATCTCAGACACTTTTGTTAATTCCTCCCATGTATCAAAGAGTAAATTGATGAAAAGTAGGATAGGGGCTCCATTACATGTGTGTAACACACCCCAGTGTACCTGGAAAGTCCAGAGAATAAAGAAAAACCCAGAAGAAATGGCCAATCTTCCAGAAAAAAGAGATTCCTGCCAAATTAGAAATGAAAGGCTGAATCTGTGGTCTGTTTTTGGCCATCAGCTGCCACCCAAAGCAGCAAACAGAACAGAACAATGCCAGACTCCCAGACATCCAGAACCACACTATTTAGATTATTATCCTAAAAAAAGTTCCAAATAACAGAGTGAAGCTACTGGGAATGTTCATGACTTGGTTTGAGTGCTGTAACTAGTGTTCATGTGCAGCTCTCATGGAAACACGGAGCAGAATTCCTAAGGAATTAAGTGGTTCTGATACATTTACACAGACTGGCCCACGAGAGTGCTGTGAATTTGCTCAGAAACCTGGAGACTCGGTGCTAAGTAGGAGGAATCTGATTAAATATCAGAGGGGAGGATATGGAAGCACATACGGAAGAACTTTCCGGCTGGGTTCGGGCCCTGGCCTGTCTTTCTTCTTTGAGATGATTTATGTTTTGGAGAGGGGAAATGGCTACTTTAATCTGCCCTCGGCACTGCCCACTGAAATCTGTGATGTTGTACCACCCACACACATGCTGGAAGCCAGAAAGGAGAGGGGAAAGGTCCACGGATGCAAATCCAATCACTCGCTCCGTCTCTGGAGAAGAAGAATATAAAACACGTATTCATTGAAATGAAGCATTTTCAGGAATGCTAAAACACAGTCAGCTATACAGCCCTATATTATGTCTTGGAAATAGACCCAATCTCCAGAACAATCAATCCAATTCAAGAAGAGGATATTACTTGGTTATCTTAGTTACATTCAGCTAAAAATGTCCCTGCAGAACCAGTGAAAGCCCAGGGAAGGGAGAGAGATTGGCAGGAGTATCACTGTAAACACACATTACTCTGGATGATACAGAGGAAGGCTGAGGAAGTTTATTTTGGAAGCAAAAATCAGACAGCTGAACTTTAATATTAAAAAAAAAGGAATAAAGTATTTGGTTACAACTGGTTGCGCTTCAACCAACTGCAGAGACAACAAACAGCATGTTTGAAGGAAGAGACAGTAAAGAACAGAGTAAAGAGTTTCTTTGACAGAAAGAACACAGTAAAGAATTTCCTTCAGTAGGAAAATCCAACTTCTAAAATACTGCCAAAATAAAACCTGAAAGAATACAAAGAAACCAAACCTTGTAAGATGATTAATGGGGAGAAGGAGGATGCCAAGGGCCAGGAAATCAGTAGATATTTATCTCTAGCATTCTTCTAGTGTAAGTTAAAAAGGTCATTACGATTCTAGTCTTTATTTATTTTCCTTGAATTAAATACAAGTAACCCAAGGAAAGGGATGCAGAGAAGACACTCCTCTCAATACTGTACTGCAAACTTTACCTGCTTTGTGCCACACTTTGAAAACCAAGGTTTGCTGCGGATCCAGCAGAAGCTCTTTGGATAATCTGTTAAGAACAAAAATCATAATATTTTATGCCAAACAGGAAAAACAACAAGTACAGTAAGATGCCCCTGGAGTTTCAGTGCCACTGTATCTACCCAGTTTCTTTCTGGACTGATAGGGGCAGGAACAAAACAAACCCCAAAATTATTGAGCCCTCAAAGCATAATTATCTTTACTTGGTTTGGGCTTCTGCTTATTTCCCTCTCCTCACTCTTGCTGTACATTTAAAAGACGGGACAAAAAACCATGAAGAACAGAAATATGCTTATTTCATGACTCAACAACACAGTGACAGCAAAGCACTGGGGCCATGGTTGAAAGCTGTAATGTTTGAGGTTCATTCTTGGAAATAAAAAAACCCAAGCTGAAAAACGAAGCGTCAAACTGTAGAACAGTTTTTAAGTTGATTGAAGCAATTTGGGTATTAGAAAAGCTGGAATAGCCACTAGATTGGAAACACAGGTTTATTCCTGAATATTCCTGAATATGTATGATTTGATCTGCTGAGGGCTAGAGGAAGGTGTCCCTGCCCATGGCAGGGAGTGAAACTGGATGAGCTTTAAGGTCCCTTCCAACCCAAACCTGTGATTCCATGACATGTCCTTTTCACACTTGGCCTGGCTCTCAGATCCAGGGTGTTTCTGTGTGAGTTCCCATCTCTTACCTGGCTTGTTCCTGGAAGTCCCAGACTGGTGAGTCTGTATTTTCTATTACTGGAGTGGTTATTGGAGCATCTGCATCAGCAACAGCAAATGATACACAGCTACTGGGGGCTGTTACTTCCCGTTCTGTCAAAGGACTTCCTAAAATTACACAGAAACAAATACAAATTTGTTAGTAATAATAATAATAATAAAAATCTAAAGACAGTTCAGCAATTAAAACCAGACAATCAGCAAAGAAATCCACCATCTAGAAAATACTTCTTTTCATAGGTGGAGCCAAAAGCCATTTATGTTTACAATGGGAGCAAATATTACATGAACATTTACAGAGCAGTAACTGGAATATTCAAAGAAGAAATGGAAAAAACATTTGCCCAAGATCATCTGAGAGGTCAGAGGCAAAGCTAGGAATAAAATCCAGGTCCACAGGAACCTATTCCAGTGCCCACAGAGCTACTCCCCATGCTGAGCCACCTGTTTGGCAGTAATATGAAACAAAATTTCTTCTTGAAACCAGCTTATATTTGTTTCAGTGTATTCACTGCCTCTCAATTAGTTATTTCCAAAAATCCCCTAAAATGGTAAGCTGAAAGCAGAAATATTGCGAAATTTCTGCAATATTCAGAAGAAACCTCCTTTATCTCATCAAAAACTTTGCAGTAGCAAACAATGTCACATCAGTTTCCTAAAGACTATGAATTCCAGAAGGTTCTAGAATCATTACAAAAAAATCCATCTGCAGGGCTCAAAATCTTTTGGAATTACACACACTTAAATCATGGCTTATATTTGACGTTTAGTTGTGTTCTCAGGGGGAAAAAGCTGAATTTTCAATTCACATCCTAGTTCCATCCATGCCATATTCATGGCATATCACCTGGAGGGTGAAACAGTGGATCTTAACAGAGATGTTTCCAGGAAACTCACATGGGATCAGTTCCTTACACCTATTTGTGTTTTGGCCCAAGGTGAAGGGCAGAGCCCCTGATATGTTTGAAAGGGTTTAACCCATCTTGAACTAAGAGATTCCTTTACAGACCAGGGAAAAGGCTCCATAAACCCACGAATTCCCCAACTGCTGCACATCAAAACCCAAACATCACCTGCCAGGAAGGAATATTTCAATACACTCAGCCTAAATTTCAAAGCAAAGAGCAATGTTAGGAGAGTCTCAGGGTTTAGTTATTCAGATAAGGCTTAACTTCAGAATTCAGCTGTCATCTGTAACAGGACACATTACGTTACTTATATTTTGAATTGTATTCATGGAGACAGGCTGAATAGTTTAATCTCCTGCTTTTCCTGTACTTACACAGTGATTGGGGCTGCAAGTTCCACATTTTGCTGGAGTATAAACAGATCCCAGAGGAAAAAAAGAAAGAAAGAAAAAAAAAAGAAACAAAATAGAAAATAAGAAAGGGGTGTGGTGATATTACCTTTTAAACTCAGATGCATTGCTCTTTCTACAAGGATATTGACAGCAACTGTGTTTTCCAGAAACATCACGTCTTCTTCCTGTGGTTTGCCATTGGTGATTCCTGGACTTACAATATCCAGCTGCTGATTTTCAGGGACCTGCTGGCTCAGATCAGGGGTTTTCCCTGTGCCTTCATCCTCACTGCTACTGCATTCCTGGGCACAGGGAATTCTGCTGGGCAGAGCAGCGGGAGTGGGAGCGAGGCCGACGTGGACACGCACAGCGGCTCCTGCCAGGTCTGCAGCGTTGCATCTGAACAACGGATACACCCCTGCAGGAGAATCCACAACCAACCAGCTGAGCAAGCCAAAGGAAAAGCAGGAACTTGGGAAACAGCTCGTACAGTTTACTACAGCGGAGATCTCACAGCAGCCCAGCAGAAGGAATTTTGATTTTCAGTGTAATTTCTATGTGAGGTGGCACCCAGAAGGATCAGCTTGGAAAGGTTAAAATCCATGATCAATCCCCCAAATTTGGTAAACCTTCATCTTCCCCCTCGCAGCTCAGATTACTGTTTTAAAGCACATCAACTTCCTGAGAGCCCTGGGAATAGTGACTCTGCATAATTTTATATACATCCATGGAGAATACAACACACACACACACAGAATAAAAACTTGTTTTAACTCTTGTTCCTTCTCCCTTTCCTGACTGTATTTAAAAGAAGAGCAAATGACCTGTCCACAAATCTACCTGGTGGATGATGGGTACCATAAAGCCATAAACTAAAAAACAAATTCCACCTCAAAATGAGGAAGAACTTCTTTCCGAGGAGGGTGCCAGAGGACTGGAACAGCTGCCCACGGAGGGTGTGGAGTCTCCCTTTCTGAAGACATTCCAAACTCACCTGGGTTCCTATGTCACCTGCTCCAGGTGGCCCTGCCTTGGCAGAGGGGTTGGACTGGATGATCTCCAGAGGTCCCTTCCAACCCTGACTATTCTGTGATTCTATGCAGGACAAAGCAAAGCTGTAAACATTTTGCTTAAAGTGACTAGAGAAGGAACCCAATTAAATCACCAATAAGGAGGAACGAACATGACCCTGCTTCAGGAACTCACCACTAACACTTAATGTTCTCCTTGATCTCTCCGCCAACGCTGCGAGGTCGACATAGGCAGATCCAATCAGACGATCTGTATCAAGTGGTCTTTTCACCTCATCTTCTTTGCCATATGCCCACCACACCTGGATTTCTAATTTCTCCTCCCTGAAGAACCACAGCAGCCCTTGGCTCCTTCTGAGAGTCACCTTGTTTGGCTTCCTAAAGTTCACCGTGACATTCTCTGCATCGCTGCTCAATTTTGGCCGCCTAAGCCAAGTCCACGTGGCTTCCTGGTTGTACAGCTTATACCTGAGGTAGCAAAAGGTGCTTTTATCGAGGTGTGCCTGGCCTGTGAGCAGCACACAGTGGAGTGGCAGCCACACTCTTGGGGTGGAGATGGTCACAGTCACTGGGTTGGCACTTGGCTCCCAGTCATTGCTCTCCTCTGTGCTGTCTCCATGGATCTCCTCACTGCTCCATCCCAGGAGTTTAGCAGCTTCCAAAACACGCTCTCTGTCACCCCAATGAGCAAAGGTAACAGACAGTTCCAGCCCCCCCACAACGGCCTGTGTGATGTTTGTGCAGTGTGGAGGCATCGGATTGTTGGAGAGGGTCACTGGGAACCAGCCTGAAATACCTTTGGGAGGAAAGATCACCATTAGACTCATCCTACCCTTTGGAAAACGTCAGTGAAGAATTGTCACGTCTCTGGCCATCAGTCAAGGACCAGAATTTGAAGTGTTTATTTCTCACTTGGAATTTATAAAATAATTTCTAATCTGAAAAAGCAACAAACTATTAGACTTCAAAAAACGTCAGTAGTTCTGATCCCAAAGGCACTTTGCTTTCCATTTCATTAACAACACCCATTTTACAATGAAGCTACATACCACGGATCTCCAATTATAAAATCAGGTACTCTCATTTATTTCCTTCTCTCTTCCCATTAAAAATAACCCCGAGATTTCATGTTGAAGAAAATGAGAACTATACTGAACTTAAAGCAGAAATAACCAGGGCAATAATGAAAACATCATTACTACAAGACAAACCCAGACTAACACTAGATAGAGCAGATCATGAGTGGAGAGGTACGTGAATAATTTTTTCACAGACATTTCACAGACTATTCTGAGTTGGAAGGGACCCACAGGGATCATCAAGATATTTTAGACTTAGTAAAAAACAAAACCAAACAAGTTAATTCTACTGTTTTCTTATTATCTAACACCTTTGTTTCCAGCTTTGACATCTGAAAAGCAATCACTGATCCTCCACTAAATATTACAACTCTTGGACTTTCCATCTTAAAGGTAGAAAATAAACAAAACAAACAAACTAAATAAAATCCTAAGCATTGTAGGTGCTCGTTTTAGCTGAGATGTGGTTAAATTTCTTTATAGTAGCCTCAGATTATTCCTTCAGCTACTATTCATCCTACATCCTGAAAAAAAGATCTTCAAACAACCTTTATATGAGTTTTCTAATACAGGATTTTTAGTGAACACATGGTTTGAAAGAACTTTGGTTTAAAAAAACCCAGACAAAAGAAAAATCCCACAAAATTTTGGTCTGAAAAAACCCACAAAATGGGTATAATTTAATTTCATTCCAAAAATGGGAATGAAAATTGTTTTAAGGAACTCAAACAGCATTTGCACAGAATGTCAGCAGTGTAATGCTGCTGGATTACCTGATCTTCTTGTCAGCAGGTCTCTGGTTGGAATTGTGACTGTTCCAAGGAGATAATCTCTCGATGCCCGATCAGCCAATCTGTCAGTGGCTGGAAAAGAAATGATTTTGTAAATACACCATACTGGAACTCAAGATTTAGTACCTCCTTTGAAAGAAAAGCTCTGTTGCCTCAACAGCAAATAGCTCAGCTGTCATCCTGAAAACAGTTTCAATCCTTTTAAATGCATTATCTCTTCATTTAAGAGATGATCTTGATCACCAGGAGTCTTAAAAACTCTTTGCACCAGGGGAACAGTCTCTCCCAAAGCCAGTTAAGGTAATTACTTCTAGTAGCACAGAATAGGCCCTGGGAACATGGAAATTCAGGTTGGATGGGGCTCTGAGCAACCTGCCCTAGTGGTGGATGGCCCTGCTCATTGCAGGGGTTTGGACCAGATAGTTTTTGGAAGTTCCAACCCAAACTATTCTATGATTCTATGACTATTCTCTTTTCTGTACTAAAAATTAAGGGGATTTCTGCAACAGCATTCAGTCCTTTTTACCACTTGTACTCCTCACCTGACTTGGTGCTCTGATGGTAGATAGAGAAGATGATGTTGCCAGACTGCAGGAGTTCCCCCAGACTAGAGGATTCTCCACTGCTTTTCTGAATGCTAAGGTTGCAGAGAAACTCTACATGATGCTCAAACTCTGGGCAGAAAGTACAAGCCACGGCTTGTGTGGTTTGTGTCTCTGCCTCAGGCAGGAAGGAGAGGAGCACAGAGACGTAAGAGTTCACTCCCACACCTGCATAGTACTGGACTGCAGGGTTCTTTTGTGCCACAGCTCTTCATTTAACATGCAAAAAAAAAAGAATAAATAGAATGAATATAATGTACAAGGAATCTAGGAATCAACACAATTAAAGCAAAAGTTTCAAGGCCTCATGGTGAAGAGATGAGACAGAACAGTGAATGTTTAAAGTCCAAAGAAATGTGGGTTCTGGTTGTATATTATTTTTCATCTTTTTTTTCATCTGAACAAACAAGGAACAGACAGGAAACGGGAAGAGGAACTTTTGTGAGGCCCATCACTGATGGCTGTCCTCTTACCTGTGTAAGTGGTTGAGAAAGTACTCAGCACCCTTAGAAATAGACTGCACTCTAGAATAACTTCCCAAAGAACCTGCTCCAGAAGGGAACCAAAGTCCAAGCCAAATTATTTTTACAGACTAGCCAACGGAGGGGAAATCTGCAGGTGGAATCATTTACAAGTAAACCAGACTCAGATATTACTGAGGTCATACACCTGAAGGATGAGGAGTGTGAGGTCACCTCCATCATGTAAGATGAGGCAGGGATCCTCATCTTACAGGGTCTGCTTGTATTAAAATGGATCAGGAGCTCAGCAATACTGAGAAAGGGTCAGAACATTGCTGTGGAATGAAAGAGGCCATCCTTCTCTTACGGAATTGACTCTCTCTAGTGTTAGCTTTTCTCTAACTCTTGAAAATCACATATTGGAACTAAATCCAGGTGATCCCGTGCACTTTGAGCAGCAGCCTTATGGTGGAAAGGACTGTGTTTCATTTACTAGTTAGTTTACTGAGGTTCTCACAGTGAAATGCAAGAAAACAGAGCTCAGCTAATTTTAAATACCATCAGTAACACCAAGATCCGATATCCAAATAGTTACTGTCTTATATCAATTTTATATCAGCCCTTGGTGTAGAAAAATGTGGAAATGTAGGAAATTGTGCCCTTCCAATCTTCATCCCTCACTGGACAAATGCTACCACCCTGCACTGCAGCTTCAGTGGCCAAAATAACCACTGATGGACTTTATAAAGTTAATTTTCCTTCAGAGCAGAACCCACTTTGAATCTCGGTCTCTGCAGATGGAAAGTTGTTGAGTTACAATTCATTCTAATCTCATGCCTCAGCCTGCTGCCTCCAGATAAAGCTGTTTTAAGTGAAAAATGGTCCTTTTTGAATGAGGTTTTACCTGGCTGCTGCTTGCAAACCTGCTGCTCTGTGTATGTACACAGAAAGTGAAACAGCTTGGGCAGTTATTCCTGCTTTTTTCATGGATCTTTGGTATCTCACACTCACATCGAGCAAACCTGGATTAAATAGAAGAAAGGAAAAAAAAAGTGGTCAGTTTTTAATACAGTTACATCCAATCCAATCAATATTTAGCAATACCTCTTAATACAAGCCCTCACGTGTGCACTCACTATCAGAGCTTTAAAATACTTTCCTCAAGCATTTCAACACATCTTTTTATAGCACTGCAGTGACAAAATCTTCCAGGAGATGTAATGAACCGATGTTCTGCTGCTGCATGTGACTCGCCTATTACAAAGTAAGTGTGGCACAGTGACCTCATTTGTCTGGCCCCAGCTTGTTTTGCAGCCCTTTTTTCTAAGAAGCTGCTCATAATTCCTTGTGGCCTTCCCAGAGCTGGTGTTTGTGTTCTTTGAAAAAGCCACAAGAGAACTTAGAGATGTCTCTGCTCACATCATAAACAGCCCTTCTTCAGATCCCCTTTTCCCCACCTTACATAGGAGTTTCACTACAGGCTGTGGCTTATTTGTCAGTAAAGCATTTTGACACAATTTTTGGGGAATTTGAGGGTTGCCCATGCTTAATCCCTGATTTTTCACTCATTATGGCGACAGTGAAAGCTGGAAGGAAAAACAGTCCTGGTTGGTTGCACTTGCCAACACAAATACGTATTTTTATTTGCCTTGGAAGCAAATAGACTTTATTTTTACACACAGAATCAGAGAATTAGTTAGGTTGGAAAAGATCCATAGGATCATGGAGTCCAACTGTTTCCCCAGCACTGCCAAGGCCACCACTAACCTATGTCACCAAGTGCCACATCCACATGGCTGTTAAATCTCTCCACGGATGGGGACTCCACCACTGCTCTGGGCAGGACAATTCTTTTGGGGAAGAAATTTTTCCTAATATCCAACCTAAGCCTCCCCTGGCATAACTTGAGGCTGTTTCCTCTCATCCTGTCCCTTGTTCCCTGGGAGCAGAGCCTGATTCCCACCTGGCAGGGAGTTGGAGAGAGCAAGAGGGTCCCCTCTGAGCTTCCTTTTCTGCAGGCTGAGCCTCCCCAGCTTCCTCAGCCGCTCCTGGTGCTCTAGACCCTTCCCCAGCTCTGTTCCCTCCTCTGGACACACTCCAGCCCTGCAATATCCTTTTTGCCATGAGGGGCCCAGAACTGCCCCCAGGACTGGAGATGCCTCAGCAGTGCCCAGCACAGGGGACGGGCATTGCCCTGGGCCCGTGGCCACACCAGTGCTGACACAAGCCACGTGCCCTTGGCCTCTTGCCCACCTGGACACACCTGGGCTCATGTTCAGCCACTGTCACCAGCCCCCCCAGCTCTTTTTCCAGCTTTCCAGCCACTCTTAGCACTGCATGGAGTTGTCGTGAGCCAAGTGCAAGATGATCTGTCCCATGACCTTCTCTGGCACTGAGGTCAGGCTGACAGGCCTATAATTCCATGGAACCTCCTTCCAGCCCTTCCTGTACACGGGTGTTATTTTTGCCAACTTCCAGTCAGCTGGGACCCGCTCAATATTCCTGCTGCACAGTGAAATCGAGCTCCTCCTGTTTGCTTCCCTCACAGGTGTAGAAGCACTTCAGTTGGGCTGTTGATCCCGACATCCTTTTTGTGGGAGAAACTCTAATTCGAATGTGACCCTGCCCATGCACTTCTGTGGTTCCTGATACAACCATATCCCTTGTGTCTTTGCACCCACATGGATCTCCATTTCCTGCCTCTCCTGAGGCAGCACAATGAAAGACTTTTCTAACACACGCTGCCCGAGGCTTCTCTACTAAGCCTACTAAGGTTTTACCACATGAAGTGAAACCCCAAAGGCTTCCTTACCTGAAGACCGTGGATGAAATTCCTCTGAGGAATCAGTCCGGGGGACCAATGGAAGATTAAAAGTCTGTATCCCTATTTCTTCCCGATGCTGCATAGTCACCATGGCACAGAGCCGTGACAAAGGCAAGGTCCCTTTTGCCACCAGCTGGTCTCTGACGTTTGGGTAATAATACCTGAGAAGACACAAAGAAGCAGCATCAACATTTCTCTCAAAACTGCACAGAAATCAACTTTAATTTGTGTGTCTTCAAACCCTAATTAGTCTCTCGATAGCTAAAATCTCAAGGAAATGAATTTCCACAGGAACAAAGAATCAGTAAGTGCTTAAGTTAATGCTATGAAAGTAACCAAATAATTCACATGAAAGTAAGTAATGAATAATAATGAAAGGGAGTAGATAATGCTACAAATATATTTTTTCACTGGTTTTAACAGGTCAACAAGCAGAAACTCCACTAAAAAACTGGCATCCCAAAGAAAAACTAGAGAAGGATCTGGCAGCAAATATTATCTGCTCTCAATTTCCATCAATAAATAAAAATGCCTCTTGCAGAACAGATTTGTGGTACCACTTTGTGAGTGTAAAAAGTTACTTCAGACCTTTTCTTACTGTGTTACATGGCTTCAGATTCATCCTAAAGCAAGTTTTGGCACTTTATCTAATGGACAACTTGTAGTAATTCTCATGTGACTTTGCAAACTTCAAAATGCTTGACTTGTTTACTACAGAATGAACAGATTATTATGTTTTTCTAAAGCTATTTGTCTTCATGGCTTCTGCTTCCCACTACTAATACTTAGCTTTGGTT
>JAWWLV010000001.1:251232-264317 GCA_035041135.1 Platyrinchus mystaceus
TGCTTGAGGAAAATTGGGAAAAATAAGTGTTTCTAAATGTTTTCTGTCACTGCTCTTTCACTTTTACATTGCCTGCTCATTTTAGCTATTTGCAAGTGTTAATTGCTACAGAGCACGATAGATTTGCTGGATGCATTCAGGTGACAAGGCAGCAAGAAGGAGGGGAATAAACTGAAGTCCAGAAGATAAAATAACAGCATAAAGAAAAGGATTTGAACCACAAAATGACCAACAAAGGAAAACAAAATAATCAGGTATTTCACTGAGCACCTGAAACCCAGGAGACAGGGCAACCAAAATCAGTTTTCTTGAAGTATTAACTTCCCCTTTGCTAAGTTCTTGCATTGAACTTTGGTTCATTAATTCCCTACACCACCTTCTTCCACTTTTCTTCCCTCACACCATGTTGCACTCCATTGTCTCCCTGAATAAATACACCATTTCTCCTCCCTGCCTTCAACGCTTTCCACACCTAACCCTACTTTCTTAAGCCTTCAGCTGCTAATCTAGAGAGCTCTTCAGAACTGGCAAATCTGCTATGCAGGAGTTTTAATCCTTCTCAAGGAGAAGCTGCACAGAAACTTTGGCTGGAGAAAATAACTCCTCAAGTGACAAGGTGGTACCAAGGACAGGGAACACTAGGCTCCACATCAGCTCATGTCACATGTGAAGCAGAAGCCAAAACTCCCAGCCCTGAATATGTGCGCCTCAAAATTTGCCTGTGGAGCGGTTTCTGTGTCCAAGCCCCGGCTTATTGGCAACATCCTTAGATGTGCAGGAGGTTCAGAATATTTCTCCAAACACTTAAGGAATAAAAAAAGTTTATATTATCTTGTATTGGTCATACAAACCTTCATATCCAAGACCCAGCAAATTAAAACAAAGAGAGAACAGACAAAGGAGGGAAAAATTAGTGTGCAGCCAAAATTAGTAGTAAGAGGTTGTTTAACAAACTCAAGATGGTAAAACACATACCGTAAGTGGTCCAACTTGTGGGTGATCTCCCTCTTTTTCCACAGGTATTTCCCAGCTGACACTGAGCAGCTTGGCCTGGATGACCCTGCGGAGCTGAAGTACTGCTGAGCCAACGGCCACGGGCTGAGGACAGGCAAAGAATCAATTTTGCAAGATTTCTGTCAGGTTTAAAGGATTCATGTGAAACAAAAGCTTTCTGGGAAGCCGTGGGCAACCACACAGACTCCTCACTCCTATAACATTAGTAGTACCAACAGGGATTTGGAAAATTTCCCCCAGTTCCAATTACTAGAACAACGGTAAGACAATTTCTCCCAAACCTACTGTAAAGAATTCCAGATTAAGGCAAAAAACAACCATCCCAAATCCGAATAACTGAGCAAAATTTCCATATTTAATGATGCAATTTATTCACCCGTTAAAAGAAAAGCAGATATCCTTAGTGTTGATTAAAATGCAACATAAGCTGAGTTAACCCTTCTCATCCTCTTCATCATAGGTAGATTATTATAAAAATAATCTTAGTGAACAGAAATGCACTTTTTTCCCCCCAGGTGCACAAGTTACACCAGTTTTTCACAGCTCATGTTATTCCTCTTAACCCAGGCAGGGTAAAGATAAAAACTGCATCCACATGAACTCATTTTATGTTGCTAAATGAGCTGTGTTCTCACTGAAGAATAATGTTTACAATTGATCCAATGTTTTTAAAAACAAGAGATCAGTTTTAAAGATGAGGGAAGGACGATTTTTTTTTCCTGTAGGTTTCAAACTCAGAAAATCCTTGAATGGAGTGACAAAGAGTGTCAAGCCTGGAACAGGTTCCCCGGGGAAGTGGTCACTTCCAACCCTGACAGAGCTCAAGGAGTGTTTGGACAACACCTTGAGGCACAGGGTGGGATTTTGGAGTCCAGGAGTTGGACTTAGATCCTAGTGGTCCCATCCCACTCAGGATATTCTGGGATTCTGTGACGATAGAACAGCAATCAGTTCAACTTATATTATCTGCACATAATGTCATTTCCCTTCTCAATATCTGGTTGTCTGCATTAAGTGCATGTGGGAAATCAAAATGCCAAGAATTCTTTGTTTTTTCAAGACACAAAGTAGAAACAACAACTAATCAATACCTTTTTCTGGGTGCTTTTCCTCATGTAGATTTTAAAAGCAAGGTCAGAGTCCCACCAGTGCTCTATCATTGTTCCACCAAAACGGACAGGGAACACAGACCGCTGTTGGAATTTCACCCCTGGAAGACAGGAGCAACAAATATTCCAAATTAACTGAATATAAATAAACTTCCCCCTGGAGATCACTCTGTTACACACACACCCATTTAATTTTGCATAATTTATTAACAACAAGACCAAAGTAAACTGTTCTGCATTTTCCAAGGCCCGAAATGAACAGGATGAGAAAATTAGGATTATAATTAAGATTATAACAGCATTTAAAGGCAGCAGTTGACACCAAGCCTCTGTTATCTGTATACAGTAAGTCTTGCCCTTTATTCAGTGGGGGAACCCTGTCTCATTCTGAGTTATACAGTTCAAAATATTCATTGAGAGAGTCAAAGCTGAGCTGCAAGAAAAATCACAGCTTCAGGAGAAAAGGAATATCTGAAAAAAAATATGGAATGAAAGTCTGCAAAAAGAGTACAAGAAGTACAATAACAGTGTTCAAGTACTATTTTTCCCTTGTTCACAATGGATAAAGAAGTACTCTTGTCATGACAAAAGTGCAGATTAGACATCAGGAAACTTTCTCAATACAGCTTGTCTGGGATAGCTCTGGAATTTTTCCTGTTGGGCATCTTTAATAAGTGAGATAAACAGCTCTCAGGAAGGATAAAGCTACAGTGGATTGTCTTGATGTCTTCTCCAAATTATTTTCAGCACAATCTGTTTTTCAAGGCTCCAAAGAGCTGGACTCTACACAAGGCAAAGGGCAGGAGGATGAATGAGTTTGGGATTACAAAGGTTCAGAAGAAACAGAAGTTTTGTCTGGCCACAAATGGAGAATACACAAGAGAACTCAGAACCTCCAAAGTGCCACTCAGAAAGATGCAAAGTCAAGGAATGACCATATTGGAGAGGCATTTGAAAGTCACTCTGGAATTCCAGTTTCTGGGAAGACAGCATTGCTTCTAAAGCATTCTCTGCTCAGGGGAAAGAGACGGGAATTGTTTTTGAAGATACAAACACTGGTGACTCTCAGAAAAGTGCTTAATGTCTGATTTGAGCACAGGACTCGGGGTCCCTTGGATCCAACAGATTTTCTGAGCTCTTGGAGATATTACATGACATCATCTGGAAAATTACTTATTTGAGGTATAAGCATCTCTGATATTTCTAAAAGTAATTTATCTTCCTCTTACTATGGCAGAAAGGATATTTGCTTAATGCTGCAATGAAGGAATGGGATTATTGACTTGCTGTTCTTTCCCTAGGAAAGAAAATTTGAAAATCCCAATAGCAATACTTCCTAAAGAAAAAAAATAATTCAAAAAATCACTTGGGTTCCCTCTCCCTGAGAGGACCATTCCACCACCCGCAGCACAGCAACTCTACCCTAATCATTCTGTGATTTTCAGGCAGCAATAGAAAACACAATTAAACAATTTCTAAGAGATGAAAGAGTCAATAAAACTAAATATAAAGGGGAAAAATAATGCCCTTACCATCATCTGTGATTTTACTTGAAGCTACTCGAATTACTTCTGTTTTTATGGAGACCTGTCCCTTATCATCCTTGGAGACTCCCATGGGAAAGTGGTACTCCACAAAGAAAGTGCTGTGAATAAAAAAATGAATGGATGATCACAATCCACCAAGAATCAAATTTAAAAAATAATTTAAAAAATAAAATCCATCAAAGATGCATTAAAAAATTTATGTAATAAAAGTCCACACAGCAGGCAAATTCCATGTTCACATGGTCATTCTTTTTTTTAGGATAACTGAACCACCTATTTTCTGAATTTTTTTCCATATTACAGGTTCTCCTCCAATAAAACCTCTTGTTTTCAGCATACATTTGGACCTCCCCAAAACCCCTGGAAAAGCACAGCCTGAAGTGAGGCCACATCAGAATAAATTAGTCACATCTTTAACAAGTTTACAGGATACAATTTCCTGAGAGAAACAGAGAAATAGGAAGACCTCAGAAGCCTGAAGAACTCAGGGAAGCTGGACTACTCAACAGACCTCAGGGAAAACTACCTTAACAAGCTGGGAAGACACAGTCCCTCTTACCACTTATTAACAGATGCAGGTCGTGGAGGTTTTCCCATTAAATCTTTTTTCCTCTGGAAAATCTGAATGCTCTTAGGAGGGATTTTCAGGCTGTCAATGATGACTCTGGCCAGGTGTATTTGCTGCAGAAATGTCAACGTGTCTGAATCCAAGGATGTGATATGAGCTGCTTCACTGTGACCTTCTGGAGGAGCAGTGGGAGAGCAGCTGGAGAGAGGAAAATGAGACTCAGGATACAGAAACATCCTTAACATGACCACATGAAGGGAAAACTGCAGCTTGGTGGGATGTTATTTTAAAAATGGATGTTTTAAGCATATTTTTACAACAAATTTGGTACTCTCTGTAACAGAAATGTTACAATACCCGGGGTATATAATTGAAAAAAACAACACAGAAAGTGCAGGTTTCACACTGTTGATTTCAAAAAATCTTATGTTAACTCTTGAAAAAGAAAAGCTTTGTTCAATGTCATGTACAAAACTGGGGAGATGACACAGTTATGCACAAGAACAAGTCACTGCTGCAGAGGAACAGCATCAGCATTTGAGTCATAATTTAGAATCTCAGTTGTGTAATTCGTAAGACGTGTAAATGGTTTTGTGTTGGTACCTCTGGAGATATGAAGTTGACCTGACTGTAAAAATAGCAGTATTTGTACAAAAAAAAATCAGCAATAACTGTTTGGTGGTGAATTATTAAAAAAAATTAGTCATAAGACCTTAATATTAATTCTACTGTACAAGGGAAGCTTGATTTTTAGGGACACTTTTATTGGTTCTGTCATGGAAAAAAGGGAATACAATTAGATGAGGTAAGAACAGAAGTCACTAATGTAACTATTTACCTGGGTTTAATTTCTGTCACATTCTGATCAAAGGCATTAAAATCTTTCTGTGGATTTGCTGGATTAGCTTTCCTGAGAGTTTCTGTCTTGGATGCTTTGTTTGAAGATTTAACATCATCATCACTGAGGGAATCACTTAAACTGGAATCAGATTTCTGAAACAGAAATTAGTCACATAAATAAGAAGTTAATTAGCATCGTCTGGAGAGATATATAACAGTAATGATACATATATTAAAAAGAAATCAAATTTGAGGATTGCTTAACTTGAAACAATGGAAATGGTATCAAAATTTTTCAGCAGTTTAAAAAAAAAAGTCTTCCTGGACAATTCTTCCTGAGCAATTTCCAAACTTGGTGCTTGACTCTGTAGTCTTGACAGTATTCTTTTAAAAATGTTAATTTTAAGCAAAGTACTCATGTACTTACAAGCCTTTGTATGATACCTAATGTTTATCCAGCCTTAAAATCCTGAAATCTGTTGAATTTTTGATTAGACAAACTTCTGGTTTTCTTCCCATCAGGGAATGCACATTTTCCTTTGGATCTCCACTTACAGGAGTTGTGTAAAAAAGCCTCTCCAGCAGACTCTGGTCATAATGGGGATCCCCCAGTTCACTGTCATACACCTCACTCCCGAGAGAGAGGGAATCCCAAAGGGATCCTGTGCGATCCCACAAATGCCCCGGAGAGAAATCAGCACTGTGGGTAAAAGAGAGAGAAACATAGCTTAGTTTTCCAGGTTCTGGAGGTACTTTCTAAGGAATCTGGACAATACTGTCTCTTTTATTCCAGATTTGGGCGGTATTGGCTCCAGATGGAGCCAGTCTGTGACCCAACCTGAAGGGTTATCCTGTAATAACATCTCTGGATCCAACAGGAAAAAACTGTGTGTGAATTGCAGGTTGGAAGAGATCCCTGGAGATCATTTGTCCAACACCTGCTCAAAGGGAAAGGATGCAAATAAAAATCATCCCGTTGGATTGGGAGTGCCTCCCAAGCTGCAGGTTCCATAACCTCTGTGGGTAACTGACTCCAGACCTTGGTGACTTTCATAATAAAATACATCTATTATTATCTAATTTATTAATCTAATTTTTATCCTTAACTCCTTTATTACTTTTGCTTTAAAGTACCAGAAATACTTGAGGACAGTTTACTTCAATAAAAAAAACTCAAACAAACTACATCTGAGTAGGTAAATCCAAGTATTTTTAGAACAGAGTTGGAACAAATTGGGGTTTGTTTGGTTTAAAGCTTTTTTGCTGTGCTGTGAGTTCTGCTCAAACACTGCAAACACTCCAGTGTTATCCAGTGATAAACCACAGGGAAAAAATTAGTGCAGGGCACAAGATACATGAACTGAAATTCCGAATATCTGACCCAGAAACTGTGTTGTTCAGGATGCTTCACATCCCTGAGTTGGGCACAATGGAAGCACCATTTATTCTCCTGCTACACAAAATGAGAGAAAAATGTGACTTTAATATTTGGAGGAAGTTGAAAAATAACTACTGGTTCTCTGTAGTTTTAATTTACTGTTTCTTCTTCCAAGAAACTCTGTATTTGTTTTATATACTTGGTAACATTATAGGATAGAGCAGTAACAACTATTAAAAAATTTAGTTTTATCAAAGATTTGGGTTATTTTTTCTTTTAAATCAACATGACTTGAAGCTTTCCAGATTGTCCTGCCTTAAAGCTGAGGAATAAAACACCTCCAACACTTGCACATTGGTTACATTCCCAAAAATGTGGAAAACCTGGGGAGTCAAGAGACATTTTTTAGTATAAAATGGTCAAAAAAGGACAATTTTGCAGTAATAACACCCAGTGCACCACACTCACCTGCCCAACAGTAACTGGATTGCTCTGTCTTCAGAGTTTAGATCAAATTGCTGCTCTGAAACTTCAGATTCAAAGTGGTGGAAATCTTCAGGAGGGGGCACCAAACTGGACTTCAAGCCTTTGGGGCTTCTGGATAACAGTGACGGAAGCACAGAGGGTAAAAGGAAAAATAAAGATATTAAACAATAAAAGGTATTCAAGATCAACCCGTCTATCAATTTTTCCTGCAGAGTCCAAAATCATCTACTTTAAACAAATAGTATTAGTTTGAGCAGAAATAATTTAAATTGTGTTTGCAACAGCATCACTGACTGTTAAAGATAATGACAATACTTTCTGGCTATCACAGAACAACAGGAAATATTTATATTTTTCCAGAAGAAAAACAAGGAAACGAAGTTTCTCCTATTAAAAAAATATGCTTTGTTTTAATACTTTTAAATATCACTGAACTGAGAATATTTATTAAGTCTAATACTAAACAAAGGTGGAGTTAGAAGTTGAAAAGTCATCAACACTTTTTTTTTCCAATCTGTTAAGAAAAATCATGTGGAAGAAGGTAATGACTAATAATTTTGAGAACACAGTTTTGCATGGGAATTTTGACATCAGGAAATACAAACTAGAATATATAACAAAATATATAAAAATAATATATACTATTTAATAATATTATTTTTATGTAATTATGTCTTTGAATACTTTATATTATTATTTATATCATTGTGTATTATTTTATAATATATAGGATAAAATATATAATAAAAAGTATCCAATTTACTAATTTGAAAACCTGTTCTCTGTGATGAAGTAACCATTTTACTTGCACTTCCTTACACTACTCTTATTCTATATCAACATTTAATATTTCCTCATCAATTTCCTCCTCATTAATATTTCTTTATCAATATTTAATATTTCTAATAAATATTTCCTTATTGACTAAATACAAATATACTACAAAACAAAATTAAAATCAATTACTTAAATCAAGGTTTACTACTTGAAGATTAAAATAAATCCACAAAATTTAGGCTAGATAGAATTTAATTTCCCATTTGAATATGAATCCTAAAACACATCCCACGAATATGGATGTTTCAAGTTTCCCTGATAAGGCTTCAAAATGTATAGTCTGGAACTTAAATCTCACTTCCCCCATTCCAGGCTCACTTTGTTGATGCTTTAAAATCCTCTCTCTCTATAAATGGAGCCACTTTATTTAGTTCAATCTCCATGTCAGGGCTGGATTTCATTGCAGAGACAACCATGGCATCCCGGAGTTTCCTGCCCTGATCCAAGAGAGCTGGAAACAAGCAGAAGGATTTATATTTCAGTGTTCAAATGCGATTTAAAAGCAACACGGAAACACAATAAATGTGCCGATGACAGTCAAGAAACTTCTGTTTTCTGCTGTTATAAAAAGATCTTAACACACTGGGGACTAAACATGTCTTATACACCAAAAAACAGCTCAGTGAGACTGATCAGTTTCCCACTCAGAGCTGTAAAAACAACTCACCCACACATACCAAGTCGGGCATTGGAAAGGCATTATTAGGATACAGAAGCCAACCTAATTTAGGGAAGAGTAGTTTGTCACCTTACAATGTCTAATTTTAGGTCTTTTCTGTGAATGTGAAGCTCAAAACACAGCACATATGGAAATGTGTCCTACTCTGATGCTCATTTCAATCCAGTCCAGGCAGCCTGTGGTCTAAAAAGAATGGAAACAGTTCTTCCATCTGAAAATGCCAACGGAATAGGAACCCTCCCAAGACCACTCTGAACAAAGACACTTCAAAAGACACCTCAAAGACTAAAGAGCCTGTGAAGCTGAGCTTCCTTTTCTTTTTACCCCTCCAGGCTCAGGAATCCTGCTGGGCCACGGTGTTTTCCCTGAGCTTCCAACAAGAATAAATCAGCAGTTTTTAAGCAAAGTAAAAAATATAAAAATTATCTTTGATATAATACAGTAAGAGGGTGTGAAGGATCCCTTTGCCTTCAGAAAATCTCAGCTCTGGAGAAGCACCAGAAATATTTTCAAGAGCTGTTTGCTGTGAACATCAAAGAGGATGCCAATTGCCCACAAACCTGACAGCAGGTCTTTTGTAGCTGGGTTGTGCACGGAGAGCATTCGTGTGTTCAGTCCAGTATTGGTGCTGGTGGGAAACAAAAGGGAAGGATTTGAAGGATTCACTTTCCAAGGCTCATCTGGTAAACTCCCAGGGTGATAAGAAGCAGGAGAAGTGTCCTTCATGTTTACAGAGTTCTCTTGGAAGAGCAAACGGTCCTTTTCTCTAGTGAAAAATGAAATGTTATTTCAGTAACAACTCAAATGGGTGGGTAAAGAGATTCTGAACTCTTCAAATGCCCCAGAAAGAAATGTGACATTATGTTCATGACTCTTTACTTGGCACTTAGACCATAAGAGAGACCCAACTCAAGCTGCGAGTAAAAGACATCTTTTTAAAAGATCTTTTTACAAGAGCATGTAGTGACAGGACAAGGGGGAATGGATTCAAACTGACAGAGAGTAGGTTTAGATTAGATTTTAGGAGGTAATTCTTTCCTATGAGGGTGGTGAGGCCCTGGCACAGAGAAGTGGCTGCCCCATCCCTGGAAGTGTTCAAGGTCAGGTTGAACAGGGCTTGGACCAATGTGGTCCAGTGGAAGGTGCCCCTGCCCACGGCAGGGGGTGGAACTGGATCACCTTTAAGGTCCCTCCCAACCCAAACCATTCTGTAATTTGTTGCATCTCTTGTGTGAAGCAGCATGGCTTGAACTAAGTCAACAGAGGATGCAAATTTCTGCCAGATGACAAACTGCCCCTGTAAGCTCAGAAACCTTCAACACTCTGGATTTCATATAACATAACACATTCAAAAAGATCATGCGTTCCACAACTCACAAATGTATAGTTTTTACTAAAAAAATGTGTGTGAACTGCAAAACAAACCAGAATTTTGTCAGGGGAGAATAAAAGAAAGGAGTACCTGGGGCTTGTGGCTTTGCTGTTGTCAACAGACTCTGGGTCAGCAACAGCCACCTGTGTGTGCCTGGGCTGCTGGGACGGAGCAATAAGCTGGGACTTGCTGCTTCCCTGAGCAGGAGCAGGGTCTGAACTTCCCTCTGTGGTGGTGCTGGTGTCGTACACTTCTGGCAGAGGTTCTAGAGCCAGTGACACCTGAAAGACAGAAGGTGAAAATATTACTTTGTTCTTTTCTTAACTAAGTGCAGCACATACTGTATTCAACTTTAGTTGTCGTGCCATGAAAAACCGTTGCTCTTCCACACAAAGTAATATTTACATTTTGCATAATTCTGACTGATTTACAACTACTTGTTTCCCACTCCATGTTTTCCAGTCTCAGACAATTATCTTTCAGCATCAATTCTCCAGAGCCAGGGCTGCAGGACAGAACTTTCCTCATTCCAAATTTCAAAATCTCCTGCAATTCCAGCCCAGTGAAGTGTTAGAACTGAGGGTCCATTTTTAAATCCACTGCTAAAACTCACTCTCAGCGTACAGACGACATTTTCTTTATCAAGTTGAACTACCACACACCCCTCTAAACAAAATAGAGTCAAACCCACCAATATTTATTTTTCATTTGCTACCTTAGCTCAGAAATGCCTTGGACGGGGACCAGGTCTGCAGTGTGCCATGTACAGCTTGATCCTGCCACCTGATTATACATATAATTTATAATAACATAATTTATAATAAACAGCAAAGACATCAAGGACTACCTGCAGCTCTCCAAGTTTAGCAGATGTTGGTGACACCAAGGGGAAAGACCCTTTGATGGGATGGCTTGGAGAGAGCTGGGACAGTTTGGTGATCTGCACTCTGCCAATGGGGAGGTGGTCAAGCTTGGTCAGGACCTCCAGGACAAGCACACCCATATCTGTGAAAATTAGGACCAGTTTCAGGTCAGTCTCATGGCCACAATTAACACTTTTTGGTTAAAATGACAGAGATGTCAGAGGTTATGTTTTGTTTTACACGGAAATTTTGATAATGAAACATCAGGGAAAGAAGAGTCACTACAGATATTATTAGTGGTAACAAATTAGGATAAATAAACACAAGATTACCAGAAAAGGAATGACATAACAAGGGGGAATGGTTTCCCACTGCCACAGGGCACTGTCAGATGGGATACTGGGAAGGAATTCTTCCCTGTGAGGGTGGGGAGGCCCTGGCACAGGTTGCCCAGAGAAGCTGTGGCTGCCCCATCCCTGGAAGTGTCCAAGGCCAGGTTAGATAGGACTTGGAGCAACACGGTCTAGTCTGTGGCAGGGAGTGGACCTGGATGATCTTTGAGGTCCCTCCCAACCCAAACCAGTCTGGGATTCTATGAGTAGCAATAGCCAGCACAGGTTTTATAGACAGGCTCTGGACATCAGGCTTGCATTAATTTCCTGCATATCTTTCACTACATTAAACACCTTAATAACATTACAAGCTCTTCTGAGTACCTTTCTATTTTCCATGCCTTTAGACACTGAAATGCCTGTATGTACAATACCAAACCCCACAGAATCACAGCACAGCTGGGGTTGGAAAAGACCTCTGGAGACTATCGAGTCCGCTCTGTGACCGATCCCCACATTGTGAACCAAAGCAGAGCACTGGGTACTACGTCCAGTCGTTCCTTGAACATCTCCTGGGATGGGCCTCCATCACCTCCCTAGGCAGCCTCTTCCAATGTTTTAACAACCGTTTCCATGAGGAAATTCCTTCTGATGTCCAACCCGACCCTCGCCTGGCGCAGCCTAACCCTATGTCCTCTTGTTCTAACCTACTCCTAACAAACTCCTCGGCTTTTGCGGGTCTCCCACGCGAACTGTCCCTACCTGCCAGGTAGGCAGCGAGCTGCCGGGGCCCGCAGCGCACCGGGAAGCGGACGGTGGTTCTCCCGGCGGGATGCCCGGGACGGGAAGCGGGCTGGAACAAGGTGCCGCCGGACGTTTCCCCCCACCACCTCAGGCGGACGACGACGGGCGGCTTTGGGGCCGCCCAGACCACCCTGGACACGGTGCAGCGGAGGAAGCAGCGCGGCGGGCCCTGGACGAGCGGCGGGAGGCTGGGAGCGGGGGAAGGGGCGCCGGGACCTGCGGGGACAGGCGGCGTCAGCAGCGACCCCAGTTCCCGTGCCGCTTTCCGCCCCATCCCGCCGCCCTTCCATCACCCCGGGATCGCTCCAAACCTTTCCCCCGCGCATCCCATCCCCTTCCACACCTTCCCTCCGCCGCATCCCGCCCGCGCCTCCCGCCCGTCAACGGCCGCCCCGGCGGGGGACTACAGCTCCCGTCATGCACCGCGTCCCGTAGAGACCAGCAGAGCCACGGACTACACTTCCCAGAACGCCACGGGATGACGTCTCTTCCCCGCCCGCCGAGCGCCGCAGCCGCGCCCCGGGGAACTACAGCTCCCGTCATGCACCGCGCCGCGTAATGCAGAGCGGAACTGTGGACTACATTTCCCATGGTGCCACGGGGTCTCCGCCGCATTCCTCTCGGCAACCCCGCGCTCCTGTGCCTCCCCTGTCACATCCCAGAACCCTTCCATCCTTCCATCCCTCTCCACACCTTTCCTCCCGCGGGGCCCAGGCCGGCCGCTCGTTCCCCACTCCGGTGCCGCATCCCGCCCCACAACGGCCGCCATGGCGATAGACTACAACTCCCGTCATGCACCGCGCCCCACAGTGCGCAGCGGAGCGCCGGACTACATCTCCCATGATGCCAGGCGTCAGTTTCCCTTGGTGCCGCGCGGCGGCGCTGTCGAGAGAGGCCGCTTCCGGCGGGGCGGAGCGGGCGGGGGCGGCTCGGGGGGTTCCGGTGTATCCCGGTGTATCCCGGTATTCCCGGTGTGTCCCTCGCCGTCATGTCGGCCCTGGAGAAGCAGCTGCACCTGGGCCGCCTCTCGCCGCGGCCCCCGTTGCCCGGCGGCGGCGGCCAGTCCGGCTCCAAGATGCGCATGGGGTAGGCGGGGGAAGGGCGGCGGTGGCTGAAGGGGCTGGGGGGGGTTGGAGCGGAGGGGACCTCTGGAGGCAGGGGTGGGCGTTTTGGGGGGTCTGGAGGGAGGAGGATTCATTTTGGGGGGTGTGGAGGGAAGGGTGTTCGTATTGGGGGGGTGTGTACGGAGGTGGTGC
>JAWWLV010000001.1:264417-299531 GCA_035041135.1 Platyrinchus mystaceus
CGGAGGTGGTGCTTATTGGGGGGTCTGGAGGGAGCGGCGCTCGTATTGGGGAGTCTGGAAGGGGGGGGGGGCTCAGACTGGGGGGTCTGGAGGGAGGGATGCTTGTGTTGGGGGTTGCGGAGGGGGGACTCCTATTCGAGGGGTGTGGAGGGAGGAGTGGCTGTGTTTGTGGGGTCTGGAGGCATGTATTGGGGGTCAGGAGAGAGGGGTGCTCGTTATTTGGGGTGTCTGGAGGGAGGGGTAGGCATTGCTGGGGGGTCTGGAGGGAGTGGGGCTTGTTATTTGCGGGGTCTGGGGGAGGGGTGTTTGTATTTGGGGTGTCTGGAGGGAGGGGTGGTCATTATTGTGGGGGTCTGGAGGGAGGGGGGGCTCAGACTTGCAGGGTCTGGAGGGACGGATTGGGGGGTCTGGAGGGAGAGGGGCTTGTTTTCGGGGTGTCTGGAGGGAGGGCTGGTCATATTGGGAGGGGGGTTCATTATTTGGAGGGGGGGTGGTCGCGTTGGGGGGTGTGGAGGGAGGGGTGTTATTTGGGCATTATTTGGTTATTATTTGGGCATCAGGAAGAAGGGGTGCTCATACTGGGTCTAGAGGGAGAGGTGATCGTTTTGAGGGGGTTTGGAGGCAGAGGGGGCTCATACTGAGGGTCTGGAGGGAGGGGTGGCAGCAGCACCTGGATCAGGCTTGTCCAGCCACAACAGGCAAAGGTGGTGCTGCCTGGAGTATCCTCAGGGCTGGAGGGCAGTGACACGTCCCGGGATTGCTCTCCAGCCCTTTTCTTCAAATCCTTTTGCCATCAGTTTTGGGAGGGAGGGTTGAGAACCTTGTCCAGCTGGTACCTCAGAGTGTGGCTGGGGGAGAGAGGTGTGTTAGAAATCTTGGGAATTGGATTCCTAAGTTGGAGTTGGACTTTGATGATCCTTGTAGTGGATCCCTTTTTCCAAGTCAGGGTGTTCCATGATTCTGTGAAATGGGATTTCTCAGCAGCAGATATTCCTGTGAAGTAGGTGAGCTCTGCTGAGGGACTTAAATCCCTGCTCCAGGCGATGGAAAATCTGGGATACTCTTAAACCTTTCAAGCATGAGTTGAGAGCACATTTTGGGAGTTGTGGGAGAAGTTTGACTTAAGGATGTGGCTGGCAAATAGAAAGGATAGAATGGGCAAAACCAACCCTTATTCCCTGAGTCAGAGAGAGAAAATGGGTTGCAAACGGGATACTCGAAGGGAATTTTCTCATTCCGCCTCCAAAGGTGTGAAGGAGGAGCTTGTTGTGGTGTGAGGAGAAAAACAGGATCTTACAGCAGGTTGGTTTGGAGGGGGGGAGGTTCCAGGTGCAGAGGGAAGCAAAGGAAGCTGGCAGGGATGGTGCAGATTTAACACATGGAGGCCTCACCTAATTTAATTAATCAGAAAAACTGGGGTTTTATTATATCTGGAGAAAATGTGTTTTCAGGGATGTGAGAGTATGGAATTTGAGGTCTGGCTTGTGACAGAGACCAGGGATTGGTGCTCTGGTCCTCCACCTCAGGACCTCTGTATGATTCCTGCTCCATTAGGAGGATAAAAATATCCTACAATTCCCACAGGAAACCTGCTTTGATGCAGCAAATCAGATAAGTAAAAAAAAAAAAGGAACTATTGGAAAAATGGAAATAAACTATTGGGGTGTTTGTGCATGGGAGAGGATCATTTTCCTCTCCCTTAAAGTGGAGTTTTAAAACGTTGTTTCACATCTCATTATTTTTGGATTTCCATCCATGTTTTTTGGAAATCCATTGTTTATATTTGGATGGATGGAATACAATTGGTGTTGTTAAGACATGAATTAATGCTGCATCAAACACTGCTTTACTTTTATTTTAAAGCTAAGCTTCACCAAAGTGTTTACTGGCAGGGCCTTTAGGTTAAGCAAAAAAGTTGTGTTTAAGGATTAATTTAGGTGATATGCATAGAAATTAGAAAATAAATGAGCTTGAATGACTTTCTCTCTTTCAGGACTGTTGTCTGCTCTCCTGTGGCCCTTGGTTATCTGAATTAAGAGTTTCCTTATGGTGTGTGGAAACGTGGGGTTGTGAACAAGCCACTCAACTCCCAACTCCCCAGTTTGTGTCGTGGGGAGGCTTGGATTTCACAGGAGTGTGCTGAGGGTTACATGGACATACAAAGTTAGATTCCATGTTAAGTATATTATTTAATCTTGCTGGCTCTGTTCAGAACAGGCTTCACCAAGCAAAGTCTGCCAAGCACAATATTACTGGTTTAGATTAAGAAATTAAGTTTTTAACTCTTCCTGTTGTTAACTCATCCTTCACAGCTACTTTGTGTATTTTTGAGTGTGCTTTATGCAAGTTTCATGCACTCTAAACTTTGTCAACACTCCATCCAACCCTTGTGATAATTTTTGTTAGAAAACCTGACAAAAGTAAAGGCATTTAAGTTACCGACTTAACGAGGTGCTGACAAATCAACCCCTCTATATATTTTTTGGTTTATTTGCTCATTGCAGGTAAACAAACAACTCATAATGGGCATTTCCAGGGATTTTTCAAAGGGTTTTATGGATACCTGTGGGGTTTTTTTTTCAATTTAGAGATATTTATGCTCATTAGTAGCAAGCCTATATATTAATTTATGTAATTCTTCCTGTCTTGCTGCAATTTGGAGGGGTTTAAAACACTGTTAGGGGATTATGAAGGAAAGTTTGCTTTCTGTTGTCCTATAAACCTCTTTCTTCCCTTTCAAATACTTCCTGAGAGCACTGATATGAAACCTGGTGTTGTGGTTAAGGATCAAGAATTCCCCTGGAATTCTTCCCCTTGGAAGCAGCAGGGAATAATCCATAATAATGTTGTGTTGCTTGGCACAGTTGTATTGTTTCCATTGCCGTTGCACATCCAACACGGAATGGCCTCATCCAGAGGGGCTTGTGGCTTGTATGGAAAAAGTGGGCTAGAGTTTAGCTTAGGCTGAGTTTATCCTTACAGGGTTCAGTTCAGTACAAACCAGTACTGCCCAATGGGATAAAACAGCTGCAGAAGGTGCCTGGGATGTGTTTTGTAATTCCAGCTTAATGTGCTGGAGTTTAAGGATCATTCCAGAAAAATTATTCTGTGGCACCCGTTTCTGGTTTGGTTTGCTGGATCCTTTAAAAAGCACTAATTAGTTTTGCCAGTTTAAATATTTGGTCAGCAAAATGTTGCTTCAGCATAGGAAGGTGCAAACCCACAGCAGCTGTTTAATGGGTTCGCTTCTAATTTTGAATTTTGAGTGTGTGTTGTGCTAAAAAAAGCAGCTCTGACTAAATTCAAAATCAAAGATACTCATTCTTTTCTCGGGAGAAATGTTTTCCACCCCCTATGGTCACTTGGGATTTTGTGGAAAACTCCACATTTATTCTGCCCTTTGGGGGAGGGTCAGTGTTAAATCTGAGGTTATTTTATATTTCAGCTTTGCTTGGAGATATTTTGTTTTAAACTATGTATTTGCATCAGAGGTGACAATAGTTTTTAATTCCTGGCTCCTCTTCACTTTCTGCTCCAATTCCCTTGCAAACATATGAATTCTTGTTAAATCTTTTCCCCAGATATTCCGTGTTTGTCACACAACTATTAAGGTTTTCCCTGGAGGTGTTAACTCTTGCTGAAGTTGAAGCTGAACTTGAAGCTGCTAAATCCATCAGTAGGGCGAGTTCCTGGGGAAGGGCTCAGCTTTGAGTTCATGGATACCTCTTGCAATTCCTGAGCTACTCTCCATGGATCTGTCGTGGTATTACCATCTGCCTGCCTCTTGCATGGAGATTTTAGCATTGGATTGCTGCTGTCAGAAATGGAAGGAGATACAAAAATACTCATCCTTGGAAGTGCTCAAGGCCAGGTTGGGCATGGTTTGGACAAATGGAAGGTAGGGATAACAGGGTGTTGGAATGGGATGGGCTTTAAGGTCCCTCCCAGCCCAAATCAGTCTGGGATTCTCTGAAAAGCTGGATCTATTCCCAGGGAGTGGTTAGATGTGGAAAATGGAGAAGCCGCACAGGTTTGTTCTGTGGTCCAGGGATTGTGTATCAGTGCTCCCACGAACTGGGAAACCTTTTTCCAGGAGAAAGAGCTGCTCCAGGCCAGCCTAAGAGGCTTGAGACTGATACCAGTTCTCCAGGTTCTCTCAAATCATCTGCTTGGGAAAACAAGCTAAAAATCCCCTTCAATCCAAGCAGCTTCTGAGTTAATTTAGTTTACCCATCTCTGTAAAGCTTCTTGCTCTATGCCCTGTTTTCCAGTCTGGATTATTTCTGTACTTCTATGGATCCTCTTGCAGATATACCCTTAATTTATCGATCCAGCTGCAGGTTTTGGTGATTTTGGTTAGTGCTGTGTTTCATGTTTCCCATGGCAGCCTCGAGTGCTTAAAAATCTGCATTTAATAGTAAAACCCTGGGGTTTGCTGTTTGTGGCAGATCCTGAGCCCGTTGCCATCTGTGAGGTATTTTGTGTCATTGCAGCTTGATCTTGTGGCCTTGGTGTGCAGCAGCAAAAAGTTCATTTCTTGCTTGTTATTGTTGTTAATTTTGATGCAAAATATCCCGAATTTGTGCTATTGAGGAGTCGTCTGATTTCATACATCTCCCACATGTTACGGATTCCCTGGCTGTCCGTCCTATAACTCTTCATCCAGGAAAATTGATTAATTTGTCATACAGCCAGAACTCTTCCATGGCATAATCAGGAGCTTCCCCATGTCTTGCTTCCCCTGTGGATAAGAGAATTCCCTTAAAATTTCTGCTATCATGATACAGATGATGAGTTACCAGGGAGTTCCTGCTGTTTACCAGGTTTACGGATTACGTTGGAAGGGGTGTAACCACATGATGATATTTTTTAATCACCTGGAATTCCTCAGGAAAATCAAACCTAAATCCAACCATAACACACTGTGGAAAAGTCTGGCTGCAGCTGAAATGCTGCATTTTAAAAGGGTGGTGGAATTTATTTCTTACCTATTCAAAAACGGGAGAAGGGAATTCATCCAAGCTGTGAGAAGTTCTCTCCCAACTCCAGAAAGAACCAGAATGGTATGGAGAGATCACATGATCAGAGCTGGGATGGCTTCCAGGGAAAAATTAAGGTTTGAATGTGATATTTTTTTCTTGATCAGAGCATGAGATTAAGCTGAGGCAGTAAAAGAGATGAATATTTTCTGGATTTACGTAGGTGACCCCCCGTTTTATTTAACTGAAATTTGACAGGAAGTCTGGAAACCCACAGGAGGGAATTTGGTCCTGGAATTCAGGGGGCAGCTGGTTTATGTTTCATATTCTAGAAATGCAAGGGGAAATAGGAGTTCTACTTCTACAAAATCCAAAAGCTGCTTTGTCTGTTCTGTTCTATTTCCTTAGGAAGCCGTGAATTCAGGAGAAATTTCCTTCCACAGGCATTTTTCCTCTGGGAAGGTCTTTCACCCCTCACGCCCATGCTGGATTTTAATATTCTGTGCTGCCTGTTTTCTTCCCCCAGATGAGTTGAAGTGCAGAAACACAGTTAAAATGGTGCAGTTACTCATCCTGGGCTCGAATGCAGCCTAATTATGCCACTTCCAAAATTAAGCCCTACTCTTTTAGCCTTCCTGAGTAAATACCAGCCCGAGAACCAGATTTTGCATCAACTGAGTCATCAGGAAAATTCTGATTGCAGAGCTTTTTGTTGGAAATGGGGATACAAGGAGAGGGCACAGCTGCACCTCTTGAAAAATAAATTGTTTTTTTTCAACTGGGCACCTTTGAGAGTTGGTTTATGTGATGTCCACAGGCCTAATGATAATCTAGGGGGATTGCATTCCATAGAGTGCTGGATACGCCCTGACATTAGTACTGCAGGAGCAGCTCGTTCAAGGGGTAATTTGTTGCAGTGCTTTGTGATGTAACCGCCAAAAAACTGCAGCAGAAATTTTTACAAAGAGGAGATGGGGAATAACAACTGTAATTCACAATTTGGAAGTATTTTCCTGGGAAAACCAGGGGGGTGTTTGCTGCCTTTGTTCATTTATTATTCCCTGAGCATGTGGAAGAAGACACCAGGTTATATGAAAAGGCCAAAGGTAATTCCTAGACATGAAGGGGCCATAGGTAGTAGCATTGATGTTCTAGTTTTTCATCACTCCAAGTCCACCATTCTGGTGTGGAAATACTCCACCAGCATCTGTGTTACACAGTTTTGTTATTTTTGTCCTTAATTTAAAATAGTTTTTAAAAAACCTACCTTTTAAAATTTATTTATTTTTTATTTAGTAAGTATAGCCTCACTATGTTTTACCTGCATTGCTGGACTTGAAAGTATCCTTCCTAATGAAGTATTTTTAGGATAGGATATTGTCAGATTCCCAGGAAATTGCCTGTAGAGCTCTAAGTACATGAAAAACAGCATTTTGAGGAGTGCTTATTGCATTTTATAATGATGTTGTTCCCATGGTCCTTATACTTAACTGAGGCAGGATAGACGTGGAAGCATAAAATGAATTAATTTAATTGTTCTCTCTCTTCCCTTCACATTCCTGATGTTGCTCTACCGCCCATTTTAAATACTCTTTACAAATATGTCAGATTTTTAACTGTCACAATAGATTCCACAACACTTGAGCTGTAATTAAAACTTGCTGCTGTGAAATTAAACCTGGTGGATGGATTTTTTTTATTCTGCTTCCAACAGTGTTTTTAATTTATAAATTAAAGTTTAAAATTAATTTATAAATTAAATTTTAAAATTAATTTATAAATTGAATTTATAAATTATTTTCATTTATACCACACGCTTCAATTCTATCCATAGTTTTTCCACCAGCCTTTGGAACAGGTTGACTTTCTATTTGAACGTTACTTCTTCCAAAAATTAGAGGGGATTTCTAGGAATGCTATAATCTGTGCCAGGTAGTAGGTGGTAAATTAGTAACCTTCAGTAAATATCTGACACTGCTTTTCATTACTGTGGGTCAAGGTGACTTCTGAGAGCAACATATTCTTTTTTTTTTAAATTATGATTCATGGGCTGAGTCATAAATTTGGGATGGCTTCCTGTGTTCCAGGCTCTGGAGTACTTCCAGCCATGTGAGTGTCATGTCTGCCTCAAGGCCAGAGCAAAATTACAAAGTATTTAATGCAAAGTATCATAAATACAAAGTATTTAATGACTTTTGACTCTGTTTTGAAGCACCTTCGAACTGGGAGGTTGTACTGGGGTGATATCTCTGTATTCCATGTTCCTTTTATTTTCCCTTGGCTTAGTGTAGTCTAAATCACTGTTTTTCGGTCTTCCTTGGAAGTACTTGATGAGGAAAATACTCTTCTCTCTGTGTTTCCATTTCTCCTCAATAACAGTAACAATTAGGGAAAAAAAGGAAGGATTTCCTCACTGACCATAAAATCCTTAATATTGTTGTTGTGTGGGAATTTCACTGAACTGTTGCATAACACCAGCGTGTTCTCTTCAGTGGATGGAGGGAAGCCTGGATGCCAATTTCAGTGGAAGATTTTAAAAATAACTCCTTTCTTAGGGATTTTTTTTTTTTGTCTTGCAGCCCCGGAAGAAAGAGGGATTTTTCACCAGTGCTTTGGAGCCAGTACTTTGAATCTATGGAGGATGTGGTGGTGGAAAACGACACTGGCAAGGATATATCCTTTTATTTTGCAGATTTAACTTGTCATAATCTTAGTGACTGTGGTGATATCACATGTTTATTGGGGTTTATTGGGTTTCTCTTCAGCTTTTTCATGTATTTCTTCCGTCCTCCATTATGTCCCTTGCAGGGCTTCATACTAGAACTATCCCTTTTAAGCTGTTCTGGGCAAGGCCATTGTTTCTTTAGTAATCATTCATTTAAAAGGAGTATTTCCAACAGCTCAATACCATTTTTTGCAGGGAAACACTCGGCAGGTTCCCATAATTCAAACCCTATCAGGATCAAAGATGTTAATTGATTTTTTATTAACGACTTTATAAGTACAACAGGTCAACCTCGACATCAACACTTTAATGTTGATAAGTAATTCCAAGTTTTTGGCTGAGGTGGTGATGCCATCACAGTCTTCTGGGAGTGCCAGACAGGTTTTTTTTCTGCAACTGTTTCTTTTCCACAATTAGGAAAACCAAACTTTCAGGCTATTTCTCTCCAAATACCAATTTAGTAATTACTCCTATAATTCCAGTAGCATATGATGCTTTGAAATGAGAGAATTCTCTCTCCTTGTTGTTTTGCTCAGCTTGTCATTATGGATTTGTCCAGTTGATCCCATGAATTCTTCATGCCCCAGCCCTGAAAGTGTTCCAGGCCAGGTTGGATGGGTCATGGAGCAACCTGGTCTAGTGGAAGGGATCCCTGCCCATGCCAGGGGTTGGAACTGGATGAGCTGTAAGGTCCCTTCCAACACAAAATACTCTGTGATTCCATGATGATTCCATGATTCACGATGTGCACCTTGTCTGCATTTAATGTGCAGTCCCCTGAGACCCCAATATGAAATAAAAAGCATAATAGGTCTATTTGGATAGGTTGTGCATATAAACATCCCAAATTTAAGCAAATCTTAGTTGTTTGGGGTTTTTTCTCCTCCCTTTAGAGAAGATTCAGCTTCATATGAAAGGTTGTGGCAGATGTGAACTGTGGAAGCAGCTGAATTAATGGGTGTGTTGGTGCCCTCTACTCTGCCCCAGTGACCTGTTGGAGTAATTTGGGTTGGGAGGAACCTTAAAGCTCATCCAGTTCCACCCCCTGCCATGGGCTGGGACACCTCCCACTAGCCCAGGTTGCTCCAAGCTCCATCCAACCTGGCCTTGAACACTTCCAGGGATGGGGCAGCCACAGCTTCTCTGGGCAACCTGTGCCAGGGCCTCGCCACCCTCACAGGGAAGAATTTCTTCCCAATATCCCATCTGACAGTGCCCTGTGACAGTGGTAAACCATTCCCTTTTGTCCTGTCCCTCCAAGTCCTTGTCCAAATTCCCTCTCCAGCTCCTTTGAAGCCCCTTTAGGCACTGGAAGGGATTCTGAGGTCTCCCTGGAGCCTTCTCATCTCCAGGCTGAACACCCCCAGCTCTCCCAGCCTGGTTCCAGAGCAGAGGGGTTCCAGTCCCTGTATCAGCTTAGTGGCTTTCTAGTTTTCTCTCAGTTGTTCAATTCATTGTTGTGCACAGGGGGAAAAGGGTGGGGGCAGATGATGTGGGAATTACAGGGAGGAGAAAAACTGGGCAGCCGGAAAACAACTCTTGATGCTTTAATTCAGTTACTTTCTGTCTGGGTAATGCTTGAACATAATCAGAGGGGAAAATGAGTACACAAGGGTAGAAATAAAACACTGTTGGGTATTGCAGGCTCCAAAATACATCCAAGTGACTTTGAGTAACTCTCTGGAATGCCCTTAACTGTTCATACACTTTTCGAATTTACAAAAGCGGGTTAGAGGGGCCTGTCCTGCTGCTGTTACATGGTGGAGGCCACTCTGCCCTGTCCTGGGCTGTGTTTACTGTAAGTAAAACTGCTGCTTGAGAGGATAAATGTGTGTGGAAATGTAGCTGTGTGACTGTAGATTCAGCTCTGGGAAACACAGGAAAACAATATTATAAAAAAAATAATAACAATATTATCTTTGTGTGGTTGAGGTCCTGCTGAGAAACCTCATTTGCTGCTCGAGCCACTCTCTGAAACACAGACTGAAACTCTCTGGAACAAAAGCTGAGGTGGTGCCAACCAGGAGTGGCTGTGGGGACTGACCAGGCCAGAATTCCTCCATCCCACTCATTCCCTTTGAAAAATAAGAGTTAAGGAAGAAAACTGAAGACTATAAATAAAGTAAAAATCACTTGCAGTGTGGGATGGTTATTTAGGACCTTTTTAATCCAGCAACTCTTTGAGCTCTCTGGTGTCCTTAACAGATAGTAGGATGACTTCCATGGAATTGCGAGACCTCCATGTTTTCCTTGTGCCTTTGTTCCCATTTAATACCTTTTAGCAATTTAATGAGATGTTGGTGACTTCCTCATTTCAATCTCTGCTTAAAAGGCTGCCAAGAATGACCATTTTACAGGAGTCTCTGCTCTTAAATTCCCAACAGGATTGTTGAGTGATCCTGATGATCTAACCAGAAACCATCTTATAGTATGATGGGACATACCAAAAAAATGCTTTTCCAACTGGACTGTAATTTTGGTGTCTGTAATATTTGTTAGTTTTAGCACCTGCTATAGAATTATGTCCTTCATGCATTTTGAAATGAATTTGTCCCAAGTAATCAAGTGTTAAATGTTTGGGATGAACCAGAGCTTATAAAAACCAATCCAAACCCCTCCCTCAAAATAAAAACAACACAGTTTGAGAAGCATTGAGGGCAACCATCTATAAATAAAATAACAGCCTGCAGGAGCAGTGTCTTCCTCTTTTCTCTTGCTTATTGAGCAGGGAACTTCTTGGGTGATGAGTCTGGACTTCTTATGGCCATAATACTCCAATTTGGTTAAAACTCAGGGCACTGGAAGTCCTTCCACTTTCTCACATCACACCAATGACTCTTTCCTTACTGCCTGCTAACAATAGTCTGATTTTTAGCAGCAGACCTCTGTTAAATTATTGCTATGGTGCATGAGCACCTTGCAGATGATGGTTTTGCAGTGTCTTTAGAGGCTGGAAAATATTAACTTCTGGATTCAGTGGAGTTTGGGAGAGCAACTGCTACAGCCATTTAGGAGCTGAATAACTGAACAATCAAAATAAGAGGGCTGGGTAGCTTTTGGCATTTATGTAGGTGGTTCTATTAAGAATTTCTCAGCAAATTTCCCCGTTCCTGCAGGGCTGTTATTTAAATAATCAATGATTGCTTAACACAGAGGTCTTCCTGTCAACAAAGAATACCACTTTATCTCTGTGATACCTGAAATAACTTAGTTAAATTGATCTGCCAGGGACAAATAGAGCCTACTTTACCTTAAAAAAAATTCCTCACTTGTTCCCCCTGACCTCTTTGGACTAATCAATTTTTATACATTTCAGCCTGTAAAACTCTATTGTTTGAGAGCAAATTGAACATGTGCTGCAAAGCAGCTGCTTCATCTTCCTGTCAGCCATGTAGCCAGGAGTTAATTCTGTACCATCTGGGGCTTGGAGAGGGAGGGAATTCCTTTGGTGTCCATAATCCCACTGCTGTTTCAGTTTTCAGAGGTGTTGCAGAGCTTGAATTCGTGATTGGATGAATGTTTGTAATGTTTGATGCACAGGGAAATAAATGTCCTCATTAGCAGTGGCAAGGATGGAGCTTTTGGTTTATTAAGGATAGTTTTATGGAACAGTCTTGCTTGCTCTCTGTAACACCTTGTCCAATCCAGGTTCAGCCACTTTGGTGGCAGTGAAGGGTTTTTAGGGAGTGCTTGATGTTGCTAATCCCATGCTCTCCATCCCTCTTTGCAGTCTGCAATCATTAACAGGATCCAGTGTAGGATCGTGGCTTTGGATCTCCGAGGCCATGGTAAGTCAAATAAATAAACTTGGGATCACATCAGCGTGTTACACTCTCTGTTTTTTTAAAGGTGTAGTGAATTCCTCCCGAAATGACTAAGAAAGCATTTTAAGGCATCCCAATTTTTATTCAAAAGCAGGGATGGAAAAGTGGCTTCTGCCAGGAGCTGAAACTCTCTGAACTTCTGTGCAAGGCACTGGTGGGTTTGTTCCTTCCACCAACCCCCTCCTTTGTATTTCCATGACCTATAGGTGATCTTTACCATGAGAAATAAGGGCTGTTCTTTAATTTTAAGATACATTGCAAATACAACACAGTTATGGGCAGTATTTCCAACTCATAGCGCAATAACTGTTCCTGTTAATTCTGTGTTTCTTAATTATTCATGTTCACTACATAAGGTTCGCTGTTAGTATCTGTGCCAAAAAGCTTTGTACAGTCCCTGCTCTAAGTCCTGAGAGGGCCTGAAGGTTTTCAACTTAAGTGAATTTAACTTGGGGTTGTTTTTTTCTTTTCTAGGAGAAACAAAAGTTAGGAATCCTGAAGATCTGTCTGCAGAGACTATGTCCAAGTAAGGAAGTTTATGCTCATTTCTCTTTTCACAGACCTCTTATTTTCTTTCCTTGATTGAACAATAAACTACTTGAGGACATAAAACATTCATTCAAAGAGCTGGGAGATTTCATTTAATGTGATTCTGATAGTTATCCCCTCTTTTCCTTCCTTTTTGGTACAGTTTGAAATTGTTTGAAATTACGTCTCTGCCAGCTTAGTCAGATTCCAAACTGGAGTCATTCTCGGGGCTCCCTCAGTTTGTAAACTCAGTGGCTCCACATCAGTGAGTGCTTTAAACCTACAACACTTGCTAGAGAGTTGTAATAGCAGGGGAATGCTTTCCTTGGAGATCCCTGGGGGGATTTTAGCCTGAAATCACCAGTTTGGCTCTCCCTCAGCTCCTGGAGGGAGTGTTCAGAGCGGGCCCCCTTTGGACTGGTGGCACCCCCAGAGTCTGGGTCACAGACTGAGATTTTTCAAGCACAGAGAGGGTTGCTTTTTCCAACTACCACGACCTGCTTTGGTATGCAAATCCCCCTCTTGACAAAGCTGTAAGAAAAGCAAATACCCACTGTAAAGCACAGTATGATCTGCCCATGTTTAGTACAAAGAGACTCTTTGCTACCACTACAGTTAAATCACGAAGGATTTTGTAACCTTCCCATGGACAAATCCACTTGGTTTGTTGTGGGGAGGCCATGTGTGAAATGAATTCTGACTTCCATTGTGTACCTTATTCCTGCTGTTTATGCCTTGTCAGGCCCTGATGTGTTACTGTCCTGAGGACATGCCGGATGAAATAATTAGAATGTTTTAGATCTGGAGCAGCACCACTGTGTGGGGAAAACAAGTCCCTTTTGTTTTTAAACCTTTCCCTCCTCTTAGCAATGAATTTGAAAGTTAATCCTAAATGTCTTTTAAACAGGAGCCTTAAATTGGTGCTGGCTTTATGCTTACTCTTTTAAATCAAATCCTCAAGCAATATTCTCTAGCAGAGCTAACAAGCCAGTCAACCTATTTTTTCCCTTCTTTTCTGTTTTCAGTACTGCTCAGTGCTTAGGTTCTTTGGAATGGTTATAGTCAGGAAAGAAACTGGGATGTCTTTAAACTACAGTGCTCTTCAGTAGATTTCAGCCCTTAGCTCTGCTGCTGTTTTGGGGGTTGAGGATCACATCATCCAGCTTTCCCATACTGGGAAAATGTCAAGAAGTTGCAGCTTCAGTTTAAGAAGGTTCCTTATGGAAAAGATGGGGAAATTGCCCCTTGCCTTGTGATATGTGTGCTTGTAGAGAGTCAGTCTTTTTGCTCATGCCCAATGTTGTTCATCTTCGCCTTGGTCAGTTGGGTCAGTTATTTTCTCCCTCTAATTCCAAACAGTTCTTTCAGAACAATGAATTTCTTGCTCTATGCTTCCATGCAAGAGGATTTGAAAGCTTTTTCTCACCTTTTCTTTAACATTCCCACCAGCAAATGTCAACCTAAAATGATTTCCTTGGGGAATCACAAAATTTGGGTTGAGAGGAACCTTAAAGCTTATCTCCTCGTGGGTAGGGACACCTTCCAGTGGAGTGGGTTGCTCAAATTTCTTTTAAATGTGGGTATCTTTTAAATGGGTATCTTCTAAATGAGAACTTTCTGTTAATAATAACGGAAATTACATGGATGTTCAGGAAAGCATTGGCTTGAAGGATTTCCTTTACTGATACTGAGATGAAGCAGTGACAGGAGAATAAAATTGTTCCCTGTGGGTTAAAAGACATTTTGAAGCCAGAAATCTCTCTGGGATTGGTACTTTCTCCTCGTGTAGAGGTGGAGATGCCAACCCTGGTTTGCTCTCCCTCTGGCAGAGACGTTGGGAATGTGGTGGAAGCTCTGTATGGGGACCTTCCCCCCCCCATCATGCTGATAGGGCACAGCATGGGGGGGGCCATTGCGGTGCACACGGCGGTCGCAAACCTGGTGCCGAGTCTGCTGGGGCTGTGCATGATCGATGTCGTGGAAGGTGAGTGTGGGTTCCCTCAGATGGCCTTCCACCCCTTTGGGTGGGCTTACCCCTTCTACTTTTTCTTTTAGCCCCAAATCCCCTGGATACAGAAAGTTTTGCCCAGTTTTAAAACCAATTCCATCCTCCTAAAAAATCTTGCCCACACAAAAATCTTTCCTGTGTGACCCTCCCTTCTCCTCCCTTCTTCTCCCTTCTCCTTTTCCCTTGTTTGCTTTTTTTCCTGCTAATTGCTTTGAAATACTTTCTTTTTAGTGGGGAAAAGAGTGGCTTTTCCTATAATGCCTGGTGCTAATTAATGTTTCCTTCTTATCTTACCATATAAATGTCCTACCTTTTCAAATACTAATTTTCCACTAATGACCATTGGCTTAAAAACACTGTACTTTCCTTAACAACATTAAATCGCCGGTGAGCTCCATGTCTCTTTGAAGGTGTTGCAGCCAGTTCTGTATAAAGGGATATGGCAATGATTTCATCAGGTGCCATAAAGCCATAATACTTGCTTTTAGGAACAGCCATGGATGCATTGAACAGCATGCAGAACTTCCTGAGAAGTCGTCCCAAAACTTTCAAGTCACTTGAAAATGCCATTGAGTGGAGGTAAGGGATGGATTAGTCTCTAAAATAACTTGTCTTCCCTCTTTCCCCACCAGCACTTTTCCCACATGAATTTTAAAGTCACAGTTACGGGGGGGGGGGAGGGTGTTGAAGTTGACATTTTGCACGAGCCACTCCAAATTCCTTCTGAGAACAGGGTTTGGGAATGGTTTGGGGAAATCTTGAACTATGCAGTGATTTTGCTCCTGTTTCTGGGCCTGCTGGTTCCTGAATCTCTTCAGTAAATATTTCTCTCTTATTATTTTTTTCTAGTGTAAAAAGTGGACAAATAAGAAATCTTGAATCTGCCAGAGTTTCTATGGTCGGTCAAGTCAAACAGTAGGTTGCTTTTGGTTTATTTTATTTTATTTTTTTTAGAGCTCTTAAAGTCATCTAGTCTGTTTTACAATATTTGCTACATGAGTGCACTTGAAAGGGAAAATTTCTTTGAGCAAAACTCAAAAAGATTTAAAAGAAATCCACTGTGTTTTAAAAAGTTTAACTGTTGTGTGTTCCTTGGTTTTCCTGCCTTTCTGCACACCTTAAGAAATAAGTGTTATCTGAGGAGTGATCTGAGGTGGGTTTGGGAATGGATCTGAGTAACCTTCTTGTGGCACTTGAATCCTTGATATTCCTGAAGCCTTTACAAATGTCTCACACTCCATTAAGAAAAGCTTAAGTTGATTTTTGACAACTTCTGCCTCATCTAAGGAGCTGTTGGCATTTCTGTTTGCACAGGGATACATCTGCTGCACATTCACTCAATCCCAGTCTTTCATCCACAGCTCCTTCTAAACTTGAAGGGGTTTTTTTTCCCCCAGTACCTGAGAAATTCCTGAACACTTTAAATTCAATTCTGGGTGGTTTTTTGGCTTGGAGTTTTTTCTTTTGGCAAGGAATCAGTTTCTGGGTTTATTTTCACAGGTGTGAAGGGGCTGCCAGTCCTGAATGTCCTAAAGCCATAGTGGAAGGAATTATTGAAGAAGAGGAGGAGGAAGAGGATGAGGATGAGGAAGGAGGAGGCTCTGTCAACAAAAGGAAGAAAGAAGATGACACAGAGGTGGGGAGTTTCTTGCTTTGTTTTCACTTTCCCCTGCAAGAGTAGGCACCAGTAATTATCCAAATCGTTCTGATTTGAAAAGGAGCAACTCCAGAGATGGAAAACTCCAAGTCTGAACGTTCAAACAATTTATGAGCTATTTGCGTTAGTAAAAAAATAGCAAATTGGTTACCCTGAGTCCCTCACCCTTGTCTTGAAGGCTCTTCTGCCCTTGGTGTAGCTCTTGCTGACTTTTTTGTTCCCTACTCATGTAGTTGGACTGTGATTTGGAAAGAAATTTGGAGGAGGGAGGGTCATCCCCTGGACATGTGTGATCCACCAGAGGGAGCCAGTATTTTTATGTTTATTTGTATATATGTGCACTTCCAGGTGGCTTCCTGAGTTCATTTTCTTCCTGCTGTTTTCCTGATCACTAATGCAGAACTCTCTCTCCTCCCTGCAGACAAAGAAGGAACATTTATACACGTGGCGGATTGAACTGGCTAAAACAGAAAAGTACTGGGATGGCTGGTTCAGGGGTTTATCCAACCTCTTCCTGAGCTGTCCCACTCCTAAGCTTTTGCTTTTAGCTGGTACGTGTCTCTCCCAGTCCTGTGTAGGTGTTCAGTGACATCCCACTTGTATTTTAGAGAATAGGGTCAACATTTGGCTGCTGTGTTTCTCTGGGAATAGCAAACCTGCCTCTTCCACCTTGGCTTTTCCATGTCTTTTGAAATACTGTGGTGTGATTTGAACTTCTCAACTGAAAGTCAAATACAGCTATAAGCCCTTTTTGTACCTTAGTAGGAAGTAAAGTGTGTAACCAAGATAAATCTCCCTTGAAGTTTAGGGAGGGATGTGCTCTTGGATTTTTTGGCTGTGTTTCTTTCCTGTCACTTCACTCTCTAGAGGTGCAGCAGTGAAATGTCCTCATGGTGGGTGGCAGACGTGTTTATTTTGTGTTTTTCAAGCTAATGTCTCTTTCAAAATGCAGTGGTGTTCTCTCTGGCGTTTCTCCAATACATCTGTTTATTTGATTGTAGGTGTTGACAGACTGGATAAAGATCTGACCATTGGGCAGATGCAAGGTAAATACTTAATATCGTTACTCCAGCCTTAGTGTAATGCTGTTTTTGGAGGACAGCTTGTTGCTATGGGTACAGTCTATATCCAAACAAATGTGCATTAAAGAATTAGCCCATCCCAAAGTGTTCTCTAACTCTTGTGTTCGAGGAAAGGTGGGGAAGTTGAGGAGGAAGAGGCTGAATTAAAAGCTGTGAAGGGCTGTTGCCCTGGATTTTGTTCAGTCCAGTGTTCAGTGTTCCAGCAGTGGAGCTCCTACATTTCTCTCGGATCACATTGCCTGTGAGGGCTTCTTTCTAGTCCATTTTTCCCCCTTTCTAGCTATATTCCTGATATTCCTATGCAGCACACCTGCATCTAACATTGTCCTGTCTCCTGGTGTTTCTGGCAGACATCAGAGCAAGATTAAGCATCTTCATTAATGTTTTGGGATTTGGGCTGGTTTTTTCCCCCATCCCAGCTTTCCAAAGCAACTAGTACTGGAAAATAGTATTGGATAGCAGGATAAACGTTACCGTAAGGTAGATTTATAACAGTTCCAACTCTGAAAGGAGTTGCATTGAGAGGCTCTGAGCAGTTTAGCTTCATTTTACTCATGGGAACCTGCTCTAGATACACCTGGAGAATGTGAGTTATGCAGCTGATCCGTGTTTTCTTTGGAGACCATCTCCTGTTTGTGTTGTACAGTTTGCCCAGACTTCCATGCCATCCCTGGTCCCTCTTGCCAGATGCATTTAGTGAGATTTCTTGGTAAAGAATGTGAGATCCATGTGCTGACTCTTGATTCACAGGAAAGTTCCAGATGCAGGTCCTCCCACAGTGTGGCCATGCAGTCCATGAAGATGCTCCAGACAAGGTGAGCCCCACCATGGGATTGAAGCTACACTGTCTTCCCAGCTTAAATGCAAACGGGATCTGTTCTTTACCATGGAGCAGAGATTATGATTCGGGGGGGGGGGGGGGCGGGTTTGGCACCACAACCGGCTTTTCACAAACAGCTTGGATTTCGAAGCTGGCTGGAAAGCTCGGGCTGAGATGTTACATGCTTTGGGATGTACCTAATTCTTCCCAGTGCGGATTTCTCATCCCGGCCTTTCCTCATGCAGTTCCCCACTATCCCTTGCACCAAGCTGCAGCTTTAGGGTTTGTTCTGTGTTCTGTTGAACTGAGTGGCTCATATTTTCCAAATGGAAACCAAATGTTCCTGAAACAGCTTTCAGACTGACAGAGCAGTGCTGCTTCTGGGCACTGCTGGAACTAATGTCCACATAGAAGCAGGAATGTGGTTGGGAACATGTCTGTTTTAAAGCTCTGACAGCTGTGAGTGTAAAACTCAGCCTTTCTGTGCTTCATTTTGCAGTCTGAAATAGGTATTTTTATCTAAACATACTGATGGGATATTGGGAAGAAATGCTTCCCTGTGAGAGTGGCGAGGCCCTGGCACAGGTTGCCCAGAGAAGCTGTGGCTGCTCCATCCCTGGAAGTGTTCATGGCCAGGTTGGATGGAGCTTGGAGCAACCTGGTCTAGTGGAAGGTGTCCCTGCCCATGGAACTGGATGGACTTTAAGGTCCTTTCCAACCAAAGCCATTCCAGTATTGCTGCTGTCAGGTTATTGCCTTGCTTTACTCTTTATAGGAGTAACTTGCATTGTGGTTTTACCAGACCTTGTTTTAAGAATTACTGAAAAGGGTGAAGAAAAAGTTTGGTCAGTTCTTGATTGTGAGATCAGTGTCAGTCAAGGTGGAAGCATTTTACATATATATATGTATGTATATCTATGTGTATATTTATACATATAAGCATGTTGTACAGAGCTCTTGTTTTAAAGGAACAAGCTTGACTCAGCAAGAGACCTCTAAGGACACGAACTGTTGTTGGGAATGCTCCAGGTTTGGAAAATTGCCTGAATTTCTTGTTCTCATTGTGCCCCTTTAAATCCTGCCCCATTTTTTCCCCCTTCCTTCAGGTTGCTGAAGCTGTTGCAACATTTCTGATCCGTCACAGGTTTACAGAGCCCATCGGAGGATTCCAGTGGTAAGGATTCATGGAAGCTGGAGCTGTGCTGCCCTTGAGCAGAACTTTTGCTCCTGCTGCCAGTTTGGCTGTCAAGGTGGGATGTTGGAATTTTGGCATAATGCTAAAAACCACAGGTAAACAAACAGCTCTGAGTCACAGCCATTAATGCATTTGATGTTTATGTGTTCCCTCTGAATTTCTCATGTGCTAGTTTCTCATGTCCCTCTGTATTTCTCCCCCTTGGAGAGGAGGAGCAAAGCTGATTCCTTTCTTTATAACCTTCCAGGCAAGGAAAATGACAAATTTTATGGCATTTAGCTTAAATAATATTTTATTTAAGTAATCAAGGCCTTGCAAACAACTTCCATCACACTACTTTGGCTAAGAAATACTGATGAGATGAGGCAGGTAAAGCCATGTGCTTCACTTTCCAGACTTTCTATACTTATCCCATGTATTTTCCTATCAAAATGAACTATGGAAGCCAGGCCTATGTGATCAGCAGTGAAAGGACGGTGTGACTGATAAGGTTGAGTGGAAAAACTCCCAAAGTCTTAGTTAAACCTCACAGAAGGTGTTTTAGGATCATATTTCAGGTGAGTTGTACAATCAGCCTGTTTCTTAAGTAATCCTGAGAAGTCTTCCTGCTTTTAGCTAAGAATTTCCCAACAAAAGCTGGAAGCCCCAAAATGTATGACACTGGACTAGCAATGCTAAAGAGTTATTGCTGAATAACCTATTCCTTTTTTTCCCCCTTTATCCTGTGCCCTTGGGGATGAAACAGTAGGAATGCAGGACTTGGAGCTGCATATTTTAAGTCCAATGAAAGAATATAGTGTAGGTTGATGGGAGAGAGGAAGACCAAAGGACTTTGCAGCTAATTTTAGGGTATTGCAGAATCTGCAGAGAATACTTGTATTTTAATATGGGATCTTTCTTCTACTCTCTTTTTTTCCTCCTAGTGTGTTTCCTGCTTGTTAATATCCTGGTGTTCTCCAGCACTGATTCCTGTTGTAAATAAACTGCACCAGAGGCCACTGTGATGTATCCATATGCTCTCATCTCCCAGTCCAGCAGCAGTGGGAAGTTGGTGTGAGATTCATCCCCTAGAACTAGTTCTCCAGTCTAAATTCTTAGGGACTTCCTTGCTGGGAAGCAGCTTCTACTGAAGACCACGAAAAGCTCTTCAGGCCCTTGGAAGTGGGATCCTCCTCTCTGCTGCCACAAGGAAAGACCTTCTGGAATCCCAAGTAATCAATCAGACCAATCTCCATCAATTCTCAGGCTTTCTTGGACCCAACTGCAGAAGGGCCATGGACAGTCCAGATCCACCAAAGGCTTTGCAGCACAGCCAAAGGCTTCGGGATTTCTCTGTGGAATCATCTTGGAAGTGCCCCTTAGGTTTGGGTTTTATATGTACACATTTTCTTTCCCCCAAAGCTGATGAGGAATTGGCTTTTTTGAGAGCTCAGGTTTCATCTCACCAACACCAGCTTTAGCAGTTAATGTGTGGGAAGAGCCTAAAGGACACTTTCCTGGGAAAAGTTGGATGGGATTGTAACTCAAAAAGGTGAGGGGGAGCCGTGAGCTCCATTTCAGTCCTGCAGTTTTCTTAGTACTTGTTTCAAGTCCTTTCTGGGAAGAATAGCCTGGATAACTCAGTCTACTGCAGACACATCCCAAGAAGGGGACGCTGGGCCTGTGCTAATGGGGAAGACCCAAGAGCAGCAGGAACAACATGGCCAAAAGGCTGTTCCCGGCCCCTGGCACGTGTTTGTGCTTTCCTTCTTATAGCTGCCACACACAGCTAAGCATTGCTCAGCATCGTTGGAATGGCTGTAGGTGAAACCCTGGAAGAGCTGCTCCCCCCAGAATCAGAAGAAGAACCTTGTTTCCATTGTCACTTCCTGGATTATTTTGCTGCCTGCCCTCCAGAATTCCGTATACACAGAGAGCTTTTCTTCAGGGATAAATTATCCCTAGACAGAATCACTTGTGAGTGTAAGAGCAGACATGTTTTGGAGCAGTTTTCCTTGATATTTTCCCAGTGGATATCTGAAATCCCTTTTTTCCTGCCTGGTCTCCATCACCCTTTGCTGCTGTAGGATGATTTTTGTGTTTTGGGGGCTGCCATTTGCATCCCTGTGTATATCCCATGACAAGAGCCTTGAGGAATTCTTGGCATTTGAGAGAGGTGCAGGTGGGGAAAAGGGTTTAACTTTGAACCTGGTGGAAATCCACTCATGTCTGATTCACTGGGCACAGCAGTGCTGGCCTTGCTCCTGACACATCAGGGTGGGAAATGCCTGGGTTAGGGACAGGAAAAGCTCATTCCAGAGAGCTCTCCTCCCTCCTGGCACTGTGGCCATCAGGTGATTAAAAGAAATTGCTGGTTCCCAGCACTTCCCTCTATAAGTCACCATGTGAATTATTGCATTAATTTCCTGTGGCCATGATGTGCACCCTGTTCCTTATGGATTCAATGGATCTTCAATAACTGAGACGCAAAATAACACCTTCCCCAGACATATCCTGAAAATTGGCAAAATTCTCTTTTCCAGGTGACTCCTTTGTTCAAATTGTTCGGGATTAAATAATACAGTGTGTGTATCCAGAGTCTCACTTCCTGGGGTAATTAAGCCTGTGATGATAATCCTCAGTGATCCTGGTGAATTCGCATTCCTCCTTTGGAAGTTAACTTGGAGAATCCAAGGGATTCCTCGCATTATCTCTTTCATTTATGAGATCTGAAAAATAAATCCCAGCCACACAGAACACTCTGTGGAAAGCAGACCGGTTCTGTTTTCTCTACAGGCACCACTGGAAAAAGGATGACTTTTGGAATCCTGTTGATGAGGTCTGTGTGGCCCATGGGGCCTGTTTGGCCTGTAGGGCCTGTGCGGCCTTTGAAGCCTATGGGGCATATGGGGTCTGTGGGGCCTGTGTAACCTATGGGGCCCGTGTGGCCTTTGAAGTCTGGGGCATATGTAGTCTAGGGGGCCTATATGGCCCTATGGGGCACATGAGGCCTGTGGGGCCTTTGTGGCCTCTGGGGCCATAGGATTCTGTTTTGTTGTGTAACATTTGAGAGGTGAGTGAGAAGAAAATAAATGTTTCAACAGCCTATTTAATGGTGCGTTGCTCTGTGCTGAGCTCCCAGCCTTGCCTTGCCTGGAATAGGTGGGAATAGTTCAGGGACTGATGCTGGATTTGAAAAAAAAAAAAAAAACACAACAAAAAAAGGGATTCCAGAGACAGCAGCAGTGTGGGAGTGGGTGGAGGAGAAATTCCTTTCGGTTCTGTCAAGCCATGTACATTTTTGAGACTGTACTTTTGTCTGAGAAGTATTAATGCTCCTGCTGCAGTTTCCAGGGAGCTACAGGCTGGGCTAAATGGGATTTAGGTGAGGGATAGCACAGGCTGTGAGAAAAGGGACTGCAGAGAGAAGGAATATCCTGTTCAGCTCACGAAAAACAGGGGCACAGAGTGAATTGCCCCCAAACTCCCAGCTTTTCACTGCAGCCTTTGGATTATTTAGAAATCACACTTGCTTTTGTTGCATTTTGTTGCAGATGTTGGATTGAAGGTCAGTGGAAACTTTCCCAGTGGAAGATCCCAAGGCTTGGCAGGAGCATGAGGTGTAGTTTGGGAGGCTGATTTGTCACAGGCTTTGCTTTAATTTAATAAATAAATTAAATAAATAAATGAAAAAATGAGGCCTAGGATGGGTTTTGCCAGATTATACGCACCAGAAAAAGCCATCAGTGACTGGAGGGAGCACTGGGATTGTTGGAAAAAGATTATTTCCTCTGTTGCTAAAGCGCACGGTCTTGCTTTGAATAAACCGACCCTTGAACGAGGAATGAAAACTCAGGCCTGGGGTTTTCCACATGGAATTCTCCCATCACGCTGTGACAGGGCATTTGCAGAGGTAATGCATTTATGGGCAAAGTTGTTATTTTTCCCTTTTTTGGCCACAGAAAAGCCTGGAAAACCTGAGGAAGCCTGTTCCAGCCAGAGTCATGCATTGCAGGGCAACACAAACATTGGAAAATCCCCCCCCCAGGAGGGTGGATTAGATATTAGGAAGAAGTTCATTTACAATTGTGGCCCTGGCTCTGGTTTTCCAGAGAGGTTGTCGATTTCCCCATCCCTGGAAGAGTTCAAGGCCAGGTTGGATGACGCTTGGAGCAATATGGTCTAGTGGGAGAGAGTTGGAATTGGATGAGCTTTATGGTTCCTCTCAACCCAAATTACTTTGATTCAGTAGCTTCGGTACTGCCATTTGTCCTCCCCTCCACTATTCCCTTTTCTCTTGGGAGCAGAAAGGCCTGGGAAAAGAGCCTGGCAACCAGTGATTCACTGGTTTGAACTGGTGCTCCATGCTCTTGGAAATCTAGACCTGGATCTTCAGCCGAGGTCAAAAAATAGAGTTTCTGGGTTGTCCCTTCCAAGAAATCCTGGCCCTGGTGCATCTAGTACCCATCTCACAGCCTGGAAGTGCCCTTTATGTTGCCCAATCTTGCATCCCTTGGTTGTGTCATCTGTAGTGACCCATCTGATGGCACCATGTCCGTAAGGCATCCCAAAACAGCGGGATAGGGATAGGTGTTTGATCCAAGCTTTGCTGCGGGTGCTTGGTCGGTTGTGGCTGAGCATTCCCAGTCTGGCAGGGTGACCTTTTGCCTTGTGCTGCTATTCCCAGATGGAAAATGTGTGTGTGTGTGTGCATGTGTGTGTGTGTGAGTTCTCCAGAGACCGCGCGCCATGTCCCGTGTCAGCCACATCCTGTTCCTGTCTTGTTCCGTGTCCGTTTCCCTCGCCTACAAATAAAGCATTTGTGAAAAGCCTGGAGTAGGAATTCCTGCTTTCCCTTCCGCTGTGGTACTTGGGCTCCTCAGAGAAGCCAGTGGAGCAGGGGTGTTGATCCAGCTGTTCCTGTGCCATCCCCAAGCCTTGGGTTTTTCTGGTGACTCATGGAAGCCTCTTGTCATCCAAAATGCTCCTCCATCCCTTCTCTGCACTCTAATTTTGGGGAAAGTGGGGAATTTAGCACCAGCTTTTGCTTTTCCCACTCTTTTCCATGACCAAGTCCCACGTGTACAGAAACATCTGGAAGTAATAAACCACGGCCCTCGGGCTGCTGAGTAACCTGTGCTCTGTCCAACCATCTCTGAGTCCTGGCGTGGTTGTTCCTGTTTGAAAAAGCAGGAATTTGGGGAAAATGGAAATCCTTCAGTCTGTTTTCACATTCAGGCAGGTTTAACAGACCCCCAAAGGGCTCCTGGAGCCTCTTCCCAGTGCTCCAGCTCCTGCTGTCCTGCCTGAACACTGCTCACAGCTCCCCTCCACCCCTGCGTGCCTATGGAAGGGTTAATCCAGGGCTGGATAGCGGCCAAGGAGTGATAAATGCACATTTTTTAACCAAAAGTGAGCAGGAGAGCCCTTGGGAGAGGTCTGCCTGCTGTTTCCATCCCCCTTCAGTACTTTTATCCTTTTTTCTTCCAGTTAGGAAAGGGCCTGAGAGGTGACCACTGGGGATCCCAGAGGATTTGAATCTCATCCAAATGTTCCTAGGTGAGGCTGGATGGACACAGTTTCTGTGCCAGTGGTGTCCTCCAGCTCGACCCTCACTTCATCGGGTTGTTTCCCTGGGAAGTGCCTGAGGGGATCAGCTGGGAGCTCCTGCCCGATCTCCAGGCACTGCTGGAAATCCCGGCTGCCTCTGCTTGGCCTTCCAGTCACGGAGGAGCTGCGGTTGCAGCAGAAAGGGAATGTGTCTGCGGGCAGGCGGGGGGCCAGGAGGGCTGGAAGGAGCTGCCATCTCTCTGAGACTGGATTTTGGCATCCTAAAACATGGATGGGAGCACAGGGATTGAGCTTTTGGCACCCCAGAACAGAGCTGGGATCCCCGAGACTGGATTTTGGCACCTCAAAGCACGGACGGGAGCTCTGAAAGTGAGGTTTTGACACCCCAAAACAGAGCTGATATCCTTGAGACTTGATTCTGGCATCTCAAAACACAGATGGGAGCCCCAGGGTTAGGGTTTGTCATCCCAAAATAGAGCTGGGATCCCTGAGACTGGATTTTGACATCCCAAAACAGCTCTGGGAGCCCCAGGACTAGGTTTGCCACCCCAAAAGAGACTCCAGTTTAGTGCCCTTTCACTTTATTTCCACACAATTCAGTCGTGGCTGAGCAAGTGACACCCCCCTCCCCCTCACCCCGATCACCCCCCACTGTGCTTCCACCCCCTTCCCTCCCTTCCTCCCTCCCTCCCTCTCTTGCTCCAGCCTCGGGAACATGCTGTGCTGGGATGGCTTTGCCACATCCATGATCCCATGACGGCTCAGTCCCACGGGTCGGCACCACATGGCCTCCGAAACTCTTGCCCGTGCTCGTGGATCCACTTATTCGCCACTAGAAGGGACAAGGACATAGATCCTGGTCTGTCCCTGACCCTCCGCATCCTTCTCCAACTCTGTGCTGATATTGGGGACCTTTTTCCCTGTAATCCAGGATTTTTGTGTGTTCCCTGCCCATCCAACCCTGTGTCACCCAGGTGACACCCAGCAGTGTCTCTCACCCCACTTGTCCCCAGCCAGGACAGGGCAGCCGGCGTGGAGAGTGTCACCATCACCCTTCCCATTCCTCCGCAGGTTCCACCAGAAAAGAGCAGCATTCTGAGGAGCAGAGACTGGATTTTGGCACCCTAAAGCAGAGCTGGGATCCCTGAGACTGGATTTTGGCATCCCAAAACACAGGTGAGAGCTCCAGAGTTAGGGTTTGGCACCCCAAAGCAGAGCTGGGAACTGCAGAATTTGACACCCCTCAAAGGGAGCCAGAGCCCAGGGCTGAGTTTTGGCACCTCAAAACAGGGCTGGGATCCCTGGGATTGGGGTTTGGCACCCCAAAATAGATTGAGGAGCCTTGGCATTGAGATTTGTCACCCCAAAACAGAGCTGGGAGCTGTGGGATCAGGGTTTGACACCCTCCAAAGGGAGCCAGGAGCCAAGGCTGGATTTTGGCACCCCAGAACAGGGCTGGGATCGTTGGGGTTTGTCACCCCAAAACAGCGCTGGCATCCCTGAAACCGGATTCTGACATCCCAAAACAATGCTGGGAGTTACAGGGTTAGGGTTTGTCACCCCAAAACAGAGCTGGGATCCCAGAGAATGGATTTTGGCATCCCAAAACACACATGGGAGATTTGAGGTTGAGGTTGGTCACCCCAGAACAGGGCTAGGAGCCCTAGGATTGGGATTTGGCATCAGAACAGGCTCAAGCACAATTCCCTGCAAGAGCTGACATCCAGGGAGCAGCATCCCCCCTTCCCTGCTCCTGGGGGTTCAGTGGGTCCCCCTCACCTTGACCACAGGCACGCTGAAGTTGGCGTAGATGAAGGCGGTGGAGCCCCCAGCCTCCACTGCACTCAGCTGGAAAAGGAGCAAAAACAGAAGCCATGGTTGTCCCTCTTCCCAAGATCCAGCTGCTGTGCACAGGGAAACTGAGGCACGACTCCTCCCTCAGTCCCCAACTGCATTTCCCTCGCTTTGTCACAGCACAGGCTCTGAAATACTCCACAGACATTGGCATTTAACACCCCACTGCAGCGTTTGAGGGCTGCCCTTGCCCATCTCACACCCCGTTCACTCTGAAAACCCTACTGTGACTGTGTCAGGGCTGTGTCTCCAGGGGTGGCAATGAGGGAGGACTCACATAGATCATGACTGTGGCGATCCTGTTGCCCGACTTCATTCTGTAAAGGGGGCTCTTCCTGGACTGCTCCAAGAGTGAGAAGGTGGGAATGGTCAGTCCCGTGGGAATGGTCAGTCCTGTGCTGATGCAGCTCAGCCCAGAGGCACCTCATGGCCCAGCAGCTTCAAGCTGCTACCCCTCCCTGGGAAATCCCTCCCTCTCCCTTCTTTTCTCTCCCTCCTTCCTTCCCTCTTCCCTCACCTCCTTCCTCCCTCCCCCTCCTTCCCAGGCACCCACCCAGGGATCACCATCCTGGGACCACCCACCCTGCCAGGGCCCATCTCCAGGAACATCTGAAGGACCACCCCAGGGTTCACCTCCAGGAACCACCCCACGGTCCACCTTCAGGAACATCTGAGGAATCACCCCAAAGACCACCCTCAGGGTCCATCTCCAGGAACACGAGGGACCACTCCAGAGCCCACCCCATGGACCACCTCCAGGAACATCCCAGAGGCCACCCCAGGAGCACTCCAAAGAGCACCCCAAGAACACCACAGGAACATCACCCCATGGCCCACCCATGGCCCTCCCCATGGTCCACCCAGGCAGCTCCCTGACCGTGGCATGGTCGAAGTGTGGCTCATAGTGGCCTCCCAGCCCATAGTTGACCACTTGCAGGTACTCGGCATAGGGTGGCCGCAGGTCCAGGCCGGTGACGGCAGCGATGCGCCGATCCAAGGCCCTCACCACGGGGTCAGCCGTGTCCTTCAGCCACGCACTGCGGGACCACCACACCTTCAGCCCCCGAATTCAGGCTGGGCTTAACACTTTCACTGCTGGAGGCACCAGGCCTGCCCAGCATGGCTTCACTGACACCTCGGCGGTGGCCACAGTGGTCCCACTGGCTGTTGGACAAGGTGGGGGGTGACTCCCACCTCTGGCTTATCCGGTACTCGGCTTTCTGCTGCTTCTCCCCAGAGGCGACCACGGATCTCTGCAGCTGCAGGACAAATGGTGGAGGGTTGCTGCACATGGGGACCCTCACACTGAGCAGAGACCCCAGTCAGGATCGAAGTTGGTGCCTACCAGTGGTTGCCAAATATCCCCACCCCAAGGCGTCCTACAGATCCAACACAGCTGGGCGTCACCAAGTCAAGCTTGGTTAGGAAGTGGTTCAGGTGCACGTGTGAACTTGGTTTCTCCCAAGAAAATCTTTTGTGGGGCTCATAATCCCAAGGGTCTCATAGAATCACAGACTGGTTTGGGTTGGAAGGGACCTTAAAGATCACCCAGTTCCATACCCCCCTCCATGGGCAGGGACACCTTCCACTAGATCACATTGCTCCAAGTCCTGTCCAGCCTGGACTTGCTGGAGAAGGCTTTGGCTAAGCTTTGCCTTAAAACCCCTCCTATCTCTGCATTCAACTCTCTTGACACCCTCCTCCAGGAAAGAGATATCCCTGGGGACAGAGACGGCTCACCCAGGGCCCTGCCAACCACTTGATGGTCTCAGCCTCAGCATCGCTGATGAAGTCATGGTACAGAGCCACATAGGGTCGGATCCGGACCATCTCCTTCTTAGCAGGCTGGAGGAGGAGGTAGGGACTGCTGTTTGTCTCATAGGAGCAGCCAAGCTGCAGGAGCTGCTCTGGGGCAGGCTGGGAAGAAAGAGGACAAAGGAGAGCATAAGGGGTGGGGGGAGACAGTGGTTGGGGGATGACCACGGCACTCCCTGCTAGCCCCACCTGCCCCCTGGGGCGCTGGCACAGCTCCTCGTAGGCGTCCCGGCTCTGCAGGCGGGTGCTGTTGGGGCGTTTCAGGGGTCTGGCGCTCACCCCTGTCCCCATCTCCAGCAGCTTCTCATACTTGGCCACATTCTTTGTCACCCTTTGGTTACTGGGATCTGGCAGAGAGGTGGTGTCACCCAAAATGCCATGTCCCCATCACCACCCTTCCCTGGGGAACTGCCCCACGTGGGGGCGAGAAATGGGGTGAAGAAGGCTGTTGCCACGCAGAGCTGATGGGGGCATCCCAAAACCTCTCCCCTCATCCTTCTGCAGCCAAGGTTGTCCCACATACCGTAGTGGAGAAACTCCCTGGAGAGGCTCAAGGCATGGGAGATGTTTCCAGCCTGGATGGGGGAGTGGAGAGGCCATGAGCATCCCCTCTCTGTGGTTTGGCTCTATGGACACTGTGGGGATGGGGGTGGGGCTTGTGGCTGTACCATGAAGTAGGAGAAGGCGAGGTGGTCCAGAGCATCCTCCAGGCTGCTCCGGTCCTCTGGGTTCCAGCTGCCATAGGAGAGGCGGAAGAGGCTGACGGCCTCCTCCAGCCACGCGATGGAGTGGTAATAGTCACCTGTGTCATAGGCTACCTGTAAGGCAACACATCACCTGGACCTGCCAGCTGGGCCATCCTGGCCTGCATCCCATCCTTTTCCCATCCCATCCCCTTCTCTACCATCCCACCACCTCCCCACCCTCATCCCATCCTGACACATCCCATCCCATCCCATCCCATCCCATCCCATCCCATCCCATCCCATCCCATCCCATCCCATCCCATCCCCTTCTTATCCCATCTATTCCTATCACCATCTTCATCCTAATCTCAACCCTATCCCCTTCCACCCTTGCCTTACCTTGTCCCCTCCCATCCCATTCTATCCCCTCCCAGTACACCCATCCATCCTGTCCCATTACATCCTTTCACTTTCCTATTCCCATCTCCATCCCCATTCCCTCCCACATCATCCCCATCCTGTACCATCCCTATCCCCATCTCCATTCCCATCCATCCTGCTCATCTCCATCTCCCTTTCCATCTCAGTCTCCATCCCATCTGCACCTGCACCTCCATCTCTTCCCATGCGAAGAAAATGCAATGTCTATCCCTATGGAAGCAATGTCCTGGGCTGGAAAAGCTTTGTGGTGGATGCCAGGGCTTGCACTCACCTTTCCCACGTGGAAGCAGTCATCGGCGGAGAGGGAGACGCGCCGGCCGGGGCTGTAGAGGGGCGGGTGGTTGGTGCCGGATCTCTGGAAGACGCCGTTGGCCAAGCCCTTGACACTGAGGGCGTAGACATCCTGCAGCCGCATCAGTGCCCAGGCTGCTCCATCCAGGTCCTCGGCTCCAGGCAGCTCCTGCTCCACCTCCCTGAGACCAGCATGGAGTACTGCAGGGTGGGAACGAGGTGCAGGGGGGAATCAATGAGGTTTTGGGGTGTAATCACCCTTGTCAGCCCTTCTCAATCCCTAGGGACCTCACATCCATCCATTCCCCTGCTCCTCCATCCATTGTGGTCCTTCACATGTTCCATTCCCTTATCCATTCACCTGCTCCTCCATCCATTCTTCTGCTTCTCCACCTGGTCTCCTCCTCCATCTGTTCCCTTGTTCCTCCACATGTTCCATTCCCTCATCCATTCCCCCAGTTCTCCATCCATTCTGCTCCTCCACCCATTTTCCTGCTTCTCCATTCATTCCCTGGCCCCTCCATCCACTCCCTGGCTACTCCATCCATTTACTGGCTCCATTCTCCTGCTTCTCTACCTATTAACCCTTCTCCTCTGTCCATTCTCCTGCTCTTCCACATTCTGCTCCTCCACCCATTCACCTCTTCTTCTCCATCTGCCCATTCCCCTGCTCCTCCACCCATTCTTCTCCTGCTCCTCCACCCACTGACCTCCTCCATCCACTCTCCTGCTCTTCCATCTGTTCTTCTCCATCTGTCTATTCCCCTGCTCCTCCATCTATTCTCCTGCTCCTCCACCCACTCCCCTCTGCTTCTCCATCCATCCTTTCCCAACCACTTCCTGGCTCTGCCAGGTGACAGAGGGGACACGTGGCCATACCCTGGGCATTCTGGGTGGCCTCATCGTTGTAGATGATGTTGAGCCAGTCGGAGTGGAGGCGCTTGATGAGGCTGAAGGCCAGCAAGGGATTGTCCACCGAGGCCTCGGGGTCCTGGTGCAGCACCTGGACCTTCTCATAGAACCTACAAGGCACCCACTGGGTGACACCTTGATGCTCCTCAGTCGTGACACCCCCGGGGTGGGGGCTGAGTCCCCCCATCCTTGGGTGGCTTTGCCTCAGCATCCACTTTTGGGCCAAGCCAGAGCTGAGGGATTGTCCACCCCCATCCCTGGTGGGTGCGTGGGATGGCCTGTGCCTTGAGGATGCTGTGAGTCACATCCCCAGGGGTGGGGAGGCTACGTCCCCGTCCACTGGCACGGCTGGGGGGCCCACAAGCAGTGTCCGGTCTGAGCTCCCCATCCTCTTAATTAGGGGCACGCCCGAAAATCGAGTGCTGCGGAAAGGTGGAGGTGGATTAACCTCCGTCATTGCCAGGGCACCACCCACCCTTGGGGCTGGGTGAGCAGGATGGGCGGCTGGAGGGGAGAGGACGCTGCGGGTGCCCCCACGCGTGACCGCGGCGGGGTGGGGGGTCTCCAGTACCTGCGGAGGCGGCGGAGGCGGGCGTTCTCCTCCCGCAGGTAGGACCGGAGCCGACGGAGCAGGCGGCGCTCGGCGCCCAGCGCTCCTCGCACACTCAGCATCGCCGAGAAGGTTTCGGCCGGGGCGGGGGGCGGCAGCAGGGCCAGCAGCGCCCCCAGTACCCCCAGTGCTCCAAGTACCCCCAGTGCTCCAAGTACCCCCAGTGCTCCAAGTACCCCCAGTGCTCCAAGTGCCCCCAGCGCCCCAAGTACCCCCAGCGCCCCCAGTCCCAGCAGTGCCCTCAGTGCTCCAGGTACCCCCAGTGCCAACAGCACCCAAAGAACCAACCCCCCGTACACCCAGCGCTCTCAGCACCTCCGGTATTCCCAGAGCTCCCCGTCCCAGCAGCGCCCCCAGCACTCCCAGTGTCACCAGTGCCCCCCCCGCTCCAGCGCCCGCATCCGGCCGCCGCCGCCGGGAGAAAGGAGGGGGGAAGGGGCGGAGAGGCCCCGCCTTTATGGGGGAGAAGGGGGGTAGACGGGTGGGGGTTTCCCGGATCCGCCACGCTGGCTGAGGAGGGGAGGGGTGGTGCTGGTCCCCCTTCTGCCTGTCCCTGTCCCCATCCCATCCTGCCTCTGTCCCCATCCTGCTTGTCCCTCTTGTCTCTGTCCTGCCCCAAACTAATCCAGCCTGTCCCTCTCCCTATTCCCTGCTTGTCCCATCCTGCCCTGTCCTCAGCTTCATTCTGCCTGTCCTGCTCCTGCCTGTCCCCATTTTGTCTGCCCTCATCCTGCCTGTCTCTGTCCCTATTCTATCTTGCCCCCATCCTGCCTGTCCCTATTCCTGCCTTGCACTAATCTTTCCTGTCCCCATCCCATCCTGCCTTTTGTCTGTCCCCAAACTGTTCTGGACTCATCCTGCCTGTTGCTGTCTTCTGTTCCCATCCCATCCTATCCCCATCTTTCCTGTCCCCTGTCCTCAACTGGACTGGCCCACTCCTGTCTCTCCCCATCCCATCCTTGTCCCCTCCTGTGTCTTCTGCTGCCTGATCCCACTATGTCCTGTCATAATCCCATCCTGTCCCCATCCCATTCTGTCCTGTCCCTATCCATCCTGTCCCAGTGAGGGTGGCGGGTTGGGAATATCCCACTTTGTTCCCAATCAATAAGTGGACACTCACCATGGAAAAACCCTTTTTAGGAGAAAACTCTGTTGGAGGAGGTGCTCAGGTGCCCCGTCTGTGGGGACAGCACCACAATGGCACCCCAAAGTACTCCCAGCCCCTGGAACCCTGGAGCCTCCCGGGGAAAATGGGCCAGAACTGGCTGAATTCCCAAAAGCAGGGCCAAGAGAAGATGGGAAACATGGGTTTCCCAGGGTGCCTGTGCTGAGGGGCTGTGAGGGGCCAGCCCTGTTCTCCACCATGGGGGATGGGTGCAAAGACATGATGGGTGCAGGGCTTTTCCCAATTTTTTTCCCCAATACTGGCTGGATTTCACCTGCTTTGGGAGGACTTTATTTGCCAGCAGCACAGAACTGTGAGGTTGCTGTCGCCGTCAGGACGCCACAACCTATTCCTATGGAGCAGAATAAAAAAATCCCTGCAAGATTGCAGTTCTTTTTCCTATGGGAATACAGGCCTAAAGCAGGCAATTGGAAGAAAAGAGGATAAAAAAATAGGAATTCTCTCTGCCACATGAGGGCGACACAGGAACAGGAAACATTTTTAACTTAAACAAGACTTTAGGGGACTTCTTCCTCAGGGAACCGGCTGCTCTCGGTGGCACTTTTTTGCTGCTACCAGATGAAAAACGCTGATTTTTGGAGAAACAGCAGCATTTTGGGTGCTGTGCCAGCACCCCTCGGCCAACCTGCAGCGGATCCTCTACCACCAACAACTGATGGGTGATTAAAAAGCCATAATTAAACATAAAATTAAAAGCTATGTGATGCTGAGCCTCTGGAGCATCCAAAACATCCTGGGGAGGTCCAGATCAGGATGCCAGCAGTCAGGAGTGACGCCCTTGACTAACACAGGTCTGTTTTCAGGAAGCCTTGAGGTTCTGATCAGAGGAGTCCAGGGCAAAGAGGCAGAAGACGATTTCCTCACAGGCGCTGGTGGTGCCACACTCGAACAAGCAGCCGAAAATTCTGCCAGGACACACGGCCAGGTCGGAATACCCGGCAGGCCCTGCGTGCAGCACCCACGGGCGCCGCCAGCCCGCCCCGTCCAGCGGCGATGGGTTCACATAGACACCCAAATTGCGCCGGTGGCGCCGGTCGGTGGGGTGGGAGTAGAGCAGCCATGTGGGTGCCCCGGCGGTGCCGGCGGGCGCAGGAAAGCTCACCACGCTGCCCTGGCAGCCGTGTGGTGGCTCGGCCAGCGCCGGGCACCGCACCGGGCGCTGGAAGCGCAGCCCGCGGTCGGTGCTGAGTGCCACGGCCCGGCAGCCGCGCGGAGCGCGGGCGCTGCAGTACAGCAGGGGCGGGTGGGCGCCGCGGATTTCGGCTACCTGGCACTCGCCCGTGCGCTCGCCGGCGAGCAGGGCGCCCTTGTGCCATCGGTGCCCGCCGTCGTCGCTGTAGAAGACGAGAGAGTGCTGGCGGGTGGAGCAGGGCAGCCAGGCGGCTCCGCACAGGCGCCCGTGCATGTAGTAGGTGTACGCCGGCACCACGAGCCGCCCTGAATCCAGCTGTACCCCGTGGCCCGGCCCCACAGCAAAGGTGGCCCAGCGGGACAGGTCGGCGCCAATGGCCTCGTCCGTCACGTCCCGCAGCGGGGCCCAGCTGCGGCCGCCATCGGCGCTCGTGGAGAAGCAGAGACGTGCGGCGCTGCACCCCCTCCAGATCTGGTGCTGCTCCGTCTTCCCCTGCTCCACGCAGATGCAGAAGAGGAAGATGGTGCCGCTCCTGGCATTGAAGAGCGGACACGGGTTCATGGTGCGATGACCAGGCAGCGTCAGCGCCGACAGCTCCTCCACCGGACCCCACTGCCGGCAAGGAGGGAAACAGGGCTCAACCGTGGGATGCGCCAGTGTCGCCGCACCCTGGAACCACCCGGCGTCACTCCCAGGGATGCGGACACACAGGTTTTTCCTGCCCTGCAGGGTGGATTTTACCTTGACCGAGGAGCCGTGCCGGCAGCCCCGACGCAGCACCAGGTACTTGGCGTCCTCATCCCGGATTGAGGAGCGTTTCTCGGCAAAGGCGAGGAAAGATTCATCCGGGGGAATGTAGAGCAGAGCTGGGATGCGATAGGTGACCCCACTTCCCTGTCGGAACAGTGTCTCCGGAGGGGAGACAAGCAGGGATTCCGATGGTGGCAGCAGTGGGGGGCTCTCCCTGCCATCCCCCTGGTGCTGGAAGTGTGGGAATGCTAGGTGTAAAGGGTTAAATGCCAGGAAAAGCCCTCATGTCTCCCTGTATGGAGGGATAGGGATAAGGACTCACCTTGAGGCAGGTGGTGGCCTGGAACATGGTGGCTCCTGCTGGGGCCTGAGAGGGGTAGGAGAGGGGGGCTAAGAGCAAAGCCCCTCAGAGGGGTCACACCCCACTCTCCTGCCTGTCTGTGGTGTCTCTGTGTCCCTCTGTTCCCCGGTGCTGCACAGGCTCCCCTATTTCGCCCCCAAGCCAACCCCCCACGCTGTTCCCAAGGGCTCTGCACCCCCTGCACCTTCCCAGTACTCCCAAGCCTTCAACTCCTTTAGCTCCCCCAGTGTCCCGACCCCAGAGCCCCCATGCCCACACATTCCCCTGCCCCAATCCCCCCATGCACCCCCTTCCACCTGGATCCCACCCTGTACCTCCCCATGTCCCTGCAACCCCCCCTACACCCCACAGCACAAATTCCCCACACCCCAGAAAGCACTGACCCCCCAGTGACAGACACCCCCGCTGTGCATTCCCCTGCACCCCACATGTCCTGACCCCCCCTTCACCCCTCACGCACCGACGCCCTCATCCACCTCCAGTGCCAAGCCCTCCCCGTGTACCCCCTTGATCCGACCCCCCATACACCTGCCCTGCACCCTCAAACCCTGATTCCCCTTCACCCCACACGCATCCTGACCCCCCAACACCCTGACTCCCCTACACCCCGCATGCACCAATCCTGCCCATTCCCTTTCGCAGACCCCGCTGTCCATCCCCCTGCACACCCAAACCCCTGACTTCCCTGCACCCCACAAGCACCGATCC
>JAWWLV010000001.1:306890-331454 GCA_035041135.1 Platyrinchus mystaceus
GATGCCCAGGGATAAGGGGGGGGATGCCCAGGGGTGAAGGATGGATGCTCAAGGATGAGGCGGGGATGGCCAGGGGTGAAGGAGGGATGCCCAGAGGTGAAGGATGGATGCTCAGGGATGAAGGGAGAGATGCCCAGGGATAAGGGGGGGATGCCCAGGGGTGAAGGATGGATGCCCAGGGATAAGAAGAGGATGCCCAGGGATGAAGGCTGGATGCCCAGGGCTGGCGGGGGGATGCCCAGGGGCCCGGCCGGGGCAGGGTGACGGTCGGGGCGGGCCCGGGAGCCCCGCCCGCGGTACCTTGTCCAGGAGCCCGTTCCGGCCGCCTTTGGCCGCCATCTTCTCCCTGCCTCCGCCCCCGCCCCGCCCGCGACACCTGGGCGGTGCTGATTGGCCGCGCGGGAGGAAGTTACGCCCCATCCACCCGCGCGCGCCGCGAGACACGCTGGGAAATGTAGTCCATTCCTGCGGTCATTCCTGTGAGGGACGGGGTGTTCAAATCATGGAATCGTGGAATGGTTTGGTTGGGAGGAACCTTAAATCCCATCCAGTTCCATGGGCAGGGACACCTTCCACTAGACCAGGTTGCTCCAAGCGCTGTTCAACCCCAAAAGGGCTGTCCGCAGTCCCCATCCCTGGAGGGATTTAACAGCGGTGTGGATGTGGCACTTGGGGACATGGGTTAGTGGTGGCTTTGGCAGTGCTGGGGGAACTGGATGACCTTGGGGTCTTTTCCAGCCCTAAGTATTCCATGATTCCATGATCTCCAACAGATCTGTTGAGTGGCCAAGCCATGTTTATCCATCGTTAATTAGACCCTTCATGTGGAGCTGCCATGCCGAGGAATCCGCTGTTTTCTGCTGCTGGGGAGATGCTGAGCTGGATATCCACTTGGACTGATCCAATTTAGTTGCTTCAATGTAGGATATCAGTTTTCCCTTAAAGGAATGACAATATCCTGGGGGATGCATCTTCCCACAGTGACAGTAAATGTTGGGGTTTCACCTGTCCCTGCTCCAGCCTGTTATTAATGAGCCTCTTTGTACCTGTAGCTCTGCTCAGGAAGGTTTCCATATCCAGAGGTTTTGTCTCTGGGAGAACCCTTATCTGTCAGACCCAAGTGTTTCCATGGGCCTCTCCCATTTTTGCTTGAGACAGAGCACCTGGCAGGGACGGCTCTGGATTTGGTGGCTGGCAGCTGCCTCCTTGGCTGCTTCCCTGTTTAGTCTCCCTGGAATTGCGAATGGGACTGGGTGGAAGCAAACAGCCTCCTGCCAAACCTGGGAATTCAGCTCCAGGCATTTGCTGATCTCCAGGTCTCATCTGAGAAATGGCCGTTGCTCTCCTCATTTTCCCTTCTCTGCCCCAGATCCATCCTTTGTTCCCAGCGCAGCAGCACTGGGAAAGGCTGTGGATCAGCTCCCTCAGTTTAATGTGGGATTTTGTGACTCACGTGCCCCTCTGTGGGGCTGTGGGGTTTGGGGACAGTACAGACCTTCTGGCATTCCTCTGGTGCTCCCAGTGCTTCCAGCTGGAGGTGGGAATTTGTTCTGGCTTGTCCTGGGTCTGCCAAGACATTCCTGGAGGAATCCACACATTGTGAGAGGAGAGAGAGTGGGAGAGGTTTAGGCACAAGTCCCTGAGCAGCCTCTGGCAGCAATACCGGCCACTACAACAGAAGAGCACAGAGCTGGAAACAGAGAAAGGACAGCCTGAATGTGTCCTGCTGCAGATGCCAGGGATCCAGACGGGATGAGGGGTATAAAAGGTAGGGGACAAGGGTCAGTAATAAATTTAAACTGAAAGAGGGGAGATTTAAATTAGACACTGGGAAGGAATTCTTCCCTGTGAGGGTGGGGAGGCCCTGGCACAGGTTGCCCAGAGAAGCTGTGGCTGTCCCATCCCTGAAGTGCTCACAGCAAGGTTGGATGGGGCTTGGAGCACCTGGTCTAGTGGAAGCTGTCCCACAGCAGGGAGATGGAGCAGATGATCTTTAAGGTCCCTCCCAACCCAAACCAGTCTGTGATTCCATGATGGAGAGGCTGAGGGTGCCCCCACTGCAGCAGCCTCCTGGATGTCCGTGTAGGGAGGACAAAGACTGAGCGCCCTCATCCCAGCACAAGGCTGGGCCCCGATGCTGTGGCTACAGAGGGGCAAATGCCACACAGGTACCATTGGGGTCCCTTGGATTCACAGCTGGATTAACCCCACCTCAAACCCACCTGTTGGCAGACCACCCTTGGAGTAAAAGTGAATTTGCCCCAACATGGAGTAGGACTTCAATCTCTTCCATGTTTTATCTCCATCCCAGCTCCAGTGGTGGTTCCATCTGGAACTGCCAGTGGAAGCAGGACCTGATACTTCTCAGTGCTCTTTTCCCTGCACTGGCTGGGGAAGAGAGGAGGGAAGAGAGGCAAGAAATTAAGGCACCTTTTGCAGCTAATAGTAAATAGCCCAGCACATGTGCCTTCCCTTTGGAATTACTCAGGATCACTGGTGCCTTTACTTTTGTGGCTCCCGTGTTTCATGTGGGTTCCAAGATAGAATTGGATCCCTGCCATTTTGGGGATGGAAGAGAGCTGAGCCATCCAAGGAGCCATCCCATCACTCTGCTTACAACCCTGGCCTCCAAAAGAGGGAATCCAGCCCCAGGGCAGGTCTGGAGGCAGGAGAAGGAATTCCACCTGGTGTTTGATTCCCCCTGTAGCCATCAGCAAGGAGATGGCCAAGCCATTTTCCCCCTCCTGAGGTAAGGAAATCTAGTAGGAAAATTGGATCAGAAAATCCAATTTTGTCCTGGATTTTCCAGGACACGATTCATTGCAGGTTTTCAGGTAGCAACTTCCAGCTTGGAAGCATCAAAACAGCCACAATGCTGCAGGGACAGCACATGAAAACCACGAGTGCTTACTGCTGGGCTCCTCAATTCCTGGAAAACAGAACTGTGTGCTCATCCATCCCTGCCCAAAAACTGGAATCTGAGTGGCCGGGACAAGTGATGGGAAGCAATGGAGGATGCTCACTGCCCACTAGCTGCTTCCATACATGAAAAATAGGTTGTTACACCCACCTTCACCATTTTTTCCCCCCTGAAAAACATTAGGAAAAATTCCTTCTCCAGAAGGGTTGTCCAGCCCTGGCACAGTGTGCCCCGGGCAGTAGTAAGTCCCCATCCCTGGGGGAATTTAAAAGCTGTGTGGATGTGACACTTGGGGACATGGCTTAGTGGTGGGATTGGCAGCGCTGGGGGAACAGCTGGACTGGATGATCTTGAAGGGCTTTTCCAATCTAAATGATTCTGATTACTCAATAACCTCGCCCATTTGGCACAAGCAGCAGTAGGATCCTGCTTGTCTCCAAGCACAGCAACTTTGGCAGAAACAGGGATTTCACTGTCAGAACCTGGTTTTATTCTGTTTGAACCTCGGCCTCTGCCCTGCAGTCTCTCCAAGTCCTGGTTGCTGTTAAAACGTACAACATTATTTGTACACATTTGCTATTTGTTGGTGTGTTTCTGGTTTGTGACAGTTGTTTCACAAGCAGGATTTACTCTGTTTCAAACAAACAGAAGCCACAACATGAGGGATTGCCTGCGTGTCATTCCACTCACACATTTCACACATGCAAGTCAATGGTCCTTCGGTGCCTTTTGAAAACATTCAGGTGGTTCAGCTGAGACCCAAAATGACCGTGAAAGTCTTGTCACCAGCCCAGTGCTCCGCTGGTGAGCTGAGAACGCGAAAGCACAATTGGAATTTTTCCACAAATGGAAAAGCACAATATAAAGCATTATTGGAAAAAAAAAAAAAAGTGTAGCAACATCTAGGTTTGTTTTGAACAGTTTGACAGCAAATTCCAATCCGTGCCCAGCTGAGGGTTTTCCCGTTTGCATAGTGAAGAGCTAATTCTAGAGCAGATGAGTTGCGGTGTTTTCCAGACATGGGGAGGGGGGAAAGTTTGTGTCAGGTGTGTGGATCATCCCAGTTTCCGTGCTGTGCTTCTACCCAGCTCCCATCCATGGATGTCCATCATGGACAGTGGTTAGTTTTGCCCTCAGGTGTGAAATGGTCCAGGTTTTCCTGAAATGCTTCCCCTAATGCACAGGACAAGCTCTTTGTCAGGCTTTTGCTGGACAACTGGGGGACAGGACAGGGCTGTCGGAGGGTCTCTCCCCTCGGAGCATTGGTAAAGGCTTGGTTTTTAAAATCAGCGAGAGTCTTTAAGGCTTCAACCTCCCCCTTTGCTTTCATTGAGAAAATACTTGTTCAAGCTACACCTCCTGACTACTGTGCACTGCAGGTACAAGAGCATTGGAAGAGAAATACTGACAATATAGAACAACATCATACAATCACCTGGTATGATCCCTTTTGGCACTTCTCCTTCATTTATCTGATCTCGCTGGCTCCAAACACGGACCTTTCCGTGTGGCTTTTCCCGGGCAAAGAGCTCCAGAGGGTTAGAAAGCAACTTTCCCGAGTCAGTGGCATCTTTGGCAGACACAAGTCATGGAACCAACCCCAGCTTCACATTCTGGGAGGATGCTCCCACAAAGAATGCCTTCATCCCAGAGGGAAGGCTGAGGGTTAGAAAGGACTTTTCTAAAGTGTGAATAAATACTTGGTCTAATCTCAGGCCTCTGCACATCTTGCAAGAGGTATTTTCCTCCTCAGCTGGCTGAATTTCTGGCAAAGGTAGTGCCATTCCTGACCTTTTTATGGGAGAGGATGGGAACTCCTGCTCATTTGAGTGTAATTATTTACAGTTTTTCTTTTTTTGTGCAAGTTTACACAGACTTTCAGAGTGTTAAATTAATAAAACATTCATCCTGCTTCGCACTGCCGCAACCCTTCCATGATTGTGATTCCACATCCAAAGGTCTCCTTAAATGTGGATGCCACAGCCTGTGCGTGATGTTTGGGGAGTTGGGATCTCTGAGAACGAGGGGTCCCATGGAGCTTTTTATGGCTGGGGACAAACTCCAGCTGAGGCTCCCCAGCCAGCTCAGATGTGGAAAGAGGAAACTAACACACAAACCTCCGAAATATTTATAAAATCTTTTCAAAAGAAGATATTTAAGACACTGGCTTGGTGCATTGGGCTGTGAAAACTGTTTGAAGAGGGGAAAGAAAAGATACATTCAGCATGTAAATCTAGGTTTTTTGTGGTGTGGCAGCCCAGGCCTGGCTGAACCCACACAAGAAGTGCCACGAGAAAGAAGGAAACTTTAGGGAAGTCTGAGTGGGGCTGCAGGGATTAACTGTGGAAAAATAATTCTAAATCTAAATGCACTTGGGAAGTGCATACTTTAGCTCAAAATGTTGGGAGAAACCACATGGATTCTGAGTTAAAGCTGTGGCTTTCCCTCCTGAGCTCCAAGGACAGATCCAGGCCATTGCTCCTTCTCTCTGTGCTGCTCTTCCAGGTCTGGCCATGGCTCTAAGTCCTCAGTTTCCTTCTAATTCACAGCTGGAAAGAGGAGCAGCATTCAGTTTGGGTCAAAAGTGCCTGATTCAAGCAACACCTCCCAAGGCTCTGAGAGGGCCTGGAATGCTGGAAAGACAGAGCAGGCCAGGTCTCACCAGTCCTGGGGACAACTTTAACCATCCAGTAGTTTGTGTGGCAAGGAGATCCAGAGATACAGATATATATTATGGAATCATTGCTATAAGATTTCTCCAAACAAAAGTGTCAATATTTCGAAATATAGTATTTAAAATATATAAATTTTATCCATTAAAATATAAGATTTCTTTTTTTTTTTTGCCTTTTTTTTTTTTGTAAAAATCCAGTTCAATTAGGGAAACAAAAAACCTGCCAGGGTCCTTGCAGTGAAAAAGAAAATCAGTTCCTGTTTTCTTTTTAACTGTTTTAAGATGGAGGGACAAAATTCAACCGTTTTTAGACAGAGGAAATTGGGCAACAAATGTTCTTTTAGATCAGATCTGTTTAAGTGCACTGGGTGTCCTCCCTTCACTCCATCCATGGAGAAGCTTGCCCCAGGACTGTGCTCATCCCCCAAAGTATCTGGCACATGGGTGGGCAGGTGGGGAACGCCACAGCTCCGCCCTGGACAAAGGTCCCTGTGGGCTCCGAGGATCCCAGTGAATACTCTGCAAGGCAGCTTCCAAGGATCGAGGTGGAACAGTGTTGTTTGAGCTCCATTACTGGAAATAATCCACAGAGTTAATGGATGGATGAGTGTTACAAACATTCAAAGGGTGGGAGGCCACGTCTGGGCAGAGAACACACGCTCCACCATGCCCAGGCTCCGGGCCAGCTCTGCTGCAGGCCCAACTTCATGCCTGGAAGTAAGTGGGAATTTTTAGTGCATTGCTCACCTGAGCTTTCTCAGTGGTTTGGACCTGGAGCCAGGGAGCTCAGAGCAGGGGAAGCCCTCTGGAAGGCTAGTCTCCCATCCCAGCTCCACAGCCAACCATCGGGTGCCTGGAGAGCACAGGGATGCATCAGATCCCTCAGGATGCCTCCTCTGGGACGTGTTAAGAACAGGTCTTAGAGAGCTCTTAACCAAGCAAGATCCTGAGGGTACGTGTCAGTAGGGAGAATGTCTGCTGAACAAAATCACCCAGCTGGCATTTCCCTTCCTTCAGTGTTAGAGGGAAGAATAGGAAATCCTCTTGGCTGTGAAGAGGCAGGGACTAGGAGAAAAGCTCCCTGGATCCCAGCGCCCAGTGCTCCACCCAAGCTCTCTGCCCTGTCACTAACATGGAATTACAAGTCCCTATAAGGCTTTTCGGTAAAATCCTTATTTTAGGTCTCTTTTTTTTCACTGCATTTGGTTTTTTACTTCAAGAAAAGTGACGTATGGTCTGTACTGCTGGTGCAGACAGCGAGATACATTCATTTTTAAGTAGTCCGGGGGGCTCTGTTTGGGATTTCCTTGGAGAAATATAGAACAGGCTCCCTCCCCAGCAGCCCTCAAGTCATTTGACATGGATAAGGCCTGACTCCACAGTCTGAGGGAAAAAATCGGGCAGAGAGGAGAAGACCGTAAGACAGAACAAACCTAATTTCCATGAGCAGAGCTCAGATTTCCCTTGGCACGGGATGGATGAGGTCCTTACCTCGTACCCCATGTTCACAACCCTCCAGGCTGGGGAACCCACGTGCGTGTGGAGGCCTTGCAGTGTATTCACAGGGATAAGAACTCCTTCAGAACAATGAACCAGAAAGGATTTTCTTTCCTCGTTCTCTCCTGGTTTTTTTTTTCAAATCTGAAAGGACTCTGGCTTCTCTCCGAACTGGACCTACAAACGCCTTACCACTGGAACGAGAAAACAATGGTGTGGGTGGAAGTAGGGCAAAAAATAGTTTTCCTATAAGACAATCTGATAAACCTCATCGTCCTCTAGAAAGGCAGCATGGCCCACCAGTGCTACTTGGCCCCCAGAGTGCTCTTGGAGCGCAGCAGGTACCGATCCACTCGGACTTTCCGCCTGTCCACTGTCCTGTTCTCGCTGTCGAAAATCCGCTGGAGGTGCAGGGCCAACCTCCTGTCCTCCTCCTCCTGCTGGAGCTTCTGCTCCCTCTCCCGCACCTCCGGAGGCACTTCCCCTGCCGTGTGCCTCAGTCTCTTGACAGAGCCGTTGTGCTCCAAGTGCTTTGTTTTGCAGCATCTCTTCCGGCCCCGCCTCAGGAGCGGCGGCTGCTCCGTGATGATGTTCCCAACGGAATTGCAGGTGCTGTTCTGCACGTTCATCAACTTGCTGTTGTTCAGGTATTTCAGATGCTTTTTCGCCGGTGCCTTGGCAGGGACTCCAAGTGTGCTGCTGTCGGGCAGCGTCGTGCCAACACCCACGCTCAGCATTTTCGGGCCGAGACTAAGACAGGATTTGTCCATGAGTTTTAGGTCAGGGCCTTCAGACACTCGTGTGTTCGAGGAGGTTACATTTGATCTCGCATCTACTTCAGCAGCACTGTCATCTGTTGTTAAGGCCTGCGAACCCTTGTTCTTGTCGCTCCCTCTTCCCAGCTTCATTTCACTGATGGAAGGGAAGGAATCCAGCTTGGGGTGAGGCTCTCCCATTGTGTCAGGTGGAAGGTGCTCGTCCTGCACTTGTGGCTGCTCTTTAGTGCACGTGCTGGAGTTGGTGATGTCAGGAACCGTAACGTCTTCCACGGGCTCTGAGGCCAGGGACGTGAGGGTCGCTTTAGAGAGAGTCTTTTTGATCTGACGCTCCTGAAATATCTGCTCCCATTTTTTCAGTATTCTAGGACTGGCCTCGTAGGTGGTTGGTTTCTGCAGGCTCCGGTTCAGGTTCCTCGGGGTGGATTTGATGATGAGAGGGCTCAGGACTCTGCCGTCGGGAAGCCTCTTCGGAGGAGTACACGGGGAGCAGACGATGGGCTTGAAGTGGTTGAGCTCTTCAGAGATGCTGTCGTTGCTCTCGGGGCTGATGGATCGCTCTGGCTTGTGCAGGGCCGAGAGGGACGACACGGCGGTGAGGACCAGGCGCTTCTCTGCCGTCAGGTCCGGGGCCGAGAGGCAGCGGTTGTTCTGGGTGGACGACAGGACCCCGACCAGCGGTGTCGACGTGCCAGTCACGGGCAGCACCTGAAAGGCAAGGCAGAACACCCGGGATACTGGTCGCAGAGCAGAAGGACAGGAATGTGAGAGGGAAACAGGAGAGCCTGCGGTTACTGTGCTCTCTGGACACAGCACCTTCCATGGTCAATATGGGGCATGAGCAGGACACACTGGATCCAGCCTGATTTGGGTCTCAAAGTTATGTCAGTACAAGAGCTGTTCTGGCTGCAAGTGGCAACCCCTCCAATGGCAAAATCACAGGATGGTTTGGGTTGGAAGGGACCTTAAAGATCATCTTGCTCCAACCAGGTTGGATGGGGCCTGGAGCACCCAGAAGGTGACCCTGCCCATGCCAGGAGGGTGGAACTGGATGAGTTTTAAGGTTCCATCCAAACCAAACCATTCTACGATCCTATGAATCTCTTCCCATAGCATGGAAGTGCCAAAGAACATATCCTGACATCAGGAAAACAAGTAAACAAGTTTTGCTCTGTTTAAACAGCTTTGGAGATAAAGGGGAAGGAAGAAAGGTTAATTTTCCTAAACTTCTATAAGATTTTTCTTTAATTGGCTGCGGATTCAGCCTTGAAAAGAAAATGAATCACAAAACAAAAGGCTGATGACAATCCTTCCAATTAGCCTCCAGTAACTCTGTCATCTGTCTGCTTTTCTACTTAGCAATTCCCAACCCATCAGGGTTTTACTGGGAAGTGACTGGCCCCAGGGCAATAACACAGCACCACAAACCCCATGTTTTATATCTCCAGATTACTGGTGCTGTGTAACCTCAGATAAGAATATTTACATACAACAACATGTTCCCAGGCGCTGCCTGTACCTTTGTTTTGTTGGCTGGGGCTGATCTCTGCCTGCTCTTGGATCTCTCCTGAATGGTGTCGTTGCAGCTCCGACTCCTCTCCAGCTTGGCGGTTAAATTCCTGAAAAGCAGATGGGTGGAAACAGGATTGTTCATGGCCTTAGGGACAATCAGTTCAACAGCCCTGGCAGCTCTTGGGAGAGACATCAGCCTTGGCAGCACCCGACTGTAAGAGATACCTCCTATGGCCTCTGGGAAAAGGATCCAGGAATCTTGGATTGTGTTCACCGGCTCCCCACTAAACACATGGACACCTCCACCCGTGGCTCATCATTAACTGAGGTCAGAGCTAATGATGAAGCTGTGGAAACCCCTTTGCTTCTCGTGTGGAAACACACTTGGTTACTCAGCTGCTTCCACTAGGTCAAGCAACAGCTTTCTAGGGAAAAAGCTGTCTGGGGCTGATGGTCTCTCTTCATGTCTGTGCTGGAGAAGGACCCAGCACTCATGAGTTCATCCCACAGGATTTTGATTTCTGACTAATGACTGAAATCTATAAGCAATGATTTTTCTGCTTCATGGGGTGAACACTAACTTCCTTGATCCCCTGGATTTTATAACAGGCAGGAAGTAAGCAGATGGACTCCATGTCCTAACAGTGAGCCTGCTCTAAAATTCCAGAAAAAAAAATCACTTATTTTGGATTGAAACCACCATTTGAATTAAAGCATCTCAGGTGTGTTTAGAACAAGTTGAAAGAACATCTTTAAGGGACACTGAATAAAGTCTCAGCATCTTACCCTGAAAGGAAAGCAAAGGAGGTCTTGGAAACAAAAGCCGACCGATGTGTTTGCTTGCCCTGGAATGGTTCTTCATTCTCTGAATCCGAGAGTCGTTCAGGAAACTGAAGTCAATCAAGGAAGAGTTAACTGACATGTACAACAAAGAGAATAACTTGGAAAATAAAACTCTTTCTTGCAAAGGTGTTAAAGATCCCCAAAGCCCTCGTTTCTGATTGTACTGAGAGGACATAAAGCACAAATAATGCAAAAATAAGCACACAGCTCCTATGTACAGTCATTGAATAAACTTAATTTACTGACCAAGAAAAAGTGGGAAAATCCTACAGTTAAATTACTACAGGGTGTTCATTACTCAGCCCCCACAGATCAGCCCATCAAACTGAAATTGTTAAGAGCATTTCCTACAGAGCCTCCCAACTGAAATGGGAAGCAGCCAAGACTCAGCCTGAAGAATGTGTTGAACTTCAGAATTGTGCAGAAGATTCACGAGGAAGTGTTCATGGAAGTGTATAAGGATCCTCCCAAAGCAGATTTATCTGCTGTGTTTGGTAGAGTCAGGTGTTGGTGGATAAAAGGGAGACCAGAAACCTCTGGAAGAACATCTGCAATTATCAACATCGATCTTTATAATCTGTTAGCTCACAGCCTTCAGGGGCTATAAAGGGTCAATCAAATAATCCTGGAAAGCCAAAGGATGAAAGCTCTGGATATGTGGATAGGAAGCAGAAGCACAAGCTTACTTACACACTCTTGGTTCACTTTCAGCACGAGAGATTCATCCTTTTTCTGCTGTTCCTCTGTTTTTCTTTTTCCTACATCCATGTCATCTACAATGAACTTGTGATTCAGCTCCTCAGACGCCTTTTCTTCTTGTAGTTTTTCTTCTCTCAGCTGGAAACAATGAAAAAAGAGACAGAGTATTTATAATATTTGAAGTCCTCCACACAAATTGGCAGGACCAATTTTGTGCCTTCAGGGTAGAGCCACTGCCTCTCTCTCATAATAACATGAAGATTGGTTTGTTTCTACAACACGTTTGTGGTTTTGACACAAATATCAGGGATTTTATCTTCTTTTCAGAACAACAAAGGCACTTAGACACAGGCCATGAATAGTCTACATATATCTGTAATTAGAACAGATCCTCCCTCCTTCCTCCATCCAATCTCTGTGGATAAGTTATCCTTGTCTGGGACAAGCAGCTGAACCTTTGACTGACACATCCTCATCACACGGATGAACCACAGCACTAGGAATTCAAATCCTTGTGTTTTTCCTCATACTTGAGTGTGGGCATCTCAGGAGCTTCAGAAGTTGCTGTGTTAGATCATCCTCCACTCATAAAGTCAACAACTTGCAAAAACTCCTTATTCTTCGCCAAATATTTAAGCTTTCCATCCTGCTAAAGGCTGGAAAAATCCGAAAAGCATGGACACGTGGATGACAAAGAAAACAAAGTTCCTGAGTCATTACATGAAAAGCACATTGTGATTTTCAAGCTGGGAAAGGCCCGAATCCTACTGAATCTAAGCTCCCAGAGATGAGGTAGGAGGAACAAGGTAGAAAGAAACCAGGAAAAACTCCACTGTTTGGCTGGTTGTGGGTGTTCAGCAAATGTTTTCAAAGACTTAATTGACTTCCTGCTTGGAGTTGTTGGAAGATGTGTCTTTAAATTCCTCATCTATTAATAATCTCAAGCAATAACTACAATACAGTGTCTGATTAACATGTACTGTGGCCACACAATGAGACATGAGGAAGAGTCTGCTGTAAATCATCAGTATTTCTGCTCTTTTAAGGAGCCTGTCTTGAAGTATCTGAAAAATTCACATCAAGATTTATCATAAAGATGACTTTTTCTGGCCAGCTGAAATACTACCCAACATTCGTGTCCCTTTCCTACTTCTCCTCTGGAAAAAAACTATATGGAAATCCTCAATATTTTTTTTTAATTATAAAATTATACTAAATTCCCAAATCTATAGCCACAAACATATGCAATATCATAGAGAAATATTTAAGGATTTTGAGCAAACCCATCATGTGAGGTGCCAGCACAAGCTTTGCTGACAGTGACCAGTCAAAAAGACAAGAGGATCCTAATCAAGGGATAAAAAAAAAAATTTAGGTCCAGAGTTCAGGCTGCAAACCTGATTTAAAAACTCTAATGATAAAATCTGTATTAATTAAAAAAAAAAAAAGTAGCCTTGTGTAAATTATCTCCCAGAGAATGTTTTTACAAATGCTAGCACATACAAATGTGCTGGGACATGAGGACAAGAAACTGAAACAATGTGGTGTGAAACATCTACCCTCGGAGAGGGTTATCCAAGTAGCATCTCTGGAATACTGAATGCAGGGCCATCAGCAAAATTTGCAGCACAATTAAAAGAAAATGCATTTTAACTTGTCTGTAGCCATTTTGGCTACTGGAACTGCAGGGAAAAAATGCTGAACAAGCAATAATTTTCTGTTCAAGAAACACCATCATTCCTAATATTAATATTTATTTCCAAAAGTTTGGCAAACACACACTTGATATCTTCACAAACTGTCAGATTTATAAAACAGCTCACATTGGGATGAGTAAAAAGGTTTTGAAATGCTCCTCTCCTTTCCTCAGGAAAGCCAGCCTGGCTTATCCCCATTCCACAGGCAGGGGGAGCTGAGATGAGAGTCTGTGCTTCCAGACACAGAGGGAATTCTACTCAGGAAAAGCTTAGATTACCTGAATTCTCCTCCTGCCTAATTCAGAAGTTCAGAGACACCAAGAAATCCTTGATAAGTGACAACAGTCACAATTTTGCCTCTATAACTCTCTGATTGGGGAGGCTGGTCTGTTCTCCCACAGAACAAGTGACAGGATGAGAGGAAACGGCCTCAAGCTGCACCACTGCAGACTTAAGAGTGGAAGATTTCTTCCCTGAAAGGCTGGTCAGGCATTGGAACAGGAATCTCCGTCCCTGGAGGGATTTAACAGCCGTGTGGATGTGGCACTTGGGAACATGACTTAGTGGTGGCCTTGGCAGTGCTGGGGAATGGTTGGACTCCATGATCTCAGAGGGCTGTTCCAACCTAAATGATTTTGTGATTCTATGAATGATTGCAGCATCAGTTGTGATTTTAGCAGCAAAATTTCACTGCTATTTCCTCTTAGATGGCAATTCAGAGAATCTCTCCCCCCACAGGTCTTTCAGCTGAGTTTCATAAAATGCAAGTTGGCAGGGGAAAGAAACCCATCTCCCATCTGGCAAGGAGCAGAAAGGGCAAGGCGGGAGGCTGAACAGGAATGAGACAAAATCAGGCCCAAAATGCCAGAAACAAGTTAAAACATTTCCTTGTAACTGGTGGGGAAGGGAGAGGTGTTGGCACTGGACTGCACACAGTATCTTTCTGCAATGTTCCTATAAAAGGGTTATAGATCACGGGAAAGAAGATGGTTTAATCCTTCCAAAAGATCCAGATATGCCTCATAGAATCCCAAAATGGTTTAGGTTGGAAAGGACTTTAAAGCACATGCAGTTCCACCCCCTGCCATGTGCAGGTCCACTAGACCACATTGTTCCAAACTCCATCCAACCTGGCCTTGAACACTTCCAGGGATGGGGCAGCCACAGCTACTCTGGGCAACCTGTGCCAGGGTCTCCCCACCCTCACAGGGAGGAATTTCTTCCCAATATCTCATCTAATCCCGCTCTCTGGTAGTGGGAAGCCTTGTCTTGTCACTAGTTCCTGATGAAAAGTCCCTCTACAGCTTCCTTGAAGGCACTGGAAGGGACCTTTAGATCATCTGTTAATACCTATACAAAAAACCTCTTCATCTTTAAGCCAAAGATGCCTTGAGCCAACTCATCTTAAAGATTACAGTGAAAAATACACTGATGCACACTTAAATTACTTAATTATATTTTTATAGCAGTAAGATTCCTGTACACTTAAAAGTCTGACACTGTTGCCCAAACCCAGCTGCTCCTCAAGGAAGTGTCTCATCATTGCTGAAAATGCCACAAGTCCCAAGACTTTGCACACAAAGTTTCCTTCTCTTCCTGCCCAGGCACCTGGATGGGAGAAGAGTCTGCAGCTCTTCAGATCAGTTAATGAAGCAGTCACCCAAAGTTACCCTAATAACCTGCAGTGACATTTCCCATCAGTGCCACTGCTAATTCCACACAAGGGGAAGCAGGAGGGAAGACCCTTCCACACTTTTTAAATGTCTCCTCACACAGATGCATTTCTCAGACTAGTTATTTACCTTAAATATCACCTAAAAAGTATTTTTCCTACTCAGACAAGGCTGTTTTTCTAACTCAGCTTCCCAGCCCTTTCTACCCCTGTTGATATTTTCAAGTGAAAACTCAAAGAAAATTCTACAACGACAAACCCCCTGGGTTCCTTTTCCCCAGCAGGTAGAATAATCAGTGAGGAGTTGGACCCATCTCAAGGGAAAACACCATCACAGAGATCAAAAATCCCTTTTTAAATGGAGAAAATATTTTCATGGACTTTAACTGCTGAAAGCTTTTCTTCCCTTATCATTTTTTTGACCTTTAAATGACATTTTTTCCTTGCCTAAAACTAAACTGAAAGCTCTGGTTTGGAATAGTTTGTTTCTGAGGAGAAGGATGTTATTGCAGGAGACACCTTATGCTGCAAAAGCCTTTATGGAATTACATCCACAACCAGTTGCTCCAAGGAAGGTACATTTCCATGTTCTGGAAGACAGACTAAGAGAGCAAAATCTGGTTTCTAAATGCTCAATTACAGTCATTTCCTGAAGTGGTTGAACAGCATAAAGGGAATAAATTACTTTTGTTACAGAGCAGGAATAAAGAGCCCTTCAGGTTTCTCTACAGGATGGCATTCCTGCAGGAAATCCAAGTTCTCCTGGAACAAAACACACAATTACCCAGAATACTGACCTTCCTTAGCTGGCTTTCATATTCTTCTCGGAGTTCCCCTGGTTTGCTTAATTTAATGGGTGCTCTGAATATAAAATCTGGAAAGAGAAGGGAAAAAAAGAAAGGAAACACTTTTTAGTGCAGGATAATGGTGTTGGCCAGTAATTCCCAAAAAGTGTGAGATCTCCATGGGCTGCACAAGAGGTTCTGCAGCACTTTTTCCAACTCCAGATGTTTATACTCCACCACTGCTATCAAAGCTCTGTTTAACATGCAGGAACATCAGGAGGAGGGGGGCCAAGCAATCCCATTTTGCACTTCCAGAGTTTCCTTGGAGACTCTCAAGAGTCCTTGACAAGTAGTTAAGCAATCAGAGGAGTATTGGGATGATGTAAACACAGAGGTGAAGTAACAGCCTGGTGATATCACAGGGAATCTCAGTCCCAGGAATAAACCCAGGCTTTAAGCACAGGGAATCTAGGTCTTAGAAATAAACACAGGCTTTAAGCACAGGGAGTGAGACCCACAAATAAATCCAGGCTTTAAGCACAGGGAATCTGAAGCTTAGGAATAAACTCAGGCTTTAAGCTCCTACTCCCAGACACCCAAAGCACACAGGCTGACAGCTGCAGCACAGCACCCTCAATTCACATCCCTGCCCTTCTTCCATTGACACCAGTGCATTGGGAATGCTACCTATTTTCTGGATAAACAGTGCTTCCCCCCCCATCCCCTTCCAGCTGTTTGCAGCATTATCCCACTGATCTGGAGCAAGCACAGCCTTTTTTTCACATGCAATTCATTCCCCGAGGTCAATATTTCGGTCTGTCTGGCAGGAATTCCCCCGTCCTGCTCCCGCTTCATCCCTTCCCCCTTGGGAATTCAGGAACCAAAAGCCTACTGGCACGGGGTTATAGTTTAACCTCGTGGAGTCTGTTATTCCCGAATGACTCCCTTCCTTCTATCGGCCACAAAGCTCCCTCCCACTTCTGTGCAGTGCAAGTCTGGGCAAGTTGCACTACCGTTGGAGGAGCCTGGATGGAAAAGGGAACAACAGGCATAAAACAAGCCCTGGACAACCATCCTGGCTCAATCCCTATCTGTATTCCAGGCAGGGAGCAGGACAGCCCATCATCCCAATGTGCTACAGTCAGGATGGAACGGGTATGAGCATAGAGGAAACATCGGGGAATTTCCTTCTTCCAGCTTGTTAAAATTAAAGGATATAAACCAGCAGCTCCATCATGTTTTCAGAGAATCCCAGAACCATTTAGGTTGGAAAAGACCTCCAAAAATCGAACCTGTGACTGATCCCCACCTTGTCAACCAGACCAGAGCACTGAGTGCCCCATCCAGTCATTCCTTGGACACCTCCAGGGATGTGGCTCCACCACCACCCTGGGCAGCCCCTTCCAGTGCTTAACAACCTTTTCCATGAAAAAATTTCTCCTGATGTCTAATCTGAACCTCCCCTGGTGCAGCTTGAGGCTGTGTCCTCTCCTGTCACTTATTCCCGACCCCCACCTGGCTCCACCCTCCTGTCAGGGAGTTGGAGAGAGCAAAAAGGTCTCCCCTGCCCCTCCTTTTCTCCAAGCTGAAACCCCCCACCTCCCTCAGCCTCTCCTCACAGGACTTCCTTTATTTAGAAAGCATTTTTACTTGGCCCAAGTGGGAGGGAGTGAATCAAACACCCAGTGACCTGTTGCCGACCGTCCTGCTGGGCATCCTCCAGTTCAGGGCCACATTTCCCTCCTCCCTGGGGACAGGTCACAGCCCTGGTGCCCACATATGCCACTTAATCACTCACTAAACCCCGTTTTCACTTGTCCTCCTTTCCACTGGTTTGCTTTTATCTTACAGAAGAGTCCTGTAACTTGAGTCCCTCCCACTGAGGGTGAGTTCAAACTCTGTAGCCTCTGGAGACGGGAATGCAGAACAAATCACAGACTATTTCTTTAATATTCCCTTCAGAAAGGAGAAAAATAATCTCATGCAAGCAAACATCACATATATAGATTATAAAGCTCTTTTTTTCTTTTAATAAAAAAGCTGCTATTCCCTCTTCCTTGCACGCCTACGAGAGCCAGGCTTGTTTTTAAAGGAAAACTTCCCAAATGTCTCAACATGTGGGATAAAAATGCCAAGCAGAGGTAGTGCTGGGAAGGCCAGGCTGCATTCCTTGCTCCTGCAACCAGCCATGCTGGAAACCTTCCACTGTTTTCCCCAAATGTTTTTCCAATTGTGTCCTTGAGCAGTTCCAGTTCTTTGTGAACTTTATCAAGCTGAATTTCCACTGGAATGGTCCTGACAGCAACAGGAATCTAACTCCCCTGCAGCAAACTTCAATTACTTCTCAATGGTTAAGGCTTGTCTCAGACCTTGTCTCCAGAGCTAAAAAGGTGGATTTTTTTTCCCCTTCCGGGAAACATGCAACTGGAAAGAGGAACCATGTCAACTGCCTCATTGCTCACATGGGTTCAGCAAGCCAGAAGAGGTTTTAAATAATGGGATAACATTTATTTGTAAAGTTGTGCTGGTTTAGCTCAAGGGAAGCAATTTTACCCATAGTATCTTTATGCACCAACTTGAATATTTTATAGTTGGGTCCAACCCCCATAGAAGAGACAGAATCAAAAATGTATGCATAGCTATATACTTGCATTCCACAGAATCCCAGAATGGGTCAGGTTGGAAGGGACCACAGTAGCTCATCTGGCCCCAACCTTCCTGCTCAAGGAGGGTCATCCCAGAGCACATGGCACAGGATCATGTCCAGAGGGTTCTGGAATATCTCCAGTGAGGGAGACTCCACATCCTCTCTGGATAATCTGTTCCCGTGTGTGGTCACCTGCACAGGAAAGTTCTTCCTCATCTTCAGTTGGAACTTCCTGGCCATCAGAACCACTCCAGGTGGAACCAGACCAGTCCTCACACTGCGATGCAGCCGGGAAGGACGGCAAGATGACCAGAGCACCACATGTGTTTCCCTGGAATACCTCACTGTGCCAGTTCTGGATGTTCAGGGCCAGGACAAGGCTGCTCAGCTGTGCCACAGAGAACAACAAAATGGGCAAAAACATGGAAGAAAAGGCTTTTTACATGATTTTGCAGCAGATCTCTTGCTTGGTCTTCCTCTCAAGTGATCTGTGGGCCAACAGAAATGTCTTCTGAAGGGCTGCTGGGAAGGCTGGCACTGGGATGCTCCTTCCAAGCCCAGGTAAGAGCACCAAAATAGGATCAGACCTGGTATCCTGCTCTTTTATCCTGGCAGACAAGAGTTTCATCCTGTTGTGCTCAGCTTTGGAAAAAACAATTGATTTCTGCACTATTTGAGAAGACAACAGATTTTCTAATTATTTAATGCTGGTTTTCTTCATAAGAGGCACCTGACAGCCTAAATCTCCTCTGACTCCATCCTTTCCAGGTTGGAAGTGTGCCTTACACACCATCTCCATGGAGCCACACTCTCGACCAGCATATTTTATATTTACTGGCAAAAGATCCAGAAACCTCCATCTGGCGAATTCAGCACCATGGGCTGGATAAAAGTAAAGCTGAACTTGACTCAGAGCCCTCTGTCGTTCAGAAGCTCCTGAGTTTTGCCAATCTGATGCCATCCGGCAAATCAAAGCTGTGCCATGAGCAGGAGTGAATCTCCTCAATCCCAGCTTCCAAGGAAACTTCCAGCAGATGTTGTAGCTTCCTTCTTCCCTTTACTCCTGGCAGGGATAAAAAACCCCTTGAGGTTTTCACTATTTTCCCTTTTAACTCCCAGCAGTCAGTGTTTATACTTGCAGCTGAAGGTGAAATTTTAAAATGTTTTCAAAACGCAAAACAAGAAGTTTTGTGAGTACAGAGAGGATTGGAAACAGTTTTCCAAGAGGAGTAGTTTAACTAAATGATACGAAGATATGCCAATAGCTGAGATAAAGCTTCCCAACAGATCTGCACAGAATTATGGAATGGTTTGGATTGGGAGGGACTTAAAGCCCATCCAGTTCCACCCCCTGCCATGGGCAGGGACACCTCCCACTAGACAATGTTGCTCCAAACCTGGCCTTGAACACTTCCAGGGATGGGGTACCCACAGCTTCTCTGGGCAACCCACGCCCAGGGCCTCCCCACCCTCACAGGGAAGAATTCTTTCCCAATATCCCACCTAACTCTCCCCTCTGGTAGTGGGAAGCCATTCCCCCTTGTCCTGGCACTCCAGGCCCTTGTCCAAAGTCCCTTTCTAGCCCTCTTGGAGCCCCTTCAGGCTCTGGAAGAGGCTCTGTGGTCTCCACAGAGCCAGTATTTTGTTGTTTTAATTGGGAAGAACATTTAAAAAACATTTAGAAGCACAGTGAGAAAAAAAAAGCCTATTGTAGGTATAAGCACTATTCAGATGGAGGCACAACTAGCTGGAAAATTATTTTCCAGGAGCTAACGATCCACTGTCATGCTAGGACAGCCTCTCACACTGGCCACTGCATCTGGTCCTAATCACTCTCTTCATTAACAGCTTGAATGGTAGATTAAAAAAAGAAGTGGTGTTGTCTTTAATCAGTTTGATATGGGGGGAAGAGGGGGGCAAATCACTGCTTTTCCCAAGGCAGGGATTGCCTTGTTCATCAGGATTGCCACTTCCAAACACTGTGGCCTTGAGATGAAAAACAACTGGTGACAGACTACAGAACAACAGAAACAACAGGAAATTAAGGAATCACCAGGAAATGCTCCAGAACTAGAGTGGTCTGGGCCGGCGGGGAAAGAGGGAAACCACAGCCAAAAAAAGACTGTGAGGAAGGAGGGGGAAGTCATGTTAAAAGTTTGGCAAAAACACCCTTCTATGAGCATCAGTTATTAATTGTTGTGCAGAAGAGAAACAAAAGAAATCAGCTGCCTTTGTAATAAGGGAGATTTTGATTAGACATCAGGGTAAGTTTTCCAAGTGTTCAGAGGCCGAAGCAAAGGTGGGATCCCATCCTGCTGTCTGTGTACAGATGAGAGACTTGGGATGTCTGTGAGGAATGGTTTGGGTACACCCAGTCCTACCTCAGCACAGGGAGCAGAATTTCCCTGTCCCTTCCAAAAACACCTGGGGGTCTGTTACATAACCAGTCATTTATTGCAGCCCCTCAGTACTTAAAGGAAGCTTGTAAAAAAAGGAGAGTGACTTTCTCCATGAGTTGGAAGGGACCCACGTGGACTGTCACTAAGTGACAGGACAAGGAGGAATGGCTTCCAGCTGCCAGAGGGCAGGGTTAGATGGGATATTGGGAAGAAATTCTTCCCTGTGAGGGTGGTGAGGCCCTGGCACAGGTTGCCCAGAGAAGCTGTGGCTGCCCCATCCCTGGAAGTGTTCAAGGCGAGGTTGGAGCAATGTGGTCTAGTGGAAGGTGTCCCTGTCCACGGCAGGGGCTGGAACTGGATGTGCTTTGAGGTCCCTTCCAACCCAAACCATCCAGGTTGATTTATGATGATTTATTCTCTCGCTCCTAGACCACTTTCATTTTAGGAGTCTAAAGCTCTTGACCATCTTATCAAGCCCTTTCCTTGGAAAACTGCATTTCTGTTTCCCAGTTCATGTGGGAACATTTGTTCTTCAGCAATCTTCTAAGCTCTCTTGACGTCATCTATCATCTGAGATGGTAAAGTCAGAATTGGCAGGCAAAAATCTATCAGTGCAGATGGGTATGTGATCCTGAAGTTTGGCCTTGTGCCTGCTGAGAAGACACAGCCACAATCTCATCTGCTTTTTCTTCTTCACAAGACTCTTTTTCTTTTTTTTTTATTAATAAGATACTCCATCTTCCTTGGAAGTGGCCTCAAGTTGTGCCAGGGAGGCTTAGGTTGGATATTGGGCAAAATTTCTTCATTGAAAGGGTGGTCAGTCACTGGAACAGGCTGTGGGCAGTGGTGGAATCCCAACCCTGCAGGGATTTAAAACCTGTGTGGATGTGGCACTTGGGGACATGGGTTAGTGGTGGCCATGGCAGTGCTGGGGGAACGATTGCACTCAATGGTCTTGGAGGGCTTTTCCAACCTAAACAATTCTCTGACTCTATGAAATGTGAGTGCACTTATTTTCTTACAAATCTGGCTGAGCACCTCCCTGCAAACATGTTCTGTTCCTTCTCCTTGGCCTGCTGAATTCTCACACACACACACACACACACGTGGTCTCCAAGCCTCCCATCTGCTGCTCCTTTCTGCCTTCCAAGACTTTCAACAAGCAACTGTTTTAATATAAGCTTAATCAGTGTTTCATAACAGAATTCACAGAATAATTCAGGTTGGCAAAGACCTCTGGGCACGTAACCCTTCTGCTCAAGCAGGGTCACCAGGAGCAGGCTGGCCAGGTCCATGTCCAGGATGGAAACTCCACCCGGCAAACTTGTGCTGGTGCTTGGTCACCCTCATAGAAAAAGGTTTTTTTCTTATGGTCTTACTGTGTTTCAGTTTGTGCCCATTGCCTCCTGTCCTTTCACTGGACACCACTAGGATGAGCTGGGCTCTGTAAGTCCTCCTCTCAAGGACCTACATACATTGATAAACAAATTATATATACATTGATCAGGTCATGGTGATCAGCAGAGGTTCGTGAGGCCTGGAAGAAAGCAAATGTCACACCTCCCTTCAAACGGGGCCAGGAGGAGGAATGACAGGGACAGCCCCACTTTGACCGCCAGGAAGAAACCATTCCTGGAAACCACTTCCAGGAGCTGGATGTATGGAAAGGAAGGCAGGCTTAACCAATGTCTTCCATCACGCGATGGCTGGCTCAGAGGATAAGTGGATGTTGTTTATACTGATCTGTGAAGGGCCAAATGACGGGATTATATGGCATGTAAGGGAAGGCTGAGAGATCTGAGACTGTTCACCCTGGAGAAGGCTCAGAGGGATCTCACCAATGTGTTTGAATGACAAGTGGAGAAGACAGAACCAGGCTCTTCTCTGTGGTAACAGAACAGGAGGAAATGGGCACAAATTAAAATAATAGAACCTCATTGAACATAGAAAAATCACTTTTTTACTGTCAGGGTGGTCAAGCACTGGTACCGGTTGTCCAGGGAGGCCACAGAGTCTCTTGGAGATGGTACTAACCCACCTGGACACGTTCCTGGTGACCCTGCTTTGAGCAGGGCCTGGCTTTCCCTGGGATCCTCCGATCAGCCTCACTAATGCCAGGATAAACCACTTTGACTGCTCTGTCCCTGCAAGCAGGAGGTCCCTGTTTGCAATGGATCATCTGCCTTTGATTCCCACGCTACAAGCACAACTTAGAGCACAAGAAAATGACAACCAAGACAATTACTCTGTGCCTTGTTGCAAAATAGAGTAATGGAATGGTTTGGATTGGAAAGAACCATAAAGCTCATCATGTTTCAATCCAGTGCCATGGTCAGGGACACCTTCCACTAGACCATGTTGCTCCTTGAACACTTCCACGGATGGGGCAGCCACAGCTTCTCTGGGCAACCTGTGCCAGGCCTCCCGACCCTCACAGAGAAGGATCTCATCCCAATATCTCATCTAACCCTGCCCTCTGGCAGTGGGAAGCCATTCCCCCTTATCCCACACACAATTCAGGACAAGCAGAGAATTAAAACTAATTCCTCTTAAAAAAACCCAACCCAGACACTGCACAAGCATTCCTGCAGCATAGCTGGATACTCCCATCCAAGCCTGCCTGGACCAAGCTGGGTCCACTTAAGCAAGACTGACAGCACTGCCTTGGAGCAGGGATTGACTTGGGGAGTTCCCAGAGGAACCACTCCCATCCCTTTGGCTCAGCTCCCTCTGGACAGCCTGGCTGTTCATTGATTCTGCAAATCCTTCCAGGCAAAGGCTCCTTAAATCTCTTCCAGGTTAGCGGGGTTAGTTCAAACCACCAATTTAAGCTGTTTAAGCTCATCCTGCCAATTCTTCCCGCAGCCAATTAGAGGATGCTGACACAAGCACGAACTGGGAGACCAGGAACATGCTCCGGGTCCAGCTAAAAGGATGTTTATCCGTAGCTTAAATCCTTGTCTGTTCCAGAGGGCTCCCCCCAGCATGGCTTCTGGGTGGCTGATCTCTGCATCGCCTCCCCAACCAAGAGATCCTGGCACATTCCGAGAGCTCACAGCAGCAAGGTGGGCATCTCCAGCAGCTCCCACTGGGAGAGAGGAACATCACCGGCTCAGACAAAGATTTCGAAGGAAACGCAGGGAGCGGTTTTCCAGGAGTTGAGGAAGGCAGCTGGCTTTGGAGGCAGGAAGGAAACACGTGACAAGAAGCCAGGAACTCAGGAACGATGGATTATTTTATGCCAGCAAGGGAGCAGGACTTCCCACGGCGCATCCTTCCAGGATGAGGGGGCCCGATGGGCACTGGGAGTGTAGAGCTGCTGATCTGGGCACGGCGAAGTGGGGAAATATCACCCCCCCCGGCCGAGCATCCCTTCCAGGGATGATGCCATCCATCCACTCCATCTCCTGACGCCACAGAGGAGGGGTGGGCTCAGCCCGCCGCCCACTCACTGCTCGGTCCTGCAGGGATTCGGGGGTGGGGGGGAGGGCGGCAGCGGAGTCCCCACAAACTCAGCGCACCTTCCGCGTTTGGCCCCGCAGGACACGGCGGGGGAAGGAGGGGGGGACGGAACGACATCTGAGCCCCCGCAAACTCATCGTCCCCCCTCGCCCCCTGCACTGGCCACGCCCCATGGGGTCTGGGCCCCGACGGGGCATGGCCCCGAAGGACTCGGGATAGCTGATTCCTGGCAAAACCCATCACTCCTCCTGCTCGACCCCGCGTCTGAGTTCGCCGCAAACTCATCGCACGTCCCACGCCTTGCTCCGCTGGGCTCGGGGCGGGCCTGAGCCCCCAGGAACTCATCGCACCTCCCGTGCTGCCGCCCCCTCCTGTACTGGCCACACCCCCCTCGGGGCTGAGCCTCCGCAAACTCATCACACCCCCCGTGTCTGGATCCCCCCCCCCCGCCCGTCTGAGCCCCGCAAACTCGTCGCACTTCTCGCGTGTGGTGCCGCCCGCCTCGGTCCGAGCCCCCGCACACTCATCGCACGGCCCGCGCGTGGCCGCGCCCCGGGGGCTGAGCCCCCGCGAACTCATCGCGCCCCAGGCCACGCCCCCGGCCCCCCGCGCTCCCCCGATGGGGGGGGCGCAGGTGCCGCCGCCACACCTTGGTCCGGCGGCCGCTGCTCCCCGCCTCCTCCTCCGGCCGCCGTGGTGGCTGCGGGCTCGGCCTGCTGCCGCCGGGCCCGTGTGGAGAGGCGGCTGCGGCAGAGCGGGCAGCACAGGCCCGGGCCCTGCAGGCAGCGCTGGGAGCAGGCGAGGCAGAGCGAGTGGCGGCAGGGCGGCGTCACCGTCACCGCCTCCGCCAGCGCCTGCCGGCACACCGGGCACTCCGCCACCGCCAGCACCACCCCGTCCTGCTCCTCCTCGGCCGCGGGCCGCCCCCGCCGCCGCCGCCCCCGCAGCGCGGCCCGGCCGCCAGCGCCCGCCGCCGCCGCC
>JAWWLV010000001.1:331554-346679 GCA_035041135.1 Platyrinchus mystaceus
CCGACAGCGCCCGCCGCCGCCGCCGCCATCTTCCCACACTTTGAAGGGCCGCGGCGGCCACGCCCACCCCGCATAATTCATGAGGGGGCGCGCGCCGCCATTCATAGTAATAAGCGCGGCGCTCGCGCGTCCCGCCCCCGCGAAGACCACGCCCTCCTGATGAATATTCATGAAGTGCAATATATAAGGAGGGTCCGCAGCTCTCCTGCTCCTGTAGCCGCTGTCCCGTTCCCGCTGCAGCCGGACGCTCCCTCAGGGAGCCGTGCCCGGTGCGAGGGGCTTCTCGGCGGGAGAGGGAGTCACGCTGTGGGGCCTTGGCCCTTGGAGGATGCCGCTGTCCCCTCCGCGAACCCGGGGAGGTTGCAAAACAAATGCGGCACGGAGGGGCTGTGGCTCCAGGGCGGGATGGGCAGGGATGCGGAGGCAGGGAACAGCCTGGCAACGGTTTGAAAAGCAAGAGAGCGAAACGTGGCCATGAGAAAGGGGTGTTGGACTGGTTCGGTGTGTCCAGTGAAGCCCAGCTCCATCCCTATGGTATTGTCAGCTGCCTTGGAGGAGCAGGTTGCTTGGATGTGTCTCCCGTTTTCTGCTTCTCGCGTTTTCTGCTTCTTCTTCAGGGCACGGTTTGCAGAGGGACGCTCTTCCAGGAGGGAATGGATGAGGAGAGATGCTATGCCATCCAAATGCATGTACTTTTCTCAGGAACAAGGGGAATGCAAATCTCTCTGCTATGTTAGACAGGGTACTAAACAGACCATCTGGTTTTAAAGACAAATCATGGAATTACAGACTGCTTTGGGTTGAAAGGGACCTTAAAGATCATCCAGTTCTACCTGCACTAGACACCTTCCACTAGAACAGGTTGCTCCAAGCCCCCTCCAACCTGGCATTGGACACTTCCAGGGATAGGGCAGCAACAGCTGCTCTGGGCAACCTGTGCCAGGGCCTCCCCACCCTCACAGGGAAGAATTCCTTCCCAATATCCCATCTAATCATAGAATCATAGAATTAACAGGGTTGGAAGAGACCTCTGAGATCATCAAGTCCAACCCTTGATCCAACCCCACTGTGATTATCAGATCATGGCACTCAGTGCCACATCCAGCCTCATCTTAAACACCTCCAGGGACGGTGAATCCATCACCTCTCTGGGCAGGCCATTCCAATGTCTGATCACTCTCTCTGTGAAGAACTTCTTTCTAATATCCAACCTAAACCTCCCCTGGCAGAGCTTAAACCCGTGCCCTCTTGTCCTACTGCTGATTGACTGGGAGAAGAGACCGACCCCCACCTGCCCTCTGGCAGTGGGAAGCCATTACCCCTTTTTCAAAGTCCCTCTCCAGCTCTCTTGAAGCCCCTTTAGGCACTGGAAGGGGCTCTAACGTCTCCCTGGAGCCTTCTCTTCTCCAGGTGAACATCCCTAGCTCTCCCAGCCTGTCTCCAGAGCAGAGGGGCTCCAGGCCTCGAAGCATCTCTGTAGCCTCCTCTGGACTCACTCCATCAACTCCACATCCTTCTTGTGCTGGGAATGTCCTCTGAGCTGTGCTGGCATTTGAGATATTATCTTCTACTTATCATAGAGATATATAATAGAAACAAATACTTGTTCAGGCAGGACAGCAGGTAAGGGCCAATATCCCAGCAGGACCAATAAATCCCAGGCTTAAATTTCAATAAGAGAAAATTAGGTGGAAGAGTGAGATAATAAAAGGTTGGGACTGAGGTAGAGAATTTTTAATAAAGTTAAGCCCAGGAAGGAGGGAAGGGTGGTGGGAAGATATCTTTAAGATTTGTTTTACTTCTCACTGGCCTACTGTGCTGGCCATGATAGTGACAGGTGAGTGATCTCTCTGTAACCTTATCACAACTTGGGAGTCTTTTGGTATATTTTCTCTCCCCTGTCCAAACAAGGAGGGAAGGGATGGAGCAGCTTTGGTGGGTACCCAGAGTCCAGCCAAACCACAATAGAAGGTGACTCAGAGCAAACCAGAGGAAGCAGAACCTCTCCACTGGTTGCTATGGAAATCTCTTCTGCTTTTCATCTCTTTACTGGGACACTGAACAAATCTGTGTTTTTTTCATCATATTTTTGCACTTCTCTGATGAAGCCTCTCAGCTACGTTGGATTGGCATCAGAAAAAATGTTGCTGCAGGGACAGAGGTGAAGCTTGAAGCCTTTGAGCCACAGTTAGAGAGAGGAAGGGAAGATCCGTGCCCAAGAAACAGCCTCTAACTCTGTGCCAGGAACTTGCTGCTGGACAGAGTCAGATGGAGGATCAGGTGTGGATCTGGGCTCCCAGGAGCCCTCGGGGACAGAGAGCATTGGAAGAGGAGACAGTTCCCCACCAAAGCTACTTGTAGGACAAGCAGCTGTGCAGATCTTTAGGGCTCTGCAGATGTTCAAGTGACAGCAGATTTGGAAAGGGATCTCTGCCAGGTGTTCTCCCAAATTGCTTCTGCACATCCAGCCCACGCTGAACAGAACTTGACTTCTGTGTGTCCAATTCGTTTTCCAAGCCAAACGTCTGCAAGGGGCAATGGTTTTACACTGAGAAGGCAGGGCTAGATGGGATACTGGGAAGAAATTCTTCCCCATGAGAGTGGGTAGGCACACGTTGCCCAGAGCAGCTGTTGTTGCTCTATCCCTGGGAGTGTTCAAGGCCAGGTTGGACTGGGCTTGGAGCAATGTGGTCTTGTGGAAGGTGTCCCTGCCCATGGCAGAGCGTAGAACTGGATGGTTTTTAAGATCCTTTCCAGTCTGTGGTTCTCCAATTCGGGATGTGCGAAGCTCAGTGTTGGCCTGCAGAGGGAATCCTAATCCCATGCAAGGCTCCAGCCTCAAATCCTGCTGCCTGCAGCTAAAACCTCAGCCTTCCTCAGCTTGCCAGGGAATGTTTCTCTGCTCACCTCTCCTGAGGAGCTGCCAGGATTTTGCCACCACCGTTTTTCTTCATGATCCTCCAGTGATGTCAGCCCTAGACAGACACTTACATAGGGTGCAAGTGGGATGTGACCCAGAGGAAATACAGACAGACCCATGGCATGTGTTCCCCTATTTTTCCTCTCTCTCTTTCCCCCTTGCTTTGTCCAACGCTTCTTCACCCCTCTCTCTTATTTGGTTGCTGATCTCCATCCCTGGAGGAGAATCTCGTACCTGCTGTCCTCTCTCTATCACTGGTTTGCCCTGATTATTTGGATCGGATTTGTGATTTGTAATTTGTTTGGATTTTACTATTTATTTGGGTTTGTGCTTGGCAACATGCATAGAATCTAAAAAAATGACCCGATTTCCCATTCCAGGTTGGACTACACAGTTCCATTGCTAAATTATTATTTTAAGCCTCATCAGTCATTGACTGCCTTAAACCCTCCCAAAAGTGCAGCTTTAGAGCTCTTGAAAGTCCACCAGCACTCAGATTGATGGGAAAACAACCCCTGCCTGCAGTGCTTATGGCTGTTTTATGGGAAAAGACATTCCCAGATGCAACCGAGGGCTGGCCTGTGCCCTCAGACGGTTTCACTGGACCCTGCTGCAACTCCACAAAGCCCTTGGGAACACACTTCGCATCCAAGGTGCTGTAACAAAGGATGTTGCCTCCAGCATAGGTCCTGCAGGTTGTTAGGTCACTGTGGGGTGATAAATGCAAAGACTGCTCCTCCTTTCCTCCAAAGCATGAGTCGGAGTCAAGAGATGTGGGGTGATGTCCTCTGACACCTCTGCAGCTTGAGGTGGGTTGTGAGACACGAGAAAGCTCCTGGGCAAGGCTGAGTTTCACCCGTGGTCCATTAGGAAAAGCAATCTCTGGGGCTGCTCCACGGTGAACGAGAGAGGTGAGAAGCAGAGAAACGAGGATGGGAGCAGGGAATCAGGTGCTGGATAAAGTGATGTCTGCTTTAGAACTGCAGCCACATGAGGAGGTGGTGATTGCCTGCAGGAAATGTGACTCCTTGCAGCTCCAGGGGATATTCAGTGCTGACTTCTGTCTTGGAGGCACTTCTTCTGCCATTCACTGAGTCAAAACCAGGTTCTGGGAAGAGGAGACTGGCTGCAAAGGTGGCTGCAAGGAGCCCAGCGAGGAGTTCAAGGGTTACACCATCGCTCACAGGAAGGAGTGAGCTCCTCTTCTGTGGTTTCCCTGCTGTGAATTACAGCACTGCTCTACCACTGGCGTAACGCGTGGGAAGGAATAGCACAAAAAAGGCCAAGGCTCAGCCTGAAGGATCATGTCTCTCTCTCCTCTTCCCATTTGGATCAGAGCTATGAGAGGAGCTCCATGGGCCTCGTGCAGGGAGGCAAGATTGACTCTGCAGCCCAAAGAGATGGTTTAGAATCAGACTGGTTTGGGCTGGAAGAGACCTTAAAGCTCATCTTGTTCCCCCCCTGAGCCATTAACAGGGACACCTTCCACTAGAACAGGTTCAACCTGTTCAGGTCCCATTTTAACCTGGCCTGAAACACTTCCAGGGTTGGGTCAGCCACAGCTTCTCTGGGTAACCTGTGCCTACCCACCCTCATGGGGAAGAATTTCTTCCCAGTATCCCATCTAACCCTGTCCTCTGGCAATGAGAAGCCATTACCCCTTTTCCAAAGTCCTTCTCCAGCTCTCTTGAAGCCCCTTTAGGCACTGGAAGGGGCTCTAACGTCTCCCTGGAGCCTTCTCTTCTCCAGGTGAACATCCTCAGCTCTCCCAGCCTGTCTCCAGAGCAGAGGGGCTCCAGCCCTTGAAGCATCTCTGTGGCCTCCTCTGGACTCACTCCAGCAGCTCCACATCCTTCTGCTGTTAGACCCCAGGCCTGGAGGCAGCTCTGCAGGCGGGGTCTCTCCTGAGAGGGCAGAGGGGCAGAATCCTCCCCTCACTTGCTGCCCACACTGTGGGATCAGCCCAGGGCATGGGGGGTTTCTGGGTGCCAGGGCACATGGTTGGATCATGCCCTCCTTGAGCAGAGCAGCAGGAGGGTGGGATAAAGTGCACTGAGATAAGGTGAGAAAAGCAGGTGGAGGGGATCAGTCACGGCTGTGCCTCAGCCCTGTTTGAACTCTGCAGCAAGGCTTGGGCTGGAGAGTGTTGGTGGCATATCTTCTGCTCTCAGGGGGCCTTGGAGATGTCCTCCTGGGAGTCTGGGGAGGAACCGAGAGGTTTTGCCTCTCTGGAGAAATGGCAAGAACAAATCCCCAGGTGAGGAGAGGTAACCCATGAGGCTCCAGGCATAGGATGAGATTTTGTGAAGGTGGGGCACAAAGGAAATACAGATTTTGCTTGATTTAGCTGTACCCTGAGCGGGGACTGCAGGATCATGGATAATGCATCCTGGATAGGAGCTGCCTGATCAGCATCCCAGCTTGTGTCAGCACTGGTGTGGCAGTAGGACCAGGGCAGTGACCATGAGGCACCTCCAGTCCTGGGGGTCGCTTTGGACCCCTCACTCCAGGAAGGATATTGAGGGGCTGGAGCGTGTCCAGAGAAAGGAATGAAGCTGGGAAGGGTCTGGAGCACCAGGAGTGGCTGAGGGAACTCTGGGGAGCTCAGCCTGGAAAAAAGGAGGCTCAGGGGAGACTGTCTCACTCTCTCCAAATCCCTGACAGGGGGGTGGAACCAGGTGGGGATCGGGCTCTGCTCCCAGGGAACAACAAGAGGAAATGGCCTCAAGTTGTGCCAGGGGAGGCTTAGGTTGGATATGAGGGAAAATTCCTTCCTCAGGAGGGTTGTCCAGCCCTGGCCCAGGCTGGAGTCCCCAACCCTGGAGGGATTTAAAACCTGTGTGGATGTGGCACTTGGGGATATGGGTTAATGGTGGCCTTGGCAGTGCTGGGGGAACAGTTGGACTCCATGATCTTAAACGCCTTTTCCAACCTTAATTCCATGATTCCATAATCAGGACTTACTCCTGCCTTCCCTGGCATGGGCAGCCTTCATGCTTGGGCAGAAGAAACCCACAGCAGGCTACAGGTTTTAGCAGCCTGACATCAAGTGATGCAGCAGCTCCTCAAGTCCTGAGACAGGACTCACTCCTGCAGCAGGATTTCTTTAGTCCAGCTTCCAGCATCTCATGGTCCTGCTGGTTTCCAGCTCCGTTGCCTGCAGCTGACAGCCCTCACATGTGCGTTTCTCCTGGCCCACATCGGATCAAATGTCAGGGATGCAGCGCTACAAACTTCCAAGGATAGGTCCAGTGTGCAGCCAGCTCCTCCAGCCTGCAGCCTTGTCAGCTCACGATCCTGCCACAGGGCTTTCAAGGTGGGAGGTGTTATTGGAGCCCACACTGTTTACTCAGTTTGTAGGAGAAACTCAGTTTTCTCTCTCTCTCTCCTTCCCCCCCCCAAAAAAAAAAAAAAAAAGGGAATCATCTCATCTTCTCAATTGCCCAGAAAACATGAAGTGAGCTTGACCTAAAGACTCAGGAACCAGAAGGCAAATAAAAAAGACTCAGGTTTTATTATTTGCAGGCCAATGCCATGGGTTTTGGAGCCTGATTCAAGGATTGATGTTGGCACTATTGAACTGTCAGACAGATTCCTTAGCAGATGAAGATAAAGCGCCTGGGTTTTGCCAAAGTGTGAATGTATTCTTTATGAGACCCAACAGAGATGTAACACAGCACCTTGCTCCTGACAAGGCTGGCCTTTATTTCCTGGGTCTGCACTTAGGACAGGCCTGAACTTTCTCATAAGTTTTAGCCCTGATGCGGGGCCAGGATCTACAGTCCAGAATTCAGCTGTTGCTGTTACAGCAGAGGCGCAAAATAACTTCATTGACTTGGGCTTCATGTCCCCATTTTTCTAAGCACTTTCATAACTTGCCCACAGACCTGTGCTACAAATGGGCTTTTCAAGTCCGTCCTGTGCAAGGGAAAAGCTGGGAAAGAAGGTGCTGGCTGTTCCTGGTGGGAGATGGAAGGAGCCTGCTGTTTACCCAAACCCCTTTAATATCTTTATTGAGGCATGAGGAGAAAATAGAGGGGCATTGCCAGCAAAACTTACAGGGAGCTGGAAATAAGCAGAGCAGTGAAATAAGGGAAGCTGCAGTAGGTGGTGAGAACTTTCAGCTCTGGAGTCCATGACAGAAGAAGGATGTGGAGCTGCTGGAGTGAGTCCAGAGGAGGCCACAGAAATGCTCCAAAGGCTGGAGCCCCTCTGCTCTGGAGACAGGCTGGGAGAGTTGGGGGTGTTCAGCCTGGAGAAGAGAAGGCTCCAGGCAGACCTTAGAGCCCCTTCCAGTGCCTAAAGGGACTTCAAGAGAGCTGGAGAGGGACTTTGGACAAGGGCCTGGAGGGAGAGAACAAGCGGGAATGTCGTGTCACTGCCAGAGGGCAGGGTTAGATTGGACATAGGGAAGAAATTCTTCCCTGTGACAAGAACTCTCATTTCTGGTTGGTCCTGAAATGCAACAGGGGTGACACTGCTTGTGCTTTCTGTAGAGGACCAGTGGCAGATGATGTGTAGAGAGAAAATAACAAAGCTGGTGATTCAGAGAGTTATTATAATAGATTTCTTATTACCAAGATTTCCCTCAGGAACAGGCACCTGCAAACATGGTTTGGAAAAGGGGGATGTTTTTGGCACTTGGGATAGGACTAGAGAGTGAAATAAGAGGTGGATGGAAAGAAGAGGTTTTGCTGCAGAAATTCCCCTTGATTGCTTCCATCTCTGTGATAAATGGGGCTTATGGCTGGTATGAGCAGGATAAGGGGTTTGGGGAGACCTTGGAGCTCTTGGCAGACTGGTGGCTTGGTACCATTCTCAAGTGGGATGGAATTGGGCACAAAGATCTCACAGCCTGGAAGGCCCAGTCCCACACTTGAATTAATGGAAGGAAATAAAGAACTTGGCTGATGGAGGAGATCTCTGGTCACCAAAGGGATCACAGGTGGTGACAGTCTCTCCCTGACCAGTGGTGTGAGGAAGCCGAAGGAGATGAGGGGACATGAAGCCATTTGCAAAGGAGAAACCCAGGGCTCCTGCAAGGTCTGGGACCTCCACCCAAGCCTTCTCAATGGTGGATCATGGGCATGAAGGTGTTCAGTGCTGCACTGAAGCCTGTATTTCCTGTGCTAATGAAGTGTCTTGCTCTGGGCACTCCTGGAAGTGCAAGTTGTGAAGGTGGAGCAGTGGAATGGGGTAGAAAACCACAGAAAATTTGGTCTTGGGGGTCTAAGGAAGCTGCAGGAATCCATTTTCATGATGAACTGGCAGCCCTGGCCTATTCTGGCCAAGTGAAGCAGCACTGGGAGTGGACACAGCTACTCAGGGAAGATCCAGTGCTGTCCAACCTCTCTGTGAAGATAGTGGAGAGCGGAAAGCTGAGCACCACAGACAGGCAGAGAAGGGCTGGCAGCCAGAGCTGGACCACTTCATGCAGGATCTGGGGAGCAGCAGTAAGAGGAGCAAAGTGGTGTAGAGGCCAGGTGGCTTCTCCAGGGTTGACTGTGTGACCAGTGGCTTTCCAGATGATGGCATTTCATTCCCAGCATGCGGAGATGAAGGGCAGCTGAGGTGGGAGCACTTTCCACTCTGCTGGGATGGTGGGAGGAGGTTTTGGGATTGTGGCTTGAGGGTGGGGGGCGGTTGCTGCTGACTGGGGCTACTCTGGTCGTTTAAATGGCTTTATGCAGCTGGAGGAATATCAAACAGCTGGTGGGGAGAGGTCTCGACCGCTTTGTCTCGCTGAAACCTCTGCCCCTTGTGTGCTGCCTCCACTGCCTCAGGAGAGAAGGATCTCGTCCTTGGCATTAGAAAGGGAACTCCAGTTTACTGGGAAGGGTTTCACTGCACTGGGGGACCTCGGTGGTGAAGCAGAGCCCTGGAAAGGAATACTGCACCTCGGATTTCTGCTTTGCCCCATTCGGAGCGCGGGATGCTCAGGGTGTGCCAGGGCTTCACCCCGGGGTGGGGCAGATGCGTCTGCGCGGGCTCAACCCCTGCGCGGGGGTTTAAACCTCTCCTGAGGGCGTTCGAGCTTCTCAGGCCCGGGTGTCCAGGTGGATTTGACAGGGAGAAGGAGTGCAGTCCCTTGTGTGTGTGGGTGATATATCCCATTAATGTCACCTCTTGGCTAGTAGTCCCCCGGGACGGCGTCCAGCCCAGCGGGTCCTTCCAGCTCCCCGGCCGGGCTGCAGGGAGGCAGGGGTTAACCCTGCGGCTCCCACACTACTCCCCGCCCGCCCTCCCTCCGCCCTCCCGCCGCCGAGGAATTTCCTAAAACACCCCCCCAAAAAGTGGGAATATAATAATAATTTATAAAAAAAACCCCAAACAAACAAACAACACAAAACCCACCCTGCGGATCCCCCCCACCCTATCTCCGCCTTTAATACCAACAAACAAACTCGGCTCTCCCTAAAGGAGGCGCCTTTGATCGGAGCGAGAGGAGCCCCGCCGGGCACGGGCACCGGCACCACCGGCACCCCCGGACACCGGCACCGCGGCACCTTCGGGCACGGACAGCGCCAGGAACCGGCATCCCCGGCACCGGCACAGCGACACCGGCACCGCAGCACCGCTGGCATCGGTATCCCCCGGGACCGGCACCTCTGGGCACCGACAGCCCCGGGAACCGGCACCCCGGACACCGATAGTCCCGAACACCGACATCTCGGCACGCCCGGGCACCGACACTCCTGCCACCGGCACCGCAGCTCTCCCGGCTCCGGCAGCCCCGGCACGCCCGGTACCTCCGAGCATCGCACACCGGCATCGAAACTTCGGCACCGTCGGGCACCGACAGCGGGAGCGAAGCCCCCGGCATAGACACCGAGACATCACCGGGCACCGCACCGGGAGCAGCATCGGGACATCGGGCAGCGCACCCGGCACCGGGACCGACGCCTATCGCCGAGCTGCGATGCTTCCCGGGGCGGGTCCCCTCGTCTTCCTCCTCCGGTGCCTGCTGCTCCTCTTCGCCTCCGAGAGCCGAGCTCGGGCTCGTAAGTGTCCCCCATTCCCCTCCCGGCTGCCCCGCGTCCCTCCGTGCCTCAGTTTCCCCGTTTCTTCAGTCTCCAAGAATGTGCAGGGGCGCTTTGCGGGCATGGCTGGGGTCACGGGGAGGCTCCTGACCGTGGCAGGTGTTGGATGGACCTCCATGGCGGGGATGTCCCAGGTTTCCCGTCCGGCAGTGTTGGGGACATGGCTGTGTCCTCCTCTGCCTGTTGCTATCCCTAGCTGCTTTGAAGGGTTGTACAGCGCCGAACACACCCCTGCGTGCTGATGAGGGGGCTGGGGGGCTCCGGGGGCTGGCAGGGATGTGCTGTAGTGCTGGGACCCCCCCTTTCATGGGCTAGAAATGTCGCAGGGCAGGGGGTTGACTTGCACACCTTCCCCTGCCCAGATCCCACCCTGCACGGGTGCATCTCCCCTCCAAGAGTGGACGAGGGCAGGGGCAATTTGGGGATATTACTCCTCCTAAAACAAAGTTGCGGCTTTTCTCCATGTCCATCCCTTGTCCATCTCCATGTCCATCCCTTGTTCTCTCTCACTCCTGCTCCCACCTTGCTGAGTGGGGCAGACAAAAGTTTGGGATGGGGAAGGAAAGGGAAGGGAGGTTAGGCACTTGTACAAAAAAGCTGGAAGGACTTGGCCGGAGCTGTTTAGAAGCTTGGAGGGTACTGGAGGTTTAATTGGGGCCCGGAGGTGGGTTTGGCTTGGGCAATGCACTGTGACCCCACCAGTGGGTGCTGAGCAGCCCTGCAACACCGCAAAGCCACCGGAGCTCCGAGCAAACCGGAGCAGGACCTGTCGTGTCCCTACATTTATTCTCCTTTTTAATCTCCCGGAATCCCAGCGGAGTCAGTCAGTGGCTGTGTCAGGGTGATTTACAACCTGCCCGCTGCCAGCAGTGCATTAGGCAAATAAGCGTCCTCCTGGAGCGCTGTGAGCACTGGATTGCTCATCCCGGCGGGAAGGAGGGGGGGTGAGGGGACGGGAAGGCAGGGGCATGGATGGGTCTGTGCAGAGTCCTGGAGAGCAAAATCTGGATGAATTTGGCACTTTGGCTTTCCTGGGCTCATCAAAGCCACCAGACCCAGAACCACAGCAGCTCTTTCTTGCACAAGGGATGTTGGTCTGACTCCCTGCCTCTGCCAGGGCTGCTGTGGTACCCAGATTAGGAGGAGGATGGAGACATCTCCCGAAGATGAAACAGGTATTATGTGATGTTTTCACTCTTTGGAGTTGCCTGCTGGTGGTAGCAGAGCCCCTAAATTGTGCATAAACCATGATGTGTGGGGGCAGAAAGGGTTTTTCTGCTTTGGGAGGGAGTGTTGGAGTTTGTTTGCAAGACTTATAATGGTAATAAAGAGCTGGGAACTTTGGAGTAGAAGCAGGATTGGAGCAGGGTGGTCGAGGATCACCCACCCCCTAGCTCTGCAGCACTTTAGTTTTGCTGCAAGGCACATCTCATGGTGCCAGGGCTCCAGCTGCCCCATGGCTGAGGGCAGGGTGGTTTTGGTGACAAGATCCTAATCAAATTGTGGTCTTCACTCCACCATCCACCTCTTCAGCCTCAGATTCTTCTCAAGGCTGAGTGCTCAGGGAGGATGAAGACAGGAATAAATTAATTACGAGCAGGCTCATCAGCCAAGGGACCTACAGTGTCGTGGCTAAAAATAGGTGAGAAGCAGAAATGCTGAGGCTTGAAGGCAAGTCAGAAAAGAAGAATTTGCCCACAGAAAGAGGCTATTTTAGGGGATTTGCTCTCCCAGCTGAAAAAAATATCAGAGGCACAGGTTACTGGGCCGAATGTGCTGCTTTCTGAGTATTTCAGAGGCAATAGTTGAATGCAACCATATTTTGGCTGGAGGCTTTTAAACACCAGCATCTCTAGAGAGCATAGGGCAGTGTCTTTCCCCAGGAGCTTGGAAGTTGCTGTTTCATTTCTTTTTAACATGGTTGCTGGAGAAAAGGGGGTTCATTGGATTCCTCTGTCCTATGAGTTCAGATCCAGTGTGCTGAGGGACTGGGTGCCCCAAGATGGGAAGGACCAGGATGAAAAGCAAATGCTACCACCTCCATGGTAAGGGGGAGGAGAGGGCTACACAACCTGCTCTAGACAACCAAATATTCCCTTGGAAAGGAATGGGGAGAATTTGGGCCCCATCTGCCTGCTCCAGAGCCCATGGGGATCCTCTAGGTTTGGGACTTTGCTTGGGTTCTCTACCCTGGGGAGCTCAGAGATGCTTCATGAGGTTGCATTTTTGGAGCTACACAGTTTTCCAGGCTCCCAAAGTCCTGAGAAGGTATTCCCAACCGAGAACTGAGTGAGGCAAGTGTGTGGGAAGCGATCTGGAGATGTGAGCAGAGTCTCTGGGATGCCACATGTCAAGGGCCCAGTGTGTTTTAACTAGTCCCTTCTCAGCTAAGTTGCATTTTAAGCCTTTCATAAATACAGGGCTGTCAGAGGAGTGCCTGGACTCTGTGTACCAGACAGTGCCTTTTACACTTTATTTATGGCCGCTCTTAAAACTTGCAAACTGGTTTGCATAAACTCCCCCCCACCCATGCCCAGCACGGCACTGGCTGGCAGGTGTGGGACCTCCAAAAGAGCTGCTGGGGCTGGGAGACCGGCTTGGACATTCCCTGATCGGATAGAGCTCCAGGGGTGCCATCTGGGGATGTAGAAATGCCCCCCCCTACCCCTGCCCCAGCCATGGGATGAAAAAGGAGAAGCCCTACGAGGTGTTTCAATAACATCCTTGTTGGAACCAGTTTGGCGTCTGGAGTGAAGGTCCCTGCTTGGGAAACTGAGGCATGGGACTGGTGGAGGCTTCCTGTAGTGGATGAGCAAATCGGGATGAGCATTTTCCATGCTTTGAGGTCTTTCAGGTGCATCAGCCCCTCTCTAGCCTGCAGCTCTGGAGACTCCCAGTGTCCTGGAGCATAGAGGAGCTCCAGTGTCAGTCAGGACTCACTGACAGAGACCCAGCTGGGTAACGATGAGAGCTGTTTCCTGGGATGGTGGAGCAGGGATGTAAAAGAAGCTCAAAGACCATTCAGAACCTTCTGCTCAGGTCTGGAAAACCCAAATGTGGGAGAAGGGGATGTAGGGGTAGGGCCTGCTGTCTGACCCAAAGGAGAATTTGGCAGCAGAACGTGATATTTCGGTAGCCATCATGTGTGCAAGTTTTACAGCTCACCTTGTTTCCTCCTGCTGTGCTTGGGGTCGGTGCAGAAGATGATCTGACTGTTTTGGCCCCTAATGCAGCCATGGCCAAAGTGCTCAGGCAATGGGAAGAGTCACACCACCCATGGGGATGTCTTTGTCCACTGTGAATGTGGAAGGTTGTGAGGAACTGGCTCAAAGGGGCTGTGCCAGTGTGTGATGGAGAGCTTCAAGGGACAGGTCCTATGGATGTGCTGGCCCAAGGGGACTTGTCTGCATACAAGGTCAGGAGATGTGGTCAACTTCTAGTGGAAGATGTCCCTCTCCACAGCAGGGGTTTGGAACTAGATGATCTTTAAGGTCCCTTCCAACCCAAACCACTTTGTGATTCTGTGGTTCTATATCTGGGAGTGTTCTGATCAACACTGGCCAATTTGATGGTCCAACAAGGAGGTTGTGGGATCTTGCTCATTTCCCCTCATTTCATGGATTCTCACTGTGTCTAGAGCAGGTCAAGAAGATGTGGGGTGGCATCTCATTGGTGGCTGGTGTATGAAGCTGTTGAGATACATCTTGAGGAAACATTCTGTTCTCATGGTGTGAGAGATGTCAGCAGTTACTGGATGCAGCACAGGATGGGTTTCTCTTCACCATTCACTTTGTCACCCTGGATTGGTGTCTCTAAAGTATCTTGTGAAGGTGCTCCAGTGGATTCAGGTCTTAGACCTTCTGTGACAGCCTTTTGTGGGTTTTAATCTCCTAGTAGCTGGAAAGCTTCCCACAATACATATCCTAAATCTTCCAGGCTTTCCTCAAGCTGGTTGCTTTTTCTTGTCCCTGCCATGACCAGAGATCACCCTTTTCTTTTTTAACAGCCCTATCTTGCCTCTTCCCATTGTACTTCCCATCTCATATTACATTCCTCTTTGCCTCCAGGATGCAATTGATGCTAATTAATGACAATTAACGATAACAAAAGCAAACTAGGGCCTGGGTATAGCCTCAAACATTTCCCAAGGGTGTCCAGACTCCTGCTACGGGTCTTGGTTGGTGCCAAACTGGGCTTTACCAAATGCCTGGAGACAGCAGGGCTGAGGTGGCTCCAGCAGGTGAGTATGGACACGAGCAGGACCAGGCCAGTGGCTGGGGTATTCTATGATTTGGATGTAACCAGGTGGTCCCCAATCAAGAAAACACTGGAGCTTTGGCAGAAAGCAGCTGTTGGATGGGAAGGAAGGGAGAACCTCCATCCTTCAGGATGTCCCTGGCAGAGCTCTTTGGGATGGGCAAGGTGGAGCAGCTCCCCTGAGAAGGGAGCTCTCCAGAGCATCTCCCACTCTCCCTCTGTCCTTAGGCGACAGGACTTTCTGCTGAGCAGCAGAGGAATCACTTTCATGGCTTTCAGGTTTTTTTTCTGCTCCATAGAACCCATAATGGAAATCTGAAGACCAGGAACTTGTACTGGGATCTTCTTGTATTTGAGAAGAAACTGGTTAGATGGCACCTGCTCTCAGAGGTTTTTGCAGTGGGAAAATTGCCCCTTTCCACCCTCTGCTCCTGCTTCCAGGTCTCATAGGGCCACTTCTAAGCATGGAGCTTCTAGTTTGCAATCAGCAAGCTCTGGTTGTGTCTCCAAGGTGGTGTGGACCAGGCTGGCCAGGTCCTTGAGAAGGAAAACAAGGTGATGACTTCACCTGGATTTTTGGTGCTGCAAAGCACTCCACAGTTGTTGAGCCCTCTCTGGAAAATGAGAAGTAAACCCACATGACTTTTCCGAGCATTCTCTTGCTGATGACTCAATAAAAAAGGTGACTGAACAGCATGGGAGCAATTCACTGCCACAAATGGCTTTTCACTCCGAAAGAATTGGGAGGATATCCAAAGTTTGACCTCTGAAAATTGAAATTATTAGCCTGGCAGGGGAAAAAATGATCCAGAGCCTCCAGGTCTTAAGCCTTTTCCATCCATCCATCCATCCATCCATCCATCCATCCATCCATCCATCCATCCATCCATCCATCCATCCATCCATCC
>JAWWLV010000001.1:346779-364305 GCA_035041135.1 Platyrinchus mystaceus
TCCATCCATCCATCCATCCATCCATCCATCCATCCATCCATCCATCCATCCATCCATCCATCCATCCATCCATCCCCAGCTTGCTTCTACCCAAAATTGCAGGCACCTTATGGCAAATAGAGATGCTGACAAGTGTCTCCTGCTGCCCAGCACTGCCAGTCAGCTTTAATTTTACCAGCAGCCCCTTTGCAGACGTGAATCAGGCTGCTTTCGAGGGCTGGACCCAAACCAGGGCTCCACTGGTGATTAAATGTTTGCACAGAGCAGCCAACTGGCAGGAGAGCCTGCAAAGCAGAGCGGGGCCACAGCACACGGAGGCAACTCGATTTCTTCACTCTCAGTGTAATTCACGAAGATGCTGCAAGCAGGGAAAAATGAAGTCATTTTCTCACCCTTTTGCAAAACTATTTTTGTGGATTTTTTTTTCCTCTCTCTTCTGGGTTTCTGCATTTTCCAGCTGCATGCTCACCAGTTTTGTGTAGTATGCTGTAAGCTCATGTCCTGCATGGCCAGGAGTAGGGGTTTGCTGGCTTGTCAAGGGGTTTGGAGCAAGATATATGGATGATGTAAAGTACTGAGTAGGGAAAAGGAAGGAAAATACCTCTGCCTGTCCCTCTGATGACATCCACTCAAAAATTATTGCAAATCTCCATCTCTGCAGATGCAACGCTGGCCCCACACTGCTGTGCTTGGACCAGGAGGTCTGGACAGCTCCTGTCCAGAGGTACAGCTTGGAGAATCAAATGCTTAAAGACACCAACAAGGAGCTCAGGGCTACTGGCAGAGACCTGTAGGGACCATCACAGACCCATAGGGCTGCCCTTCCTGCTGGCCAGAGGGTCTGGCCATGGTAGAGCATCGCTTGGCTTCATCCTGAGGATGGTCAGGAGCTGGAGGAGGGAATGCAGACCACCCCAAGCACATTTGGATGAGTTTTGTCTGGTTGATGGGAGAAACCCATTAAGCAGGTGACATCTCCAGCTTTGGCAAGGTGGGACAACACCAGCTGGGCTCTCCAAACCACTGCTGGGCCCCAGGTGACAAAGCAGAGCACAGGATGGCTTTTAGCATCTTTGAGGTGGTGAACGCCATCGAGATCATTTTGGGGACCCTCTGCTGTTCATCAAGGAGCCCTCCCAGCAGCCTGGCAGGGTAAACATCTGAGTTCATGGAGCTGGGCACTATGCCCTGGAAAACAGCCCTCACCCACATCCCCAGGGTGCTGTAATGTTTTAAAAGACCCATAAAAGCTTCAGGGAGCATAAATGTCTCCACTGCCTTTGAGCAATGTCATTGCCCAAACTACCTCAAATCCCCTCAATGACATAGGCTTTTAAATCACCTTCAGTTTTCAGTGGGGCTGTGAGCACTTAAATCACTAAAACCACATCAGGCGTGTGCTTAGTCATGAAACAACTCAAGTCCTGGTGTGACCCTCTGCCTGGTCAGAGCCTGGGGACATGTCACAGGAGAGTGGGGGCAGCCATCAGGGCTGTTACAGGGTCCAGATTCCTGTGGGCTGGAGCTTGGTCCTGCAGGGCCAGGTGATGCTTGTGGTCGTGAACATTAAGGATGACTGAATTGGGTTTTTTGGCCAAAGTCCTGGGGTTTTGGTGGTGACTCTGTCCATGGTTTGTCCCACAGGCTCCTGCTGCAGGCAGGCCTGGTCCTGTCAAAGGGTTGGTGGTGTGACCAAGGACTTGGAGATGGAGGAGGCTGATAGGGAACTGCTAAAATACAGTGGGGGGGGGGACACACCTCCTTCACCACTTGTGCTGGGCACCATCTAATTGCTCTCCCTGCTCTGTGGAGAGGTTAAATCCATGATAGCATAGCCAGGTCTGGATTATTTCTTGGACAGACTCTTCCTGTTCAGGAGCACAAGTAGAAACTGGCTCTTCTCAGGATAATAGGATCAAGGAGGAAGAAAAAAAAATATATGTGTTTATGCTTTTGGGGGCAAAAAGTGGATGAGGTGGATTTGCTGTCCCTATGGACAGCCCCACAAATGAAAAGCCAGTCACTCCAGTCAGACCAACGCTGCACCAAGCCAGGTAAAGCCAAGGGGATGAGATAAGCCAGCCCAGTCCTGCTCCTTAGGGAAGATGTCTGGCTGCTGGTGTGGTGATAGTGCTTGTCTAGGAATCCTGGAGAGACTGAGCTGAAGTTCTTAGAGGGAGCAAAAGATTTTCCTCCAAAATGTGTTTCTACCCAAAATTGTCTTTCTTTTTTCTTCTTCTATTTTGTTGTTGTTGTTGTTGTGCAACAGTGAATATGTCTCCCAAATTTAGGCTCTCCTATCTCTGTCACCACTCCCTGGGAGAAATTCCATCCTATAGCACCACCCGTCCATCTTCCAGTGAGCGTTTCTACTGACCTATTTTAGAGTGAAACCTCAATTTTCTTGCCTCCAAACCATCCATTCTGTTCCTTGCTTGCAAAGGGACTCCAGCTTACTTGGAGGAGTTGCCATTTGGGTCACATGTGTCCCAGCATAAACCCCCCCCACCAAATCATTACAAAAAAAAAAGTTTTTGGGGAATGTATTCCATCTGGGATTTGGTGGGTGGGATGTGGCTGTCAGCTACTCACAGGGAGCAGCATGAAGGCACAGAGCTGTCCTTGCTGTTCTCATCGCAGCGGGAGGGGACTTCTCATGAGGACCATCTCTTTTTCTCATGTGGCTTCTCCTGGTTGACTTTCAGGGCTGGATACGTTCTGCGACTTCAACGGCAAGAAGTACAGCCCAGGGGAGAGCTGGCACCCCTACCTGGAGCCCCAGGGGCTGATGTACTGCATCCGCTGCAGCTGCTCTGAGGCACGTCCCCTGCCAGGGGCCACGGGAGGTGATGGGGACACTCCGGTGCTGGGGCTTTGCTTTGGCACCTAATTTGGCCTAAGTGTCTAATTTGACCTGAGAAGCCCTTTCCAGCCCCTTAGTGACATCAGATTAATCTCTTCCCTTTTGAAAAAGCCATCCTGTCCCCCGGGGGTCTTGGGTTGACCTTGTTGTTGACTGTGGGGAGACCTTTTGGTACTCCAAGGGAGTTTACGAAAAGATGGAGAGGGATTTTTTACATGGGCAGATAGTAATAGGACTAAGGGAATGGTTTTAAATCAGAAGAAGGGATATTTAGATTAGATTTTAGGAAGAAATTCTTCCCTGTGAGGGTGGTGAGGCACTAGCACAGGTTGCCCAGAGTAGCTGTGGCTGCTCCATCCCTGGATGAGTTCAAGGCCAGGTTGGACGGGGCTTGGAACAACCTGGTCTAGTGGAAGGTGTCCCTGCCCATGGCAGGGGGTGGAACAGGATGATCTTTAAGGTCCCTCCTAAACCAAACCAGTCTGTGTCTCTGGGATTCTGTTGGAGGTGGCTCAGGGCTACTCTTGGACCATGAGTGGTCTTTGCTGATGAGGGACCATGAACTGGCTGTGTTTGGACACAATTTGTTGTGATAATGTGGCCACCGTCCAACTTGTCCCTCCTCTTGCAGGGGTGACTGTGAGCCGAATGTTCCCTGTGGGCTTAAACGAACCATCTTTGTCTCTCCCCAGAACACCAACATCAGGTGCTACCGGATCCAGTGCCCAGCTCTGCAATGTGCCAACCCCGTCACGGACCCACAGCAGTGCTGCCCGAGGTGTCTTGGTAGGTGGCCATCCCTCAGGGAGCGGGGGACAAGGTGGCCATGGTCCTGCAGAGTGGTCCCTCAACTGCTCACACCTTGGCAAGGCAGTGATGCTGAGTCTGATCCTGCTCATGGAGTCACAACAGCTTGGGCTGCTCATGATGCTTTTTCCCTTCAAAAATGTAATTTTTGATGGAAAAGGGCTCTTTGCCAGTCCACTTTCTCACCCCCATCCTGAGAGCTTCGTAGGGACAAAATGTTATTTCACATTTCAGGGACAAACCAGAAACTGGCACTTTATTCTGATCATTTGCCAGCAAAATTACTTGGATAAAAAATTGAAAGATTTTTAACAACCTCATTCTCTCCACTGGAGATTATCTCAAGTTTTATCCCCAAAATTTTCCCTACCTGTCCACTACTGATGGTCTCAGTTTACCTCAATATGTTCATTCTCTCCCTATAGATTACTATAATTTCACCCCCATAATTTTCACTACCTGTCCACTACTGATTATGTAATTTTTACCTCAAAATCTTCTTCCTCTCCCCTACAGATTAATTCACATTTTATGCCCGAAGTGTTCATTTTGTCCCCTCAGATTTTTCCTCCAAAATGTTTTTTGTCCCTTACACTTTACCTCAAGTTTTGACCCCAGACTTTCCCTAACTACTCAGTTTACCTCAATCTGTTCATTCTCACCCCTATAGATCACCTCAAGATTTAGCCCCAAAACTTTCCCTGCCTGAGTGCTGGCAGAGCCAGTCAGAAACCATCAGTGATTTGAGAAATTAGGAAGAAAAACTAGGAAAAAAAGAAACCCTATTTTTCATTTTTAGCTAATTACCCATGGGAGAAGCCCTTTTTACGTGACTCCATCTGAATTTGAAGATCATTACAACCAGGGGAGGAAAAAAATCAAGAATTTTGTTAGAGGTCAGACTTCCAGGTTTTACTTCTGTGCTGAGCTCAGTGCAGTCAGGGCAGTCCCATTCCCCAAAAGCTTTTGGAATCATAATTCCCAACCAACCCTGGCCACTTCTCCATGGGAACTGTGGTGTGTAAAGGGCTCCTTGTCCCTTCAGCTTGGGGTGATGAGGAATCTGCAGAGCATCCATGCTGCATCAGGTCCAGGCAGTACTGGCTCTCATCCTGCTCCATTCTCATGTTCTTTTCCAGAGCCACATTCCCCTTCTGGCCTCCGGGCGCCTGCCAAGTCCTGCCAGTACAATGGGACGACCTACCAGCAAGGGGAGATGTTCACCACCAGTGAGCTGTTCCCCAGCCGCCAGCCCAACCAGTGTGTGCAGTGCAGCTGCTCCGTAAGCCACCTCAGAGCCCATGGGAGGTGGGGAGGGCTTGGGCTCTCCTCCTGCACCCCAACACTGTCCCACAAGGTCAAAAACCTCATGAAGACCTGGGGTTACCAGCCCATGGTGGTTTATCACCAGGATCAGGTTATTAGTGCAGAAGAGAGATTTGCCAGAGATCACATGGATTGGTTTTGGGTGGGCCCCGCTGGGGCTCCTTGGGGAGGGCAGGGGGACAGCTCTGTCCCCATCGAGCATCCCAGTGATCTGGGCCTGTGTCTGACAGCATCCAGATGGGATGCTGGGCCCCCAGGGAACCTGGGAGAGCTCAGTGTGCCTGCAAGGCAAAGTGGACACAAGGTGCCTGCTCTTGGGATTCAGAGGTTCTTAGAATCCATAGTTTTGTAGGAAGGCCTGGATTGGAAGGGATCTTAAAGCTTATTCCACTCCAACCCCCTGCCACGGGCAGGGACACCTTCCACTAGACTGTGTTACTCCAAGCCCTGTCCAACCTGGCTGTGAACACTTCCAGGGATGGGGCAGCCACAGCTTCTCTGGACAACCTATGCCAGGGCCTGACCCCCTTCCCAGGGAAGAATTTCTTTCCACTATCTAAACCAAATCTCTCCATGGAATATTGACTCTGCTGTTGAGTTGCTGGGATTGAGCTGAGCTCCAGAAAGGATTTGTTGGCTCCCAACCACTGCTGGGTGCCTCAGTCTCAAAGGGCCCCCAGCTGCCTCTGGCTCCTGCCCTGCATGGCTGGAGCTCCCCCAGGAGATGACAGCGGAGACACAGGGGTGGTGGGCAGTCAGAGATGGCAGTGGAATGGCAAGTGAATCTTCATCCCCCTTGCTTGGATTTAAGTGGAAGCTGAACCCAGGGCTGAGATGTGCTTGAGCACCAGAAGCTGGGCTCCTCTAGAATCTCTGCAGCGTTCACCAGCCCTCTGGGCCAGCAGAGATGGGCCCTGCAGGAGGGCTGAGCATGTGCTTTTCAGGTTGTCCACAAAACGCATTTGCAGGAAGCAGCTCTTTTCCATGCTCATTTCCAATGACCTTTGGCAGGACCATTGTACTCCCTTCTTCTCTGACTGGTCCTGATGGTCCTACCTGAGGGCTGTGACAGTAGCCAGGATGGCCTCAGTGTGCATCTCAGTGATCATCCACCAACGATTGCTAACTCTGTTGGGGTGTTCCTTCTCCAGCAATGCCCTGAGACAGGGCTTGGCTCTGTTCTACCCAGCCCTCTCCCAAGGGTTGGGATCCTGTGAAAATCCATCAAAAACCAGGTTCTAACACCTTCTCAGGAGACATGAGGTCAGCAGCGATGGGAAGGTGTGTGGAGTGCCAGGAGCTGAGTGTCAGGAGATAAATGCAGCAGCTTCTCCTCTTTGAGATACAGTGAGGAGGGGGGACTGGAAGCGCTGACACTGGACTTGGACACTGTGAGGAACTGCTCACACTGATTGCTGCCTCTGCCATGAAAGAGTAGCAGGTGTGGCTTTCACCACCCATCATTCAGAGCCCTTGGATGGGTCCAACCTCCACAGCTCTGTGCTTTGCTTGCAGCAAATAATTGGACTAAGTTTGGCCAGGAAAGAATAAAGAGGCAGGAGAGCCCAAACCACCTCCCTCTCTCATGCCAGGAGCACACATACAGGGGTTACACCAGTTAATGTTTGGTAGTAAAGTATCCATGATACTGGAATAGCTGGTCTGAGCCTCCGGGGCTTGCACACACCTCAGAGCTTGGTGGCAAGAGGAATAGTTCAGATGCAGAAATTATACAGTTTTTGAGGCTGGTTCCTCTCTTAGGGACCCCAGATGAATGGTGGGAAACACCAGGAAGGAGCTCTTGGATCCAAGTCTACATACCCACCTTGCCCGGCTTTCCTACCTCATCCCCAGGAGCCTGTGGAGTTCCGTGTCGCTCTCGGCTGTCACTCGGGCTCTGTTTATTCAGCAGGATAATGCCTTGGATACGAAGAGGAAAATAAAAGGCTGGCTGTGGAGGGGTCTCCGGGCTGTGTCTGTTGTCAGCTGCTGGAACAGCTGCGGGAACAGCTGGCCTAACCCTCTTCAAAAACCGCCCCGAGACTGGAGCCTCTGGGATAAATCCTGCTTTTTATGACATTTGCCCAAGGCAGGTCATTGCTGTGAGCTGCTGGTCAGAAGGAGAAAGAAGGAAGAGGCAGGTCTGGACTCCCTGAAGAGGAGAGCAGGGTTTGGTTTGCTGTGACCTCCACCAAACCGTGTCATTTACCAAACTTTCCTCATGCTCCTCATGTTCCTTGTGCAGCAGTTTGGCTTCCTGGTGGGAGAAGAAGCTGCTCTGGTTAGGTTTCCCAAGGATATCCTTGGTTGACCTCTTGGTTTTCATTCAGTGGGAGCTTGTGGACCCCAGAGAAAACTGCTGTATGAAGAAGAGGACCTTGCTGTTGAGCTCTGGCTGCTGAACATCCTTTTTTTATCCTTCTGCAAAGCAGCAAAAACTTAGTCCTGCAGTGCAAATCCACTGCCTGAAGTTAAGACTGGCCTTGAACTGTGATTTTCAGTTTGAATCACTGCAGGAATGAAGTTTTCAAACCAACCACCCAGCCAGTGGAAGAGGGTCTACACCTGAATGTCCATCCACAGCTCTAGACCTGTGTCTGTGTGCTTGGCTCTGGTGTTATTAAATAACCCCAGGCAGAGAGAGGGCAAAGCTTTGGCATGGACCTGCATCTGGGTGCGGCATCAGGCTTCCCATTTCCACCTGTCTCCTCCAGGTCCTTTTCCTGGGAGATGTCAGAGAAAATCTTCTTGTGCCCCTTCAAATCAGGGGATTGTTATGCAGAGTTTAAAGGTGTGCCATGACTTTTTCAGGTCTGGTAGCACTAGTCATTGGTGAGGTTTGAGGATGGACTATCAGGGGGCTTTTGATCATGGAATAGTGGAATCACAGGATGGTTTGGTTTGGAAGGGATTTTAATCTCATCTAGTCCCACCCCTCTACCACGGCAGGGACACTTTCCACCAGACCAGGTTGCTCCAAGCCCCTTCCAACCTGGCCTTGAACACTCCCAGGGATGGGGCAGCAACAGCTTCTCTGGGCAACCTGTGCCACGGCTTCCCCACCCTCACAGGGAGGAATTTCTCCTGAATGATTTATGGTGGATCTGCAGTGTGAATGTGGATCTGCTGGCATCCCAACACAGGGGACATACAACCTTTTATAATGCTGACAATGATTTTTTTTCCCTCCTGCCATCCTAGGAAGGCCAGATTTACTGCGGCTTGGTGACCTGCCCGAAGCTGTCGTGTTCCTCTCCGTTAACCGTGATGGATTCCTGCTGCCAGGTCTGCAAAGGTAATGAGGCTGGGGGTGAGGGTGGGATACTCCAGTTGGTTGCCACCTGACAGCAGGAGCCATTCCAAGCCACTTTAGCAGGATTTTGGAAGCCTGTGCCATAAATCAGGCCACTTCCTATTGTTTGGTTGTACCAGGAACCAAAGATGGGGGCTCGGGTTTTTCGTTGTACGTTTCCCCTCCCTCACTGAGTTGTGACCTGCCTTCCTGCAGCCCAAAAGCTGGAAGGGCTGAACTCTTTGCCCTGCCACTGGTGCACTGTGCAAAGATGGGACCTGTGTGGAGGGAAGTCCTCCAGGCCACTCACCCAGCAGGATGCAGAATGGACCATGTGAAGGTTGTGCATTCTACTGTTGCTCCAGGGAAGTTTCCAGAGCATTCAAGGAAAAATCCACTTTCCACCTCAGTACAGCATGGTTGAGTTTCACTCTCACAGCTATCTGTGAGGGACAAATTCTTGAACTTGCTGCTGTTTCCCTTGTCTCACACCTGGGAGAGGGAGAAGAGAGTTAAGCTCCATGTCTCCAGATGAGACAGATCTGAGAGAGGATGGGCAGGTTCACACCCTGCTGACAATGAAGTCAAAGCATAAAACAACCCTTTAAGAGATATTTATCAAGCTGGAAGGCCATGGTGGCCTCCTGGCCATGGACACAGAATGACTTCCTCCAGGTACCTCCTCCAAACTCTCCCCTTCCGCCATTTGTGTTCCTCTCTCCTGGTTTTCTTTGGTGCAGCTGGGACATGTCACTGACTCTGTGAGAAATATCTTTGGATTTATTTTTAATCATTCCCCATCACCTCTTACTCTACCTCTGGGGTGTTTTTCATGCCATCTAACTTCAGAAGCTTCAAGGTCGTATCTTTCCTGGAGCTGAGTTGTTGTTTTTTTGGGGTATGGCTCCATTTGCTTTGGATAATATAAATTGCATGTTCAAAGTTCTCTTTCCAGATCTCCCAGGTGGGCCAGCAACCAGAGGAGAGCTGCTTCCAGTCAAAGAGAGAGCAAATCTCCACCCAGTGTCTCACAGGACAATGTTTTTCCCTTGCAGATGGCTCCTATGAGAAGTCCACAGAGGAGGAACCCCTGCAGTTAAACAGAGGTGTTGTACGTGATATTTGCATTTTAAAACTCAGATTATTGCTTCTGGCACACTGCAATTAAACAGCTCAAAGAATGCCCTTGGCCATTGTCTTCCACAAAGAAATGACCCCCAGCAGCTCTTGGAGGGCACTCCGGTCCTTGGACAGCAGAACCATGGGCACCTGGTTTGCAGGGGAATCATGTCTTGGAATTGAGCCTAGGTGAGGGATATCAGCACAGGTGAGACCTCAGACCACCAGGGAAAGATTCTTCTCTTCCTCTGAAGCATCTTGAGGACATAGTTTAGTGGTAGAGCCCTTGGCAGAGCCAGGTTAAGGGTTGGACTTAAGGGTTGGACTTGATGACCTTAAGATCTTTTCCAACCTAAATGACTCTAATTCTATGACCTCTTATGTCTTTGGAAGAGCAAAAGACCTTTGGGAACTGAAAATCTTGGACAGTTCTCCTTTTTTTGCTGAGAGTTCCTTCATGGTGACATTTCAGACCCACTTCTGTGGGATTAGGTCACTTAGCTCTTGGCTTTGCCCTTCTCCCTACTGCTCCACCACCTATAAAACCTCCAAAATAGGCACAAGGGGACCCTTTGTGCTGTGTGTCTTGTCTCAGAACTTTGCTCTTAGAAGCCTGGGATATTCCTGGGATTTCAGTCCTGCTAGCTGGCAGCCCCACACCAGTGTTCCTGCTGCCCACCAGGTGAGAGAGCAGGATATGGCCCATTCTTACCTTTCTTATCCTATTTGGGTCACACAGATGTCAGTCCTCGGTTCAGTGGGTATCTAGGAAAAACCAGCCCCTTTCCCTGCCTGTGTCAGGGATATATGACTTCACATGCTTCTCTGAGGGTGTTGGATTGAGCATGGAGAGAGAAAGGTGCTGTTCCAATGAAGGTGACCCACACATAGCTTAAGGAGGACACCAGTGTAGGGCCTTGATTCCAGCTACTCAGTGTTCCTTGGGCATTGGCAGCAGCAAGATGGGAAGGGTCTGGATCACCAAAAGTGGCTGAGGGAGCTGGGGGGGCTCAGCCTGGAGAAAAAAGGAGGTTCAGGGGGGAACTTCTAGCTCTCTACAACTCCCTGACAGGAGGGTGCAGCCAGGTGAGGTGTAGGCTCTGCTCCCAGGGAACAAGGGATAGGATGAGAGGAAACGGCCTCAAGTTGTGCCAGAGGAAATTTAGGTTTTATATTGGGAAAATTTCTTCCCTGAAAGGGTTGTCCAGCCCTGGCACAGACTGCCCAGGGCAGTGGTGGAGTCCCCATCCCTGGAGGGATTTAACAGCAATATAGATGTGGCACTTGGGGATATGGTTTAGTGGTTGGTTTGGCAGTGCTGGGGGAATGGTTGGACTTGATGATCTTGGAGAGATTTTCCAACATAAATGATTCTGTGATTCTATGGCTTCTGGGTCATTGCTTATCCCTGTGGTCCATGGATCTTGCACTCTTGATGGAAGATGTGCAGGACACTGCACGGCTTTTTCCAGTGTGCTTTGAAGTGAAAACAACTCAACTGCCTGGGTCTGAGCTCCCTCCTTTTCTCTGTCTGCTCACAGAGGCACTCGCAAGACCAGTGCGTGGGGGAGGTGATGGGCAGGAAGCCACCCGGAGCCACTGTGTCCACTGTTCTCAGTTCTTCCCTGGAGTTCATTCCCAGAAGCTTCAAACCCAAGGGGGCAGGTGGCACCACTGTGAAGATCGTCTTGAAAGAGAAGCACAAGAAAGGTAAGGGATGGAGAGGCTGAGAATTCTGTGTGTGGTTTGAGGTGACTTTTCCAGAAATTTAAATTCCCCAGAGAATCTGTTTCAGCAGCAGGTTTCCAGCAGCAAGTCTTACTTCCCACTTCTCCACTGCCAGCCTCCCCCAGCTATCTCAGTCTTGGAGCCCAGATCCTCTTGACTGCATGAATCTCCCACTTTCCAAAAAGAGTTGGAAGGAAATTGGCCCTTGGAGCATTTTGGAGATCTGAGACCTGGGAAGGGAGGTGCTCAGCTGGAAGGCTCCACATGAACCTTCCAGTACAGTGCTGCAGAGGGACAGGATGTTCCTCCTTGCACCTACCTGCCACGTGCTGGGTCTGTCCCAGGTGTTCCTCCTGGAGGAGAAGAGTAGGAAAGTGAGATGAGGAGGCAACCTCCTTGATTCAAAGGGGGAATAACAGGTCCTTTTTCCCCCTGGTGGCTCTCCCACCGTTGTGCTTCCAGAAAAACTCTTTCCAGTCCTTGGAGACAAAGCCCTAGAGAAAATTTTGGGACCTCCAAAAATTTCCATGGTGGAGTCAGCAGGTGGCACTCTTCACTGTGCTTCATTCTGCGACAGCCTCCGAGCGACCCTGGGCTTCCAGAGGTTGAGAGGCAGGTGAGGTCCTGCCCACACTTACCCCTCGCTCACACCAGGGTGGTCAAACCCAGCAGCCTCCACCTCCTGGTTCCTGGGCCCTCTGCCCCATGGCACCTCTTGGGTGGGATGGCTGCAATATCCCCGTTCCCACTGTTGCCAGATCCACTGCCGGATCCTGCTCCTCGAGGCAGCAGGACCACCCATGTGTGAGGTGGTGAAATGTGTTGAGCTCTACCAAGCCTTGGGTTTACAAAGACGAGGAGGGTTTATTTCCACCAGCAGGTCTTTTCTCTGTCTCCTCCAGCTTGTGTTTACAACGGGAAGACCTATTCCCATGGGGAAGTGTGGCACCCTGTCTTTCGGCTCTACGGCCTCCTGCCCTGCATCCTCTGCACTTGCAGGGACGGCGTCCAGGACTGCCAGAAGATCACGTGCCCCAAGGAATATCCGTGTGACTATCCAGAAAAAGTAGATGGGAAATGCTGTAAAATATGTCCAGGTAGGTGGGATCCCACCTGTGCCTGCAGCTGGCTTCCAGATCCTTCCCTACCTTGGTTTAAAACCCCGGGATAGATGTGTAGGGTTTCACGTTGCTGTTGTCTTGAATCCACATTGGATGAGTTCAGATGGAAGGGCTGGCTTGTCTTGGAGGGCAGCAGGACTTTCCCAAGGTGAGGAAGCTGCAAGGACCTCCAAAAGGTTCCATCTGTTGGGAGGGCTGAGTCTGGAGGAAAATGCTCAAGGAGGGACATGCTTAGACAGACAGAAGGTGTTTTCTGGGGAGAGGGCACATGGTCTGTTGTCCAGAGCTCCACCTGGGACACAAGGTCAGAGGGTTAAATTGTGGCAGGTGAGATGTAGGAGAAAGGAGGAGAAGGAGGACATTTCCCGAGAATGGGGTTATCTGTGGTACTCATGATTTGTTGGAATGGGAGCTCCCTATACCTGGAAATGGAGGTTGGACACACAGGAGTGGGCCAGGGGGAACTGGGCTGGTGCTGGGACATGGGAAAGGGTCGGGAGCACAAGTCTGATGAGGAGCAGCTGAGGGAGCTGGGGGGGCTCAGCCTGGAGAAAAGGAGGCTCTCGGCAGACCTTATCATTCTACATCTGCTTGACAGGAGGGTGGAGCCAGCTGGGGGTGGGCTCTGCTCCCAGGGAACAAGGAACAGGAAAAGAGGAAATAGCCTCAAGTTGTGCCAGGGAGGTTTAGGTTGGATATTGGGAAAATTTCTTCCCCAAAAGGGTGTCCAGCCCTGGCACAGGCTACTCAGGTTGGTGATGGAGCCCCCATCCCTGGAGGGATTTAACAGCCATGTGGATGTGGCACTTGGGAACATGGATGGCCTTGGCAGTGCTGTGGCAATGGCTGTACTGGATGATCTTAGAGAACTTTTCCAATCTTAATGATTCTGTGATTCCATGGTGGAGAAGACCTCTTTTCTTTTTTAATGTTCAGTGTGTTTTGGGTCTCACAGCTGCTCCTTGGTCTTTGGAAAAACTGTTTTCCTTAAACCACAGACCTGGCAAAGATGTGGCAGGGCGTGAGATCTCCTTGTGTTCCCATTGGAGAATGTTTTCCAGGTTATACCTGTCTGTACTATCATTTATCAGGAGATGTTCAGCTGATGGACCACCCACTGCTTCCCTCTGGAGACTTTGGGTGTCTTTGAGCCTGGCTGGAGGTCTATCAGGTTCCTTGTGATCTCCTCTGATGAGTATCTTCAAGGGGGCTTTGTGGAGGGGTCTCACCAGGGAGAACAGCCAAGGGGCACTGCCAGGTTTCGGAATGGGGGCAAACAGGCTGCAAAATCATTTGAGCTGGGATTTTTGAGGTTTTCCAGCCTCTGAGCAGGGAGGTTCTGGGATGGCCTCCATAGGGGAGCAAAGGGCAGAAGCTCAGCTTGTTTTAATAAGGTTTCTGATATGTTTATGAGCAGGATTTATGATGTGGTGCCTAGTGGGAATGGGATGTGATGACTGAGCAAAGCCCTTCCATTCTTGCATTCCCATTATAGTGGGTCTCTCCGCTTTCAAGTCGACAACTTTCCCTGCTTGGATCTCTTGTCTGCTGTTCAATATTCTTTTTATTTCCAGTTAAACACCCTGATGCAGCCAATATGATTTTGTTCTTGCTTTCCAGTTCTCCCAGACAGTGATCACACACACACACACACACACACACACGTTGCTCAGCACACTTAACATCCTTGCCCTTTCCTTCACTGCATGGAGGTTTTGCCCATCTTTCTCCAGGCAGTTTCTGCGACCGTTCTCCCCTTCCTCCTTTGTATCCAGTAGCTTGGAGAGAAACACTGGGTGATTTCTGCTTGCTAAAGGGATGTTGATCCTGGGATTGCAGCCATGCATCGTTTGGGTGGGGAGGTCATCGGAGCTGCTGTGGGCAGAACTAGTGACCTCGACCCATGTCCCTGCTTCTCCTTCCCAACACTCTTGGGCCATTGAGTGGCTCCAGAGTGAAGCTCCAAAGCTTTTAAATGTCTGTTGAATGTGGGGTTCCTTCCCTGGCTTGAAGGTGGGGCTTTAATCAAGGGCTCCATGATCTCAGAGGTCTTTTGCAACTTTAACAGCTCAGTGATTCTATGAATGCCCTGGAACAGGTGAAGTTTAATGGTCTGGGGCAGAGGTTTTCCCACACCCTGGCCCTGTGGTGGAAAGGATGAGGGTGCTGGGCTGTGGTTGTCCCCCTTCGCCTCATGCTGAACCTGCAGAGCTGAATGCTTGTATTCCTGGTGCTTATCCCTTTAAACTGGCATTTCCATCCCCTCTTGGAGAAGAGGAGCTCAGGACCACCCCAGAAAGCCTGGGGGAGAGCAGAATCAGGCCTGAAATAACTGTCCTACTAAAATATACACCATGCATCTATTTATAGCCAAACTTTCTTTCGAGTAGCATAAAAAGTTTCAGCATCCAAAATGGCTGGGAGAACAAGGCTAAATTCAGCAGTGCTGGGCTCCTCTGCCTTCCAAGGCTCACAACCAAAGGCAATAAATCTCCTTCCAAAACCATGGGGGTTTCTTAATTACTGCAGATACATTTAAAAAAAAAAAAAAAAAAAAGAAGTGAAATATTAGCAGCTGTCCTTTACCGAGGATGTTGCAGAAGTCACGTAGGGCCCCGGTGTGGGTGGCACCCCACGTAGGGAGAATGCTAGGGATGGTGCTGAGCTGGGCATGCTGCCCAGGCAGCCCAGCCACAGCTCTGGATCCTACACTGCTGGCTCATCCCTTCACTTCCCTGATGTTCCTTCTCCAGGGCAGCAGTGGGAGTGAGATGGGAAGCGGGGAATCCAGCCTGGGCTTTGTGGTGGTGGTGGCACCAAGGTCCCTGCGGTGAGATCCAGGTGCTGAAAATCCCCTGCCCTGCTGCCTGAGTCAGAGAGAATGGAAAACATCAGGATGAGCAGGTCCACAGGTCCTTTATTAATGTCTCCCTTTGCTGCCGGTGCTGGGGATCAGGTCAAGGTCCTACTCAGAGACGCAGCTGTGCCAGTTTGCCCAGCAAACCCAAGGAGATGCCTTTTCCATGACCTGGGTGCTGAGGCAGCTCCTCCAAGCTCCTTCCTGCCATAATTTAATGAACTCTGTCCTTGTTTTTGCCCAGAAACTAGAGTCAAACCCACGGATGAAATAGTCACCACCCGGTGTGGCAAGAACCCCAGCCGTGTGCTGGTGTACATGTTTGTGCCACCACGCTCGGAGAACTCCAAGGAGATCCTCAGGACAATGGCCATCGAGAAGGAGCTGACAGAGGAGGTGGAAATCTACAACTGGAAGCTGATTAAAGGTGAGTACCATAACAAAACCAGCCAGGAGTGCAAGGAAACCTGAAGCTTTCCAAGCTATGGTCAATTTTTCAGGCTTTTCTAGCAATGCTCCAGCCCTTGTGGGGTGAATCAAAACCTGCTGACAGCAGGGTGGCTTTTCTGGCCTACTCATCTCACCCTCTTTTCCTGCAGTTCCGTGCAGACCAGGGGCTGGAAACCACTTTTGGCCCCACCACAAGCTGCAACACTATCTGGAGGCACAGCATGTGGGCAAACAAGACAAGGGCCATGGGCCCTAAACCTCCCATGGTTTTCATGCCAAATGCACATGGAAAACAAACAAAAAAAATTGTTCTGGTCTCTCCATGTTTTTGCTTTTGCTCTTTTTTTTAACCCCAGTCCACTCACAGCTTTTGAAGGGGGAATGAATTGTCTCCAGCCTACTTTCAGATGGGTGGATTTGGATGCTTCTGTTGTTGTGTCCTCCAGAGGTCAAAGCATGGCAAATACACTGTAAAATGGCAACAATCTCTTGCTCTCTCCCCATACCTTCAGCTTTGCAACACTGTTAGGGACCAGAGGATCCCAGGGACACCTGGTCCATAGATATTTGTGTTGTGTTTCTCTTGGGCCCAGGAAAGCATCATGGTGCCCCAACCCTGAGTTTCTGTTGGACATTCTCTATCCAAAAAACTTGAGCATTTGAGGTTGGTTGTACCTTTCCTATGGATACAGTGACCCTCAGCCCAGGTGTTCTGGACACGTATAGGCAGATATTCTGGTGTCTTGGTCATGGTCATGTCTCACCTCACTCCCTGGGGAGACCTCAGCCAGGCTCTTCCCGGCCACAAAGGGTGGGCATACATGGATAGTAGCCAGAGAAAATAACCCCAGAGATGGACCCCTGGTTGCCACCATGTTTCCATCCTCCTCCTGCCATTCTCCATCCTCCATGGTGCCCCTCTCCCCGTCCTCCCCCTCTTCTCCTTCACAATGGCACCTTGTAGCTAGAGGACAGCTCTGAGCCCACGCTGTCTGGGCCCCACCGTTTCCTCTCCTCGCTCCTTGGCAGAAGTTGCCACCCAAACCTTCTCGGTACCTTCTGAGGCCAAAAGCTTCATGTCTGCATGGAGCTCCTGAGCCCTGCCAGCCAGGGACAGGGAAGGCCCTTGTCCCCGAGGCCAACACAGCTCTTTTGCTTGGCAGAGCGAAGTGTTGTTATTGGGAAAGAGTCACATATGGATTCCACCTCTCCATGGTCCATCTGCTCTACCAACAGTGCAGCATGTGTGGAGTAAAGAGGCTGCAGGTCACACTTGGACCTCATCCATCTGCCTTTGTATGGCTTGTGATACCTATATGGCCTTTTCTATTTCTGTCCTGGGAGGTTTTTCTCCCTGAAGCAGGAGCTGAGAGGAGAAACCAGTGCCAACATCCACCCAAAAGTCTTACCCAGCTGGCTGGTGGTGCATGACCAGCCTCCAGAAGAGCTACAGTGGGGGCTTCCCCATGTTTTTAGAGGTCTGAAAACCACCAGGTGTTTTGAAAAGTGACTTTCCAGTGTCTTTGAGCAGGAGTTATCTTGGGGAGAGAGGACAATGAAGGAACAGGCAGGATCAGAGAGGGACCAGCATGGTTTGGAGGCTCTGCTGTTGATTCCTGCCCTACACCTGGATTGGAGGTGTGGTCCACCCATGGATCCCTTTCCCACATTTACCCTGCCAGGCTGTTGATTAGACAGCGATCAAAATACTCCTTTCTATCCTGAAAACTGGCAGCTCTGGGACTGCCAGCCACCCCTGGGGTTTCACCATCTCGTACTCCCTCACACCTGGGCTGGAGGAGACCTGCAGGGTCCACACCAGCCATCCCCATGCTTTTCTGGTGTTTTCTCCTGCCATGGAGACTTTACAGCCCACCTACTTTCTTCTGGGGACCCCCGGTGGCCTAGCGGTTAAGATGCTGGTCTCTCAGCACCAAGGCCACAGGTTCTAATCCCGGTCCCC
>JAWWLV010000001.1:364405-382225 GCA_035041135.1 Platyrinchus mystaceus
AAAAATCCATTGCGCAGGCTTGAAAGGTGGGAACACCTTTCCCAGATCTTCGTTCGCGAAGACTGGCCATTACCTTTTTACCTTTACTTTCTTCCAGAGCCACAAATTCCTTCCTAAGGGAAGACTTTTCCCAGTGTGCAGCTCAAGCTTGCACCTTCTTGTCCTCTCCACTGCAGGTGTGAAGAGCACAGTCCTTTCCTCTGAAGATGCCATCAGCTCCCACCTCTGCCCTCCCTTACATGGTTTAAGCACTTGAATATTTTCAGTCTTTCCTTGATTTTGGGAATTTCTGGTCCTTTGGTCTCTCCCATAGCTCTGCTCTGGACTCTTTGTGTCTTTCTTGGAATGCAGAGCCCAAACCAGGGTGTGGGTCTCTGGCCAAAGGTTGTGTCCTGCTAGGATGGGTCTCATACTCTTGTGTGCACCCAGGCTGCCACTTCCAACCACCCACCAAGGCTTTGTTTTGCAGATGGTTTAGAAAGTCTTGAGACCAGGTTCTTGAACTAGACTTGCTTCACTCCCCAGCCCCACATTATGTACTGGTAATGTCGGATTCCCATTAAGCCAGCAGAGAGAATTATGGTATATCCACCCATTTCAGGATGGGAAGGAAGGCACTGCAGAAGAGCCTGTCTCTCCAAAATTAGGAAGAATTAATTGCTCCATTAATTCACTCCTTGTGCTCTACTGTGCTCTACTTCTATCTGGATCCTGAGGCAGCACCTAAAGCATAGAATTATCAAATCACAGACTGGTTTGTGTTGGAAGGGACCTTAAAGATCATCCTGTTCCAACACCCTGCCATGGATAGGGACACCTTCCACTAGACCAGGTTTCTCCCCATCCAATCTGATCTGGAACACTTCCAGAGATGGGGCAGCCACAGCTTCTCTGGGCAACCTGTGCTGGGGGCCTCACCACTCTCACCATAAAAAATTTCTTCCTCCGATCTAGTTTTAATCTCCCCTTTTTTAGTTTAAAACTATCACCCATTGTCCTCTCTCTACAGGCCCTCTTAAAAAGTCTGTCCTCATCTTCCTGATAAATCCCCTTTAAAGCACCAAGGAAGGTGGTAAGTGCTTGACAGCCCCACCACCTTCCTCCATCTCACCCAAAATGTTGCAAGGAATGATCCTGCCTCTTGGATGGGATCAGCTTGCCGGGAAGTGGCAATGCCCTTTCGCAGCTCCATCCCCTCCTGCCTCTCTGGTGGGTGCACTATTCTTATCTGTGCCTCCTTGTGCTCTCCTTGTGCCTGCTGGAGCATCCTCTGCATTCCTGCACTGCTCCCCACGTCCTGGCATCTGTCAGGAACGGTCATCCCAGGGCAGGCAAAGGTCTCAGCCAGCTCTGAGAGAGCTCTTGGAGGAGCATTATCTGGGTCCGTTGATTAAAAGTTGTTTATCTCTTGTAGCTCTTGTTTAAAATATCCTCTTCATTACTAACGTGCTGGAAAGTGCTTCATCAGCCACGGACACTGCAAGCACAGCCTCCTGCCCCTTTCTAAGTATAGACCAGAAGGATTTATAGAACACTTGTGCCTTTCTTGCGTCATTAACAGTTATATTACCTCCATCCAGTATATTCTTTTGTTACTGGTAGGACTTCTTTTCCCAACCCACTGAAAGGACTTATTAATAGTCCAAATAACCACATATTTCTCTGTATGTCTTTGACTTCCTGTATTAATTTTCCACAGTCCATAGCATCTCATTTAGATGGATTGAAAGCTGGTTCCCTTTCATTACATACTCTTTTTATGTGTAAGTGCTTCTGGGAATCAGGGAAAGTGTCTTAACCAAATAAGGGGGACCACATTGCCTCTCACATCTGCTGGCAGCAAGAGGCTGGATGCTCTGTGAGGCTGGGTGAGAGGTGGGGAAGGATATGCCAGGCATACCTGCCTGGTTTGTCATGCTTCGGAATATCATAACCCCTAATCCCACAGAAAGGTCACTTCCATTGCTAAATGCAGGTTCTGGTTTGCTTGGGTCAAACGCCTGAGTCAGGCACCTCCACTGATGGGATGATGCTGGCACGGGCAGAAATATCAATCTCTGCTGAGGTCACTCGTGTTTTTTCCTGTCCTGGAGGAATTTCAGGGCTGGTGACTGAGAGATGGAAACCTTTGGTCCCTGGCTGCTTCCAGGAAAGGAAAACATCCTAGGATGGAGGGGTTTCAGCAGCCGGGGGAGATAGGTGGTCTAGCAGAGCAGAGGGGACAGGGATCTCAGCATCTTCTTGGGCTCACCTTTATTTCTTTTATGTATTTTCGGGGAGATCAGAACTTCTCCAGCATGAGATGTTTTCTAGAGCAACAAAATCTTATTGTTTTCACCTGCTTCACGGTGTCCCTGCTGTGTCCTGATTTAATGAGCATTTAATGAGCATGTTTGCATTGAACCATAGGATCATGGAATGGTTTGGGTTGGAAGGGACTTAAAGCCCATCCAATTCCACCTCCATTCCATGGGCAGGGACACCTTCCACTAGGTTGTTCCAAGCCCTGTCCAACCTGGCCTTGAACACTTTCAGGGATGGGGCAGCTTCTCTGGGCAACCTGTGCCAGGGCCTCACCGCCATCACAGGGAAGAGTTTCTTCCTAATATTCAATCTAATACTCAAATGAGATCTCTCCTGGCCTTGGCCAGCCTTGGTTTCACTCCCAAACTCCCACCAGGCTTTGCCAGCAGGTCCTGCACTGAACCAGGACCCCAGGACATCCAGGGCAGGCAGTTTCCCCTTTGCATCTCAGGAGGGGACAGAACATTCAAACCTGTGTGAGTCTTAGATCGAGAATCTGATGCCTCGTGTTCCCCTCTGCAGGAATATTCCATCTGATCCAAACCAAGAAGATCAGCAAACAAGAATTCAAGCAAGAAGCACAAAACTTCAGGCTGATCACCAGGACAAACGAAGGTAAAAATCCCTTTTCCTCACTCCTCCAGCACATCCTGCCCCAAACAACCTGCTGTTTTCCTGCTCTGCTTTGGCCATTGCAAAAAGACTGCATAAATCCCAGCACAGCATGGGGAGCTGAACCATAGGGAAAAGGCTTGTGCAAGCTTAGTGGGGTTGGAACTGACCTGTTTTCACACCCATATGCAACACTCCTGGTTGACAGCCACTTTATGGTATTGGAAAGGGCAGCCAGCTTTCTAAAAGTGGATGCATCCTTGTGAAATCCAAAGGATTTGTCTCTCCAAAGCCCATAAAACTGTTTGATTTTTATATCTAATCCATCTGGTCTTAAAGGGTGGAGGGATGGGGGAGAAAAAAAATAAATGATGCAAGGGATTAGAAAGAAAATAAACTATTGAAGTGTTTTTAAAAATCACTCTGAGTGTTCTTGGATGTGCGTAAATGTTGCGAAAAGCAGGAATGGCAGTGCACATGCCGGGAGTGCCTGTACGGAGTGAAACTGCCATGCTATTTCCTGCTGGCTGCCTCTCCTCCTGGGCTGTGTTGGAGCTGAGTGGGATAGGTCGGGATCAGAGCCATTCCCGTATTGTCCAGCACCCACAGGTCACTGGGTCAGTCTGGAACAGCGCTGCTGCCCAGTGCACCCCGTGCTCCAGGGAGGCTGGAGATTTGTTTTCACCCCCAGTCTGCTTGGGACAACATCTCTTGAGTGAACCCTGGGGGATTTTCCGGTCCCTGCTCCCAGGGTGGGTTTCACACCCTCATGGAATAACATGCCAGCTTCTTCTTGCCTCAGTTTCCCCTGGCAAATAACCCTGCTGATAATCTGCAGCTCGCTGGTGAGGCTGTGGGGGATTGAGGGAGGTTCCTTCTCCTTCTGGAGCAGGATTTTCCTGTACCATAGGTAGAAGAGCCAAGGCTGATGCAGCAGCAGGAAAGGGAATATTAATGTAGGGGCTTTGAGCAAGCCACCCCAAAGAAATGGGGCTGACAGAAGGGAAGAGAGAAACCTACCTGTCCTCTGCCCATGAAACTGAAATTCTGGCTTTCTGAGGGCGAGACAGAGGACAAGCAAAATGCTTCTTCTCCCTGAGAGGCAGGGAGTCATCCCAAATCCCAGACAGGCCAGGCAGGACATGGCCACAGATCATGTCCAAGCACCCTTTGAGGAGGTAGAGAGAGGGATTTATCCCTGTTTCAGTCTGAGCTCCTTTTCTTTTAAGACCATGCGAGGGTTTACCAGGAAAAGCATTGGAAGTGCCATTGATTGTGCCATTAATTGCATTGCAGTGGGTAAGAAGGTCCCTCTTGACCCCAAATACCATTTTAACTGCAAGGTGACAAAGTCTAGAGCTGGATGATGAATCACTGATGAGCTGCTCTGGCCGTGGCCGGTGTTATGGGTAGATCTCTATCGCAGCCTCTCTCCCAGCATGGTCCTTGCAGATCCTCCAGCACAGAGGGTGCTACACATGGGGAAAATTGTGCTTTCCTGCTCCAAGGTTGTTGCTAACGTGTGTCCCTCTCTGCTAATCCAGATCACTGGAACATCTTCCGAGCCCAGACATCAGAGCTGAGGATGACAGAGAGCCCAGAGAAGGAAACAAAGAACTTGTAAAGCAAAAAAACTTTACCCTCGCTTTTGATTTATCTGCACCCCCACACATACACATATATATGAGAACCAGAGCTGCATTATTAAATAGACTGGCACTTCAATAAAGGATGCACTAGTGTAAGTTCCAGAAACTCCAGATCCCAGTTGATCCGTGTCATGGAGGTGCCTCTCTCCCTCTTCTGCTATCCTTGGATATGCAGAGGGAAGAGGGCGAAACGGCAGAGGTGTGAGACCTGGTGTGACATGAAGAGGTGGGATACATCCCTGACACCCTGGCATTCTCAAAGGGCACCAGGAGCAAAGCTTGACTGCGCATCTTTCCAATCGCCCATGCAAAGATGACCTGCAAAGAAACAAAAATCATCCTTATTTCTTTTCCTGGAGCCCCTGTGATCTGCAAAGGGTTTCTTGGGCTGAAAACCCTCCAAAGGGTGTTTTATGAAAAATCTTGTGTCTTTTCTCTGTTCCAGCTGGAAGGATCACTTTCCCTTCTTTGCAGATGTAGTTTTTGGGAAGACCCACCTGCTGACAGGGTCTGAGACCCTGAGCACTGCACTAAGGTCGCTACTAAGCAGGTTATTATGCTATATATTTATATATCCTACATAATATCTACTGGGCTGTATTCACTGGAGGGGCATCTCCCAGAGGGTCAACAGGACCATTCCTGCAGTGTGGGGAGGAGCGTGTGCAGCATCATCACCTTCCCCCTGTCTGGAGACAGCTTTGGGGGATTTTCAAGTTGGTTTTGGTACATGTATTTATCCTTGGATTCTTGTTTTATTCTGTTTTGATAAATCTATTTATTTGGAGATCCAAATCTGTCTGATAAATCTGATTAAAGCATCTTCTTGATTCAGCTTCCTGTGCTGGTTTTCCTTTCCCTCTAGGGTCTGTATTACATCTCTGGGAGGGACTCCCATCCTGGTGGAGTCTGACCCCCTTGAACCCTTAGGGTAGGGATACAGGATCCCATGGGTGCTTTGCTTATCAGCAGGGGATCATCCCTCCCCATTTCCTTGTGGTCTGCACATGGTTTTGGGATGAAAACAGAGCTTGGGGCTGGTGATGGGCATGGGGGCAGGTGATAAACCCAGGCCAGGAAATGGGAAGTCCTGGAATGCTGGCCAGGAGCCCAACCAAGCTGCTAAGTGAGTGCAGGATCTCTCTCTTGGACAGGCAACCAGCCTTGTGGGACTATGAAAGGATCAATGTGAGCAGTTCCCACCCCATGCTTTCCCCTTCTCTCTTCGTTATGCTCAAAAAAACCAGGGTTGGTAAATACAAAGTGGATGTAAACAGGTGCCAAAGTATGGAAGAGTGAAAGAGGACCCACAGCAGGGAGCAACCAGGGACACCTGGAGCAGGCACTGAGCTGCCAGCACTCACCAGAGCCAGGCAATGATCCTGGGGCTGAGCTGGTTCAGCTTGTCCAGGAAAAAATCCCACTAATGCTTTGGGTGTTAGGAGTGTTCCCCATGGCATGAGGTGAAGGGAGAGAGGCAAAGCCACCCCCTCGCCTGCATGGCTGTAGCTGCAGGGAGGATGCTGCCAGCCCCGGGCAGAGCCTAAGCCCTTGCTCGTCAGCCTAATTAACTCACCCTTGCTGATCTAATTGGAGCTGAGCAGAGGTGCAATTTGTGCTCATTTACCAGAAGCAACAGAAGTTTCAAAAAAAGCTGCTCTGTTGGGTTCATGGGGAAGGCTGGGAGAAAACCAGCAAGAATTCTCATCCAGACGAGGTTTCCTGCAGGTATCTCTGTGTTATTGAGCCCATACAGGTTGTACTGAGCCCATATAAGTTCTACTGAGCCCATATAGGTTATATGGAACCTATGTAGGTTGTACTGAGCCCATATGGGTCGTATTGAACACGTAAGGGTTATTCTGAGCCCATGGAGATTGCACTGAGCCCATACAGGTTTTACTGAGTCCATAAAGTTCTACTGAGCTCATAAAGGTTATACTGAGCCTATCTAGGTTGTACTGAGCCCATGTGGGTTGTACAGACCTCATACAGGTTGTACTGGGCTCGTAAAGGCTGTACTGAGCCCAGACACAGACAGACCTCTTGGGTACAACTCAGCTGAGTGCCGTGCACACAGAGCTCCTCTACCATGCCCAGGAGGGTGGTGGATGCTTCCAGATGTTCCATGACCAGGAGAAACCCTTTGGAGAGCAACAACAGAGGAACCTTCATGGGGTTGGTCATTTCTCCCAGATAACAAGTGATAGGGCAGGAGGAAATGGCCTCAGGTTACACCAGAGGAGATTTGGGTTGGAAATTAGGAAAAATTTCTTCCTCAAAAGGTTGTCCAGCCCTGGCATAAGCTGCCCAGGGCAGTGGTGGAGTACCCACTGTCCTGGAGGGATTTAACAGCCATGTGGATGTGGCACTTTGGGACATGGGTCAGTGGTGGCCTTGGCAGTGCTGGGGGAATGGTTGGACTCGAGGGCTTTTCCAACCTTAATAGCTCTGTGATTCCATGATTCTATGGATATGGTCCCTGCTATCCCTCACTGAGTAATCCCTACCCTCAGCGTGGTGCTTTGTATTTCTTCCCAAAAGCACCACATGTCTGAAGTGACCACAGAGCTGCATCACCCCAGTGCTGCATTGCCTGGAGCCCTGGCTGAGCTCTGCCTTGGGCAGGGAGGTTTGGGGATAACAGCGATGTACAAGATAGAGTTCCTTTGGAGAGAGGTTCATGGGGCACAAGATGAAGATGGAAAAGCAATCTCATCCTAAGGAGCTTCCCACCAAGAGATGAAGCTGCTGCCTGGTCCCTCCCTGGGAAACATGCATGGCATTGTCCTGGCGCAGATGCTCTGAGGTGCGCTGGGGTGACTCTTCTCCTTCTTCTGCTGTTGTCCTTGCACTGCAGGTGGTCCCAGCAAACAGGGCTTGGTGCTGAGTTGCTCTTGAATGGTGAAAGTCTCTAAAGATGCTGTTTGAGTGATGCAGCTGCTCCATCCTCCCATAACTTTCTTTATTGCCCAGACCCATCACATCCACTTTCCCTGGCTGCCTCCAAACATCATATCATCTTTTGTGGTATCAGCTTCTCCCCCACCATCAGGCATCACGCCCCTGCCAGCTCTCTGTTGGTGGGAGTCAGGCTTTCTGCTGCCTCTCAGTTACCCCTTTACTGCAGCCCTGCTTTGGAACACTGTCATAAAAGGCACCCCATAAATTTTATATGGAATAGTAAAACATTTTCGCCTTGGCTGCAGTTCCCTCTCACTTGATCCGGCAGCACAGACCAAAGGTGTGAGCTACAGGCTCCATATCTCAGCTCTTGGCTCCTGGCAGACAAAACTGGGATGACATTGCTTTTTCCTGGTTTGGTTGGAGGAATAAGCCTTGCACTGGTCCTGGAGCAACACCGCTCCCTTCTGTCTGAGGGATGCAGCCATTGGGGCATACGACAGCTGGTCTCCAAAAGGAGACCCAAAAGCCTCCCCTTTGCTCTCTGCAATGAGGCAGGAAGGGCTCTTAACCCTAACCCTAATTACAAATTAGGGAATCAAAAACTGGGTTGGGTTGGAAGGGACCTTAAAGCTCACCCAGTCCCACTCCCTGCCATGGGCAGGGACACCTTCCATTAGACCAGGTTACTCCAAGCCCTGTCCAGTCTGGGCTTGAACACTTCCAGGGATGGGGCAGCCACAGCTTCTCTGGGTAACCTGTTCTAGGGCCTCCACACCCTCACAGGGAAGAATTTCCTCCCAATATCCCACCTAACCCTGCCCTCAGAAGTTGGAAGCCATTCCCCCTAGTCCTGGCACTCCAGACCCATGTCCAAAGTCCCTCTCCAGCTCTCTTGGAGCCCCTTTAGGCACTGGAAAGGGCTTAAAGTTCTCCCTTGGAGTCTTTTCTTCTGCAGGATGAATACCTCCAGATCTCCCAGCCTGTCTCCAGAGCAGAGGGGCTCCAGCCTTTGGAGCATTTCTGTGGCCTCCTCTGGACTCGCTCCAGCAGCTCCACATCCTTCTGATGTTGGGACTACCACAGCTGGAGGCAGCACTGCAGGTGGGGTCTCACCTGAGTGGAGTAAAAGTGACCCCTGAGCCAACAGGGATACAAGGGGTGGTCTGAGCTTTCCCTTTAGAAAACAGAGGTGCAACCATGGGGCCCCATTCATCATCCCTGTCCATTATTATCCAGCCAGCCAGCCATCTATCCACATCTATACTTTTCCAGACATAACCTTTTGGGTCCTTTGGTTTTCCCTTCCCTGCAGTAGCATGGAAGAGAGAAGAGCTTCACCTTGTTTTACCCTGAATGCTGACCAGTATCAAAGCCTTCTGCTTCTCCCAGGACTGTAAAGAACCATCCCAGAGGAGCTCTGGGAACACACACAAGGGCCACGTGGGCTGGTGACCACCCTCTGCTCGCAGCACCTAATGACCCCAGGAACCTGCCCTAATGACCACACCTCCCTGCAGGGGACCTCCCAGAGGCCGCCTGCCCCGCGGGGGTGTCTCTGGGGATTAACCCTTTTAATTGGATCAGCAGCCACAGATCAGAAGCCAACACTTCGCCGTGGGTGGCATGGCCTTCCTCGCCCTGCTCCTCCTCCCTGCGTCCGTTTGCCTCGGCAGGGATCACCCCATTTCCACCCCGAGCTGTGAAGATGGGGCTGATTCGGGGGCAGAGCTGACACAGTGCCACGGGACCTTTCATCTCTTGCAACACTGGCGGTGTTTGCACATCTGTGAGCGAGGAGAAACCTCAGCTTGTGGTTGCAGAGATGATCATGGAAGTGTAGAATTTGGTTTGAAAAGATCTTCTGGCTCTCCCCAGGTCCCTGACAGGAGGGTGGAGTCCGGTGGGGTGGGGTTGGGCTTCTCTTCCAGGTGACAGGACAAGCAGAAATGGCCCCAGATTGTGTCAGGGGACATTTAGGTTGGATATTAGGGAAAGTTTCTTCCCCAAAAGGTTATTCAGCCCTGGCACAGACTGCCCAGGGCAGTGGTGGAGTCCCCATCCCTGGAGGGATTTAACAGCCACGTGAATGGGGCACTTGGGGATATGGGCTAGCAGTGGCCTTAGCTGTGCTGGGGGAATGGTTGGACTCAATGATCTTAGAGGGCTTTTGCAATTTAAATGATTCTATGATAAGCTCAGTCATGGATTGTTTGGGTAAAGATGCAGCTTTCCAAGACCTCTCTGCATAACCTGGCTGATGCATCAGAAGGAGTTTCAGCCAGCCTGGACCTTTGCTGATATGGGTAAAACCCATGAGAAGAAATCCAGCACCCACTGGTTGCACCACCAAGCTGGAGGAGTGTCATGGGTCTCGATGGAGGCAGCCTGATGTCTTTAGAGCAAAGAAACCTCACAGCAAAAACCCAAACCCAACTTTGGGATTTCAAATATCTTGTCCAAGAGAACCTGGCATGGAGTCAGACACCTTCTCTGACCTGAGCCAGGAGGAGAGGGGGACATCAGCTCTTCTCAGTCCTCAGGGAGATGTCATGATTTAATTGCTGATTCTACTGGATTTGCAACTTCTGGCACTTCTGCAGGACCCAGATCTCCTGCTGCATCTTCCCTGGGACCTGTATCTCCTGCCAGCCCTTCTGTAATCCTCTCTCCTTCTGCTATGGTCTGCTTTGAGTTCAATAAGTGCATCAGGTCTCCCATGGCTGGTCCAACCTGTGCCGTGACATCTTTGGGCTCTGCAGAGAGCATTTGGACACTGGGTCCAGTTTGGGTTCCCAGTACCAGGCAGGCAGGGACTGGACCCAGTCCAGCTGGAAGATATGCCAAAAACATTTTCCCCTTCAGAAATGCTGGAACTGCGACCAAGGGAAGGAGGGGCATCCCATCCTTGGAGACACTCAGCTTTTGCCTGGACACAACCCTGAGCAACCTGATGTAACTTCAAAGTTATCCTTGCTTGGAGCCAGAGGTTGGACCAGGGACCTCCTGGAGTCCCGTCCAACCTTAATTGCCCCGTGGCTGTGTGCTCCAGGGTGGATGGCAAGTCACCATCAGAAATCTTGGCTCTACCTCTGGGGTCTTAGAGCTTTTTTACGTCAGAGCCATGCTATTTCATGCTCTATTATCAGGTCAGTCAAAATACTTCTCCGAACTATATGTCCATGCCAGCTACACTCACTTCCTTGGCTCCTGCTGTTTTCCATTGCATCGGATTTTCAGTCATGCAAAATATCTACTTTCACCTTTATCTGCATGAAGGGGAAGCCAATACCTCGTGGTTATGTTCACCGGAGCCTTGTTCCCCACTGGGCAAGACGGAAGAGCCAGCCCTGGTGACGTGCACTGCTCAGTTTGAGGTGTCACTGCATCATTGGGGCTGTGCTGTGGGGATATAAAGTCACATAAAAGAAGGTTTTGCTGGGTTTGGTGCTGCTTCAAATGTCCTGGGTGAAGCTCTGGAGATGGGTTGAATTTTTAAGCATCTCCCAATGAATTGGGATGTACATTCTTGTATCACCTTCCCCCAGCCAAAGGGGGGGAATTTCTCCTGAAAGGGATAAGATTTGCCTTAAAACAGTGCTTGCAGCTCTCCATAGAGACCCACATGCCATGTTGGCTCTCTTTAAATCCTTTTCTTTTTCAGCCATGAGAAATGGAGAAACCAGAGGGCTGTCCGTGCTGCACAGCTCACAGGCTGTTCTCGTGCCACCACAGACCTGTCTCCTCTCCAGACTAAACAGTCCTAACATTTCCTGTCTCTTCTCACAGAGAAATGTGTCTGTGATCACTGTTTTCTCCTGTTTCTGCACCTTTTTGGATGCTGGAGCAGCTCAGGGTGTACCTAATCTGGGGGGATTGTCTGAGCTGCTGGGGAAATGAGCTCGCATTTCCTTGCCTCCATCTTTGTCAAAGCTCCTCAAAACTGAGAAAAGCTTTGCCAGCAAGTCAGGACTACCCAGACTATGGAAAAAGCCCCTGACTGCCTGGAACATGGGTGCAGGGAAAGAGGTGATGAGAAAAACAGGGAAATCCCTGGAGATGGCAGCTGGTGGGGCTGGAGCTAGGGGAGGGATGGATAGTGGAGGAAATATGACCAGCATGGCATGAATAAAACCCCATAGGTCCTTTCCTCCATCATGATGCTTCTCTGCCTTCCACGTGTGGTTTCCAAAGGACAGACCAGTGGTACAAAGCAGCTGGTGGATTATCCCATGGTTGTCCTGTCCCATGGGATGTGGGAGAGCCACCCACGGCGAGGGTTTTTCTCCCTCTCCTATTTTTTTAGCCACGCAGTGCCCAGTGGAGACCCCTGTTTGTACAGGCTGAATAAATGCAAAGGGAACTGCTTACAAGTCCTTCTCACCAGTGTTGCCAAAAGACCATGACTCAGCGCTGTTTTTTTGGGTAGAAATGAATTAGTTCGGGCCCATCACAATTATCTAACTCAGCGGGCACAACAATAACCTTCTGTTTAATGGTTGTTCATGGCCCTTTAGCACCATCTGGGTTGTCTGATCAGGGACTTTGAGAACAGTTGAAAATGAAGTAAGAAGGACTGCTTGGCCCAGACACCCCTTTTCGCCTCCCAGCTGCACAGACAATGAAAATAATCCTGATGGACCCATTAGGCACAGGGAGAGGGACTATGGAGCAAACATCAACACATGCTCTCTGAGCTGCAGGTCAGTGTCCCTAAGTGGTAGGTGGTGGCATTGGGAGGAGCAGGGGAGAAAAGCTGGCCACATGTCTACGTAGCAAAAAGTTGTACCCTGGACATGCTCGTCTTCAAGCTTTGGGGGTTGAGTTTGAGTGGGTGAAGCTTGAGACATTCCCATGGCAAGGCTGGGGGTTGAAGAGGCCTCTGCTGCTGCTCAGAAGGACTTGGACCACTCTGGAGATGGGGCTGTTTCTTGTGCATGCTGGAAGATGGATTTGGAGGTTTGCCAAGTTGGGCTTGGTCTTCCCCCAAGGTGAGAAAGCAGCTGGGAGCTCACCAGGTCCCAAAGCTACCCTGAGAGGGGCTTGAAGCCTGATGGGAATTCAGGACAGGCTCACTTAGTCTGTCTTTGTGTGGCCACTTGAGAAACAAGGCTCCCCACATCATGTACGTGAGGTGATGCCACCCCTGACAGCCCCTGCCACGGCCTTCCCAGCTGCCAATCTCCAGGCCCCAAGGTCTCTCCAGTAGCTGGCTGTGATCTCCCAGTCGCACCAGTCACAACTTTCAGCCCCACAATCTCTCCAGTCTCCATCCCAACTTCTCCAACACCCAGTGGTGACCTGTGTCACCAGCACCCAGACCTCCAAACACCCACATGTACCTGCAGAATAGAGCCAGGACAGGGAAAACAGTTAGAAATGGAGCTCAGGGAAGGAAATGGAGTCTAATTAATGAGGCAAACTGCTCTAACTGGGGACAAATGAAGTGATCATCCGGCAGCTTTGACAGAACTTATCCCCTTATCCCTCTGTTTTCACATTTGTTTCTCTCCAGACCCTCTTCATCCCTCCCTTTGCCCACAATCTGTCTGGATGGGAAATGTAGGCAAGTGTGTCCCCCCCCACCCTCCCCCTTACAGTGTCAGTGCTCATCCAAACAGGCCAAATTTAGTTTTTATTAATTCCTTTTTACACCCTGCCTGTCTCTGTGTCAAGTTTTAGCTTGGTGCTGAGTGCTCCAGCCTGCAGTTTTCACAGGAAAAGTGGAGTTTTGCTCACTGAGGCAGAAGTTTGCAAGGAGGATTTGGCAGGGCGGCTGCAGAGAGACCCTCGGGGGCTCCTCTGAACCCCATCAGGCTTCCGGCTCCTGTTCTGTGGCAGGACAATCCTCTTGAATAATGAATGGAAATACTGATCCCCTTCCAAGCTGCTTTTAGCACATCCCAAGAAGTTACGCAGACACTGTTGTGGGCTCCTTCTCCTCCCAAGTGGAGTGAGGGAATCTGTATCCTACTGACGCAGCTGCACATTGTCCTGCCCTCCATGACCTTCTTGGGAAGTCAGGAAGACCCAGTTCCACAATGGGTGGAGGCTTTTAGTACGTGACCGTGGCTGCATCTATCCATGATGAGGCTGTCAGGGATCACCACCTGGGCCAAGAGGTTTCCAGGGGAAAACCTGGAACTGGAAATCACTTTGCTGTCTTCCTGAGATGGATTATTGGCATTTAAGCTGAATGTGAATCTCAAAAATGAACAAAAAAAGGTCAGTTAGAACTGAATATAATTTGGCCCTTCATCTAAACAACCACCAGCCAGTGATAGATTCCCAACTTACCAGGACAAACTTCCCAGACATTGTTGATCTGTTAATAAACAAGAGATCACGTGACTGGTGTTGGATTTCCAGATCAGCCTCATCAAATGCTGGCCATGGTCCCCCAAAAAGGCATTTGGGTGCCTCTTGCCCTTGAACCTGCCCTGCAGATCTGGGCAGCTCTGGTGCAAATTGGGACACAATCCAAGTGAGTTTTGTCCTTCACAGCATGGCCAGGGTTAACTCTAATGCATCTCAAAGAACCTTAAGGAAGGTTTTGTCTTTGAAATGGCAACTTAACCCTTTCTAGCTGATCACTGCCTTGATGGAACCCTTTTCCCATGAGCCAAAACTTGAGTTTTACCTCTCTTCCTTGGCCAGGCCAAGGAAGGACTTGCTGGCCCTTAGGGTCATGTTACAGGTCCCAGGGGAAGACAGAGGATGGGCTGCAAGTGGAGAAGTGGTGGGAGCCGGAGCTGGCTTGGTTCTGGCTCATTGCTCTTTCTTTTGGTGAGACCAGCAGAAGAGTAGTCTGATCTCTGCATGGGGCTCCAAAATAAGCCTAGGGTGATGATCTTACCAGCCCCTGTTCATGGTGGGGATAGTCCCTCCTCCCTCCCCCTTGAAATTTTGCACCCCCGGGGAGCAGCCGTGCTCTCCACACCTGGTCTGGGGAGGAGGGATAACGTCATCCGCGGCTCCTTGGCACACAGGCGATGGCAAAATCCCAGCCAGAGGAGAGGCCAGCTGGGGGAAAACTCATGGGTGAGCCCACGCCAAGTCTCCCAGCTGGGAATTGGTGGGGAGGGCTCAGGCTCTGCTATTCGCAGGGCCTGAGGGTTAATTCCCTTTACACCAAGGTAAGGGCAGGTAGGAGGAATCTCCTGCAAGCAAAAAAACCCTGGGATTTGGTTCTTCGAATGTCCTGGTTAGAGATGATCCAGTGGGGAATGTCACTGGAAGATATGTGGGAAATGACATCCCTATGACCCTTTGGGATGGACTCAGCAGAGTGGGTGCCCCATGACTCTGTGCATGCTCCTCTCCTGTGTCCTTCTCTTCTTCCTTCTCTCCATTGTTTGGGTTTTTGAAAAATCCTAGAGCCTTTTTAGAGACTCATCAGAGCATTGTGATGGGACACATGGGCTCCAGTCCTTGCTTTGATGGCAGCAGGGCAGAGTCTGCTCTCTTTCCAGCCTGCTGGAAGAGGTGGGATGTTGGGGAGCAAATGCTGCTTCTTGGGTTTTTTCTCCCACTGTAGTGAGTTTTGAAGTTTCCAACCCCTGGCTGTGGCACTGCTGAGACTGATGGGGGGGAGTGTGCAGACATCCCACCCCTACAGCCTTGTCTTCCCAAATTAAAAAGGGCTGGGGAGCTGTGGCTATGTGGGATGGGAGGAATGCCAGAAATCCAGCATTATAGGAATAATCTTATAATTTGAATATTAAAATATAAAATGTACGGTGGGGATGGCTGTGGTGGTGGTGGTGGGTGAGCAGGACCTGGAGCAGCAGCAGCAACAACAGAGGAGGAGGAGAAGCGTGAGGAGGAGTAAGAGGAGGAGGAGGGTCAGATCTCCTCTTGGATAAACAGGTCAAAAGCCTTCAAGACCCCAAATTTAGCAGGTTGGGTGACCCCAAATTTAGCAGGACTAGGGCGTGCAAGTGCCATGGTGGTGATGTGATGGTGTGCTGTGCATCCACAGTGTGGATGCAGCCACCAAACCCATGGCAACAACTCCCAAAAACCTGTAAATGGCCCCTTGGCACTCACAACACAGAGGAGAGGTGGAGGAGGAAATTTAATTCCCTGGGGGAGGGGGTGCTGTGTCCCAGCTCCAGCATCCCTGGGCCGGTGTAGCCCCTCGGTTTAGCCCCGTTGGCTACACCAACGGGTAAGGTTGTTTTGCTGCTGGAGCTCCGACAACATCCCAGAAAGTCAATTCTGGCACCTCCTGCCTTGGTACAGGGCAGGCACCACATGGCACTGAGCCAGACCCTCTGTGATGCCAGGAGGGAGCAAAACCAGCACCGGCTGTGCCAGGCACCTCATCCCGGGGCTGTGTCCCCTTGTCGGGGGGGAGGCCTGGGGACAGAGGAGTGGCCTTTGGGGTTGTGTCTGGGATACAGGGGGATAAGAAGGGGTGTAGGGCTGAGATCCCACATTTGAGGGGCCAGATCTCCTGTTAATGCCTCTCTGGCCTCCCCGAGTGGCTCTGTCTGAGCTGCTTCAAGGGCCATGGACAGGTCTTGGTACAGGGATGGAGCTCAGCCCCAGGGACACACTCCTGGCCATCCTGTGAACCACAAGGGATCTGAGAAAAGCAAGGATGTCCCTGGGGTGGCTCAGACCTCGCAGCTGGTCTCTACTCTCCCAGAAGACACAGGTCTCCAAACTGGTGGGACCAGTCCCCATGAGCATCCCTGTCACTGGGGATGACATTGTCCCTCAGCAGCTGCTGCTGAGCTCTGCCACCCCTCCCCAGCCTCAGTCATCCCCTTCTGGGTGCAAGGCAGTGTGACATCCCACTGCCAGGCCCCCCAACTCCCCTGGCATGAAGCTGACAAGTCCCCTGCACCGGGGTCCTCTCCAGCTGCCTGCATCCCCCTCAGAGCAGGGCCAGTAGCTGAGAACCTGCACCGGGACCAGAAGCCCGTCCAGGGAATATAATAAAATTAAAGCTCATTAAGCACTTAGAAAAGGGTTTGCATTGAGGGGGTGTGGGCGGAGGGGGGGTGGCGGTGGGGCCGTGCATCTCAATACTTGGCTATTTAGAAGGGAGAATTTAATAACAGGGGGGGTTGGTTTTTATGGCAATAGATTTATTCCACCTGGGCTAAGAAATACATTCCACATCTGCCGAGCCGTGTAACCAGACTCTAATTAAAATCGTGTGCCAAGCGAGGACCTGGCTGGAAAACACAAAGCTGGCTTTTAGAGCGGCTGGGAACCGCGGCCGCGCCGAGCCCGGCCCGGGGCCAGGCGGCTGTGGGGCGGCGGTGGCAGGCACTGGTGGCGGGCAGTGGTGGCAGGAGGTGGTGGCAGGAGATGGTGGCAAGGGGTGGTGGCAAGAACTGGTGGCAGGAGCTGGTGGCAGGAGGTGGTGGCTGGCAGGATGGGCACGGGGCTGGTGGAGGAGCTGTGCCATCCCTTGCCTTCCCCACGGTGCGGTAGGAGGGGCGGTGAAGGGTGGGTGGTGTCCGTGTATGTGTGGGGACCCTGGGACAAGGTGGCATCTGCGTGTGTGCAGGGACCCTGGGGACAGAGTGGTGTCCATGTGTGTGCAGGGACCCTGGGACAAGGTGACGTTCCTGTGTGTGGTGACTATGGGGACAAGGTGATGCCCACGTGTACACAGGGACCCGGGGACAAGGTGACATCTCTCTTTATGTAGTGACTACAGGGACAGAATGACACTCATGTGTGTGCAGGCACTGTGGGTCAGGGCCATGTCCATGTGTGTACAGGGATCCCCGGGGACAGCGACACCCGTGGACATGTGGTGACAGTGGGATGGGACAATGTCCTAGTGTATGCAGTGGCCACTGCACAAGCAGTGACACGGGGACAGGGCGATGTCTCTGGGTATGTTGTGACCCCAGGGACAAGGTAGGTGGTGGCTGTGCACAGTGATCCATCTGTGGGATGGACCATGGGATGGCTGATGTTCCTTCACAAGCAGTGCCACGGAGATGGGGTGACAGCCGCATGTGTGTAGCAACGGTGGGGACAGCGTGACACCCCTGTGTGTCTGCAGTGACAACAGGGAGAGGGTGGCACCCATCTGTCCATGGTGTCCACAAGCACAGGGTGACATCAATGCATGTAGCACCATGTGGGTGACATCCATGCACCTATACCGACCACGGGATGGGGTGACACCCTGCGCTAGTGACATGGGGACGGGATGATGGCCATATGTATGTTGTGACCACAGTGACACCCACAATGTGGGATGGGTGATGCCCATGAAGAAGCAGTGCCACGGAGATAGAGTCACACTGGTGACAGGGTGACACTGGTGACATGGTGTCCACACAGCCGCTGGCACTGGAGTGGTGGTTACGGGGCTGAA
>JAWWLV010000001.1:385396-411028 GCA_035041135.1 Platyrinchus mystaceus
CATTAAGTCATTTTCCTGAGGAAGTGGTGTGTGACGTTGATCTGGTTATAGAGGGAATATAGGGGTGGAGCAGGGAGACCACGGCAGAGGTGGGGAGCAAGAGCACTGGGACACCACGTCCTGTCAACATCTGCCACAGGAACAGGACTCCAGGGGTCCAAATTCAATACAAATCCTGCTGAGATTTCAGGTGCCCTACAATGCTCAGTTTAAAGCTTCCAGTTTTGATGGAAGAACTCTTTACACGTTTCACCAGGGAAACATCTTTGATTTCCACACAGTCAAATATCATGATGACCCTTGGAAACCAGGATGTGACAAATCATTTAATGAATACAGATAATAGAAAAAAATACCTGTGTTTAATGGGATTTTTTACTTATTGTTACCTTTGAAAATACACCCTCTATCAAGATAAACAAAAGCACTACAGCAGAGTGGGTTTTTCTTCTAACAGTTGAATTTTCTTCCTTAAGTCAGAACAAGGTTGTTTTTTCTTTCCCCAGGACACAGCAGGGGCACAAACCCAGCGATGCCACTGGTTTGCAGTGGATCCTCTCACAACTTTTGGGGGTACAAGCTGCCTTGGGCAACATGACTTCAATCCAGCCAATCTGGTGTGTGCTTGAATTTCCCGAGTCCCCAGCCTGACCTCCAGGTCAGACTGACTGTATACAGACTCAGCTGGCCCTTTTACTGGCCACAGGTCAGGACATTTTCAGCTGGGTGGCATTTGTTCCATGGTCACACTCTTCAGATTTTATCTCTCTGCCAACCACAAACCCTTTATAAACCAGTGTTTATATCAGCCTAACACCACTCAACCAACCACTGGCTGGACATCAGGAGCACTCACTGGCCCAAGCTTCAGAAATGCTCAGCATCAATCCCTCTGGAAAATCTGGCTTTTTACATCTGTCTATCAACTTAAGCATCAGAAAAGCAGGAGGCACCTAAAACAACAGCTCCTTTCTGATTAACAGGCCCGTGGCGATTTACTCCTCTCCATTAATCAGGTTCCTCAGGACCATGTGCTGTGACACACTTCCTTCAGCAGGCACATGATGAGGTGTCCCAGAAAATGCTTCTCTTGTCTGGGTTATGCCTGTAAAAACCACTTCAGGCAACCCAAAACCTACCAACCCCAAAATGCAGCAGGTGCCTGCCTGGTGTTATCAGCAGTGCCCTCTAATCACTCTCCCCTCTCACTCCTCAGCCTTCAAGGTTAAAGATCCAGTTGCTTTCCCAACAACAGCAAAGCCTTCCTCCAATTCCTCTGGTGCCAATTGGGTGGGAAGTCTCAAAGCTGTTTTTGTCAAGCCAGAGCACCAACAGTGTCCTGGTCTATAAATAGGCATCTGAACAGTTTACAGGGGATACATTCAAGGAAGAAAAGAGTAAGAGGGTTTTATATGCACTTTTTTGTCCAAAAAAAAGGTTATGAAAGGCAGGGCAAAAACTATTCACCAGTCTTAGGGGAGAAATTAAATTCATTTCATTCAGTTAAAGCTGAAGCAGATGTTCAATATTTGTGCCTGTGTCTGAAGACCTGCTACATTACGGCTTCTACCCAACGTGAATGTTCAGAACAATCTGGAGAGCTGAGGGTGTAAAAAGAGGAGAAAAATGCCACAACTCATCTCCTAACTTAGCAACAAACAGGTGAAAGGCCAGATAAAAAAATATAATTTCATGTGAACAGATTAACAGTCTTCCAAGAGTTCCTCTAGATGTTGCTTCTGGCTGGCAGTTCCCACACTGCTTAGAGAAGATGATTGATGCTATTGCAGTAACAAATAAAAACTTTTCTCTAATACAAAATCTAGTCCAGAGGGCTTCCTTACACAGTAAGCAGGATCCCTTATGTAACCCAGGGTTGCATGTTGTCCTCCTCCCCCAGCAGCAGCAGCTGCTTGCAGAGAGACACACAAAAACAGGGAGCTACACTCCCAAGCTGCCAAGAGGACCAGGAGAAAGATCCAGTTCATTTCTTCTGGAAAAAGCCCATGATGGAGACCTGTTTGTTGGCTCTGTTGGCAGGAGCTGCTCCTTTCTTCAGGGTCTTCCTTTCTTCCTTCGGCTCTTTCTTCATGGGCAGCACAGGCTGTTTGTGTGCAGCTGGCAGCTTGGGCTTGGGGAATTCCTCCTCGCTGTCTGTGCAGGATTCGCTCTCATATACCTTCTCAGTCACTGGTGGGAGGAAGAGAAGAGCAGATGATGATGGTGATGGTTAAGGCTGCAGATCAAAGAGCAGATACCTCCCCACCGCAGCCTTCCCACTGCATTTCTGGAAAGGAACGTTTTGGGTTCAAGAAGCGCCTGTCAGACACAGGAATTAAGTCAATTGCTCAAGGTTAAGCAGTGGGAAATGGCCTCAGGTTGTGCCAGAGGAGGTTTAGGTTGGATATTAGGGTCATGGAAAAGGTTGTCCAGCCCTGGCACAGGCTGTCCAGGACAGTGGTGGAGTCCCCATCCCTGGAGGGATTTAACAGCCGTGTGAATGTGGCTCCTGGGGACATGGGTTAGCAGTGGCCTTGGCTGTGCTGGGGAAATGGACTTAATGATCTTAAAGGGCTTTTCCAACCCTCAGTGATCCTGTGATTTGAATTCACCTTGCAGAGGCTGACAAAGAGCCATCAGAAAGTGATGAATCTGAATTAATCACTTTAGCAGTAGACGACGGAACATCTATTTTATGGTTAAAACCCACCATTCTGACTTGGTCTGATTTCCACAGGGGCCAAAACAATGAGATTGTCCAGAAATCCAGACAAGACAACCTAGAGACAGCCCCAGCCTCCCCTCACCTCCCTAACCCTCGGACAGTCAGGGAAGACCAAGCAGTTTTCACCCAACTCATGAGAGACGGAGCACAAAACCTCTGGGGCAGCTTCTTTCCACAGAGGTGGCCAAACGTGGCAGATACAAAGAAATCCTTTTGGAAGAAATAAAACCAAAGCCGTGGCTGAAATCAGGGATATGCCTGAAGGGGATTGCCAGCTCACTGCTGTCAGTGTTCGGTGATGGAAAGCCCAGGGATATAAAACCAGGCTCACGGAAATTAAACTGGAGGCAGCTCCCCTGATGAAAGCCACCGTCAGATACTGGTAAGTGTTGTTATATCAGCTTTCCCAGCAGTGTTCTGGGATTCTTCTACTAAAGCTATTTTTCTTTAGCAACTGTATTCTTTTAAATAAATGTCTTAACTTCCCTTCTTCTGGGAAATGGGCTTTCACTTGTATTAATGCATCAAATTTAAGAATGTTTTCTACGTAACCAGAGACCGGGAAGAGGAATGCTATGAAATCCTGCTCGGCAGCACTGGGAGAACCTCAAACACGTACTGGAAACCAAGCAACCTCCCTTCAGAGGTAACAGGCTTTTCAGGGAGCAGCTTTCACAGAGCACTGGCCACTGGATGAGCTTTAAAAACTTACTTTGTTGCCCACCACTGTGAGGAATCGCCGGGAAACTCCCAAACTGTGCATTTAATCCCCTTCAACTGTGAGATAACACAGTTTAGATCAACTTTTTTTGACTGCAATCTCAGCTGAACTTAAAAGGTCTGTATTTGCAGCACACAGATATAGTTACTGATGCCCCACTCCCAGTCAGACTCCCCAAAAATCACGGTAACTCAAACAACATGAGCTCTAAAATGCTGTAAAACAAATACCTCTCCAATGCACACATCTATATTCCAATATTCAAGCCCACATGGGTCCTTTCAAGCTCCAGAAAGTGCAAGGTAGAAATGCTCTAGTTTAAACCTTGGTAATTCCCCTTCATTATAGACCAAGAGCAGGAACTCAATCCGTGAAATCCCTGTTGATACATGTGAACATGTCTTGTGCTTAACTCCACACATACTTTAATTGCTCAATTTCCCTCAGGGCTAATCCCTAAATTAGTTTTGCTTTTTGACACCAATTCCTTGCTATTGCAGCTATTGTGAAAACCATCACTTAAAATTGTGGGGAAATGTAAAGTAGAGCCTCATTCTAATGTTAGGATTTAAAGTCTCTTAAAACCCAGTCCTGGTTTAAAAAAAAAAAAAGCCCCTCTATTTCAAAGAATAACAGCAATTTACATTACTCTGGGAAATTTGTGAGTTATTTAGCCTTTGAATTATTAGGCTTGTGCGTGGAAAGGATGGGGAAGGGAAGGGAGGAGAGAAACTGGGCAATAACCAGACAGCAAGTTTTGCACTACAGGCTTGGAGGTTTTTTAGTATGGAAAGTAGTTCCCCAGTTCCTCAGTATCCCAGCTCCAAACTCCTGTCCATCCCAGAGGATCTGTCTCCCAAGGGCACAACAGGGGCTTGCATTTCCCTTTTCATAAAATGATAGTGGATGTGAACTATAACACCTAAAGTCTGGATTTCCCAAGGGACTATGAAACCCCTTGAAAAGAATGAAAGTCAATATTCCAGGCGTGGTCCATCGGGAAAGGCTGAACAGAGGGAGAAGAGCACTATTTGCTGGAAGCTGAACCCGGAACAGTCATTCCTCTGCTCTGGACGCAGAGCTTGTTCAACTCAGCTCCCCAGCTAATGCTATTTTGTTCCATTTTCCTTCCAAGTGTTTTAATGGTTCTATCTGGGATGGGAAAGCAAAACACTCCCTCAAGCCACGAGCCAAAACCGTCAATAACTTTGTGCAAGTCCAATTCTTGGACAGAAATCCAGGCCTTAGGATTTCAGTCCCTAGAGCAGCCAGTTGCTGAGTGCTAGAGCTTTACATTTCTTTAAAGGAGACACATCAAGTTAATAGGAAACATAAGATCCCGCTCTGCAGACAGGTGCAAACAGACACAGGCTGACTCGGGGCCAGGCAGCTCCGGAGCTGGGCCAGGAATGCCCGTGTCTGTCCATGCTCAGGCACCACAACAGACCTGCACTACAGCACCACATCATCTCCCAGAACTGGCTGAGCTCCCCTGACATCCCCTCTGATCACCAAGGCTGGAGAATGTTAAGCATCCCACACAACTGAGTTGACAACAGCATTACGAAACATACATTCCACACTCACAAATGTATAAAACCTTTAGAAGAAACAAACAACAAGACCCAAACTAACATTATTCTGAACTCTTGCAGCTCTCCTTCAGTGTCAGAACACAGAGGAAAAAAGTACAGCAACTTTCTCCAGGTCACAGGAGGAAGCAGTGCCCAGACAGGCTGGAATTCAAAGCCTGTGGCTCCCTGGCCTTCTGCAGGGACTCTCTTCCCTCTACCTTCAGAAACACAAACCCTCTGAAGTATTTAATCCCCAACTCATTCCTTGTTTATCTGGGATACTGAAAGTTCCTTTAATATATAATCAAGTTCTGTTGCACAGCTCCGGATTTATCCCCAAAGGAAAAAAAAAAACCCAACAAACCCAAACCTATCTCAGCCAGAATTTATCCCAAACCCTAAACCTCTTTCTGTACCACCTTGAAAAGCTTGCAGCTTTGAAGAGGAGCGTCCATGAAGGTGGTGGTCATGCTGGCAAGAGGAAAGGGAAAAGAACTGAAAGAAAATCTATGGATAGTCAAAAAGGGGTAAGGATTCAGCTCCAGCTCCCTGACTCCCTACCCAGGCCTTCACCAGAAGGGCAGTTGCCTCAGTCTGGGAGCACAAGTTCCTTGTGGAATAACAAAGTCATTTCATGAACCTGTAAAAGTCATCAATAAAGTGAGCTCCACTGAGGGGTAGGGCACAGCCAGCCTTACCCATGCAGCCTTCTTCTTCATCAATAAACATCTTGGATTTCAGCACACGCTTCCGCTTCCTCTTCTTCCCTCCAGCTGACACCTGAAGGGCACGGCAGTATTGTGAGAAACCAAGAGTTAAGGCCCCATCACGTACATAGGTCATTAATGTATCAGCTCCAGGTGGGAAATTGGTCTCTCGACTGACAATGAGCATGATTTGATAACTAATTTTGCCTTTTCCCAGGATATCTTAGTCAAAATACAACCTCAATGAGACAGCAAGCTCTCCTGGTGCCAGCACAGCGAGCACGTTCTCCCTCCAGGACATAAGTTGTTTGGAAATGTGTTTGGTTATGTGAGATGGGATGTTCCATCACACCTCCAAAGAATGAGGAAAGGACAAGGTGTCCAGGACAAACTGCTGAGATTTCATAGAACCCTGGAATGATCTGGTTTGGAAGGGACCTTAAGCATCATCCAGTTCCAACCCCTGTCACAGACAGGGACACCTTCCACAAGACCACATTACTCCAAGCCCAGTCCAACCTGGCCTTGGACACTTCCAGGGATGGGGCAGCCACAGCTTCTCTGGGTAACCTGTGCCAGGGCCTCCCCACCCTCACAGGGAAGACTTTTTCCATATATCTAACTTAAATTTCCCCTCTTTCAGTAAGGCTACACCTATTTTCTCAACTCAGAGTTTAACTTCTTGCCAATCTCCCTCATGCAGCAGCTCCCTTGCAATAAAAGGTTGAATAACCAAGACTGACTGGTTTAATTTCTGGAAGTTAATCACTCTAATTTGCTCTTACCTCCATGGCTGCAGGCTCCAGTTCAGTTTTCAGAGCAGGTATATGTGGTGGAGATGGAGCTTTCTCTTCCTCAGGTGTGGGAGGTGGTGGGACATCTGTTAAGAAGAACACTTTGATAGCACATGGGTCTAATGGCCCCCTTCAGCTCCTCTTTTGTCTCAAATAATTCCATTTAACTCTTTTAACCTGTGTTTAGACCAAGGTTTATAATTTCTCATTTGGATTTGTTGAATTCAAATCAGGACACATCACTGGAAGTAGTCAGAGAAGGCCTACCCTGCCCTAAGGTGTGACACACTGCAGTTCCCAAAGAAAGGAGGGTGGGATAGGACGGGAAAAGTGCATTTGGGGTTTTTGCCAAGGCAAAACAATCAGTTCCACCAAATGAAGCTTTAAACACAGGCACAGAAACGGGCTTGTTTAAGCCATACATTTCACTTGCACATTAAAAGAGCGACTATAATTTGTTTAGGAGTCAAGAGAGTCAGGGTGTGGTAAAACAGTTGTTGCTTCACTGGTGGTGCTACACATCCCAAACAATCCAAGAATTAAGTGTAATATACTACTACCCATCCTAAAAGATTGTTAAGGGACATCTTAAGCTTTTATTTGAAAAAAAAAAAAAGACCCAAAATCACAAAATCCCAAACAGTACAAAAGACTAAGCCCGTTCTCTCGTTGCGCCATCTCCTTGCTCTCCTCTGGGTACAAGGACAGGGACACTGGAATCCACTCAATGTCAAGACTAATTGAACCATTCAAGCCCACCTTCACAAGTTTGTATGGAGCAAAAGGCAAACGAGCAAGGCAGGGTTGCCCTTCTGTGGGGCTTGAGGAGCTCCAAGGGATCCAAGCGAGAAACAGTGTCACGCAAGCTCCCAGTGTGTGTGGCAGAGCTGAGAATGTGGGGGAAGAAACTCCTCATCTGACCTATTGCTTCATCCCAACAAGGATGTGGCTGGCTGGGAGGACAGAGCCTGCTTGGCTCCTGCTCCCAGCCCTGTTGGCTGTGGCACCGCCTCCAACCCGCTGGCCTGACACGGGTTCGGGATCCGTAGCTGTCCCAGAAGATTAGGTCAGTGTGAAGAATTATGGCCCTGCCAGGCACACGGCCAACTGACCTTCAAGGGTTAAGAAGGGCTCAAGTGAAACAGTGGTTGGCTGCCAAGGCTGAATAACAAATTACACTCTTCAAACAAGGACTCAGCCTCCCAACTACTTCAGTAAGCGAGGCACGGAAACGCAAATGGAGTGGGATAACATGACTCGGGGTTTCACCTTACTCCAGAGGGCTGGGGCTGGCAAAGATAAAGCCAAACAACAGCTCCGCTCTGAGGTGTAAGCGCTGGGGCAGCCAAGGAGCTGCGGGGAGCTCGAAACTCTCAATATTTTATTTATCACAGTCTCACGGCAACTGCTGAGCACCAAACCTGCTCCATGCGCTGCCCAGCCCGGCCACGTCCATTTGAAATACATTTTTAAGCGAGGATAGGCTGAGAAGGGCTGAAAACCAACCTCCAGCAGAGGCTGCTAAAGGTATTTTCAGTGTGCCTGCTCCACTACGGGGAGAAATTTCCACTTGGGGGAAATTTGGGCTTCTTTGGGTTTTTTTTCAGCTTCCTTGAAAAAAGTTCCCCCAGCTTTTGGCAGGCAGAAGGTACCTTCTCCCCACGTCAGTGTTTAGGACTATTATCAAGCTCTTTATTATCCTCTTCTAGCCAACACAGGCCTGTGACATGTGATAACTCCTGAGTCAACCTCTCGCTGCTGCCCACAGTTTACTCAACAGGAACAGCTGCATGAAATGGATACAAGTTGGGCAACTGGATGTACCAAAGATGTAAATCCTGGCTTTGTTCGGTTTGCTCTGACCCTGCCTGGAAAAACTGTGAGAAGCTTTAGTGCTTCTGCTGTGGCTCTGAAACCCACGGAGTTTGCAGGTTACAGTGCCACTGAAATCACCCTCCAAAGTGGCTGTAAAACACTTGTCAACACTGCGAAAGCTGCCTGTGTTCATACAGCTGAAGCTGCCAAAACCTCCTGTCCTCTGTGGGCACATTTGTGGAGTTTATTCTGGCACTGGAAGCAAAACAACCTACAGTGACTAAGGAACCCTCATACCAATATAACTTTTTAATGAAAAATCATTTAAATGGGGAGGATTGTGCCTTATGCCCTCTCTGTACTTGCTACAATGTGCTGATGCTGGTGTAAGAAGAGCTTATTTTGGGCTCCTTTCAGTACACCGAGAGCAGATTAATACAGAACAACGCAAAAGACTTGCCCTGACATACAAGTGCCCACACAGTGCTTTGCATCAGCCATATGGGCTGAGCCTCAAACCCACAAAACCTTCCTAAGTCTGCCTGAAAACAGGGGCCGTGGTTTTCATAGAATCAATCACAGAATCACAGACTGGTTTGGGTTGGAAGGGACCTTAAAGCTCATCTCATTACACCCCCTGTCATGGGCAGGGACATCTTCCACTAGACCAGGTTGCTCCAAGCCCCGTCCAATGTGGCCTTGGACACTTCCAGGGATGGGGCAGCCACAGCTTCTCTGGGCAACCTGTGCCAGGGCCTCCCCACCATCACAGGGAAAAATTTCTTCCCAATATCCCATCTAACCCTGCCCTCTCGCAGTTTGAAGCCATCGCCCTTGTCCTGTCACTCCAAGCCCCTTTAAAGTCTCTCTCTATCTTTCTTGCAGGCTCCTTTCAGGTCCTGGAAGGCTGCAATTATGTATACGTATATTATTATTTTTTAAATCATTTGTTTCATCCAACTCACATACTTCTACTTGAATACTGAATGTAATATTACCAGTTTGGATTCATTATGAATATTCCAAAGAATTCCAATCTACCTTCTTTCATCCAGTTGGATTTAGAAGGGCAAGCAGCAGGACCAAAGGGCCGAGCTCTCTCAGTTTTCACTTTCCCTTTTGAAAGGGGAAATCTGAGGGATATCCAAATTTGTATACATGTGTTGTAATTTGCACAAATTTACAATTACAATGCACAACACAAAGATATAAAGAGGAGGAGCAACAGCAGTGATAAAACAACCTCTCTAGTGCCTGACCAGCCTCTTTTCCTGATATTCAACCTAACCCTCCCCTGACACAGCTCCAGCCATTCCCTTGGGTCCTGTCACTGGTCACAGAGAGAAAAAACAAAATCCATGGAATAAATGAGACCACACATACAAAAGCATTAACTGTTCAGCACATGTTATGGTCCCACAGGTATTCTACAGGAGACCAGAGAGCTCTAATATTCTAAAATCCTGCCTGCTCCCACTCACTCTCTCTCACTGAGAGATTCCAGTCCAGCAAGGACAGGCTGATTTCGATCTTCCCTCTTCAGAGCTAAACAACATAGTAGGTGAGTGATGAGGATATGGAAAGGCAAATCTCTAAAGAAATAAATACCACAGTGTGGACATGTATGCATTTTTTTATAGCCAAACAAGAAGCTTCACACAGGAATGTGATGAAATTAAGGCTGATCATGAAGAACAACTTCCTGAGAGATTTATCATCCTGTGGAATAGTCTAAGGAGAGGTGATGACGAAGTTCACTTGAAATTATGCTGGGTAGAGGAGAAGCTGTGAAAACAGGCCTAAAGGTAGCATGGAGACTGCAGAGATACCCAACAGGAGCCTTCTCTCTCACTTGTATTGCAGATTCTTCTGATTCCCCAGTTGTTTCCAACGTGGCAGCTACACTAAATGAGGAAACAGCTCCAGCTCTCCTGCTGGACTTCCCCACCTCACCAATACAACCCATTTGCTGTTTCACCTTCTTTTTACTGGAGCTCTACACCAAACCGGTGGTTTCAATTATTCGCCCATAATGATCCCCAAATTCTTTCCCTGATCAGCTTGTTGGATGCCAGTTCCATCTCACACATACTCTGGAGCTCAATCCCCACTTATTTTCCAGTTATCTGTATTGAACGGTATTTGACGCCTCAATTATCCAAATTCTTTGGAATCCAGCCCTGCTGTTCCTTATTAAAGGCCCAAATCCTGAGATGTTCTGGGCACCCAACTCCTGTCAAAGCCAACAGCCACTGAGGAGATGCCAAGTTGCATCAGATGCAGCTCAACTGCTTTGCCTCCAGTTTCCCTATTATCTGGTTATTGGGTTTTTTTTGGAAGTCTTGCTTCCAACACCGTCTTCCAAACCATTTCTATAAATGGAATAAAGATACTAAAAGTGACCCTGGGAGGAAGGGAAGGTCACTTTGTGAGTGTTTACTCACCAAATAAACTGGTTATGACCAGTCCTATGATTCTGGAAGGCGTCATATCTTTCACAAGAGATTTGGGAACCTCTTTCTCACATGTCCATGTGACTGGTAGCACACTTGGGGAGGAGACAGCCATGTCTGAGCTAAGCTAAAACAAAGACTGAGGCATCACAACTCTATGGCCAAGTGCTTGCAGTACAAAGATAAACACAGAGCTCAAGCTAAAGCCACTTTCATGGTATTTTGTCCTCTAAACTATTCGCTTAGTTGCTGACCAACAGTCTTGGATAGTCATACTGCGGAAATCAGGCCCCTGACCTACATGAATGGTTTGTTAACAGATCTTTTTACCTTCCTCATCACTGCTGTCAGACTCAAGTTGTTTGATTCGCTTCCTCCTTCTCTTTGCGTTCTCGGGATCTCTTTCTTCCTCGTTATCCGACCTGTCCACACGTTTCATTTTACTGCCACAAAATGGGGAAAAAAAGGGAAGGAACACTTGTTATCTCTTACGTGTGCATAACAGCATCATGTGTGTTTGGATAAGCACATTCCTTATGGAAGGAACTCAAGTACCTCTCTACCTCTTAAAAACATGAGCTGAACTATACATTCCCCTATACAACCAGGAATAGGTGCACCAGCATTTCCAAGCCTCTCATCCCAACTCATATCCAGCTCTCCAAAACAAGGAAGGTTTATTTAGCCCCTCTGCAGTTCAGCCCAGTACCTCACCTCGCTTGGCCACGGCAACAGCCTATTTCTGATCTTGTCTCTTTAGCACAGGCTCCCGATGTCCCCAAAAGCATCACTCAGAAGCTCTTTTGACAGACTGCTTGCCACTGACTGACTATGAGGTAGTGTCTCAGAATCCTGGAGCCATTTTTAAAGACTACTGGAAAAATAAAATAGCTTCTTTCTTTTTAATGTTGGCGAGACATGTCAGACCAACAAGCCTGGAGGCTACAGGCCCACGTATCCTCAAAGAGCTGGGACAGCCCCAGTGGCCTTCCCAAATCCATGCTGCCAACACCCCCAGGCCCTTGGCTTTTTGCACAAGACTATCAATAAGACAAGCAGTTAGTGCTCAGTGTGATGGTGGGCTGGGTGGTGTGCTTACCTATTTAGTAAGAAATGGATTGAGACCACCAATTAATTACTCATAGGCCACCAGAGAGCCACCAGACTTAGTGATTCCTTGTCTCTGTCAGTTTGGGTTGGATTACACACAAAGGGCTGAACTTAAAATTTACCTGGAGTCTCAGCCCAAAGTAAACCAGGGGCACTGAAAGCAGCAGTGCATTAGCTATGGGAACCAACAAGCAGAACTTTGTGTGCTGGAAGCTGTGTACATATAAGCTTGGGAATATACCACCTTCCCTGCAGGACAGGTGCTCCTGCCAGCCCTCAGGTCTATCCTAAGTCTGCTCACTGTGTGAGGTTGTCTCATGGAAAGCCACCCCCATCCACTGAAGACAACCTGGACCATGTCTCTTCTCACATGTAACGGCCCTGAGGCTCTCACAGCACCAAAGCAAAAGAAATGCCAGGAAGGAGTTCTCAGAGAGGTAATTTTAGCCAGGTTTGATGCAGTTTAGTAGCTGGAAACAGGAGGTGAGCCAACATTGTATGACCAGGCAGCTCCACGCAGATCATCAACAAGCAGGTTCACAAGTGACAGGGACCCTCAAAGGCATGACCTACCTTTTTCTGTCCTTTTGTTGAATTCTAGCAGACTCTGTTCTCTTCCCAGGTTTCTCTACTACCGGAGTAGGGGATGACTCTGGTTCTGCTACAGTAACTGAAGGCTTGACTACTTCTTTCTCCTCCTTTGGCTGCTCAGGCACAGGGCTGACTTTGAGTTTATCTGTGAATAAACCATTCAAAAAGAACAAACACTGAGCATTCAGTATGAATGACAACTTACAAGGGAGCTGGCTTACTCTGTGCACCAAGAATACAGAAAACCCTCCAGATGATGTATTTAGGGATCTGGACTGCACGGGGGATTTAGCAATCCCTAATTTAGATTAGGGATCTAGACTGGCCAAGCTGTGTCATACATGGAAAGAAACGGGCACGATTAAATTTCCACTTGATTTCCCATGGTTCTGCTGTTCCCGATGGCAAGCCACTGGTACTGCAGCAGTGGAAACTCTGTAGAAGAGGGTTGGGAGGCAGCGGCAGAAGCCTTTACAGTCCCCAGGTGCCAAGGTACCGCAGAAGGATTGAAACCCCTCTTCTAGATACCCCTTTGACACAACACTACATCCATTTTTAGACTCAGTTTATCCCTTCTGAATTTGACTTATAGTTAAGCACAAATATGCCCAGAAACAGGAGAATTAGGACCAATGAAGAGAATGAGAGCTGTGTGCAGTCTCCTTGCATTATGTTAGTATTGATTAGTATGATTAGTATTTTCAGTAGTACAGCAGCTTGTTGTCCCACCCCAATACCAACATGATCAGCAATCTCAGAATGGTTTGGGTTGGAAGGAACCTTAAAGATCCTCTTGGAGGTTGGAATCAGCCTCTTTTGCCTACACAGCACCACACACAAGGACAATTCTGCTTCAGAAGGCTTCACTTAGTACCAGAGAAGAGACAGTAGGGGGGAGCAGACAGCAAAATAATATATTTATCAATATAACCAGTTAATTACAGTCTGTGAGCTTCATCCAGCAGCTTTCCACACCCCCACAAGAAGAGAGGAGCAGGTGAGATAGAAACCTGTGTTATCCCAAGCATGAGATGCCCAAGAAAAGAGAAAATATTGAGCAGTGACATCAACTAGATCATCAGTAGGGTCAGAGGCCAGTGGGAGGGTCATGACTCCATGCCAAAGTCTTTCTGGCAGCGCTTGGAAAACAACTGCTGCTTCCTGGAGCAAGGGCAAACATCTCCTACACCAGCACTTGAATGACAGCTCTTGTCTATGATCAACAGCAGAATGCCCAAGCACCCTATCACTGGTAACTCAGGACTTTCTGGCAATGGTGGAATCTTTGAAGCCAGGAGAGACGTACACATAGGGAATAAATCTTCCTCCTGGAATCCCCCTCTCTCTTCTATGCACATAATCATTTCCAGTTCTGCTCAGTTTGCTCCTTGCCTGTTCCCACCTCAAAGTTTCCTTGATGTGCTCCAGGACAGGACTCAGCAAAAAAGGGAACCCCTCTGGAAATTGTGGAAATGCATGCAACAAGAATTCCCCAGCTGCACTAGGTTACTTTTACCATGCCATTCCAACTGATTGGGTTTTCAGCACGTGAACTTTGGTCTAGGGCTCTTCTCAGACCTTCAGAATTTACTCTGATTAGTTGTGGTGACTGTCCTTAGGCTGAGTGTCCTCAACTGCTGCAGGTTCACCAAAACAGGGATTCAAAGATTCCCAACAGGCACCCAGCCTTGTGCACTCAGTGCTGGAACTGTCACCTGCAAACTCTGTCAGATGCCTGCTAGAAAGTGAACTTTATTGTTTACTCTCTTGCGAAATTCTTTGAAGCCTCCTGTACTCACTGTTGTAAGGGAATCTTTGAAGAAGGTCCTACAGTCCTTTTCCAACATCAGTTTAAAAGCTTCAGCATATTTTCTTTAGAACTGGACAATTCAGAAGGGACCTCCAGAGGCCACCTAGTCCAAAGCTCAGCTCAAAGGGGAAGGCCACCCTTCATTTTTACTCGCCAGTTATTAGTCCTTTTGTTTTTAGGAAAAAAATTAACCCAAAAACTATGGACTCCTCAGTGCTGTGTGATGAAAAGCAAGCACTGTTAACATGCCCTGCAAAACAGGTTTTGGCAAATATCTCCCCACTAGCTGATCTTCCAGCCAGAAGTATTCACTTTAAATCAGATTTCTTCTGCACTAAAAAATCCTTCCTGGGTTAGTCTGCACAAATATGTCATTTTAATTGATCTCCCTCCAGCAAGCTTTTTGTCTGAAAAACTCTACTGAAAACTCTTAATTTTTGCCTTAAGAGCTGCATGCCAAAACATTAACCCCTCTAAGGCCAGAAGAGCAGAAGAATAGTATGGAAGACTATTGGGAAAGAGGGGATATAAAGAAAATCCAATGAGTTTGGCAGTGTGGGGATCTGAAGGAAGAGTTCTGCTTTTTTCTATATGCCTCCCATTACAGTTCTATAACAAAACACCTGATTCCACTGAATATTTTTTACTTGTTACCCAGCTTAAATAAAATATATACATATATTAAAAAAAAGAGGTAAAGAGATTTTCCAGAACCCTCATGTTTGTTTTTTTAAAAAAACCCAAACCTGTTCCCTGACCACCTCTGAAAACAGAAGGGCACTTACTCATAGCAGCTTTCCCAAAGAAGTTGTTGATGATGTTGTTTTTTGTTGGTGGTTTGCTGCTTGCTGTGGAGACCTAGGAGCAAACAGAGGAGTAACCACAGGAATTGTTCACAGCCCTCAAATGCACGGAACTGCTTCTGGACAAGGAAAATGAACAGGTATGATTTGTTCACCAGTGCCTTAGATTTTAGCATTTAGGAGAATTTGAAGATACTTACTAGATACTACAGGCATCAAAGGGGTGAGAGTAAGTTACTAAGGACTCCTTAGCCAGGCCTTCAAATCTAACTCTGGGCACATTCCCATCTGATGGTGTTGCTGAAATAAGTGCTTGGGACTTGGGTCAGTTCCCAGGAAAGAACTGCTCTTTTTGCAAACTATCAGTGTCTCAATTCACAGCAACAGAGGAAAGAACATGGACTGACCACACTAGGAAGGTTTTATCCAGTTCCTCTGGCACGTAGGCCGTTTGCAAGGGAATATCACTGCTCTCTTCCATGAGTACAAGCACCATCCAAGTGAAAAACCACACACACAAACCCAGGAAGTGTGGCCTCCTAACCCCATTAATTCCCATGCAAATAAAAGGCAACCAGACACTAAAGTTCCCAAAACATGCACATTTCACCAGTTCTAAATTCACTATAAAAATCACAAAAAGGAACTAAAATGTACTCAGCTGTTATAAAAAAGCCAAACCATACACAGGGAACATTACCATTTTAACACTCATTTTTCTGGCCAAATAGCTTTAAAAACAATTCTACTAATTAAAATTAAAATGTAATCCTATCCTGGAAAAACAGCAGTGGAGAAGATAAACAATTTAGTCTTGCACAGGTCAAGTTCTGAGACTTCCCTCACAGCCTAAGTTTAAACACCTTGATACTTTTAAGACCTGAGCTTCTCACGTTTCACTTATTGCTCAAAACAAATCCTTTTAAGCACAATGGGGAGAGCAAGATCCTCAACTGGTTTATATACTGGGATAGCTGGAGACAACGGAATAATTGTCTCCATAAGGCAGCTATGCTGGTTTATACTCACCGGAGACTCGGCTCAAGGGGGAATGTCAAAATTATGGCAAATACACTTTTGTGGAGAGATCAAGAGTGTGGCACAAGGTATTTTTGCCCAAGATGACTGCACATAGTTAAACACTTTCTGAGGGTCACTGAGCATTCCCAGTGGGATGTGAGTTTAGCAGGAGGAGCAGCACAAGGCGGTTGAGGTTACTGACGTGGTGTAAAAGCGGTTCATTAAAGCCATTAACCCAGGGGGGTCTGAGGTAACTTACACCTGGGGCCTCTGCTTTGGTCTCCTTATTTGTGTCCTGGGGTTTGGAAGCTGCTTTGGCTGCAAACATTCCCATGATCCCTTTGCGCTGCTGCGAGGGTTGTTTGGCAGCCGGCGGCCCGTGGCCATTGACTGCAGGAGCGCTGGGAGCACCCGTGTCATTTTCCCTCTGGGAACTGCCCTGCAGGGACGTCTGTGCTCTGGGAATGTCAGGCGGCATCCTGGGGACTGCGGCGTCACAGCGGATGGCACTGAACCTGGGTGATGGAGGGAAAAATTTAATTAGCCTTTTCAGCTCCTGAGTTTTCAGCTCATTTTTCCCCTTGTTTCTCCGGTCCGGCGTTTTCCTGTTATGGAAAAAAGAGCAGTTTAATCTGTGCATGGGACAAGAAAGAAAGGCTGGCACAGAACAAGAGACCTCTGATGAAAAGATCAGCTGTACCTGTCAGCAAGAGGCAGAGCATTCCCATGCTAAACAAGTTGTTCAGCTTTCCTGGGGGAAAAGGGCCTTCTCCATATCCAGGGTGGAGAGAGAGCAAGCTGCATTTTATTCCTAAATGGGTTAGAGTTTGTGGCATAAGTTGTATGGCTGTGTGAGGATCTGAAACATTTACAGCCTTCAGATGCTCTGACAGAGGCCACAATGGCTGCAACTTCCCAGGTAAGTAAAACACAACTGAAACTGAATAAAGCACAGAAGATATTTCAACTTAACTATATAAAGTCATTTCCATGTGATCCCTGGTAGACAGAGGTTCAACTCAACTTGATTGCTCGGGGATATGGAGATACAAGAACCAAATTACATGCTTGCAGTTACAGCACAACTCACTGACAGTCAGGAATAGCAGTTCCCAAAAATAACTGAACTCTGCTCCCCACTGTGCAAATCACAGGCGACGCTTTCCAGATTTCCCACAGCAATGCCACAAAAGAGCCCAGGCTCACGCCTCTCAACCCACTGTGAATTACACAGCAGGTTTCTATTTGCATAAGTAACAAACCAGTTCATTTCTGTGCCTCAGCACTGGCTGCTCATGTGCACAGGCCACTTCACTTAGATCAGGGTCTGTAATGTATTAACAAAACAACACCATCTCTACAGCATTCCCAGGCTGCAGCAGCAACCTCTTGACATTCAAACCTTTAAAGGAAGGAAAAGAGACATTGAAGGAAAATATTCCTGCTCTCCTTTATACTTTTAACAGGGTTAATACGGCTCTCAGCACAGCCTGTGCTCCAAATCCAAACACCATCAACCCTCCAGATTACAAATAATATTGTCAGCAACCTTCCAGGTTACAAATAATATTGACAATAATATTGACTGCACAGCAGAGCTCAGCTAAACTTCCCATATTCCAAATCAGCTTGCCTTGATGCTGCTGTGTGACTACAGCTTATGGGCTTGACTCAAAATTCAGTAGAATATCACTGAAAATATAAGCAGTGCTTGGACTATGCTCTGCCAACAAGGAGCTGCTTCCACTTGGAAAGCTGATGATGGCAACGGGCACTAAATCCAGTTATTGATATCAATCAGTACATCTAGTTACCTCCACTGTCCCCACACCAAATCAGGTCCTTCAGAAACACAGAAAGGAATAAAGATCCTTGTCCTAGAGCTGGACTCAAAGGGAGGCTCTATTTGCTACAAACCGCACATAAAAACCTCTGGATTTTGCAGGTCCTGCAGGAATCTTTTCCCAAGTGCCTAAGACAATCCACATAGTTGACAAGGGAGACAGAACATGGTCAGGCTGAATTTAGTTCAATCAGGTCACAAATAAAGAAGCTGAATTTTTCTAAAGTTTGCTTAGGAAATTCTACTCCAAAGCCAGACAGGGCTTTACACCCAGGCTTTGGAGAGCTGTTTATCTAAGTTATCTAAACCTTCTGGATGTACAAATCCCAAAGGCAGAGTCCTCCAAGGCACAAGTATCACCAAACTGAGGTGTCTGAGAATAAACAGAGTGGAACAAGGCAAGTGCTGCCAAATCTCTGGCACATGGCTCCATTGACGGGGGGTTTCCAGCACCTTCCAGGTCATTGCCTCTCATGCCCCAAACAGCTTCTAGGACAATATTTTCTCAGTCACTTTCTTGTCAACACATTGCAGACAGCTACGTTTGTCCTTTCAAATTCTATACTCTTCCTATGACACAGCATTCAGGCATCCCCCTTTTAAACCAGATTGGTCATGGCACTGTACATCTCCGTGACTTCAAGCTGAAGCTGTCATGGTGGGAACAACATATAAATGAAAAGTCACAGCTGCCAGGGACTGCTCAGGAGGGGAGACAGTGACTCCTGGAGACTGCAGTCCCTCCCAATTCTTCTCTAGTTCTGCCACAAAGGACATTTGTGCTGCCTGGCCTGTTTTGTGTGCTCCTCCTACACATCAGACTCTCAGAGATCACAGAATACTCTGGGCTGGAAGGGACCCACAAGGATCAAAGCCCAACTCCTGGGGAATGAGTTCCTGTAAAATATCTTTGGAGATGTGCATGAAAAGACAGTCTCACAAAACAGAAAGCAAACTCATGTTTGCTGAACACATCACTCATCGTTTTCTAAGTCTGTTTTGATTTACTTTTCCTGTGTGACTGAGAACTGGATTAAAACGGTCATGATTAAGTGTGACCTGGAAATGAAAAAGAAGTTTCTAGCCATTAGAGGAGAAAGGTACTGGAACAGTAACCAGCAAGTGAACCAACTGTAACCTGGAAATAGCTCAGTTTACAAAACAATCACCTGATGTGCTTTTTGGGGACTGGTCTGGCATGATTTGGAGGATATCTTTTTTTAGCTTTCTAAAAGTGCAGACCTATCTGGTAAGCACTGACTGAAGAGCAACCCCAATCTGGAATCACAGGGTTTAAGAAGAAAAAGCAAGATGGGACTCACTTGCTGCAGTTGTGCAGGTTTGTTTTGACAATGTCATAGTCAGTGTTGTAGAGTGGGGAGCTGTCCTTGAGCAAGGCCTTCTGAATGCTGTACACATGCACACTTGCAATCGTGGACAGCTTAGACTTCATTGCTGGGGGGAAAAGAGAGAAAAAAAAGTCCTCTGTTAGCACAGCCTTTAGGATGGAGCAAGACTGACAGACTTTCTGAATACAAAAAGATCTAGCTGCACCTCCTCCCAACGCTCACTAATCAAGAATTCAAGGTAACAGACTCCACAAGCCTGTCACGTTTTCCACTATGCTCTCCTGGTTCTTGCACAACTGAAATAAGAGTGATCTCTGAGTTTACCTTCAAAACATCCACTGTTTGGGATCCAGAATATCTGTGTGAGTACCTAAAGCTAAGGAGGACTGTAGATTGTCATAGCTCTGCTTGAATTGTGCCATTAGTGCAGTGTCAGTGTCACCCCTAGTAGAGTGCTGGAATCAAAATTTTATTTCTTTTATGCTATTTAGACTGTAACCCCCTTTAGACAAAGGCTGTTTTTTAGAAATTCTTTGTTCATTGCTTATATTATTCTTTCCACACAGTCCTGGTCTGAGGCTGAGCTTCGAGGCACTGTAAAAATACACACAGTAATCATTTCTTGGGGCTGCTCCTGCACTATGCAGCTCCCTCAAAGATCCCAGCCTTTTCCAAATACAAGTCATGCCTTTTGCCTGCCTTCCAATAAAAAAACCATGAGCAACCCTTTCCTCCACAGCAAAACAGGGTGTTACAGAGCACACATAACTCAACAAACATGACAGGTAGTAGTTGCACTGTTTGACAATCTACCCTTCAGCTTTAGCTAGAAACCCACTTCAGATTTCCAGAAGTAAAATAACTTGTCTTTCCAACAAGGTGACATCATTAGCATGGATATTTAAGGTCACAAATGCCACAGTGTATCCTCAAATGCCAAAGATGTCCTCTGAAAGCAATGAGGGGCCTGAAGCTGTGTTTCAATTGCTATGGGTAAAGTTTCATCAGCAGGACCAGACCCGGCAAGACGGTGAGGCAACTGACAGGACATGGAACAGTGTTACAATGGGGGGGTTTTCTAACTTTTACTGTGAAAGTAAATACAAAAGTGAAGTAAACCTCCATGAGAACATTCTAACAATGACAGGACTCGGGGCAAAGACTGCAGTTGCAGAATTAGCATTCTTGGGGGCCTGAAGACTCACAATTGTTTTGAGACACTACTTGGGTATTGTTGTCTTTAGGGACAGTCAGAGGAAAAGGATCACTGACAAAATGTTCGGCATCTAATAAAAAAATCTCAAGACCAAATCACAACCCTGAAGGTCCTCAGCTGTTGGCTCAGATGCTCCAAGTTCTGAGAAAAAGCTGGTACAAAAAGTAAACACCTGACCCCAAGAGCCTGGCTGGGCACTGAGTGCAGATGGCAAGTTCTGAGCTTTGCTCATTTTGCTGTTCTTTCAAAGAAAAAAGTTAAATCCACGTAAGTTCACGATTTTCTTACCTTCCAGTTTATCTTCCCTCACTACTGCAACCTTGTGGCACTGGAAAAAATAAACACATGGCAATCTTAAAATTCCAAAAGATCTGCTGTGTGCAAGACTAACATTTTCAGTTATAAGAAAGTCTAATGATTATTTGTGCAGGTTCATAGCTGCAAAGAACACTGCCCTTAAAACTCATCAGCCACTAGTTTTCAAAGCTCTGTCATCCCACTTTTCAGTTTTACAGATCACCAGATCCCCAAAGGAAGGCTTTGTACTCCACTCAAGACACTGGGAGATGAGACACAGATGAAACCAAACCTAAACACCTGTGCAGCAGAAGAAAAGCAAATTAAGAACAGCTAGAAACCTGCCTCACCAGCCCACACTACCCCTGGATATTTGGATTGCCAGGACACTTCAATCCAGCAACTGGTAGCCCAGACACGGCACAAGAGAAGCAAAACATGTAAAATTAAGCATTAATTTAATTAAATTTATATCTAACCTAACCTAAATATCTACCCTAAATTTAATTAAAAAGCCAGGAAGCAATGTTTCTGGAAATGGACAGTCTTCAAGGTCTATACCTGCTCCAGGACATTTATCAGACTGTGGTTAATACAGAGAGGATCCAGACTGGGGAAAACCCAACCACCATTAATTGTGTTTAACAAATACCAGAAACCTGCTTGAAGTCAGGGAAAAACCTGTTAAACTCAGGCTATCAACATGATATCAACCTGTGCAGCTTTAAATAAATGTATTCCATTAGACAGAACTAAGGCAATAAATAATTACCACAAGTCTTCTTTTAGGAATGGAGAATCTGAGGGTGTCCTGGCTTTTATTTGTAGATTGGAAAGCAACACAAACAAACCTTTTCTTTTTTGTTCTACTAAACTGCTTCACATGCACAAAAATTGTCTTTAAATGTCCAAATCTGCCTGAAATGAGAGGCAATTATTTACTGTACTAGTTCTCTATGATGGAATATATTTATTTAAAGCTGCACAAGTAGTGTCATGTTGATAGCCTGAATCTGATGGGTTTTTCCCTGATTTTTTCTGGAAATAATAAATTTCTAGGCTCATTAGAGCTGGAAGTCAAGCAGGAAGACCTGCCTGAAGTTTTAGATGACATTCCTGAAAATATGACAAGAAGCAATGAGAAAAAATAAATCCACTAAGCAGCAATTCCTTTGCTTAACAAGACAAAGCACTTTAAATACAAAATACTGTTAATAAATTTATGTTTCTTTTTTCAATCAGTATTAAGAAGTTGCTTTAATTAGCCAGCAAAAGAGTAAGTAAATAAAGTCTGGGAGTCTTGGCCCCTCATTGTGGCTGATAAGAAGCAGCAAGGAAAGGGTGCACAGTGTTTAATGGGAATTATTTGTGAAGGAATTCTATCCCTCTCTCCCTTCAGGAATCCTATAGCTGAATCCACAGCATTCCAGCTACACCTACTGCCAGCAGGCAGTAGTGCAGGAATACCAGCAGGCACAGGGATGTACCTGGAGCTTCCACAGCCCTTTCCTACCCAAAATTGACTCAGACTGAGGAACATAGAACTCTTTCTGTGGGTTATTCCTAATTCTGGCATTGCTTCACCTCTGCCCCCAACACCTTCCTGCACCTGCAGCTCACCCTTCTTAACAGGCACTGATACTGCAGCATTCAAAAATAAGAGATTTAAAAACAAGGAGGGGGAAAGTGACCTTTATATGTTTATGGATCTAGTGGAAGATTCCCTGCCCAAGGCACGGGGTTGGAATGAGATCATCCTTAAGGTCCCTCACAACCCACACCATCCTGTGATCCCATGAACTTGTTTAACAAATATACAAGCTCCTAAGACAGAGTTAAAAATAATTATTTGCTGCTATTTCAGAAGTCACTTGTTTGTTTTAAATACATTATGGCAAATTTAAATATAATAGTACAGGTTGACAATTCACTGGCCAGTTCTAGTGAGCCAAGAGACTTGTTATTTCCAAAAGAAATCAGGGAAAAAACCTGTTAAACTCAGGCTATAAATGTCACATTACCTGTGCAGCTTTAAATAAATATATTCCATCATACAAAATTAATGCAATAAATAATTACCTTCCATTTCAGGCAGATTTGGATATTTAAAGACAATATTTTATGTGTGTGAACCAGTTTATTATTTAGGAGAACAAAAAAAGGTTTGTTGAGGGATTTTTCCAATCTACAGATAGAAACCCTGGGATTTACTATTCCTAAAAGAAGACTGTGGATCATATTGTAATAGATACTTGTGTATTTAAAAACACTTAGTGGGATGTCAAGGGCATTTTGTGTTTGGCTCTTAAATTCTTCTGTGAGCAAAGGGAAACAGGCACCTAATTTCCTCATCTTCTTTTAAAAACTTCTGGGGTACCTGTCTCAAGTTTTGGATAACATTCCTGAAAATCCCACAAGCAGCAATATGCAAAAATAAATACATTAAGCAGGAATTCCTTTAATAATATACTGTTAATAAATTTATGTTTCTCTTGATTAAAAAGCTGCTTTAATTAACAAGACAAGTTCACCTATTCATTTGTTGTTCTGTTTGTTATTATTCCATTCTAAATGAGTTCCAAGCTCTCTCTGCACTTCCATCCCACAGCAGATGCCAGGAAATGGATGAGTTGATCTCAGAAGGGTCCTTCCAGAAGGTTTTATAATCTTTGGTGCCCAACAGGAGTGATGAGAGAGATGACTGGTAACAGGATTTAAGTTTATTAAGAACCCTGGTGTGTTATTCAGCACTGTATTCCCAAGCCACGGCCCACTGATTCTTCCTCCACATCATCTGCACACTGGGACAGAGACTGTGCCTTATTTTGTACCTGTCCAGAAGACCTATCTGGAAGTGTCTTACTGCAAAAAGAGAAAGTTCAGACCCACAGATCACAAAACAAGGTGGAAGAGACACAAGAACAAAGAGCTCACAGACACCTTTGAGAAGTGAAACACTCACCACGTGTCCATTCTGGAGGAGGTCTCCTGCTACTAAGTAGGTGACGTGAAGCTGAGCTCCTGAGTTCTCCTTCCGTTTCCTCTCCACATAATCATACAGCATCCTGCACAAAGAAACCACTCTCAATCACCCAAAAAGGAAAGAGCCTGTAGCCACCACTTCCATGAAGGTTACATAAAAAAAAAAGAGTAAAGCCACCCTGACATGGAAACTTTTCACATTTATTAACAAGCACAGTTATTTTACCCAGGATTAAGTTAATCTTCCTGAGACACCTTCTTCCTCAGCCACTTTAGAGAATCTCAGTCTAACAACTATAGAAAGGCTTTAGTAGCTGGTTGTAGATGGTCTCATGGTCTCTGGGCAGCTTGTCCCGAAGTTTCCCCCTCCAGAAAGGCATTTCTGAAACCCAACTGAGGAACTGGTGACTTTTTGGTCCATAATCACATGGCCAGGTGTGTATGTACAATCCCAGTTACACCCCTGGATGGGGTGATCAGGAACAGCAGGGAAGAGGAGGATTGAACTGAGTCTCAAGATTTCAGGTCCCACTCACACCACTGATTTATGATGACTGTCCCATGTACCTGGGCAGAGACACTCTCCACAGGGACACTGCCTGGGAAAAATACTGGAAGATCATTATCACTAGAGAGACAGACTGCAAAGACCACACTGTCACATCCACCACAATCCCTAAAATAATTCCCTTGTGTCACCAGGCACTTGCCAGCTTCTAGGAGAGAGTTTTAAGCACAAAAGATGCCACAGGAAATCTTCATCCCCAGGTTGCCTCCCCTTCACCATGACCATCTTCTTCCCAGCAAGGAGTTCTAATTTACTCTATGATGAGAATTGTTCCCAGCAGGACTCTCCAGTCAGGTCTGAAGCCCACTCAGATTTACACACCACCTTAATTGTTCACATGCACACAGAGGAAAGAGACCAAGCAATCTCTTCCATTCCATGAGACGCTTGAGTTGATGTTCCAGTGGTTTGGGCAGGACAGAGCACAGCAAATGCTCCTTTAGGTCTGGGCTGTAGCCAGAGAAAAGGAGAGAAAATATTTGTATTACGGGGCTTGGCACTCTTAGGGAGCCTTCAAATCTTACGCTCCACTTTCCCTTGCATTGTGGGAACAGCTCTGGAATCCCTGAGAGCTCATTCTTTGCTTACAGGCCATTCAAGAGGTTACAGTCATTCTAATTCTCCAAAATATAAGACACCATCAGGGTTACACACTGATGGTAAATTTAGAGAAGTGCAGCTGACTTCCCATCCTTCCCACATTTACCTATGCACACAAAGCCTGGTAGAGAGCCAGGCTCATGGAACAACACAACTGACTGTGCCTGTGAAGAGTTTTTAAATATCTCCTGAGGGATCATTTGAATATGCTCACCACAATCATGAAAACAGGAATTAAAAGCAATTAACAAGGCTTTGGGGGAGGTAGCAACACCTACTGTTTAGCCTGGTTGACATGGACTCCCAGAGTGTAGCTCAGCCATTTGTATGTCACCTGTAACAAGAAAAAAAAACACAAAACCAACAAAACCCTTCAATATGAAAACCTCAAGCTCTCAACTGGTTAAATTCACTGTGTCAGACAAAACGCACCAACTCTGCTGCACCAGTGTCTAGGCAAAACGCCATTTTAAAATTTATTTATTTATTTCCAAATAAATAAATAAATTTTGGAATGAATGCACTCATGCACAAGTCTATCAGTTTTCTGATCTGTCCTAAAAACAGGTAAGGAAGGGGGCAAGAGGAGGAAGAAGGAAATGGGGGAGAAGAGGAAAGAAGTGAAGGAGGAAAGGGGGGGAAAGAGGAAGAAAG
>JAWWLV010000001.1:418478-439425 GCA_035041135.1 Platyrinchus mystaceus
CGTGGTGCTGAGCGAGCCGGCGCACCCCGTGTACACCTGGGGCTTGCGGGGCGCGCCCGACGCGGCGGCGGCGGCGGCGCTGCGGGCGCGGGGCGCGGGGCTGGTGGCGGCGCGGCGCGGCGGCCACATCACGTTCCACGGCCCCGGGCAGCTCCTCGCCTTCCCCGTGCTCGACCTGCGCCGCCGCCGCCTCCCGCTCCGCGGGTACGTGGCCGGGCTGGAGGCGCTGGTGCTGCGGCTCTGCCGCCGGCTCGGCCTGGGAGCCGCCCGCGCCCTCCCGCCGCCCTTCACCGGAGTCTGGATGGGCGACAGCAAGTTGTGTGCCATCGGTGAGCGGGGACACGGGGCAGGGACCGGGTGTGCACGTGTGCACCTCTGCTCTGCAGACAAGCTGAGAGATGGGGGTGTTCAGCCTGGAGAAGAGAATGTTCCGGGGATAACTTAGAGCTCCTTCCAGTGCCTGAAAGGGCTTCAAGAGAGCAGGAGAGGGACTTTGGACAAGAGCCTGGAGTGACAGGACAACGGGGAATGGCTTCCCACTGCCAGAGGGCAGGGTTAGATGGGGTATTGGGAAGAAATATCTTCTGTGCCCAGTTCTGGGATATCGGGAGGAAAAAGCTGTGTCCAGTTCTGGGTTCCTCAGTATAAGAAAGACAAGCTACTGGAGAGGGTGCAGTGGAAGCCAGGAAGATGATTACAAGGACTGGAGCATCTCTTTTATGAAGAGACTCTGGGATCTGGGCCTGGTTAGTTTGGAGAAGACAAGACTGAAAGGGGATCTCATCAATCCATACAAATATGTCCAAGGGGTGTCAGAGGATGGTGCCAGGCACTGTTCAGTGGTGCCCAGTGACAGGACGAGGGGCAATGGCCATAAACTGAAACACTGCAAATTCTACCTCAACATGAGGAAAAACTTTTTTCCACGGAGGGTGGCAGAGCACTGGAACAGCTGCCCAGGGAAGGCATTCCCATCTTGCACCCTGCACTTATTAGGCCCTTGCACCCATGGCTGGGTTCCTGCAGTCTGGTCCCCAGCCCTGCCCTCTTCCCTTGTCCCCCTGCACAGCCCCACATCCTGCACCCCTTCCTGCAGCCCAGCACCCCCAGCTGGGCTCTGCCACCTGGGTTTGGGGTCCTGCAGGCCAGACCCCCCTTTGCAGCACAGCCCTGTGACCAAACCCATGGAAACTCCAGCAATGGGAGGTGCTGGGGGATGCACCCCATCTATCCCAAATCTGGGGATCCTGCCTCTAGGTTAGGGGTTTTCCCTGGCATAATTGGGGAGCACAGCATGTGGAGGGGAGGATATTTATAGTGACCTGGGCAGTGTAGTCACTAAATATCTCACACTGGGACATCCCTGGCAATGGGTGCTGATGGGTGGGTGCTTTTGGCCCCTGCAGGTGTGCACTGTGGCAACCACATCACCTCGCACGGGCTGGCACTGAACTGCTGCACCGACCTCACCTGGTTTGACCACATTGTCCCCTGTGGGCTGGAGGGGAAGGGTGTCACCTCGCTGAGCCATGAGCTGGGGCGGCACATCACCGTGGACCATGTCCTGGAGCCCTTCCTCGACTCCTTCCAGGAGGTGTTTGACTGCACTTTGGACTTCTCAGAAGACCCTGGGGACTAGGACTGTCGTGGTGCCTTGGCCTGGTGTTTTGGCAAAGCCACGGCATGGCCGATGGACATCGTGGCAGCCGCCTGGGGCTTTGTTGTGAGACAAGAGCTCTTGTGCCTTTGCTTGTAGACTCTGCTTGGACGGTGGCACAGAGGTTTAGGCTGCTGCTTAAACATCCAAACCTCCCCTGGGGCTGTTCTCCCCAGGCCCCTGGGACTCCATTCTTCAGCTGAGACCTCCAAGGGTACCACATCCCTGTGTCACTTACTGGGGAAATACCCAAATAGGTGCTTTTGTGGGTTTTTTTCTGCTGCTCTCCCTACAAAAATCCAAAATTCGGGTGAACACTCATGTGCCCTTCGGACCAGAGGAAGAGTGACTGGTGGGTCAAGCATCCTTCCCTTGCTGATGGGTAAAGAGACAGATTTTATATAAAGAGAGTTGCTGGGAACTTTTGCTGCCAATCCTTTGCTCGTTTATTTACCTCAAGACTTTATGAATAATGACATTTCTCTCACCCTGAACCCAGAGAAATTCTCACCCTGGTGTCAGGGAGAGTGATGTGAATGCAGTGGGAAAAGCAGGAGGAGGAAGGAAAGGGGTTGGGGTGCCTGAGAAGCCACAGCTATCATGGACCCTGTGGGACCACGCAGGATCCCAGCTGGGTGATGGGGACCTGCCCCCACTGGGTTCGTGGTGCTGCAGGAGACATTGCTGGGGTCCATGTTGGCACTTCTTACATTGCTGTCCCAGCCACAGCATCATAAACTGATTTTAAGCAACAGAGATAAAAAAGTCCCCTGAGACTAAAGTCCCCACACCCTGCTCAGACAAGACCTGACCCCCACCCACAGCCCCTCACCGCTGCTCTGGGCATTCTTCCTCACAAGCCTTGGGGTTTCTCTGCATCTGCCCTCTGGGTTTTGGGGGGACAAAGGGTGCAGCTGGGAGCAATGAGTCTGGAAATGGGAAAATCCCATTTCATGGAGCAGGCTCAGCTCTGGGAGGGAATAGCAAGCAGGGAAGAACATGCCCAGGCAGGCTCGGTGCCAGTGTCAGGGCTCGGGGACAGTGGAGACAGACGAGGAGGGACAGGAAAACATGACCGGCAGTGTGTGCCAGGGGGGAAATGCAGAATCCAGCTCTCCTGGCCCCATAAGGCCCCCGCTATCTGGTTGGGGTGAGGGGGCCGTGGCAGGACCCGTGGGGTTGGGGACAGGTTGGTGACCCGTGGCGGGGCTGGGTGGCTGTGGCAGGTGGCTCTGCCCCGGGAAGGGGAGGAGACTGGCGGCACTCCCAGCCTGGCCGCATCCCTTCCCACCGCCCGCGATGCTCAGTCTGGCTCAGCCTGGCAGCAGCGCAGGCAGGGAGGTCACCCTGGGTGAGTGCGATCTCCCCTTCCCACTTCCTGGCCCCCATTCCCCTTCCTGGCCCCATACTCTCCCTAAGGTGGGTCCCCCTATGCTGCACCCCAGCTGCAGGTACCCTCCTGCAGGTCTTACCCTAAATCTTTCAAGTTCAGCCTCCTCCTAACTTCAAACTTTTCTCCAAGTCAGAAAGGCAGCCAGATCTGAGCCCATTGTGGCTGCTCAGCCCCTTCCTCCTCCTCTTCGATATTGGGGTCTCCTTCTGAGAGGTGCATGCTGAGTTTGGGGTGACCTTTTTGAGGGGGATCAGCTGCCTGTGCATGGAGTAGAGCTGCTGGTGCTTGGGAGCAGGAGGAAAAAGGGTGGATACCTGGGGTGCGACAGTAGTTTGTGGGGACAGCATGTCCCAAAGGATGGCACACGTGGCGGACTGTGTCCTGGTGTCCCTTCCTGGCCCAGGCAAGGGAAGGTGCACAAGGGCACAGAGGGGGCACATGGAGGTCCAGGGGGTGCTGGCAGAGGGGCACAATGTCCAAAGGTGAGGCAGATCAGAGGGGGTCTGGGACACCTAGGAAGGGGAGTTTAGGGCAGTGACCCCTTGATATGTGTCTACAGGGGTGTGTGGGGAGCTGTGCCAGCTCTGTACCCTTCAGGGGTACAGGATATGTGCCTGCCATCCCCACACATTCCCAGGGAAAGCAGACTTTGAACCCAACCATCCTGGCCCCCTGGGTCAGCTTTGTCCCATTGTCCTCAATGGACACATGAGACGGGGTCAGGCAGCTGCCTCAGAGCCCCGGGAGCTTTATTCCCTTTGTAGAAGGAGTGAAATTTAAAGATGGGGCTGCCAGGAATGCAAAGGGTTTGGACACCCCTGTTTTGTGGCAGAGGAGTTGCTTCAGGGATCACTTTGGGGTCAGTGTTGTGTCCAGCAGAACCATCGTCCCAGAGCTGCCCCACCACGAGGGCAGCCTGTTACGAGTCTCCCTGTCCTTCCCTGCAGCCTGGAGGAGGACATGGAAGAGAACAACCAGACGGAGACCTGGCACCAAAGCCTGCAGGCTGTGCTTAATGCCTTAAACCAGACACTGCACGGGGTCATCCCCTGCCCCTCTGACCGCTCTGCCACCACTGCTGCTGCCACACAGAACACCCGCCCCGGCCACCCAGGCCGGAATGACAACGCCTACATGTACATCCTCTTCGTCATGACGCTCTTCGCTGCCACGGTGGGCAGCCTCATCCTGGGCTACACCCGCTCCCGGAAAGTGGACAAGCGCAGTGACCCATACCACGTCTACATCAAGAACAGGGTCTCCATGATCTGAGCCTGGCCCTAACGCCTTGTCCCCACGGAGCCAGTGGGTTTGGGGTCGCGTTGCTGTGCGCATCCCACTGTCTATGGGATGTGGCAGTGCTGCTGCCCCCAAATCTCCTGGAAACCCCCACAGTGGAGATGCTCAGTCCCAGTGTGAGCAGCACCAGGACATCCTCACCAGGATACAGCTTCTGGCTGGTAGGAGCTGGCAGAATGCAACCCACAGGCACATCCTGGTCATGCAGACCCACCTTGGCTGAGCCTTGTGGGGACGGGGATGGTAAAGACAGCTCCTTTCCCATCTGGTGAGGCTGACAGGGGTCTTCCAGGATGAAAATTCCCCATTTTCTGATGTCTACTGGATCAGCCAGGATTGATCTCCATGGGCTCCCAGCAGCTGCATGACGTGGGCTTTTCTGGTGCTGAAACCCTGTAATTTTTGAGCTGGGCTAGGCCCTGCTCTTTTGGCAGGGAATTAAAGGAGGTGGTGGGTTCCAGAGGGGTTCTGTTTGCTTTTTCTCTCTGAGCAGAGTCACCATTGGGGGCAGTCTGTGGGACACCGCTCCATGCCAGGGCCTGGGGGATGCTGGAAGGGCTAAACTTGCTCCCTGTGTGCTGCCAAGGTGGACTCAAGGGCAATCCCTGGGTGGTGTTACAGCCCCTATGATGGGAAAATTCCTACAGGCTGGAGAAAGCCCTACTACCCAAGGAGCTGCTTTGTCTCTGCTGCTGTCTGGAGAGTGTTACTGGAGCCCTGGGCAGTCTGTGAGCGTGGCCTGAGCCTGGCTGGAGTCGTGTGGCTCCACGCATCTCCAGAGGTCTCTCCGATCTCTGGACGGTGATGCTCAAGTTTTTCCTGCTTCCTTCCTGCTGTCAGCTGTAGCTTTGGCCTTTTGTACTGCAGGTCCCAAATGTGTTTTCCATGGGGTCAGGGCGCAGTGATGGACGGGAAAGGGATGTTCTCGGGTCCTGCTTGGCTCCTTGGCTTCGACTCTGCTATTAAGCCGGCTGGGTTTGGATCTGGCCTGTGGAGTGGCCGGTGTCCAGGATAGTGAATGTCCCTGTCCTTCAAAACAGGCTGTGGGGCAGCACCGGTGACCCAGTCTCCCACAGGTCTTAGCCTGTTCATAATGGCATAATGAATGTCTTTAATTGCAGCTAGATTAGCTGGCCCACAGGGGCCTTTCCGCCGGCATTCCAAGGTTAAACACGGCTGCAATCCTGAGCCCAAACAGTGACGCCAAACCCTAATCCAAAAAATAATAGTGGATGTAAGCGTGTTTGGGGTAGGGCTGGAAACCTTGGCATCAGAGGCACTGATATGGCAGCAGCTCAGCAACTAATTCCTGATTTTCCATGCCCTCAGCTTGGGCACAAAACCTGAAGCAGGGGCTTTGGGGAGTCACTTTGGGGCTGATCCCACTGGGATTCCTGAGCCAGCAGGGCTTTCTGGGGTCGAGGTGCAACCACTGTCCTCCGGCACCTGGCCCAAGCGGGAAGTAGCTGGAGAGGCTTTGTTGTGTTTATCTTTCAGTTGCAGCGCTGGGAAAGGAAAATAAACCTTATATCTGCAAATAAATCAGGGGAACTGGGCCAGGTGGGCACAGAGACACACAATCCGCTCTTGGGTTTCCTCCACCTCTGCGGTGTTTGTCCTCCTCCAGTGGGAAGAGCCACGGAGCAGCCTTGTGTGCCAGGGTCAGGATGTGGGGCCCTGGGATAGGATGGGTGCTGGATGGTGAGTGTGGCACCCCAAATCCCCCCTGGTGATCTTTTTGCTTTTCCCACTTCTGGGAGAAAGGGATGAATCTGGTGAGTCTGGAGTCTCTTCTTCTGCTATGACCTCAGGGGAAAAACCCTGTTAAAGAGTGGCATATCATAAGAATGCTTTTCCCTAATCCAGCAGACTCTAAAGGGGAAAATCCCTCCTGCAAGACATAGCTTCTGCTGTGATCATTATCCACCTGATCTCAGATCCATCGGCAGCTCCTCCTGTCCATCCCTGCAGTTAAATTTGGACCAGAGCCTTTGGTAGGCATTCCCCCACCCTGGAGCTGCTGGCTGGATGCCACCAGGCTGGGTGATGAGAGGCCAGTGCCACCTTGTGGCAGCTGCCTCAGGGTCCCAGTGCCACATGGTCCTCTTTCCCAGGACACTGGCATCCCTGGAGCAAGAGCAGATGGACTTGTTTCCGTGGGACCTTCGGCTCCTGTTTGTCTGCCCTTGTCCCCATGGAACCCACATCTCCAGCTTCGCTCACGTCCCCTTGGGATCTGTGGCTCTGGCTGGTTGGGTGTCCCCATGGCTCCAGCTGGCTCATGTGCCCTTGGGAGTGGTGGCTCTGGGATGGTTTGGTGTCCTCGTGGCGTCCACAGCTCCAGGCTGGCTTGTCTCCCTGTGGGGCTGTGGGCTGGTTGGGTGTCCCCATGGTACCCATGGCTTCAGCCTAGCTGGTGTCCCCTTGGGATCCATGGCTGTGGGGCTATAGTGCCCTGGGGACGGTTGCATCCAGTGTTCCCATCTTGCAAAGCTCTGGAGCAAGGAACTCCACCACGTGGCTGTGTGGCACACTGGGAGAACTCAGACATCCTGGTCTCACAAGTGGCTGTCCCATCTTTAGCCTCTGCTGTACATATCCCACGGAGAGGAGGAAGGCAGCCTGGGAATGGAGGGTGGGCAGGCTCCTTAGCAAGCACAGCAATCACCCAGAGAAAACACTTGTCACTCCCAAGAGCGTCCCTGCTGCCCTGTCACTGGCACCTGCAGGGCTGGGGGGAGGCAGAGCAGCCCCGGGCACCCAGCATTGTGAAGTTCCTAACTGTACTTGCAGAAGGATACCCACCATACCCTTCACAAGTTTTCTGAAAGAAAGGGAGAGGGGTAGGTTACAGGAAAATATCATAAGCAAATACCATTCTGTGTTCATCTCTGTATTTATCTCTGGAATTTGACTCTTCCATCCATCAGGGGCAGCATCATCAACTTCTCTAGTTGTCATCAGTTCTATGAGTTCTTGTAGGTCTACAAGTGTTTATAGCAGTTCCCCCTCCCTTCAACTGCCCCATCTTGTACATTAGTTCATAACAAGGTGAGATGGACTTCAGAACATCCCTCCTGGAACCTCCCCCCTAAGGAAAGTGGCTCCATCCAGCCTCTCCTTTAGCCTCACAGCACTGCAGGCAAAGAGCAGGCAAGTGAAACCAGTGCACACCAAGCACTGTGTCAGAGCCTTTCCAGAGGATCCCCCAGGAATTTTCAGGTTCTGTTCCCTTTCTCGGCCCTATCATCTCTCTCCTCCCACACAGGCTCCCATCTCAGCCTCCTCTTTCCCAGACTTCTGCCTCAGGGCAGAAGTGGTGGCCCTACTGCCAGCCAGGCAGTAGCATTTGGGGCTTGGAGCGAGTTCCCAGGGTCTGGCTAAGTGATGCTCCACAGCAAACTCTATGACACGTAGCAGAGAAAGCCATGACAACTCACTCACATGTCAACCCCAGCAGCCTGGTTTGGAGTTCCAGTAGGAACACTAAATTGGGGAGTACCATTCCTAAAGCATCACAGGAGCATCTTTGTCAAGAACATAAGCAAAGCCCAACCTTTTAAAGATTTTTCACAACTTGAAAAGAAGAGATCATCAACTGCAAAGCATTTGCTATGTTATACAGGTTAAAAACAGAGAGCTGATTAATAAATAAATGAATTAGAGGAAGAAAAAAAGAAATAAATTCCCAACAAATTTTGCACACAATGCATACACACACAACCAGTAGCCTACCTTTAAATTTTAAACACACCATGTATAACAACTCCTGATACAACTCTGCAGTTACCGAGCATGAATAGAGACCAAGTTCTCACATGTAAAATTGGGAAACAAGAATCCATCAGCAACAAGCCCAAAGAATAAAGAGTTTGCCAGATAATACCGCACAGTCAGATGTTTGAGCATGGCTCTAAGAAATTCAGATAGATATTCCTAAAAGCATGCAGGAATCAAGGGCTGGCATAGCAAGCAGAAAATACCAAGTTACATGAAGTGTTTATAAAGCAGTGAAAAATGTGCCGCACCGGCAGGCAAGCACAGTTTTCAACTACAGCCTTCTGTCTCACTGCTTTAGTACCTGTCAAAGCCCTTATTGCACCATCGTGCACACCCGGGGTAGCTACAAGCTTTCACAAAATGAGGAACCAGACCATACCGTGTGGCTACACGGGGCATCAAAAAAGAAGTCTCTTTAGGTCACAACCCCAATGATGCGTAATGCAGAGGTAAAAAAAAAAAAAAAAAAACAAACCAAAACCAAACCCAAAACCAAATCCAAACAAAAGCAGAAGAAAGAGGGGAAAAAAAGGTATTAAAGGCTGGGGCAAGCAAAGCGAGAATCTTTCGCTGTGCCTTCCCTTCCCAAACTGCACCACGGAGAGCTCCTGATCCACTGTCTGTGCCCGTTCCTGGACAAACCGCTCCTCCACCACTTTCCATGAAACTCCTTCAACTTTAAAGGAACTTTTATCCTTCTGGCGACTGGCTCCCTCCAGCCTCCCTCCCTCCGGGCGGATCCCACTCCCGGCCCCGCCGGGGCACCCGGCGGCAATTCCAGGCCGCGCTTCCCTACGCTCCCCGCGCGGCAACCTCCCTCTGAGACCCACCTCAGACCCGGGAATGAGACCGGGGAGGACGGCAAGAGGGATGGGTGCTCACGACCAAGTACCTGGAAGCCGGGAGATGGATGGAAGGAGAGCCTCGCGCAGATGGAGGTGGCAGCGGTGACAGCAGGGCGTTATCCATCGTCCCTGCATCGGAGCTTGCACGTGGTTGGGAGCGGTCATGCCTCCTGGTACAGCAGCAAGTGCCTCACTCATCCACCGCTAACCTTTCCCTCAAGGCTTATGAATTTCAAACAAGTAAAAAATGTGCCTTGAAAGAACAAATTAAAAAAAAAAAAATGAACACCGTGGTGAACCCTGAAACATTCCAAGTTTCACTAATACACAGCTGTCAACACACAGTTAGTTCCAGCAACTCTCCGGGACAGATGGACAATCAATCACGCTGCTGTTGAAAATCAGCAGCGTAAAACTGAACTTCCTTCTAGGAAATTTTGGGTTTCACTCCAGTGTTTTTATGTTCAAAGCATGTCCTTTTGTGGTTTTAGGTCAAGGGTAGTGTCAGTCACATCGACAATGAATTTTTATGAAAGACTTCTGTACTATCATAAACCACTCAAACTAGAATCCAATAGCAGAACATAATGTAAAAATAATTATGAATGATAATAACTTATAATAATGGCCAAGAGCTGTGACATTCACCATCCGTATACTGGACTGTAAATACTTAGTGTTCCAAAAAGTATTTGGGATTTTTTCAGACCAGATCAATTCCTTGAACTGATGAGTTGTCTCCGTTGTAGTTTTGTCAGGCTTGTTCCAGGCTTGACAGAAACAACCCATTTCCCAATGTGATTAATTTGAAACAGCATCCTTAGCAATCAGTACAGGACATTCAGCTGCTTTCATACACATGCACATGTTTATACACCATTGATACCAGCTGCGATATTTATCTTGCAAGGCCTTAAGAGGTCTCTTGTTTTGAACCATCATTGCTCACAGGAATATCAAAACTGGCACAATTTCAAGCCCTTGCCAAGGTTAATTGACAAAGATGCCCAGGTAGTGCCAAGAGCCCACATAAACCAAGAAACCCTTTCTTATTTCAGACACAGATGTGTGGGAATATTTGAAGCACTGCTACTAAACTGTCCAAAGGAACAGGGTGGTGTTTGAACCTTTCCCACATCATCCCAGGCTCACTGTATGTTAACCTTGCCTGTTTTGCTGCTCTCAGTACCTCAGTGCACAAAGCAATGCCTTTTGTTCTATGAAAACAGAAAGCTCCTGCCACCCCCCCAACAGATCAGGTCTAACTTGTAGCTGGAGTCTGGAGGTCAGGGCAGGGTCTCTTCCAGATGGATACAGCTGTCCTTGGAAACACCTTCTCCACTACTGTGCTTGATTTAATGCAGCCCTTTCCCTGCCAACTAACAAACCAAAGCTATTTGACTTTTCAACTAAATTTGAACACTACCACTACCTTTATTTCAATGTTTCTTTCTATCTCCTAGGATCCATAGGTAGGTCTTTAATCACTTAAATTTCAGTCTGCCAGCATTCCCTTTTTTGTTCCTTCTGAAGTAGGTCATGTCTCCAGCAACTAACCTACTTGTTCTTTGAGACTGATGTACCTACACCTTTCACACACTTTTTTCTTTTAACAAAAAAAATGTATTAGCAAGTCTCCTGTGCTCACTTGCCTTCGCTATAGTTGAGGGGATTTCAGAAGGAACTCCAGAGAACTGCCAACTGCACAGATTAAAATAAAGTTATCCAGGAGTGTGCTGCGCCACCAAAGCAACAAAAGAAGGGAAGTCCCAGAGACATCTTCCTGCTCTCATTAATGAAAATTAAGGGGACTTTTGGGGAATCTGAGCAATATTTTATAGTAACTCACATCTGCTGACATGGAAAAGTTCTGTATTTAGGCAAATGTTACCACTTCTTCAATGGGCTGGAGAAACCTAGAGAAGAAAGAGGAAAATTATAAAAGGGTCTGGGAAAGTAAGAGGGCTGGTTCTTGGAAAGAGAGGGAGTAAACTAGAGCTGAGCAGGGAAAGGACAGTACTGAAGTAGTAGGGGAAGACCAGAGGTAACCTCAGGGCAGACAGGCAAATGCAAAGTTCTCTAGGCAGACCAGCAATGGCAGAAGATTCAAAGTCTTTTTGTATTCAGAGGGGAACAAGACACAAAAATCCTCTTCTGCCCTGTTCTGTGTTCTCATGTCAGTTGTTTCTTTTTATAGGGACCTGGCTCAGCTCATCAACCTTTGCCAAGTTTTACAAAGCTGTTTGTACTTTACCTTCTCTGGAGCTCGTGGTGGCTGAGGTGATGTGGATTCTCTGGAGTGACAAAGCCTTTGAAGTTAGTGAGAAAGAGGGTAAGTAGAGACTTCTTGTCCTAAAATCCAGAGTTCTTTGTTCCTCTCCTTTTATTTATTCACCTATAATATATGCTGCATGCTGGTGGAAAAGGCAATCTGAAACTCCTTCTGTCATGAGGTCTATTCTTTATTCTTTCCTCTGCCTTCTGGACAGACACATTCTGCAGTTAATATATTTCTTTGCGCTTTCTGGACTAATAACCTATTGTAAGCAGAGCAGTTAGAGCCACTAAACAGTGAAATCTGAACAGGTTTAAGGAAAAGGATACAATACAGGTGACCCAAAGTTGCCATTATTTAACAGGGAAAATAAAAAAGGATGACTAGAGTCTGTGACACAAATTCCAGTAAAATCAAACCACTGAGGTGTGCTGCCTGCTGGAGGCTCAGCTGATTCAACTTTTCTTGCCTATTTGTTTTCCAAGTCCTTGGGGAGCATTTCCTTCTCGACTGCCAAAGCTAACTTCTACTCTTTGAAATGACACCTTTGCACTGTTCTCATGCTCTTGCTGCCAGAAACATGGAGGTGAGGCCATTCCTCTCCCTCTCCATCAGCAGTTTCTGAACCACTCAACTGGAGTACCACTGGTTGCTCTCTCACAGTACTGAGCCTGCACATCTTGTCTTTACAATTTCCCTTTCCTGGGGAAAAGTTAACTTTAAAAAGCAGCAGTTAAATTCACTCATCTCTTGTTTTGGTGTGTTTATACAAATACATGGATAGCTTCCAATAAGAGCCACAACTGAAGAGCACACATACATCTGTGACTACCATGGAAAAAATCATGGATAATTTACCTGAAAAAATTATCTTAATGAACATTCAGTCTCAGGAAACTCAAATTTGAGGAATGCCAAGTTGAAGACCTCTTTGTAACATACATGATGGGACATGACAGATTTCAAGGCAAGTCGAATCAGCACATGATTTTTGGAATGCAAGGAACAATTGTCTTCTAAATGCCGAGCAACTCTTGCTTGAAACATCGCCCAAGATTGATTTCTAAAGGTCCCTCTAGCACTGCACCTTCTTTTATCCATTGCCGGCCATCCTGGCAGTGTGGAGAACAGACTTGGGAACGTGTCCCTGTTCCCTTCCCTGGTCCTTTGTGAGAGCTCTTTCTCCAGGAGAGCAAGGAAGCACTGAAACTCAAAGCACAGTTCCTTCTCGCAGTCCGTTTCAATCAGCAACCGCAGTCAGTCTCTGCTGCAGGAAAATGCTCATAGAATCGTTTAATCATGGCACAAATTTGGATATGATTGTTGTAATTTCTTGATAGCTGGGATGGGGGTGCTAGATATCCAAAGACTATTTGAAAACCGAAAGAGGGGAAACACAGTACTGGTGAGTTACTGGATTAATGACAGACTCACTGGAGGCGCTTCCCCTTCCATTGCTGATCTCTCCCACTAGAGGGTACTCTGCGGCTACCAAAGACTCTGTGCTGAGGCTGCACTCAACGCAAGCTTCTTTGAGGGGCCTTTACAAAAATACATTGGAAGCACATCTCTAACACACATCATGTAATGACACGGAGAGCTGGGAGGGAACTTATCCAGCTCAAGCCCTTAAAAACGTAACTTTTTTTCTTTTTAAATACCAGTCTTGGTATAGTTCTGTGGGTCTTGCCACATCCACAGCATAGATCCTTCTGCCTGATTGCTTGTGGGACATCAAAGAGCATCCTGGGACATGTCACCTACTCACCAGCTTGTCTGGCTTGATTCTTGCTGTTGCTCAGATTTCCACATGCGCCCACTCCAGGTGCTGCAGCAGGGACACACAGGCTCTGACCCTGGTCCAGGCTGGTGGCTGGCTCTTGGCTTCCCTCACTCAGGTCTCCCCAGTTGCCAGCACCCAGGCACATGTGGCCTGTGGTTCTGGCCCAGCTGCTGGCACCGGGCCCCCATACACACATGCACACCAGCTGGGGCATCCCTCACCAAAGAGAAGAGTCAGAAATGGAGTTTATTGAAGAGATGGGACATGCCATGGTGAACAGGTGCTGGGCATGCCCAGAAAAATGTACTGACCAGTCTCCTATATACCCTTTTATTCCATTATCCATCCATTCTCCATTGCTTTTTGTTCCCAGATCCCTTTGATTCCTCCCCTTTCTCACCTTTGTCTCCTCCCCAAAGCATCCCATAAGAGTCCAGTGCTATCCCAAAGTGCACTTCTTTTGCATGGCATGATATATTCATACCCTTTTATTTTAGGCAGTGACCCCCCCTCAGTTCAAAAGATGTTCTACTGGTGGACTCATCTGGATGGGTTTCCCAAAGACCCTATGGCTTAGGATCTCCTGGGACATCACTGGGAGAGGCTTGGGCAAGCTGCCCCTTCCTCTGAGTCCTTAGTTTAGGTTCCCCATCTGCCCTTGGGCACCTTGTGGAGATGGCTGATGTCTCTCCTTCCTCTGCTGGGCTGAGCAGCAGGTATGGTGGGGTGTTCCTTGGACTCCCTCACCTGCCTTTGCCTCACTGTCCTCATTTATGGGTGTGCAGCCAAGCTCCTTCACGGATAACCCAGCAGAACCACTCTCAAACCCAGTTTGGGAGTTGCTGTTCAGGTTTTCAGATTCCTCTGAAAACAAGCACCTGCAATTTTTTTGCTTTCTCAGGTTTCTCTTCCGCCTTTTGCGAAGTGAGGTTCTTCGTGTCTGCTCCTGCAAGAGACCCAGCACAGTGGTGTGGTCATCACAACAAAGCTCTACCTACCTTGCATAGAGAAGTGACGAGAAGACGAGAGGGTTCCCATTCACGGCAGGACTAGCAAGAGCTTGCAAAGGAGACAGGGGACCCCTGGGAGGTCAGAGCAAAGTGTCTGGTGGGGGTGACTCAGCTGTGATCTGTGACTGGATTTGTCTGTGGTTGCACCAGCCCCTCGCTGAGCGCCTTTGTGTCTGCATGACTGGGAGGGCAGGGCAGACTTTGTTGGGGAAACCTCTGTGTGAGGCTGCAGGTTACAGTGCCTGAGCTCTGCAGTGCTCCCTTGCCTTTGTCCAGAAGGCACGTCCCATCTGCCCTCCTGGGCACTTCCAGTACCTCTTCCCTGCCTTTTCACCTAACCAGTGAGTAACTTTTCTCCTGCACACTCCACAAGCCAGCAGTTCAAAACACTAAGTAGTTTTTCCTTAGCATTGCTAGAGGGGAGATGGGGCACATGTGGTGTCATCTACCCAGCGTGGCTGTCCCATGCAGCAAAGATATGGCAGCAGAAGCAGACCCCAGGTCTCCATGGAAGGGTCACATCCTCCTAAGTGGAGGATGTGAATAATTACAAGAAGCCTTAGGTGTTTGTGTTACCTCTTTTTGATAAACAACGTGCTGGTCTGGGGGTGTGTGCAGGCTCACAGAGGCCTTCTCGCCTAGGTCTTGGTGTAAGCCTGTCTCCTTTGCAGGTGTTCTGGATGCACTATGGCTCTTCTGTCTAGGAAAAAACCCAACACCATTAATTAGTCCCATAATGCTCAGATACCTCCTGTTATTTAGAGTGAATTGTGCTGAAGATGCTGTTGCTACCTGGATGAGTTTTCAGGGCAGGGCAGGTATATATTAACACCAACAAGAAACAGGCAGGGAAATTGCCAGGTGAACACAGGCAAGCCACATCATTTGCAAGAAAATGGAAATTATTCTTACTTTTCCCTTCTTCTGTTGATCAGTCCCATGACACAACACATCATCACGACTGTCAAGAGCAACACAGCTATTACAACCAAAATGATGATTGTGATCTCCTGAACACCTGCGAAAAGAAACCAGTAAGTTCACACAGAACATGAAGTGATGCCAACACGTGTCTTGTGTCTTCAAGAGGTTGGGACTGAAGTGAAACATTCAGCATTTTGTGCTTATTTATTCTTTGAAGGAGAAAAAGGAACAGTGTAACAACATAACCCTATGGAATGTAAGAAACTATTTTGGTTTTTAAATAAATGCTGATAATGTCTCACATTTCCCCTATTGGGGAAACCAAACCCCAGCATTTTAGCTCTTGATCTATTTGTGTTTCTCTTTTTGTAGGAAGAAGCTTTATCATGACAGAAGTCTCCCATACTTCCTGAGGCACATCTCCCAGCCAGGAATCTCCTCTGCTGATAGCCTCCATCTGTGGATAGTGCTGGAAGGCTGATTGCATCTCCCCTAAATCAATGATTATATAGAAGTGTAACCATACAGAGGGATATATATGTATGTATGCACAAAACTACATATTTATTAGATCTATATATGCACACAGCCACTACACAGACAAAAAGGTACCACAGGGAAGAGCTTTCTGCATGGTTTCAAATCACAAAGTCTCCGTCTAGCATGAGATCTGAACTCACAGAAGATTGTCCAGCAGGACCTACGTAAGTACAAGCTGCTCTCCCACAATTGCATATCCTTCCTCAAGCACTCCCCAGTACATGCTGCACCTCTCCATACAGCTGCAGCCTACCTTCCTCTCCTTTTTGCTCCAGATGAAGTGCCTTTATTTTCCTTCCTTGTGGGTGTTCAAGCAGGCAACACAAGACATGGAGGTGGTTGGCAGAGAAGGTAAGTCTGCTTGCCACTGTTACAGTTCCGTTTGGGTTTTGGATGTGGTGTATTTCAGGGGACTCATCCAGGCCTCTGTCATCCAGCCAGGTGATGTTGGGAGCAGGCTTTCCTGTTGCTGAGCAAACTGCAGCAAGGAGACCCTCAGTGGGCAGGTGTGAATCAAATTTGACTGTGAGCTCAGAAATTGCTGAGAGAAGAAAGAGAAGGTACTTTTTACAATCTGTGGTGAGTTTATGGTCAAAGCTGGATGGATCACCCCTCTATACAGGGTTTCTTATCCTAAAGCATCTACTGGCTTACTTACCTTCACCTGCTCTGAGGGATGGTGTGTCAATCTGGAGACTATCCACCAAGGAGATGCTGCAGCATGGAAAGTCTCCATGTGGCGCTGGAGGGGATAATGACCCACCCACCTCCTGACTACACCAGACCTGTGCTGAGTGCCAGAGAGTGAGAAGATATTAGTGTAAAACTTACTTTGGATGTTGAGGAGTATGTCTTTGCTGAAAGAGCCGTGACGGAACACATTGAAAATGCATCTGTAACAGGACTCATCCTCAAATGTGAGATTTTGGAGGGTGATAGCTGAGGCCTTTGGGGTTGCTCCAGTGAAACGCACCTTCTGCTGAAATGACCCTATCAGCCTTGGCCCGTGTATTGAGCTGTAGGTGGCTATGTTCTGGAAGTGAGACCCATTTGTCTTCTGCCAGGTGACTTGCAAAACCTCCATCGAGAGCGAGAAGTTGCAATATAAATTTGCCTCTCCACCAAAGGCTGCTAGGATGACACTATTGGATTTGATGACTTCCTTCAAACCTAGGAACAAAGCAAACCCCAAATCAGAGCAAGAGGAAAAGCTATTCCCTCACAGAATCATCGGAGTTGGAGGAGACCTTCAGTATCATCTTGTCAAACCGTCAGCGTAGCACCACCCTAATTCCCCTAAACCACATCCACAAGTGTTGCATCCAGATGCCTCCTGAACACCTCCAGGGCATCACTGCCCTGGGCAACTTATTGCAGTGTCTAAGCCCTCCTTCAGTCAGTTTTGTTTTCTAACGTCTAATCTGAAACTCCCATGGTAAAACTTGAGGTCAGTTCTTCTTGTCCTTTCACTTGGGACAGGGCAGAAGAGACCAACCCCCACCTCACTACAACCTCCCTTCAAGTAGTTGTAGAAAGCAATGAGGTCTTCCTTTGGCCTCCTTTACTCCAGGCTAAACATCCCCAGCTGCCTCAGAAACTCTGCATGTGATTTACTCTCTAGACCCTTCATCAGCTTTGTTGCTCTTCTCTGGACACCCTCCAGCACCTCAATGTCTTTCTTGAAGTGAGGGGCCCAAAACTGAACAGAGTACTCGAGGTACGGCCTCACCAGTGCTGAGTACAGAGGGACAATCATTTCCCTAGTCCTGCTGGCCACACTATTCTTGATACAGGCCAGGATGCCATTGGCCTTCTTGGCCACACAGCCAGATCCTATCCAGCTGGCTGCCAACCAGCATCCCCAAGGCCCTTTCTGCTGAACATCCCTCAAGCCATTCCTCACCCAGCCTATAGCACTTCTGCCATTAACCAGGACTGCTGGTGAATGATTTAAAGTGGCTTGTCAAGCTCTCTCACCAGCTCCCTCATCACTCTCATCTGGGCCCATAGACTTGTGGATGTATAATTAGCATAGCGGGTCACTAACCATTTCCTCCTGGCTTATGGGGGCTTCATTCAGCTCCTTGTCACTAACTTCCAGCTCTAGCAGCTGGGTATCTTGAGGACAACTAGTTTTGGTGTTAAAGACATAGGAAAAAAGGCATTAAGTAACAGTCTTTTCTTCATCCCCTGACACTATGCTACTCTACTGGGAAGGCTATAGTGCCTTGCAGCATCCCTTCACAGAGCTCTCATCTTGCAAAGCTCTGGAGCAAGGAACTCCACCAAAAGGCCATGTGGCACACTGGGAGAACTCAGACATCCTGGTCTCACAAGTGGCTGTCCCATCTTTAGCCTCTGCTGTACATATCCCACGGAGAGGAGGAAGGCAGCCTGGGAATGGAGGGTGGGCAGGCTCCTTAGCAAGCACAGCAATCACCCAGAGAAAACACTTGTCACTCCCAAGAGCGTCCCTGCTGCCCTGTCACTGGCACCTGCAGGGCTGTGGGGGGAGGCAGAGCAGCCCCGGGCACCCTGGAGACAAAGGGCTGTGCAAAGGGCTGCAGCGGGTTATCCCCCTGCTCCAGCCTGTCCCCAAAGAAGCGTGCACCATCCAGAGATGTACACTGGAAATGCAAACCTGAACCATCCTTTGTACTGAGGAGCTTAGCAACAATTAGAAAGAAGGGGAATATATAGGCAGAAAATCAGCTTGAGTGCAAAGATTATCTGAGGTTCCCTCTCTGACCTGCCTTTCTCAATCTGAACAACCCCCAAGTTCCTAGGTATTATTCCAGTCACCAATTACTATTCTTTAGTCCGAATAGTGTATGAGTCTCTTTGCTGGCCAGAAAAGGCTAGTGATGCTCCAGAGTTAACCTGGTGTGGATAAAGGACACTCCACTCACCCATTGTTGGTTCCTCTGGCTGGCAGCCTCCACAGAGCATCCGGTGGCAGAGTTCAGCCCAGAAAAGCAGGGGGGAAAGCACTGTGGGACAAAACAATTGCCTGAGAAAGCTCATCTCTGTCCCCATATGCCTGAGGGTGGCTGGTGTGCTCAGGGGGAAGGTTGAAGACTTTTGCGCCTTTTTAACGCTCTCCTGGGAGGCCAATCAGCAGTGCCAGGAAGCAACTGTCCCAGGACCCTGGTGAATCATTAATCATTATTTCCTGCAACAGCACTGGCTCCAGAGCTGGAAACAAACAGCGCCCACTTTTTTTCCCCCAGCAGCAAGGCTTGGTGTTGTCCCTCGCTAGCCCCCTGCAGCTGGGCTCTGCTCTGAGCCATCTGATGCACTTGCACCTCACAAGTGTAATAGTGGGGTCTTCCTGGTAAGCAAGGGTGGTGGCTGGTGGAGAGGGAAGAATGAGGGGCCAGAGGCCCCAACAGCCTGTCTTTGGCAGGAAAGGGAGGGTGGGCAGGGAGGTGCTGCCTGTGGATCACCACTTCTGCTGCTTGCTGGACATCACGCTGGGTGCTGATACCGGATTCCTGAGGGAGATCACTTTCCTCCCCTGGATCTGGCAGAGACGAATCACAAGCAAGAACAAGAGATGATTCTCCACCAAGAGGGCAGTGTGGAGACACCTGCAGATGCCACCATTTTGCCCCAACCCACAAGCAAACCAAACCCACCAATTGGATTAGGAGAGGAGTCACTGCAGGGGTCAGGTTTTGCCTAAAGCCTCCCCACCCCAAATGTCTTTGCATCTTATATAATTCCAGAAAGGGAAAGCCTGGGCTCTGAGGTGATGTCTTGTGCCCAAGGAGTTCGCTGTAAAACCACACAGCACAGCTCCCTGCCACATGGTAACCCAGCACTGTGAAGTTCCTAACTGTACTGGCTGAAGGATACCCACCATACTCGGCACATGTTTTCAGTAAGAAAGAGAGAAAGCTTTAACCTCATAGAACCAGCTTGCACTGCAGGCAAAGAGCAGGGAAGTGAAACCAGTGCACACCAAGCACTGTGTCAGAGCCTTTCCAGAAGATCCCCCAGGAATTTTCAGGTTCTGTTCCCTTTCTCGGCCCTATCATCTCTCTCCTCCCATACAGGCTCCCATCTCAGTCTCCTCTTTCCCAGACTTCTGCCTCAGGGCAGAAGTGGTGGCCCTACTGCCAGCCAGGCAGAAGCATTTGGGGCTCAGAGTGAGCTCCCAGGGTCTGGCTTAGTGATACTCCACAGCAAACTATGACATATAGCAGAGAAAGTCAAGACAACTCACTTGTTTTCCCCTTCCCAGGGGTAGAATTGCCAACCAAGTCACTACATTAACAAACTCAAAAACCTCAACAAAAACAAGCATCAGAGATTCTTGCAGAAGCAGCTCAAGACAAGAAATGATGGGCAAGGACGAGAGAAGATGCAGCTATTGCTGCAGAGGTCACACAGGGAGCTTTCCTGGCTTAGAGGGGCCATAGAACATGTGAAGGTGAATATGCTCAATGCACATGGCACTCACACCTCTAGAGGAACCTGGTAACAGGTCAGATTACTGAAACAGAATCTGTCCAACTTCTCACATGGTTTCCCACATTTCCCTTCCCCAACTTTTACTTTTTTCTGTATAGTTCTTGAACTTTCTGCACAAAAAGGAGCTAACTTTTTTTTCCTCTTTTCGGTAATTTATCAATGTTTCTGGAAGATGCAGTTCTTTTTTTGTTTAAACAGAACTCCCAGAGGACTGCTTGTTCAGGCCAGACCTCAATGCTTTCAGCTTTTCAGATAAGGCAGCATTTTCAGACTGTGAGTACTGGAGGCTGTGACCTTAATTGCTTAATTCTTATTTTCTGAAGAAAAAAAAAATAAATAAGTTTTAAAGTCTGCCTACGTGTGCTAGGTTTGAGTTGAAAAGAAAATGTTCTGGGGGCTTATTCCTTTTTCAGGCTTTAGTTTTGCTATTTCTGCTGATGCCAAAGAGGAGAATTACTAGTAAAGAGAAAGACAGTTAATCAGCAGTTTTATGACACTGTATTTCCCTCCACCCTTTGTCGGTTCACGTTTATTGTTCTCAGTTATGCCACAGGCCAAGGAACACCCTGCTCCTGCTTACAGCCTAGGTGAAAGGGAGAGGGGGAAAGGAAATGTTGGCTTTCTCCTGGCTGCAAGCCCAGACATATTGCTGAGCTGAGAGGGACAGACATCAGCCTGGCAAAAGCCATGAGAGCAGGTTATCATCAAAAAGATTCACCCCCCTGGTTTGCTGCAGGTATCATGTCGCAGTTGAGACGGACACGACACGGTATAAATAGAAAAATTTATTAGGGAGAAAGCGAACTCCAGCTGCAATTTCGCAGCTCCTTTTATATGATTCTTAACAACACGTTCTCTATACAGATAGGCCTATTCAAAGTACAAATTACAAGTCTCACAGCTGATTGGTGAGCTTTCTCAGTTCCACTTTCCCATAACATCCTCGCACATCTGCTCCATATTTT
>JAWWLV010000001.1:439525-492045 GCA_035041135.1 Platyrinchus mystaceus
AGGAGAAAAGGAGGCTCAGGGGGGACCTTCTGGCTCTGCAACTCCCTGACAGGAAGGGGGAGTTGGGGGGGGGTCGGCTCTTCTCCCAGCGAGCAAAGGACAGGATGAGAGGGAATGTCTTCAAGTTGTGCCAGGGAAGGTTTGTGTTGGATGTGAAGGAAAATTTCTTCATAGAAAGGGCTGTCCAGCCCTGGAACAGGCTGGGAGTTCCCATCCCTGGGGGATTTAACAGCCACGTGGATGTGGCACTTGGGGACATGAATTCGAGTGGGCTTGGCAGTGCTGGGGGAATGTTTGGACTTGATCTCAGAGGGCTTTTCCAACCTCAGTGACTCTGTGAGTCTAGGAAACATTAAGGAAAAAAAAAGGGAGGTCAAAGAAAAGCACTCCCAGGCCATGGCAGGGCAGGGAAGTGCTGGACCAGCATCCCTGCACTGCAGCAGAGGATCTTCCTCTGGATTCCAGAGGATGCCAGACAAGGATCTTCCACGTGTCAGCAGAGACAAGAGAAACAAAAGTGCCTTAAATCAAAGAACGTGACCCGTTTGGAAGCTCTGCAGGAATTGCCACACAGGGTCAGTTCCTCAAAGTCCTCCCTGGCTCTTTTCCTCTGTTTTCTGAGTCACCTCCCTCACCCCAGGCTACTATCAGATGCTTTAGACAAAGATGTGAGAAACCAAATCAGTTATGTTCAGGCATAAAAAGTGTTTATTTTGCCCCTATCGATTTTCTGTCAGTCTGAGGCTGCCCCCTCCAGCCCTTCTGCAAGGCTGGCTGGGTGCATCCCTGTGGCAGCAGAGGGAGCACTGGATCCCGGCTGCCCTTCTCCAGAGGATGCTCAGCACAAACCCCTCCTTCTTCCCTGAGGCGGGAATGGTGTTTGCTGCTTCACAGCTCCTGCTCCTGCCTAACCCACAGAAGTCATTTTACAAGCTTTTTATTTAAAAAAAAAAAAAAAAAAAAAAAAAAAAAAAAAAAAAAGGGAAAAATGCAGCATTCAGACCTTTCCAGTACCAAATTTCCCTGTTCCACACAACTTTGGGATCAGCTGGGGTGAAAGGTCCAGAGCAAAGGGGCCCATCACATCTCCTTTCTGCAGATGGATGTGCCTGCAGAGCACACACAGGGGCTACTTAATACCCAGAGGGAGGATTAAAAATAACGAGGTCTGTGTTTGGTTTCTGGTTGGTAAAGGACAGACATTGATGACGGAGGGGGCTGGTGACCAAAGGCAGCTTCCCTGGGATCCTGAGGGTGAGCAGGAGGTGTTGAAATTCCCCCCAGTGACATAGCAGCTCTGGAAGGAGCCTTGTACCCCAAGGAGGATGTGGCAAGCTGGATTAGTTCCTACTCCAGAGGGATTAGGGTGGGAAGAGGTGATAAACCTGAGTTCCTCTGTGCTTGCTGGCTTGGGGCTGGTGCCTTGGATGTGTGCTCATGGGCAGAATTGGGATTGTGGTGTAGTTTGACTCCAAGCTTAGAAAAGATCCAACCATCTGCATTTGCTGGTTGTGATGAAACCCATTAATCAGAGGGCTGAGACTGTGGGAATAGTGAGAAAAGCTGTTCCTGCCCTTCCTTTGGGATGAGAGCAGAGGTTTCTCCAGTGACTCTGAGCTGCACGTTACAAATTGCTTTAAAAGCAGGAGTATTTAGGGTGTTGTGCTCCTGAGAAAGCCAAGTAGACCATTGCCAGAGCCAGAGGGTGCAGGATCAGGCCTTCCCAAAGCTGCCAAGGGCAGCTGCAGAATTTCAGAAGCCATTTCCTAAAGCCATTTCCAAATCCCAGTGGTCCCTGCTGCATCCTTCCCACCTGCCAGCCTGTTCCCTGTCTTCATGCTCTGCCTTCAGGACAAAGATCTTTGCCTGCTGTGACCCCAGAGCCGATTAAAAAAACACCATTCCCGCCCAAAAAGACACGGGCCCCTCCCCTGTGGTGACAGCACTGCCAGCTGGAGGGATGTCCTTGCTCCCTGCCTGGGGCATTCCTGGCAATCCAGGGCTCTGTGAGGGAAGGGAAAGGCTGGGAGTTGCTGTGTCATCACCAGGTAACCCAAGAGGCCCTGAGAACAAACAGGGTGTTCAGGAGCCATGAATAATAAAACAAAAGATGTGCTGCAGGGTGTGCACGGAGCCTGCCCGGGAGGCTCGGCCACGGGCTGGAAGGATGCTCTGGTTTCATCCCCGGCTCACTGCAAAAACCGGGAGCAGAAAAGCAACCTGGAATATCGTGGGAGCCCTGGGCTGTTTGTAGGCGATGTGGGATAAACTGCATGTGGTAAAATTGCCATGGAAACGCTGCCGTGCCTGGGTTCTGCGGCAGCTCTGTGATCACGGAGCTGATCCCGTTTGTTGTGGGCGAGGATTTGGCTGTGGAACGAGATCCCTGAGGATGCTGATGGCATGGGACAGAGGTTTTTAATTCTGATGTGTGGCTTAGCCCTTCTTCTGGGCTGATCCCACAATGTGGGCAGCAGGTGAGGGGGGGGATTCTGCCCCTCTGCCCCCTCAGGTGAGACCCCCCTGCAGAGCTGCCTCCAGCCCTGGGAACAGCACAGCAAGGACATGGAGCTGCTGGAGAGAGTCCAGAGGAGGCACCGAGATGATCAGAGGGCTGGAGCAGCTCTGCTGGGAGGAAAGGCTGAGAGATTGAGATTGTTGAGCCTGGAGAAGAGGTCTCTTTGGAGAGACCTAATTATCCCTTCCAGGACCTTCAGGGAACCTTCAAGAAAGATGGAGAGAGACGGGCCTGGAGTGACAGGACAAAGGGGAATGGCTTTCCACTGCCAGAGGGCAGGGTTAGATGAGATATTGGGAAGGAATTCTTCCCTGTGAGGGTGGGGAGGCTCTAGCAAAGGTTGCCCAGAGAAGCTGTGGCTTCCCCCTGGATCCCTGGAAGTGTCCAAGGCCAGGTTGGACGGGGCTTGGAGCAACCCAGGATAGTGGGAGATGTCCCTGCCCATGGCAGGGGGGTGAAACTAGAATGAGGTGATCCAACCAAATGGGAAACTCTGGGTTTCATCCTAGCAGGCAGAGAGCAGGGCTTTTTTCCTGGAATGTGGAACAATGCTCACACACAGTCACACTCAGTCCTGAGTGGGTGCTCCCACTCCTTTTGGCTCTGGAGAAGTCATTTCCTCCAGCTGAGCCCTGCCGTTCTCCCTGTTGGCCCTGGCAGCTCTCATCAGCCTGGCAGCACTTTTCCTCCCAGCCTGGCTCGTATCCATGGCTGGCAACATGGCCTCTCCCGTGGTTTTTGGTCCTTGGGCTGTTTGCTGCTGCTCAGTTTGCTCTGGGCGTGCTGTGCCTCATTCAGGAGAAAGGATGCACGAGGGTGAAAAATTAGAAACGTTGGCTTTCCTTCACTCCCAGATTAATTCCCTGTTTTCTGGCTTTCTTCCATGACCGCGAGGACTAGAAATTTTGTTGTTAGCAATAGATGGAAAGAGATGTTTGTGCTGGCAGCCAGTGAGTGTGGGGAGGCTCTGCAACCCCTCTGATGTGCCTGGGGGAGCCGTGTTGTGCTGGGCTACAGCACAGCCCAGCCATGCCAGCAGATGGGACTCTGTTTAACTTTCCTGGAGCAGGATAATCAGCTTTAAAAATTCTTCTGGAGGCTGATCAACCCTCAAATACACTGGACTTAGTTGTCGTCTCGCACGAGGTCAGTGTTTTCTCCAGGCCAACACAGCAAATCTCCATCAGCACGATCTGAGCCGTATCAACATAATCTTTTTACATGATTGCCCTGCTCTGGAGGTGCTCAGGCTGCCTGGAATCAGTGTTGCCTCAGAGACAGCTATCCAAAGCCTCCTCCCAGGGAAATGTTTGGAAGCTAATATCATCACTTCCCAATGTGGTGAGATCCCAAGAAATTTCCAATCCTCCGCACTGCGGTTATTCCTGGTAAAGAAACAACTGTTGAGGACTTTTATCCTCTGTGAGGCTGCTTGGCCTGTTCTCCAGGGAAATAATCAAGGAGGAGCATTGGCATCTGAGGGAAGGATGATTCTCCCATCTGGATATCCAAAGGGAAAATCCTGCTTTTAATTCTGTCTCTGTGGCTGAGTGCTGATAACGCAGGGTGAGTGTCCGGAGTGAAACCACTTGGTGAGGCTCAAGGTTTCATGGACAGAAAGATGCTCAGATGGCAAAAACCCTCCACCATTCAGGATATTTTAAAGCTTTCACTGGGGGAAAATAACTAAAAAAAAAAAAAAAAGCAAGAACTGAAGGATTTGAAGGATGAAGTTTTATTTTAACAACATCTCTTATGGCTTTTCCAAACTTTTTGTAGGAAATGCTCTTTGGACAGGTGCTTAACACAGTCATTATCCTCTTTTTTGAGGGAAACTAAGGTTTTAAAGGCTGGAGCTCCTGTTATCCTGGCTCTGGCCTTCTCTCCTTGAAGACAAAACACAGAGGAGGAGAAAAGAGCAGCAAAGGCATGGAAAGCACTGAGATCTGGAGAAATGTGCCAGGGACGTGGTTTTCATGGGAGTGCTGAGCTCAGGATGATGTCAGTGCTGCTGCAGATGCCACCAGATGTACAAGAAAGAATTATTACACCTGATTTCCTCACTCTATCAGTGTCCAGATTCTTCTCCTTCTCTGCACCAGAAACAGGGATACAAGAGGACTTCAAAGAAAGTTCTGACTTATGGTGACCTACTTCCTTCTTCTTATCTTTGTCTTCTGTTGACTTCTATCAGTAATTTACTGTAACAGACCAATCAAAAGGTTTATCCCCCCCACACCCAGCCAGACCTCTGGACTGGAGGGTTTGTTTGTGTGTGCAGACAGGAGAGAGTTCCCTTCAGGGCATGGACTCTGAGAACTTTGAAGAGGAGAGATGTTATATTGAGCTTTCTAAACTGTGGTGGATCATTCCCTTCTATATTAACAGTTTTCAGCACTTTGCTGTGCTTTGGGTACCCCAAAACACTTCCTGGGCTGCAGTCCCACAGCCCCCTGCCCATCTTCCCAAAAATCCCTCTGGAGTGCTGCCTCCAGCTCTGGGGTTCCCAGTACAGGAAGGACCTGTTGGAGCAAGTCCAGAGGAGGCCCCAAAGATGCTCCCAGGGCTGGAGCCCCTCTGCTCTGGAGCCAGGCTGGGAGAGCTGGGGGTGTTCACCTGGAGAAGAGAAGGCTCCAGGGAGACCTGAGAGCTACTTCCAGGGCCTAAAAGGGCTCCAGGAGAGCTGGAGAGGGACTTGAGACAAGAGCCTGGAGTGACAGGACACAGGGAATGGCTTCCCACTGCCAGAGGGCAGGGTTAGGTGGGATATTGGGAAGGAATTGTTCCTTGTGAGAGTAATGACGGCCTGGAACGGAATTCCCAGTGAAGCTGTGGCTGCCCCATCCCTGGAGGTGTCCAGGTTGGACGGAGCTTGGAGCAACCTGGGATAGTAGAAGGTGTCCCTGCCCATGGCAGAGACCTGGAACTGGGTGAGTTTTAATTCCCTTCCAACCCAAACCCTTCTGTGATTCCATGATTCTGTCCCTCTGCAGTGCCTGCTGTCACTATGGCAACTGCTGCGAGGATGTAAGGCTGGGTGAGGATGCTCTGTGGGATGAGGATGCTGTCTGGGATGAGGATGCTGTCTCCCATAAGGATGCTCTGTGGGATGGGGATGCTGTCTGGGTGAGGATGCTGTCTCCCATAAGGATGCTCTGTGGGATGGGGATGCTGTCTGGGATGAGGATGCTCAGCAGGATATGGTCACCCCGCCCCTGCTGCTCAGGGCCAGACAATCCAATTAGAGCCGATGCAGCCAAGGGAGGGGAGTTGCGGGCTGTGATTCTCTTTCTAATAGCAGTAGAATTGCTCCTGAAGCCCACCTGGAAACGCTTTAGAGCAAAGAGCTCATCCCGCAGGGCAGCACCACGTCCATTATCCTCTCAGAGGGAACAGATAATGCTCTGGGCAGCTCGAGGGGCGCAACCAGGAAGAGTTTTAGCTTTGCCTCGGATCCATCACCGAGGCCTCAGGCACTGCCTGTTCAGCAGGGCAGCGACGGACACACGCTCCGTTGTTTTCCACATCAGGCAGGGGGGGGGACTCGAACCCGCGGTCCCCAAGCCCTGCCCGTCCTTCCCTTCTCCCTGAGGCGCCGCGCGGCGCGGGGGCCAATGGGAGTTGTAGTTTCTCCTCACCCAATGCCCCTTCCATTCTGCGGCTCCTCGGCCGCACTTGGACTACATTTCCCATGACGACCCGCGGGGAGGGGGGCGCGTGCGGGGCTGAGTCTCGGGGGCGGGGCCGGGAGGGGCCGGAGGAGGAGGAGAAGGAGGAGGGCGGAGGGGGCGGTCGCTACCCTTTAACCGCGGATAAAAAGCAACCCCGCGAGTACCCCCCCCTAGCGCTCATCTTCCCCCTCTGCCTCTATCTTTCCGCCCTACCCGGGCGATGCGCGTTGCCGCCACGGGCGTGGCGAAGTGAAGAAGAGGCTTCTTCCTCGTCCTTCTCGACCATGGGCGACTGCGGAGCCCCCGGGGACGTGAACTCCAACGTGCTGGTGGCCCGCAGCACCGGGGACGCGCAGCTGGACAAGGCGGTGTGGCAGTGGCTGAGCTGGGACAAGGTGGGTAACCGGGGGAGACCCTCCCAACAAGCCACCCCCTTCCCCCCCGGGGGCTCCCCCACCTTCCCAGGGGTCAGGTGCCGTCGGGAATTCCGTCTCCATCCCGTCCTGCCCGCGGTTTGGTCCCTTCTCCCTCTCTGCCCTCTGGATCCGGCCAGATCCTGCCTGTGGAATTCCATATACCTGTGGAATTCCTCACCTGTGAGGCGGGGAAGGCGATGCTGCGCCCATCCCGGCGCTGTATCCGTGCAGGGGTGGCTCATCCTTAAGGAACAAGGTGAATCCAGGTGCCGGGGCGGCTTAAAACGCAGAGCCCGTTTTCCTCACGATGCGTAATCCTATTTTCCTCAGCCTCTCAAATTTAACCCCTTCTCCCCAGGAAACAAACGGGCCACGGAGCGTCCGAATTGTGGCGCGTCCCTTTTCCAGCTCCAACATGGTGTTTCTAGAGCGCTGCGGGCTTGATTAATTCAGATTAAGCCATCGGAAGCAATGAAAACGAAGTGGTATTGGAGGTTGTTTTGCTTATCTCAGTGTTGAAAGGGTTATTTTAGGGTGTCTTTTTGCAGCTAAGGTTTGTCCAACCATTATGCCCTGTGCTTTAAAAAATATCTTGGAGGAGGGTAAACTACGAGTATACCAGTGGTTTGGGCTTTTGACTTATTTTTTTCCTTTTTTTTTTTTTTTTTAGGTTTCTATCTCTTGATTTTTATTTTTTGCTTTAAATTTTGCTTCTTTAGTGGTAGCGATTTTCCAGTGCGTTTATACCGTTTCCCCTTTAATTTCATCCTGCCAAGATCAAAGCAGGAGGGCTGAGAGCAAACCCCACCTGATGGCTCTCAGATGAGCTCTCTCCTGCTTGGAAATATGCTCTCCCCTCTCGGTTTTGCAGGAATTAACAGTTGGCATCTGCACCTTCTGCTCTCGGAACTGCTGCTGTGAAAATATCCGGGAATAGTGGCAGGGAAGGAGTGGAGAAGGGAAATGGCATTGCTGATCATACACTTGATAACCCAGATTGAGCTCCAGCTAATATTTTTATTAGATAACTTCTGGTTACTATTTTGCAAGGTTTTTGTTGTTTGGATTTTGGAACTGATCATTGTTTGCTTTTCCTATAAAGTAGAACTCAGTGGGAGAAATATTTTGATTAAAACCAGGAATAGTGCAGAGTATCGTTTCTAGAGCTCCTTCTAAGGCCATAACTAAGCAATAAAACACAAACTGCAGAGTCAGTTTGACTGCACCTGTTTGCCCTGCTTCCCTAGCTGATAACCATTAAAATTCCTATGAGGAAGAATTGGAGAATTGGAACTACTTAGAGGTTTCCAAGAGAGTTGCTGGGAGATTTGACAACTCAAAATCACCTGGAGAAGGTGTAAACAAACCAGGTGAAGGTGTTTTGGGGTGGGAAGGCAAAGAGAAACCAGGAAATTAGGGCATGAGGAGGGTTATTGGTGCAATGGCCTCGTATTTCATGGGAAAGGAGGCCTTGGAGATTTATTGCTTATCCAACTTTACGAGGAGCTGCCTGTGCCTCCCTCCCTTCCCACCCCCAGCTTCCTGAGCCTCGGGGACTCTTTTGCTGCCTCTGATCAAGGGAAAATCTATGCACCACATTCCCAGCTGTGGGAGGCTTTTGTCCTGTGGCTTAATTGAAAACTGCTCGCTGTAATTAATTGTCTAAACTGCGCTCGTTGCTCGTTGTCCTCCGTGGTTTGGCTGTGCGGGTGGGTGGGGGAAACCTCACCATGGGATGGTCTCTCCTCTCTCCTCCCCTTCTCACCGGCATCCTGCATCTTCATTAATGCTGCTGGCGTTCCCCCTGCTTTCCCATTCCCTGTCCTTAATTGCTGGGCGTTTGCTTTTTGTCTTGGAGGCACAAAGCCCTTTGTTCGGGCCTCTTTGGTGAAGTGTGTGAACAATCAGTCATTGTTCTGCTTTTTGTGCCTTTAATTCCCTTTCATCCACTTCCTAATTGTCCTGTTGGACTTTCCAGTCTCCTAAAGGACTCTGGATTGTGGTCTTTGTTCCCAGACTGCTCCCAGATGGTGGTGGATGTGCTTGGGAGAAGGGGATGCTTTGGCTGTTAAAAAAGGCATCGTTAGAACATCCCATGGAGGGGGGGAAAAACTGGATTAGTCCTCCAGCAGCTGTTTGTGCAGGTCCTGTTCACTGCACTCATTTTATTGCTCAATGTTGCTTCATTTTATTTCATGGACTAAGTGTCACTGTCTGAGGTGTAGCTTGGAGAGCTCCTTCCTTGCTCATAAGATGGCTTGGTTAATTTTGAGGTGCTTTTGGGGTGTCCCCTCAGTGCTCTTTTAATTTTTGTGGCTTTTGAGATGCCTTTCAACCGGAAATGGACTCGTGTGTTAGACCAGTAACTTTCTCCAGTCATTTGACTTGCAGTGTTTTCTCTTAAGATTTTTAAGTCACCTTTTTAAGAGTAAAAGTAGGAAAATCAAATTTAGGAATTGGCCCCTGAAAAAAATTCATTGTAACCCCACGTGTGCACTGCAAGTTCTAATGTTAAAACATAAAAGATAAAGTTATGAATTACTGAAGTAGCCGATTTTGGGTAGACCGGGGCAGAAACCTATTGGTACAACCAGCGTTACTGGGAGCAACTTGGAATGGGGTGAGCTCTGAAATAACACAAGTTTTGTGCTTTAGTACCTGTTCTAAGACATTAAACTCCCTGAAATCCAGCAGGATAGTCTTGGAACTTGCACTTTGGTGGCATTGTTGTCTTTATTGGTTGATTAAATCAAGTGATAAATCAACTGTGGCTGCAGGAAAGGGCATCCCTGGCCAGTATTTCCACACTTGACTTTCAGCTATTAGAAACAAGACTTGAGCTTTCAGTCTTCCCTTGTGTATTTTCAGTCTAGTGTAGTTAAAAAGTGTGGAAATGAGTGTAAAAGAGGCACTTCGAAGAGGGTTTTTTTCTGTTTCTTGTTTTGTGTTGGGCCAAGATAAAAGTGATGCAGTTACTTGAGTGATTTTCACATAAAAATGGTGGTGAGGTTGCTCACTAGAAAAACATTCTTTTCTTAACAAGAGATGAGAACATACAGTTTCCAAGAGAAATTATAAATGACAACTCGATGCAGGTGCCACTGCTGGTCTTAATTGTGTAATTAAGGTGATTAGCTATGCCATGGATAATGTTCCCTTTCTCTGCACTAGGAATTCCTACAGATACTCTGGTGTGCTCTGAGGGACTGAACCTGGCTTTATTTGGGGGAAAAAAGAAAGCTTAATTGCTGCTTAAAAACCAAAGGCTGGCAAAGCTTGATGCACTTAATTTGTGGCTGTCAGATTTGCTGAATTCTAAGCAAACTTGAGACCATTTTTCCCTTTCCCCAGGCTAAAAGTGCCTGCAAAGTAAAAAGGGTGGCTGAGGGTAGTGAGTTGCCACTTATTTTGACAGGGTATTAGCTGTGAAACTTAACTCTGGCACTAAGTACACACGATTAAGGTGATTGGGAGTGAAAGAACCTGTAAGAAATACTCAGCTGATGCCCCTGTCTTTAATTCTCCAGTTGTTTCCAATTTTGTGTCCTGATGAGCTACCAAAAAAAGTGTGATTCTGTCTCAGGAGGCAAATGGAAAACTGAAAATGTAGGAGCACAACACTGAATTTGGTAGAGAATATATATATATTTAATAAAACCTCCAGCCTTTCTGAATAGTGTTGGTGTTGCAGAGCCTCAACAGCTACCTTGGTCTCCTGCAGGTTGTGATCCTGGCTCTGGCAGTAAATTTTTATAAGCAGTTGTTTAAAGTATATCTGACATTTTGTTTAAAATGTATCTGCCAGCAGGCTCAACCCCCTTCCTTCTTTTTTAAAAAAACCTTAATAGCCTCTTCCGAATTTAACCACTGAAAGAGGCTTTGAAAAGTTGCTGTCTGAGAGCTGGAGTCAGAAAGAGCACAGGTGACAGGCAAACCCACATTTTATGAGGAGGTGGTGTTAACTTCAGAGAGACGGCTTGTCTGTGTATTGGTGGAATAATTTTGTAGGAAAAAAATAATGCAGAACTGTCTTTTTTTTCTGGTGTGGGTGTGAGTGAAAGAGTCTGCTTGGAATGGGATGGGCAAACATGGCCTGGGCTCTGGTTGCTCTTCACTGCTCAGGTGTTGAATGGCCTCAAAGCTGCTGAAAAATTAGGAATATTTAAGGGGTTTACACCTTGAACTGGTGGATTGAGGTGTCTGAGGGCGCTCACAGCATGTTTTGGGTGCTGACAGGTTGGGAATTCAGTGAGGGCAGAGCTGCTGGGGAAAGGACCAGCAGGGAGGGACACCAAGTTAAATCCAGGGAGAACAGGCTGTGCTTGAGGAGGAGGAATCCCCTGTCAGAGCCACAGCCACAAAGCCACCTCCAGTACAAACCTCAGCCAAAGGCCTCTTTCCCTCTTTATCCCTTTTCTGGCCCCAGCAGGGCATGTTCAGGTACCAGAAGCTCCTCCCAGGGCCCTCTGCCCCTGTCCCCTTATCTGCCACCTCCTTACACAGGCAAGGGCAGGACCCCCTGTGCTCTGGGAGCAGGAGGGATGGCATCTGTTGGCTCTTGATTGCTGCCTTGTCCTCCCACTGACCTTTATAGATGTATTTTTATATTGTATGTAATTTTTATTTATTTAGGGTTTTAATTTTTAATATATTTTTATATATATTTAGTACTTTTGGGCACATGGTGTGATTCTTGGGGATGATCCTGTGCAGGGCCAGGGGTTGGACTCTGATCCTTTTGGTCCCTTCCAACTCAGCAGATTCTGTGATAATAATATTAAAATAATCTATATTATATAGATACATATTTATAATATATATAGCACATATTTATATATATTTATATTATAATTTTGTGTTTATACATACTTATAGATGAATATATAAATATGTATATATCTATATATGTTTACATGTGTATTGTCTGCATATTTACATGTATTTTTGTATACATTTATAGTTACATATACCTGGAGCTACCTGTAGATACCTATATATTGATATAGTTATATATCAATATACTTATATATCAATGTGATATATCACAATAAATATGCATATATAGATATTGATATTAAATCAATATATATAGAAATATACACAAATATAAAAATATATAGAAATATACATACTTACAATAGCTTTATGTACTGATGTGTATATTTCTATTTGTGTCTTCACTTCTATTTGTATTTACAATGTGTGTGCAGGGGATGGGTCTGTGCTGGGAGGGCTGTAGGCAGGTTCTTGTGAAGCTGTTTGGCAGCAGAGCTTCCCTCTTCCCTTCTCTTTTCCCCTTTGGCTCCCCGTGGACTCCAAGGACCCTGTTCTCTGCCAGGTGCTTTTTCCACCAGTAAAAAAATCCTTGGAAAAGCACTAGCAATGTGGGGCTCAGGGCTTTGAAGGGTCTGTGTCTCCCTCAAAACCTGTTTACTCTGCAGACCACTCAGTCCGTGAGAATTCCAATTGCTTTGTTGGAGCCACTGGGGATTCAGGGGTATCTTAGAGCATTGCTTTTTTTTTTTTTTTTTTTTAAGGAATGACTATTTTTGTATCCAACGGCCTCATTTATTTTTGCTTAAGACAGGAAGATCTAGGTTGTTTTATGTTGGGGGTTTTTTTAAGGATATTAAAAGTCATCCAAGGACTGGAGTCTGAAATCTCTAAGGAACTTCTTTTGCTTACCCAAGTTACAGGAGAAGAGGGAAGGGCCTCATGTAGTGCCAGGGGAGGTTTAGGTTGGATATTAGGGGAAATCTCTTCCCCAAAAGGGTTGTCCTGCTGAGGGCAGGGGTGGAATCCCCCCATGCCTGGAGGGATTTAAAAGCTTTGTGGATGTGGCACTTGGGGACATGGGTCAGTGGTGGCCTTGGTTGTCCATGGTTGAACTCCATCGTCCTAGAGGACTTTTCCAACCTGAGTGATTCCATCAACTATTACACTCAGAAAAATGAACCCTCATAAAAGCCCCTGTGAGACCTTCAGTTGTATGACTCGATTTCATAACTGCAAAGCAAACTAGCAAAAAAATCCTGAGGGTTTTTTTTTTTTTTTTTTTTTTCCCCCCAGGATTTGTAATTGGGTTAAATGTCAGCAGTGGAAGCTGTTCTGAAATTCCCAGGGTGGCAAATATGCTCATACCCAGGCAGGAGGTTGCAAGAAACTGAGCCAATGGGCTTAGAAACTCCCAACTTGGAATAAAAAAGACAAGCTGGGAAGAGTAAAAGCAGTAGGGATTGTGTCAGGATGGGATGAGGGTTGTCTGGAGGTCGGGCTTCTAATGCTACTGAATGTGTAACCCAGAGCATGACTCTGATCATCAGCACATCTGAATTAATGCCAAGTCTTGTAAAATGCCCTCTTTCTGCTGGCCCAGGAGTTTCAGATCATCTGTGGAAAGATTGGAGGTTTTCACTTGTAATTTTATCTTTTTTTCCTCTTCTTTTTATCAAACTTCAACTTAACTGAGGAAATTAAAATCTTATTTCGGTGCTGTTTTGGCTGGCTCGTTTTTATTCCTTAGGAAATAAATCAAATAGCTTCAATCAAAAATACTTTTTAATCTATTTGTAAAATAAACCTTTGTGCTTTGTCGCTTCAGGGAGGTCTTCCCTCAGTTTTGCAAAGCTCCATAAACTCTGGAATGTACAATTTTTATTCTGGTTTTTTGCAGGGAAGCAATGCAGCGTATCCTGAAAAGCCCTCAAAGATGCTGTGTAATTTAACAACCTGATTTTAAAGCAAAACCATGTAGTATGATAGTGTGAAATGAGGTTTTTCATTACTTAGACTCTTTTCAGGTCAGTCATTTGTTTTCTGGTTGGTTGCCTGTGAGCAGCTAAAAGGGAAACCTTCACTCCTGTGGTTTGATATTTGTTGTGCCCCATTGTTTTGGTTTCTTTTTAGGCCTGGCTTTAGCTGTGTTGCCAGCAGTGTTTTGCTTTAGTTGCTGAGCCATCCAAGAGCATGGACAATAATGCCTTTTATTTTAAGCCACAAAGGAATGAAGATTTATCTGAAATTCACGTGTCTGGCGTTCGGGATCTGTTACCAAGCCGCAGAAATAATTTCAGGTTTTTCAGCGAGCTTTCCTGTGTGGTTTTTCCTCCTGGTGGGTGTGTGCAGCTCTTATCTCTGTGCTTTTCCCAGCATTTTCCCAATCCTCCTGAAGAAGCTGCCCCTCTCTGTGCAGAGCTGTGTGTCCTGGTGCTGCTGGAGCTGGCTGACCTCTACTTTAAATGTCAGGGGTGCTTCGCCCTTGCCCTGCAGATTCCACTTGCCTTTTTTTAACCCTTCCTTGGGACCCTGCTTTGGAGAAGCACTTGTGCCACCTGAGCTGTGTCTTATACTTCTGGAGTTGTTTTTTTTTCCAGCTGTGTATCCACTGCCTCCTCCTGCACTGTGTTTACAGGGTCTGGGAAGTGTCTTGTCCGATCTGGGTGTGGGTTTCCTGGTGAGCGAGTGAATTCAATATTGGCTGAATAACTGTGTAGAACAGGTAGTTGGGTGTGTGCAAGGTGCAGTTTATACACTTGGAAGTTTTTAGCTGTTATGGAAGCTTAGGGAAAGCATGAATGAACAAAGGGATCACTCTGGATAAGAATCCAGCCTGTTATACTTTGTGCAGAGCTGGATGGGGCTTGGGGTGGAAGGTGTCCCTGTTGGTGGCACAAGGGTGGAAATGGGTGATCCTTAAATTCCCTCCCAGCCCAAAGGATTCTGTGATTCCATGATTTTACTGTGCCTCTCTACAGACCTTTCCTGTGGGTGGGGAGGAAGGAAACATTGCTCTGCAGTCCAGATTTCTCTGTCTTCCAGCAGCACAGATGAAAGATTGAATTGTGTTACCCGCCTTGGAAAAACCGGTTCCAAAGTCTCTGTGCTCGCCACTCACAGGCTTTGTGTAGCTGGAAGGTGTATTAATGACCAGGCAAACATATCAGTTTCCAGAGCAAGAGCTCTGGAATCTATTATTAATAAGGATCAGATGGGAAAGAGAACATGATAAAGATGGGTTGAATGAAGGCCGATTGGTGCACAGGCATTTTATAGGATAGGAGGAGCTTGCACTTGGAATTACCTACAACCAATAAGTGCATATAGTTCAGTTCCTGATGTCAAGCACTAAATGAAGACCTTAATCTTCTTTTGCAGAATCAAAAGACAAAGGAACAGATCGAGAGCCTGTTGCAGGATGGGAAGCATAAGGAGCTACGGGACCGGCTGTGCTGCCGGCTGAGCTTCGGCACCGCCGGGCTCCGCTCGGCCATGGGAGCAGGATTCTGCTACATCAATGACCTCACGGTGATCCAGTCAACACAGGTGAGCTAGGAGAGGGCTCAGTGGTTCCCCAGGAAGGATTTGGTCCCAGTGTCCCACTGGAACACAAGCAGAGGCTGGAATGCAGCAGCCGGGGTGGTAGCTGGGAAGCATTTAGTGCTGAAAGGGTATAAAGTAGCTTGAGGAGGTTTAACTGCACATTCTGGGAGGCAGAATGTAATCACTTCCACTGGAATTCAGCCAGTAGTTAGTCTACTAAACTGCTCTGCAGTTGGGAATCATTAGCTGTCAGAATTTTAAAAGCTAAATGAAAAAAAAACAACCCCAAAAAAGCGAAGCCGCCCCCAAACAAACCTTTTCTTTCCTTTTTTAGCCCCAGTTGTGAGTAACCACACAAAAATAGCACATTTTACCAAACAAGCAGAGAGGAATTAAAATGAAAAAGCAAAGTAGGCTGACTGAAAATCTGTATTGGGAATTGTTTAGCTTTTGGGGACTCTTTCCAGTATCGCTGGTGATATTTCCCATCAGCTGGATTAGGTAGCTGTTGGTTAAGTGGCCTGGTGTTACTGTAGCTCTGTCTGTGGCTCTTTCCACTTTTTTAAGTAGACAAGAAAGTAATTTGAGATATGAACTTCAAAGGTCTCAAACTACAAATCTAGTGTTACATGTTGGATCAGAAGTGTTGGTGATTCCTGGTTTATCTGTGATTTAATATTTGTGCATTGGGTTACAGATACCATGGAATTTTTTTTTTTTTCCAGGAAAACATTGTCACGTGATCTCTTTGAGGGCTAGGTCTTTGGAGTAGAGTATTTTGGGATGGACTTCTTGCTTTGAATAGACAGGGAGATCTTGTAACTCAGACACAGCTCTTGCCCAGGGGTTAAACCACAACTGCTGCCCTTCTGATAGTTGTTGGTGTTGTTGGGAAAGGTCTGCTGTGCTTGTGGGGTAGAGCTCTGTCCAGGGAGGCCTCAGTCCTAATTCCTGCTCCTCTGCCAGGGATCAGGCTCTGCTTGGTGCTGGTGCAAAAGAACTGGGACATGGAGTTGAAGATCTGGATACAGAGGCAGCTGTGGAGCTGTGACTGGTATCGTTGCCATGGGGTGGGAGAGACTCCTCACTTCCCTGAAACATGTTTTAGATCCTTCTGAGGAGTTTTTTCAGTTGATTTACAGCCAGAAGGGTCCTGCCAAACTCATCTGCCATTCAGAAATGCTGTAATAGTATGAACAAAACTTACTGCTGTGGCCCAGGTGGTCCCTGTGGATGCAGTGGGAACAAACTGAAGAGATTAAGGGGAAAAAACAAACGGTTTTTCATTTTGTCATCAGTGATGGAATGGTTGAAAATAGCTGGGCTGATTTTAAACAAGTCCACTTTGCTTTGAAGCAGAGTAAACCTCTTACTCCTGCAGAGGAAGCTTATAAGAGTCCTTTTACTCCTTGGCCTGTGCAGCCTGTTGGATTTGGAGCTCGTGGTGCCCCTGTGCTCCCGGGAGCGTGGCCGAGCGTGGCTCTGCTGACTGATCCACATTCTTGGCAGAAGGGGAGAAAAGTTCCCCTTTGCCTGGCAGGGATTGTGAGGGCAAGCTCAGTTTCATGGGAATTACTGCTTTTTGAGAGCAGCAAACCGGGTTTGTGTCTGTTCACTCCCTCTGCTGAGCTGCTATTTTTAGTTGTTTATTAAAGCCAGATATCAAGTTAGGAAAAGCAGCCTCTGGGAAGTGGATTAGAACTTGTTTTTGAAGTAAACTGTGTCGGGTTTAATCTTTGAGCACTCTGTGTCAGAAGTTAATAGCAGGAACAGTTTTGCTGAGCTGAGTCTGAAAATGGGCAGCCCTGTCTCCCTGTGTTTGTCCTTACCTGGGACAGGGATAAATGGCCAAACAGCAGACTTGATTATAATTAACATTTCCTTCAATTAAAGGAAACTGTAGTGAATTCACACCTTTAATCATATGCTGTGCCCTTCATTTGATCTGATTTTTTTTTTTAATTTTATCTTGATTTGATTATACTGATAATATTATGAGAAGTCAGATCCAGGAAGGTACAGAATATCCAGCAGCTGCTTTGGACTCTCCTGAGAATTGTAGGCACATAACCTGCATGTAAAGCCCTAATTTTCCTGCTCAAGTATTGCTTCTTTTGTGCTTTTCAATAATGTCCAAATGGTTTTATTAATGGGTAAGAAACCTTTCACAGTGACAAAACCACCTTTGCACAAGGAGTTTCCTGTTGCTGTAAAAACAAACCTAAGGGTAATAGTTGAAAAAATGTAAATACAGGATTTCATGAAGCTGTTTTGTAGCTCTCTTGATTGCACTAACCAAAAATCCTTCCATCTCAGTGATACCATCACTTTTCCCTCACTTCTCCTTTGCACTTTTAGCATGAGGGGCTGGGCTTGCAAGAGGATAAATTAAAACATGGCTGTAGATGCCCACCTGTTGTTCTCCATGGATTTTATATCTGGAAATCACCTGAACTCTGTGCAGTGGGATGGGGAATTGTGATACTCCAGTGAATTTTGGTTTAAATCTGAGGAGGTCACACGTTCTTGTGCTGACACCTTGCTAGTAAGTCATCATCACTACAAGACGCACGTGGTTCTCATTTAGAAGTATTAGGAACTTAATAGCAAGGGACACTGTCAAAACCTGAGTCTTGTTAAAAGTAAACAGAAATTCTTTAAATTGAGAAACGTATTCAAGAGAGGACTTAGCCCAGAGGTGTTGGAGTTACTCAGTGCCCTCAGGGAAAGGGAGGATGGTGTGAACTCAAGTGGAGGGTTCAGACAGTGGAGAGACTCTACACTCACTTCCTCTCACTGACATTTACTTATTTATTTCCTGCAGCTTTAAGAGAGGTATTTGGATAGTAAAACAAGTCCAGTAGAACTGGATTAACTTTAGTCTGTGGGATCTCTGGCTGAGCCTAAAGGATTTTGTTAATTTTAAGCAAACTTCTCCATAGCAGAAAGTAAAGACATTCCTGGGTTTATTCATATGGAATCTTTGATCCCTGTTGAACAGAGAAGCTGGTTTAAGAGGATTTCCTAGGAAAAAATCTTACCTCAGCCGTGGCAGTGTTACCTGGATTGTGGTGGCACCAAATAGCTGCCAAAAAATGCTTGGGCAGAAATCCCTGGGATGAGCAAGTACAGAAGATCTAATCTGCTAAAAAGAGCAGCACAGGCTATTCCTTTACAGCAAAAACAAATCCATTCCTCTGGGTTTGAGGAATGAGGGAATGGAAAGCTGGGAGCAGTGTGAGGGTGTGGGCTTTAGAGCCAGAAAGCCAAATGAGCTCTGATGGTTGTTGCTGGGAAGTAAGGAAGGGGTGAGGAACACGTTGGATGTGCAGGATTGTTGAGGTGCCCAGGCTTGCTAGAAAGTTCCAGGGATGCTCTGCTGTGGTGGGAGAGTCCCTGGGGGTTTGATATGAAATAAAAACCATGTGCAGCAGCTTTCCATCTGTACAGAGTGGTTTGTAATGCACTGACTGTGGACAGGAGTATTAATTGTTCTGTCTCAATCTGTGCCGCTTCTGCATAGTTTATATGCCCTTGTTTGCTGTTTCTAACTGGGACCAGTTTGTCTAAAATTCTGCTTCTTCCATCAATAGTCTTTTTATGCAGTTCTTGATGTTTGAGGGACTAGTTCAAACAAAACTCTGCAGTGTGCTCTGACATGCAGGTACTGGGAGCCTAAACAAGGGATCTGTTGATAAGAAATGTGCTGTTCATGTCTCTAGATATCACTCAGTGTGTTCAACTCAAACTTGAACATGTTTTTCCCTATTCCTCTGTGTGACTTGGGCTGGTGATTGTGCCATAGCCCAGCCTCCAGTCCTGTCCCTATTCAAAGATTTATATTGCCTTTAAAGTGTTTATCTTTTTATACTTATTTTAAAGCTTTTCTCTCTGTGAATCCCTCTACATCTGCAGCTGAAGTGGTTCTGCAAAGAGAGGCCAGTACTCCTTTGTCATGCACTGAAATGCATCCTTTTAGGGTCCAGGGAAGGGTCTGGAGCACCAGGAGCAACTGAGGAAGAGTCAGATTCAGATGAAAACATCCCAAAGAATTGCATTTAATACTGGTGGGGGGAAAAAAATCTGTTGAATTCTAGAATGAAACACCCTCACTGCTACCAAGAGGCAACTTGTACCCTGTGAAAGGCAGCATTTTTAGGGTTAAGTTCCCAGTGCTGTTGTCTGACTGTAATGAACTGGAGCCTCTGGAAACTTCCACTGACAATAGTGCTTCCATCTTTTTATCTAAAACTGCTGATCTGCCCTGGGTTGTTTCCGTGATGGATCTCCAGAGAGACTCTAACTGGGAGGTGAATGGATGTGAAGGCCACAGGGGAGGTGAAACTGGAGCCCAAGGTCTTTACAAGTCCCTTCCAGTGCAAACCATTCCATGCTTTTAAGGCAAATTTAGGACTAACACTTGGGAAATGATATTGAAAAGGTGTCTGACTTGTGCTGTGAGCTCAAGGATAAAGACTAGACTGGCACAAACCTTATATTGGTTGAATGGATGGACTCACAGAAAATGGATTTTTTTTTTTTAAATTGAGAAGATAATTTGAATAAATAAAAGCACAGTAGGAATTGAAAACAAGTGTTTGCTGCCTGAGGAGTTATTGCTGTACCACTTTTATTTCCCACAGCTGTTTCTCTGGTTGCTTTCTTTCAGTGAACACTGGGGGAAAATCACTCTGTTGCTTTTGTGAACACCATTATTGAGGTTTTTGAGCTGTATTTTGCCTACTGACATTATCCATCCTCTATGAAAGATCATTTTTAATGTTTGTGTGCTAATTCTTATTTTTCTCTTGTTTGTTTTTCTTCTCTTTCCAGGGGATCTACAAGTATCTTGAGAGGAATTTTTCAGACTTTAAGCAGAGAGGCTTTGTTGTTGGATATGACACACGAGGTCAGGTCACCAGCAACTGCAGCAGTAAGAAGTATGAGTATTGATTACATTTGCAAGAGTAGAAATGAAATTGTGGCTTTGAATGCTTTCTGTTCTGTCAGCATTTTTTGTGATGAACTGGGCACTCTTCTTCCCCCTCCTTTAGTCCATTTAAATAGTAGTGAAGAGAGGCTGGAAATAAATTCTTTATGGTACCAGTTGGCCAGAAATGTGGAATGTAATGCTGGTCACTCCAAAGAATTTACAGGTTAAGTGCACAAGAACATGAGGCAGATGTTGAAGTTGATATGCCTGGAGAAAAATTTGAATATGAAGGTAAATTCAGAATATTAACATTTAGCTTGAAATCTCTAAGTGTTAATGCACTTCTAACACTGTCATTCTGTTGTATTTTGCACCTGATTTAAGCTTGTTTGGGGGAGAAAAATTGCACCTGCAGCCTCCTGTAACCCAATGTATTTTCACTTTGGGAATATTTGACCTGGAATGCTTAAAATTTTAAATTTCAGTGATGTCAGATTGTGCCCTTTGTAACAAAAGGGCAGAGAACTTTCTGAATTCTATGAGGAATCTTAATCCCTTGTCATTCCAGGAGCAAAAAACACATGGGTAATGGCATTCCTTACAAAAACCCAACCTAATTAGCTAACTAATTAGTATTTAGGTAATGAGTAGTTAGTTACAGCAATTAACTGCAATAATTAACAAAGTTGTTTCTCTTTTTTAATGTTATCTTTGTCAGCACTGACTATTTTAGGGATGTAGAAGTTCTTGGTGTGTCAGAGCACATAGTCTAGTGACCGTCTTCCAAGAGTTTCTCCTTTCCCTGGAATTGTACCTCTCCTTTCCCTTGGGCCTTGATGTGTGTGGCCCATGATCCAGCAGGCTTTGGCATAAGGGGTTCAAACTCCCCTGTGTGGGATACAGAATCCTTTTCCAAACCTGCTGTTGCAGACAACCTGGTCCTTCAGACTTCCTGGGAAGTTGGTTCTCTCCTTGAGTGAAGGACAAGTGTCCTTCCAGTAGGTTCTGTGTCTTTGTGTTTGGTGTTACTGCTTTATTTGGGTGATGGACCGAAGATTAAGCCAAAAAGCAGTGGAGGGATGGGAGAAACAATTGCCTGGAGGCGACAGGAATGCCATCAGGTTACTGGATTGCTGTGGGGGAGTTGGATTGACTGAATATTTTGGTTTTCCTGTTGTTAGGCTTGCAAAGCTCACTGCAGCAGTGCTGCTGGCCAAAGATGTCCCTGTGTACTTCTTCTCTACCTATGTCCCCACACCCTTTGTGGTGAGTCACCTTCTCTTCCATATTTGAGTTTCCTAAAAATGTGAACCAGCAATTTTCCTCATGAATTGTTATTTAAACAGAAAAAAAGAGGATGCTCAGTGTACTTGGCCCTTCAAGGAGACTGTAAAAAATATCACTGAATTCTTCTGTGCCTCTGCTTTTAATATCTCAGAAACAGAGCTTTTTCTTCTGGTCACAGCAGCTTTTCCTTGCAGGGTTTTAAAATCCTTACTTCTGTTCCACGAGGTGTGGATCTTGTTTTGAGGGGAGGACTGAAATGCTGGGAGTACCTTTAATTTGTTTTTCAAGCCTTTTGGTGAATTCCTTCGTTCTGCTTCAGCCTGTCTCTCTTAAGTGCTCATGTAATCTGAGTATAGATTTTTAGTTGGCCAGTTAACTGTTGCATTTATGTAATTGATAAAAAAAATAATGTTTTTATGCAGCAGAATGGGACAAACCTTTGTTACTGGCTACAGGGGACAGAATGATGGGTGTTCACTTACACATTTTTCAGATAAGCTGGTGCAACATGAAAAACCACTTCTGTAGCATCCTGTTGCACAACTGTGCTAATATGATGTGTGGCAGAGCTCCTGGGTAAATGGGCATTTCTGGGTTTCCTTTGCAGCCCTATGCTGTGCAGCAGCTCGGGGCTGTGGCTGGAGTGATGATCACAGCTTCCCACAACAGGAAGGAGGACAATGGATACAAGGTAAAGCTCGTGAAGTTCCAGTATCACCATTTTTGGCTTATTGTGGAACCACAGAGTGGTTTGGGTTGGAAGAGACCTTGGAGATCATCTCATTCCAACCCCTGCCGTGGGTAAGGACACTTTTCACCTAGACCAGGCTGCTCCAACCTGGCTTTAGACCCTTTCAGGGATCCAGGAGCAGCCACAGCTTCTCTGGGCAATCTGTGCATGGGCTTCTCCACCCATAAAGAGGCTTTTCTGGGAGCACATGTGAGTGCACATTAGAAGATGAATTATTTCAAATAATTCATCCTTCTAGAACCTGACTTACTCTCCTGCAATGAGAACATGAGGCCACACTGGCTGTGTGTGGTGAGCACAGACCTGTTGTGACGTTCCCCAGAGCCTGATCAGCAGCTGAAGAAATGCTTTAGCAATTTGTGTTCACTTCCTAGGTGTAAAAACTTAGTTTAAAACTAAGCTAGAACCAAGGTGAAGTAGTGCACATAGTATGTGACTGTGCTGAAGATGGGGACAGTTTAAAAGTTGATGAATAAAACTTAATGTGTGTCTGGGTGTTGGGGGTGTGGGTGTGGGTGGCTTCACTTGGAAAGTTTGGGACAGCATAACCATCCAGAAAAGCAAGTTCTGCTTGTGCACTATTGTAACACAGGATTTAATTTCTAAAATTCTTAAGAAGCTGAACTAAACTCTCAAGTTTAACTAAGCTGAGGGTTCCAGAAGCTTTGTAACAGGTCAGTGAGTGATGGCAATGTGGGAAAGCCAGTCCTGCTGTGCACAGGGAGAACTCTTGCACTTGTCTTCCCTGGAACAGCCTGTAAAGTACTTCACCAGCCTTTACTTTTGCTCAGAATAAGGAAAGAAGCCCCATCAGCTTTCCAGGTGCTTCATTTGTCTAAAAGCTTTTCTGTGTATGTGTGGTACACAGCACTTTGGTCAGGATATTGTGAGATTTTCCTATTCCTTTGCCAGAACAGTTTCATCTTTCACAATTTCCTCTGTGAATTCAGCAGGTTCTGGACAACTTGAACCAAATGTGACAAAGTGACAAGAAAACAGAGGCAGATTCTCTGAGCAGAAAGTCTGCACTGTGAGCTCAGCCAAGTGTGGGAAAAATGGCATCTAAATAATTCTCCAACAAAGACTTTTTTTGTAGTCCAGGGTTTGGTAGTGTTTCCAGCTGAAAGATTACAGTTGTTCAGCCATGGAAAAACACATACCTTGGCACTCTGCTTATCTCTTCTGCTCTGGGTTCAAAAACAAGTCGTGTTCCTCTTTCTAAAGGAATGCCAGGCCATGGGGAAGGTGACATTTTTCTTCTATTACAGTTTGTACAACCATCTGAGGTGTAAATGCCCGGCTCTGGTTTCTCACACCCTGAAATTTCAGTCATAATAGTTAAATAGCAGCTTTGTTTTTTTAAGCAAGTGGGTTTACTGGGTGGTTTTATCATTATATAACTGAAATAATTAACTTGAGTTCATTATAACAGTTTTCAAATGGCTTTTGAGAATCAAGCCAGTCAGATGCTGACTTTTCTATGTCACTTGAAAAGGCAGAAAGTATGTGAAGTCCTATAGTTAAAGGAATTTATCAAGTTAATAATCTTTTGTAAAGAAACTGTCTTGTTTTCCTTCAACTTCCACCAGGTTTATTGGGAAAATGGAGCACAGATCACTTCTCCTCATGACAAGGAAATTATAAAATGTATAGAAGAGTGTGTTGAACCATGGAATGGCTCTTGGAATGAAAATCTAGTGGACACCAGTCCCCTTAGGCAGGATCCTCTGAAGAAAATATGTGACTGCTACATGGAGGACCTGAAAAAGATCTGTTATCATAGGTATTGTATAGAGCAAAAATGTGCTTAAATTATGTTTTTAAGTAAGCTCTGGGCTATATGTGGAAAAACTTATTGCAGATAGATAGACTTGAGTGTCTTCTCTGTCAGTAAATTAGTAAAATCACCATCCTTAGGATTAAACCATTTTGCTGAAGATAAAGCTAAGACTATTTCATGCAAAAGGATGTGGTCAAAGAGTCCTGAGTAAAATGCAGAAGTTCAGAGCAAAGGTGTGGTGTAGGTGTATGAAATAGAGGTGAGGAAATTCAAGTTTAGGTGAGGCAGGAAAGAAGACTAAAAGGAGGAGGACAAATAACACAGGCAGAGTAGCATCTTGAAGGTGGTGGGGGAGCATGAGTTTGATGTAGAAATCAGCAGTTCATTCTTGGGAGACTTTCATCCAGTTCAGCAGAAGGGAAATACTTCATTTTCCAGGAGAAGCTTTAAATCAGCAATTTCTAGTGAAAGTCCAAATAAGCATTTTGCACTCCTTCCATTAATTAATGCAGAAAGCAGCAGAGGATAGTACACAGTGGGATTGCATTTTCTTTTGCTCTCCCTCATGAAAATAGCCCTGTTAAATGACCAAAACCTCACAGAAATCATGTTTTCCTCCTCAGGGAGCTAAATGTGCAAACGAGTTTGAAGTTTGTTCACACCTCTTTCCATGGAGTTGGCCATGACTACGTGCAGTTGGCTTTCAAAGCCTTTGGCTTCCAGCCCCCCATCCCAGTACCTGAGCAAAAAGATCCAGACCCAGACTTCTCTACTGTCAAATGCCCCAATCCTGAAGAGGGAGAATCTGTGCTGGTACCTTTGTTTTTACTTCATCAGATTTCTGGGGGGGTGTGGGGGGAAACAAAATGGGGAAGGGGACTGGGAGAATGTGGGCTTCAGCTCTGTTTATGCAGTGGGAAATCCATTATGGGATTGTTCTTTTGATATGTTAGATGAAAGAAGGAAGGCTGTGGATTATTTGCTCTTATTTTATATTTTTACTTTTTTTTTTTCACCCTCTCCTTCTCCCTTCAGGAATTGTCACTGAGGCTTGCAGAGAAAGAAAATGCTAAAGTAGTAGTGGCCACTGATCCAGATGCAGATAGACTGGCAGTGGCAGAACAGCAGGAAAAGTAAGTGATGGGACCTTTTTTTTATCTCTTTCCTTTGTGGCTTAGTTATTTGGGTGTTTTTCTTCCTAGTTACATCTTTTGGTGCAGCTCCAACTTTATCTTGAATAAAATCAGTTAATAACTCTTACTGGTGTAAATGGCCAGATAAAGCTCGACTGAAAATTGAGTGGTTACTAAAGGCAGTAAAATCTTGTTGTTACTGTTTTTTCATTTACATTGGGCAAACCTGCCTTGGCACAGTTAAGTGTTGTTGGCTTTTTGTTGGGGTGTGTGGTGTTTGGTTTTTTTTTTTTTTGTTTTCCCTGCTTGTCCATATTGAATAGAAATTATTTTTCTTCCATGAACAGGCCCCAGTTCTGCCCATTGTGTAAGTAAGAGTTGTGCAGGCATCGCCTGACTGCAGTGTATAGATTGCATAGACTGCTCCCTATGAAGCACTACTAGACTGCTCTGCTGCTGGGGGATAAATCCAGAAGAGCTGAGCTGTGTTAAGGCTCACAGTGAGGATACTCTGTGGTATCTTTGCTCACAGAATCCTCTGGGCTCGTAAATCCGCGGGATGTGATGAGTGTAGAGTCCTGTTGGTCCGGTGGCTTTGTCTAGAGCAGCTTGTCAGTGGTGTGCTCAGATCCCTGTTGTCCCAGTGGCTGCAGAAAACCTCTTCCCCCTGAGTGGATGCTCCTGGGAAACCCGGGAGAGCTCTTAACATCTTTCTCTGCTCTCTGCAGTGGCTGCTGGAAGGTGTTCACTGGCAACGAGCTGGCGGCTCTGTTTGGGTGGTGGATGTTTTCCCGCTGGAAGGAGAACTGCTCCCAAGATGCTGATGTGAGGAATGTTTACATGTTGGCCACCACAGTCTCCTCAAAAATTCTGAGAGCAATTGCTCTTAAAGAGGGATTTCACTTTGAGGTAAGCCTGGGTTTTGTGATGTCTTGGCAGAGTAAGATCTGAGTGCCATGTTCCCTGTCTGAACCCCACCTGTGATTTCATGACATGAAAAGTAAAAGACTTCCACTCTTTTTGCCTGGAATTTCGGTGCCTTTCAACCTACAGAGGATGTTTTTACCCAGACAAGCCTGACTTCATCCCCTGCAGCATCCCCAGTGCATGTCACAGCAATTACAGTCTGTGGGATCAACTTAAGCAAAGCTGCATTAACAGGCAACACAGCTTAACACCTAAATTACAGATAAATGCCTTTGCCATGGTTATTTTCCTAGAGAGAAGTTCTTCTGTGTGAGGATGAAAGCCTGTGCAGCCTGCTGTGCTCACTACAAAATGCTGATGGATTTTTAATAAGCATTTTGAGGTCACACAATGTTCCTTCAGGTCCCAGTAGGGTTTTTAAATTGGGTTTTACTTCAAGTTGTGACAGACATGGGAACGCTTACATTCAGATCTTTAATGTAGCTTCATTAAGAACTTGCTGAAAAAGAATATGGGTACCCCACAGACTGACAGTTATCTTAGTTCTTACATTCAAGGATTAAGTCTAATTTCTGAGGCTGTTGGATCTTTGCCAGAAGAGGAGCAAGTGCCTTAGAGCTTAACACAAACATACAAAGGTCCAGGTCTTGTTTAATCCATGTCTTGTTTAGAGCCATGTGTAATAGGAATGAATATTTTGGCAAGCAATGAGGAATTTAAAATTGAAAGCAACTGTGAAAACCATTTTGAGTGACTGGCCAGACAAGCTTAATCAGGTTGAATATCAGCTCCTTGTAGTGGATTTCACTATCTCAGTAAAATACTGTTTTTTTTCTGGAAAGGAACATATTTGACTGGGTGGGGGAAAGCCCCTTGGTCTCCTGTAAAAACTTCCCCTTTGTACTTTCATTCTCTTCAAGACTGTGTCTAAGCTTTTGAATGATTTACCAAAAAAAAAGCAGTGCTTTTCCTTCCCGTCACCTAAAATCATTGCTTGTATTCCTGTAGCTTTCCCTTCAAATAACTTCATCTCATCTGATAAGCACCCCAGAAGATCTGACCTCAGAGAACCACAGTCTCTCAAACACACTCCTTGATTTGATACTCCATGTCCTAGTTGAGTATGCACTAGGAAAATGCTATCCAGCAACTCTTTGCCTTAAATTCATAATCTAAACTGAAGTGATTACCTGTCTGCTGTTTCTTTGCTGTCTCTTTTCTTTTTGTCAGTTAATTAGATTTAAATTTAGGGAAATTGTTTCAAGAAAATCATAAAAATGTCTTTAAGCTTCAGTGTTTTGACTCTGCAGCAGACTTTCTCATTGACCCTAAAATTCACAATACCTTTTTTTTTCCCCTTTGGGTGCTTTTTGAGTCTGAAGTGAAGGAATAGTGGCTTCACCTTCTTTGACTTAAAACTGAACTGAAAATAGGGGTTTTTTTAAGCACTGTTTTTTTTCCTGTTTTAGGAAACACTGCCTGGTTTCAAATGGATTGGAAGCAGAGTAAAAAATCTCCTGGATAATGGGAAAGAAGTTCTCTTTGCTTTTGAAGAGTCTATTGGTAGGCTTGTTAATATCCCTGTAAAATGTTGACAGCTGTGGGAGGGGAAAGTGATTAGAAAAGACTGATCTTGGTTATGAACAAATCACCCAAAAAGTACTTTAGTTTTGTCCTTGTAGTTACTGGTACTGATGTTTTGCTCTCCTCAAATCAACTTGCCAACTATTATAGTAAATTCTTTACATATGACCCTCTCATTCTGGTATTGTGCTTTGGATAAAGACAGCTTGAGAGTCCTGAGATTCCAAAGCCTAACTCCAGTTGCTTTGTGGCCTCTTAGCTGAGAGACAAAGCACAGGATCTGTTCTTAATCAGTTTAATATCTTACAGGTCCTCTCAGTGAGGATTTGTTACCAGTGGCCATGTGGAACTGGGAGGTGGGTTGTGCGACCCACCACCCCAGTTCCTCTGGGAGCTGCATCCATCCCCTCCCTCAGAACAGCATTAAATACCTTAGGGAAGCGTGTAAATGTTCCTGCTGACCTTGCCTTGAGCACTTGGCTAATCTTGCAGACACCACTTATCTGTAGGGAACTGTCTGGTGAGTGTTTGCTGGAGGAGTTCTCCATTTCTTGGGATAAATGGGAGCTCTCTGGGACAGTAGCTTCCCTCGGAGAATGGGGAGCAAAATAGTTTCACCTGGAGTGTGGGGGCAAATAATTTCCCTCAGAATACCTGAAAATGAAGCACACACTGAAGAGAGGGTGTGTCCCTGCTGGTTCTATTCCTAAAATTCAAGCTTTCAGCTGTAAGCAGTTAGGATCTTGCTGGTGCCTCCCTTCAGGAAGAAGGAAGCTTTGTGCAGCACTGGTTCATGGCTGTATGTGTATTTGTTTAGCACTACACTATGACAGAACTCCCCAGGGAGCAGATGTTATCAATCTGGAATTAATTTACTACAACACTGATCTTTCCAGCCCTATAACCCCCAAGTTAATTAGGTTTCCCCTGCATATGCAGTAATAAACCAACTTATGTGTACTGCCCAATTTTCTTTTACAGGATAAAAGGTTAAAACCTAATCAAGGAAATCAGTGTAATAATCTATCATTTTTTTTTATTTCTAGGCTTTATGTGTGGCACATCAGTGTTGGATAAAGATGGTGTAAGTGCTGCTGTGGTCACTGCTGAAATGGCAACGTATCTGGAGGGCCAGAACCTCACACTGGCACAGAAACTCGTTGAGATATATGAAATGTGAGTTGTATTCTTCATTAGTATGTTCTACTTAACTGTTTTAGAGCTGGGAATAATCTAATAAATATTTTTAATGGGTCCTCTGGATGTTTTCTCATTGTAAGTTGGTGGTTTTGATGTATTATGGATCACAGTCCATCACTAGTGCAGATCCCACTGTACCTAAAGGGGCTCCAAGAGAGCTGGAGAGGGACTTTGGACAAGGGATGGAGGGACAGGACAAGTGGGAATGGCTTCCCACTGCCAGAGGGCAGGGAGAGATGGGATACTGGGAAGGGATCCTTTCCTGTGAGGGTAGGGAGGCCCTGGCACAGGTTGCCCAGAGAAGCTGTGGCTGCCCCATCCCTGGAAGTGTCCAAGGCTGGGTTGGAGCAACCTGGGATAGTGGAAGGTGTCCCTGCCCATGGCAAGGGGTGGAACTGAATGGTCTTGAACATCCCTTCCAACCCAAACCATTCTGTACCTATGAATTTCTATGGATTCCGTGAATACCATATTTCCCCGAGGACTGAAAAGGCCCTTTCTATTGTATTTCTGCAATAAATAGTGACATTTTGCATGTGGATCTACCAGGGCTAAGTCTTTTCTTGTTGCATTCCTGCTGTGGTACTTCCCATTTCCCCTTGAACACATGCTGGGAATTGTTTTATGCCATGCTGAGATCTGTAAGAGAGCAGAGGGGAAAGGAAGGGTGTGCGCACAACGGCTACAGACACAATCCCAGCAATAAAACAAGGATCATGGATGTCAGAATTAAGCCATGCACTGAGATGAGCTCAGATCATCAGCAGAAATTCCTATGCTTTAACAGAACTGACAGCACAGAGCAAACCATGGATGTCATTCCCTTTCCTGCCAGCCCAGCAGGAAGACACTGAGGCCTTTAGAAACCTGGAATGAGGAAGCACGAAGGATAATCAGCTTTTATCTCTCCGTGGTACTCAGGATTTTGCTCTGTCCTGTGCAAACTGTAGCCAGAACAACTCTGCACATGTGGATCAAAATGACAGGGATAACAGCAGGATTCATCTCCCAGCCACACCTGATTTTTAAGCTGCAGAGAAGGGTCTCTGCAGAAGTAGAAATGGGGTGGAATATGGTGAAGAACAACTTAAAATTTCAGTATGCAAGTGTGGTGACTGTTCCTAGTGAGCATTAGGTCTGATTCGGGATGGTAGTTTTAACTTGGGTGGAATAATCAGCCACCTTCCTTGTTGTGGCTGCCACATGGCTCTGGCAGTCTATTTTTGGTTGGGGGAATGACACTGGATATCCATTTTTCAAGGGCCACCAAGGCTGCACTTACCTAAATGGTTGGCTTTTATTTCTTTGGGGGCTGAAAACTTTACATGAGTTTAAAAATAGCTGAAGATGATCTGAGTAATGCAGCAAAATCTGCTTCAGAGTCCAAACGTTTGCCTATAAATACCTGTTCCCACAGCTCTGAGAACTGAATTCTTTTTTTGTTGCTGCTTTTTCCAACCAGGGCCTTTCTTTAGACACCAAATGTGCCAAAAACCTCTGCATCTTGTAACTGAAAATGTTCATCTGCTTGCAGGTATGGATATCACATATCCAAGACTTCCTATTTCTTGTGCTATGACCCTGCTACGATCAAAAGGATATTTGAGAGACTTCGGAACTTCGATGGCCCTCAGTCTTATCCCAAATGTTGTGGAATTTACAATGTCTTACATGTAAGAGATGTTACCACTGGCTATGACAGCAGCCAGCTGAACAAGAAATCGGTGAGTTGCAGAGTGTTTTTGCACAGGAGGGTCTGGTTTTGAGACAACTAAAAGGTAAATAACAGCAGGAACAAGGCAGAGATGGCCCTGTGTCAACCGGGATGGCAGAATAATTCCATCATCAGGCTGCTTAACATCACCTACCGGGGGAGAAAACAGCTTAAATGTGAAATGTGTTGACTGTTCTGATACAGCAGTGAATGAACTTGATTAATTAATTGAGCCTGATGCTCCTACAAGTCTTAAGCTGCCCAGCAGGCTTTCAGATATCGGGGTTCTAGTGGAAGTAAAGAAGCCTGTTGTTGTTTTTGTAGGTGCTGCCAGTGAGCAAGAGCAGTCAGATGATCACCTTCACGTTTCAGAACGGTTGTGTTGCCACCCTTCGGACCAGTGGGACAGAGCCCAAGATCAAGTACTACGCTGAGATGTGTGCCCTCCCTGAGCAGAGGTCAGCAAACCTGAGCCTCAGCTGAATTCCAGCCTCCCAAAATGTCCAGAGGGATGCACATTCCTGCTCCTGGGGTATTTCCACTGCAGTGGATAAGAAAAACAACACCTGAATTTTCAGCATCTGTTTAGTTTATCAGCATCCTGTTTAGTTAATCCACTTCCTCGTTTACTTAGAATTAAAAAGTGGTGAAGTTGCAGCATCACAGAATAACTTAGGGTTGGAAAAACCCTCTGGGAGTGAATCCAGCCTTTGACCTTGTCACCCATGAGTGCCATGTCCAGTCTTTTTGTTAAGTTGTGCTGCTGCTGGCAAATGTTCTTAAAGCCAGGTGGTTTCCCATTTCCTTTGGGAATCTTTTGGGAGCTGCTGGATTAATAACTGGAGATCAATCCTCTTTGACAGTCACCTGGATTGAGCTGCTTCCAGTGTAAAAGGAGGGTGGGGAAAAACATCCAGGGTATGTTTATAGCACTGAAATCAGGAGTGAGAATGAGGAGCTGAGGTTTGGTCCAGATAATGGGGAGAAGCTTTTGGATTGGATCCCCAGCATGAGTTGCATGATTCCTCATTTTTAGACTCGTATCCTAACATTTCTGTGGGGCAGTGAATTGAAAACAACACAAAGGAGGCTTGATTTGGTATTTATTTCTACTTATTGATGGGAATTCAGGGTGAGCATGTTTTTCTCACTGAATATTTGGTCACATTTAGGTGGTCAGTGGATAATGAGGGGTAGACAGTGAAAGAGGGCGCAACCTGTGCCAGGGCCTCTCTACCTTATTATTGCTGTATTCATTAAGACTAATTAAAGAGAAAAATAAGGGCCACTAGAGGGCTCTGAGCACCATCTTTAAATGTCCTGTCCAATCCAAATCAGTCCGATTCCATGATAATCCCTCTCAAAAAGGAGCCGGTTGGAGTCTCTACCTGTTTGTGCTGGTAGGAAACACAGCAGAGCAAATCCATCCCCGTCAGGTCTTGCTGTTTGTTTATTTATTTATTTACTTTAAATAGCTGCTTGGTGTTTCCCAAAGCTCTGACATGGCCTTGTTGTTCCTCTTTCCAGTGACAGGAGCCTGCTGGAAGAGGAACTTCAGAAGCTGATTGAGGCTCTGATTGGGAACTTCCTCGAGCCTGACAAGAACGGGCTGACCTGGCGCTCGGCTTAGACCTGTCCCTGGTGTCCCCAGGAGCCTCCAGGTGGAACAAAGGGCCCAAGAACAGGATCAGTTCCAGATGTCTGTGTGTGTCTGTGTGTTAAACAGCTGCATTTTTTTGTTCTGTAAAGAAGCAACGTTGTTCTGTCAGGCTTTTCACCGAAGTCTGGGCCAGAAAAAGGAGAGCAAGTCAGAGAAAACAGTGGAATTAATTGTTATAATTTTCCATCCTTTTGACCAAAAGGTTAATTAACCCACACCAATGCAAATGAACTGCCCTGATATGTTTAAGGCAGGTGATCTTAACCACTGCATCTTGTCTTAAACTCACTCCAGGTACTTAAAATACATTTTTCTTTGTGTGAAAAGCTTTTGAAAGTCAGGTGGAAATGATCACTCCAGACTGACAAAAATCCTACTTCTTCCTCTCAGCTCTATGTGACCCTCAGAACGGGTCTGTGCTTCCAAAGACATGGAAGTAGAGCTCAGCAGTTCTTGTTTAGGCCAATTGTTGACATTTTTCAGCTACTTAATTCTTCTGTTCTTGGTGCATTTCCTGTGTCTGTCTTAAACTTGGCAGTCAAACAATAGTGGCAACACCTGCAGTTCTGCTTTGGGGTTGGAACTGTGTAGTGCCTTTCCAAGGCTTCCAGAGGAGCAGGAATTGGTCATTGCTTGGTTAAATTGCCCATTCTGATTATCAGAGGCTTTGTAGCTCTTTCTTTGTCCCACCTTCCTCAAGGGTCTTAAGCTTTTTTGTTTTTTCTGTGCTCAGTAAGGTTTTCTGTGACTTTTTGGGTTTTTCTGACCTGAATTTATTTATATTGTTTAAAAAAAGTGGAGGTGAGACACTGACACAGTTACTGAGTCATGATTTTTTTGTTATGTCCTGTCAGCTAATTTCTGTTTGAGTAGCACTTTGTAAATACTATTATTCTTTATCTTTTAGGGCAAATATTTGACAACTTCTCATTATCTGTTTTCTGAGTAGAAAGTGATGCAGCTAATCACATTTCAACTCCCCAGATTTGTCCTCCATCTGATTTTACCCTTCCAGCTGGATGGCACAGGGTGGGTTTGTGTGTGTTGCCTCTCCATGGCTTTAAAGAGCCCCTTGGTTTGGGTCTTTCCTGCACTATATCCATGGAGAAAGTATTTTGGTGTATGTGAATGTACATGTGCCACAGAAGGTCTCTGTTGCACAAATTCTGACCTGTCACTATTTATTTTTTTTTTTAAGAGAAAGTATCTCTGAATTGTTCTGCCATTGAGTGAAGTGTATCTAATGCCAAAAAACTGCCTTTTTTGTGTTTTGGTTTTTTTTTTAATTGTACATTTGATTGATGGGGGGGGATAGGTAAATCAGAGTATGCTTATGTTGTTGTATAGTTCTAGGTAGGTCTGGAAGGTGTGAAGGCATTTCTGATGCTGCTTTGCTTTCAGTTTTCCCAAAAAAAGGTGAAGATCTGCACCTAATTTGAAGGAGCTCTTGCCATTCCTGCCTCTGGCAGCAGATTAAACCCTGAAGCACTGAGGATTTTGTTCTCCTGGTGGTGCAAATGAGAACAAGTTGACTTGGGATGTAACTCTGAACACAGGCTGTAAAAAGCATAGTGTGTGTGTGTGCTGTGTGTTATTGTAGCAGTTCTGTCTTGTGAGTGATGTTTGTGCTCCCACAAAGAGCAGGAATCTGCCATTTCCCAGAGATCTGCTTTGGATCAGTAGCCAAGTGTTATAAAGGAAGAAAATCTGGGTTTTTGAATAAGCATTGTTAGAAGATGGTATAACTGTTCATAGGCTAACTATCTTTAATTAAATGAAAAAGCCCAGATGTGGGTGTGGTGTATGTGGGATTTTTCCCATGGATGGGTTTGGCAGTGAGTTGTAGGTGTTAGTGATGCTTTTGGGATGACAGCAACAGGCACAACGTGTTGAATGTACTTTAAGGGTAGAATAACTATTTGCTCTTTTGAAACTGCTGCTACTGTTGTTCTCCTGCTGTATTGGAACTGTTAGATATATTTATACTGTTCCATTTGTGGAACTCCTTTATCTCCTTCTGATCTCGCATCCCTTACCCCTGTTACTGTGAAGGACTGGAATTCTCTTGTTTCCCTGCTCTGTAACTTGGTTATGCATCGTGTTAGAGTTCATCTGCCTCCTGCACAACCTTCTTTCAGTTGTTCAGCTGGGTTTTTTTTTCCCCTACTTCTCAGATAAGAACAAAGGCTTTTCTGACTTGAGTAGGGAGCAGGTCACAGATCAAAGGACACCGTGGGTATTGTTCATGAGATGCTTCCAGGTAAAATACACCTTTGGAAAGGTTGGACACTGACTTAAACTGCAGTCACAGGGCCAGTGAGTTGGGTTTAGTGTCTGATAAAACCCAGAGGGCTTGGTTTTGTCTCTTCCCTTCTGATGTGACAGGTTAAATCTCTGTGGCAAAGCTGTTTCCCTGGGTCTGGGACAGGAGCTTTCCAAGTTCAGGGGACTTGCCAGGCAAGGCTCAATGTCAGTGAGACACAGCTTGTAGCTGGATTTCTTATTCTAGTTGTGGAACAGCATCCAGTGTGTGGCTTAAATAGTTTAAAGGGCTGCCCGTGTCTGTCCTGCATCTCTAAAGGATGATTCCTGCCAGGGTGTGAGGGAATCACAAACTCTGGCATGGGAGAGAAGGAGGGAATGTGTTTAACTGGGAAAGTTGGGCTGGAAACCTCCAGCACCAGGCTGGCTGTGCACAGGGTAAGTGAAGAAGTGAAACCCTCTGTGTTTGAGGTCGAGGAGAGTTGCCCACATTCTGCCTGGGGTCCCTTCCCTGCCCTGACTGATTCTAAGCTGTTGTTGCCCCAGGTTGGTGGTTACCTGCATGTTGACATTCCTGGTGTTGTTCCCTGGTTTATCTGTGCTCAGGTAGCACTTTGTGTGCCCCCTTTGCCAGGCTCCTGAAGGATTAGGGGTTTCAGCTCCTGTTTGGTTAAAGAAAGTGGGTTCGTGTGAAAAATTCTGGGAGCGTTGATAGAGAAGCCAGAGGGTGGAGTGAGGCAGGTGGAATGTGTGTGCTGCTTTAGAAAGCACTTGAATGTTCCCTTGAACTTTAAAACTGGTATTGTTACCACTTTATTTTGTCTTTCCCCCTGCTCTTTGTCCTCTTCTCTCACTGACTGAGGGGGGGCTCTCTGCATGGGGATACCTGGGTGGTTCCAGCCCAGCTTGATTTCCACAACATTTGCCACCCTCCTGCTCAAGGGTAGCTCTGTTCAAGGTGACTGAAGTATCTGAAGTTGAATTGTTTCCCTTGCCTGGAATCTTGGATCTGTGTTCCTGGTGACCCAGTGTCTGTTCTGTAAAACTTGGACATGTTACAAAATACAGAGTGAGAATTTGCACTTTTCTGAAGAGTTTCTGTGTATTGCTATGTGGATTTAGCTGAATGAAGTGTTATAAATAATAAAATATTCCCTTTGTAGTTGCAATCCTTCCTGTTTCTTCCATGTTCTTTAGCCAAACACTGTTGCCCCAAAAGCTGAGCTGGAGGAATATCCATGTGCCACTTGGATAGCTGAAGAATTCTGGGGTGAAGTTGTTCGGGAAAATGCAGCAGGTTGGAAGGGAGCTGGCAAAGGGAGAGAAGAAGGGTCTGTTTGTGAGGGGGAAAAGGGGGATGGGGAGAGGAGCAGCCTCTCCTGCAGCTGAGCTGGGGTGGGCACTGCAGGGGAGAGCAGGCCCATCCAGGGGTAGGACTGGCCCCAAAGGGATTTTGGTTCCACATCGTGTCCCACCAGGGGAACTGGGCAATTGGAGAGGGACCTGTCCAGTTCCATCCCCTGCCATTTGCTTCTACCACTATCCCAGGTTGCTCCATCCTGGCCTTGGACACTTCCAGGGATCCAGGGGCAGCCACAGCTTCTCTGGGCAACATGTGCCAGGGCCTCCCCACCCTCACAGACAACAATTCCTTCCCAATACCCCATCTAACTCTGCCTTCTGGCACTGGGAAGCCATTCCCCCTTGTCCTGTCCCTCCAGGCCCTTGTCCACAGTCCCTCTCCAGCTTTCCTGGAGCCCCTTTAGGGCACTGGAAGGTGCTAGAACTAGCTCTCCCCAGCTTGGCTTTAGTATTTTAAGGTTAAAGCACCGTGGAGGTTGATGGAGGGTGGTTCCTGAGGGCACAGCAGCACATCCTGGAGGGTTTTTGCATCCCTGCAATGATGGATGGGCACAGGCTTCCTCCTGTATATCAGTGGTGGGTTTATATCCTTTTTAAGGCTCTTCTTGGAGCCCTTTTCTTTCCCAGCTCCCCAGAATTGCCAAATTACCACCCCCTGTCCTGTGCTGGGCACTGCAACAGATGGTGCTGTCCAGGGAGACACTTAACCCTCCCCCTTCTGAGGGGTTGGGATGTCAGAAAACGGGAAGGACATGGAGATGGACAGGTTTGTTTGGGCTGGGGGTGAGGAGGGCAGCAGGATCACCCATGGACACAGCAGGGTGAACACAGAGGGGGACACAGGACATGGCTGAGGCTCCATGGGGCTGCAGTTGCAGGATCCAGCACTGGATGTCACCACCAGCCCATGCAGAGGGACACAGCCCCGTGGGTGCTGCCACTGGCCCCCTGAGGGTGTGAGCAGCCTGGGGACCTGAAGGTTCCAGGGTCCCTCTGTGCTGCTGGCACAGTACCAGGACCAGGGGACATCAGCCTGTGGGAGCACCAGGGCCACTGGAAGCTCCTGAGTCCTGCCAGGCAGGGGTGCCTGGCTTCACACTTAGGCCTTGTCAATTTAAATGTTAATTTAGTAAGTTCATAATTAATGTGCCAAGCCCAGCCTGTGTGGGCTGTCCCTTGGGCTCAGCTCCCTGGAGGGGCTCGTGGATTGCTCCTGGTTGGCTCCATTTTGCCGTGGGAGAATGTGGATGGTGCCCTGGGTGCTGGGCTGGTGGTGGTATCAGGGCAGCAAGAAGAGATGAGGGTTGGTTGCCTCCTCCTGTGGTGTTATTTGGGGAAGGTAAGGAATGGTTTCTGTGTGTATGGAGCTCCTGAAGACCCATCAGAGGGTTTGGGGTTGGAGTGGGACCAACATCCCCCAAAATCTGGTCCTTGGAGTCGATGGGAGGCCCTCAACTCCACTTGTTTTACGAAAGGAAACTGAGGCAGAGAGGAAGAGAGAAACAGGGGCTCAGGGATCCATCCTGCCTGTGCAGAGCAGCATCTCCATGGGTTTGGGGCTCAGGGATCCATCCTGCCCATGCAGAGCAGCATCTCCATGGGTTTGGGGCTCAGGGATCCATCCTGCCCATGCAGAGCAGCATCTCTGAGCCACCTGAAAAATTAAAAGGGATGAAGATGATCTAAAAATAGGGATTTGTAAATGTCAGGCTGGCAAGTGGCTGGGAAACGTGCTGGGAGGATGGAGCAGCTCCACAGGACTGTCTGTGCCAGTGTGTCCTTACACAGGAGCAGGGACCAACACTGATCTGCCCTGGGTTGATCCTGCTCCCCCTGGCTCCCTGAGAGATCCCCAAATCCCCAGACACTGGCTGATGTGGATCATCCTGGACATGCAGCACCAGAGCAATTTTCTGTGCTGGTTTATCCCAGTGAAAGCTGCAGTAGATCCCAGCTCTGCTCTGGATGGGAGGTGGGGTGGGGCGACACCGGGCCCTCAGGGTCAACTATTTTTCACTGGATTTTCATAGGAGAAAACTTCAGTGAAGACCCTGCTCTCAGAAGCACCACAGGATGATCCCAGCCTCGGGAATTGGGTGATGTGCTGCCAAAACCACCTCAGAGATGTTCTGGTCCCCCCTCTCTGTGCAGATGAGGGCACAGGGGCACTCCTCCATCACCTCCACCCCGACAGCTTCTCTCCCATGCCCAGATCCCCACCTGTCCCCAGCGTGCCAAAATCTTGTATAAAACAGCTGGGAAAGCAGGTTTATTTGGAAAAATAATCCAGATTGGGGCAGATTAGTGCAAACACATCCTTCCCCATCTGCCTGGGCAGTGCTGTGCCAGCTCCCTCTGTGGCTGCCCAGAGCCAGGCTTGGGAAAACACACAGCTCTGCTCCTGCTGGGGGGGCTTTGACCTGCTTCCCTGGCCCAGCTGAGTGTCCCCAGCCCCTCTCCCTCAGGAAAAGTCCTCAGATCCCTGATGTTGTCACCTCCAGCCCCCTCCTTGCTGCCAGGGGCAGGTCAGTGCTCAGCAAGGAGCTTCCATCCCCCAGAATTATCCCAACCTGGCTAATTAGAAGCATCCACAGGTAATAGGGGGGATCCTCAATAATCCCCATTTCTTTGGCAGGTTGCAGGAGCCACCTCTGAGCCAGAAGAAGGACAAACAGAGCGGGGATTGTCCTGGGCTTGGAGGTTCCAAAGCTGCCCCAAGTTTTAAGTGAGCCCTGCTGAGGTTCGAAGTCCATTTCTGTAGGGTTTTTTTCTTGCCCAAACCCTTTCCTGCTATCAGGAACTCACCTCTGCTTTGTTCATGCCTCAGTTTCCCCAAGGCATGAAGGTAACACCTCCCTCTTGCTCTTCCTAAAGGAAAAAATGAAAAGCAGAGGGGTGTTTTTCCTCCCTCTGTAGGTTTGGGTTAATCCCTGATAACAGAGGAGGAAGGTGAGGGTGAAGGAGCCTGGTGTGAAGGTTCTCAGGGGTGAAGCTGCCTGGGGAGAATTAATTATTATGAATTCTGTGTATTTTTGTCAGGATGAGGCAGCTGGTGGTTGATTTCCTTCTCTGCCCCTGGGTAGGTGCATCACAACCCCACACTCGGTGGGGATAAGGATGATACTTCAGCTCAGTTATTTCCCCTGGATAAATCCAGCTGCAATCCACACGGGGAGTTTTGGCCTCTTCTGCACGACATGAGGCCACCCTCAGCCTCTTTCCTACAGCTCTGGCACCGTGGAGCAACTTGGAACACACCTGGGATACTCCAAGCACCTGAACCCCCCAAGGATGTCTGTGAGGGCAGGGTGGTGCAGGCAGGGCAGGGAGGGGGTCCTGGCACAGCTCTGGCTTCAGCCACATCCACCTCCTTGCCTGTCTCTTGGCTGGATCAGCCCGGGGAACATCTGAGCTCTTTGGAAAATAGGGAAGGAAAAGCAGATCTGAAAGCCCACTCTGGGCTGCAAAGTACTGGTGGCATCTCACACTCAGGGCATATAAATAGGAATTCTTTTGGCTTTTTTTTCCCCTCCTCTTTTTCAGTGATGGGCTATTGCAGGGGGCTCTGAGCATCCTTTGCTTGATTCCTATCACAGATGCTGTTTGTATCCTGAAATTCATCTGGCTTCAGGAGCTGTTGGGGTAACTTTCCACTCAGGCAGCAGCCATGGGCTTGGGACACTGGGAGGTCCTTTGTGGAAAGGGGAATGCATGCAAACAGCTGGGATTCTCCAAACACAGGGCTGTCTCTGGGAACCCAAAAAGCACATTTTGAGTCTCAGTTTGGTGACAATTCCCTAATGGGTGGGGTATGTGCTGCACAGAGCAGTGTTGATGTTAACAAGCCACAGGAATTAATGCTCCTACAGCTGGTTATCCACCCCCATCCCACAGCTTTGCCTTCCTGGAGGGGGTCAGTACACACACACACAGGGTGTTCTGCACCCACTCTGGATGGGGAGGGCGTTCCCAACCTCCTGCTGCTTGGAGCCAAAAGGAGAAGCACCCTCATCCCTAGGGATGAAAGCCACCACATCCCTCCCTCCAGCCCCAGGAAAAGCTGGAGCACCCCTCTGCCTCCACCAGCCCACCCCTTTAATCAAAGGACTTTGAGGCCAGGATGTGTTTGGCCACTTTTCCTCTGTCCTGGAGGTGATTTCTTTCCTGTTATCTATCCCAGGCTCTGGTGTTCCTTGATCCAACAACCACCCCTCTGCCTGCAGAGCTCTCCAGGTCTCCATGCAAGGTGTTAAATCTCACCAGGGCTTCCCAGCTCCATCCCCACAACCTGCTGTGCCTCTGGAGTCACAGCCTAGGCCGTGCTCTGCCACATGTGCAAATCCACCCCACAGCCCTTTCTTTTGCTCAGGGGCTGCATTTTGGCTGCACAGGGGTGGGAAGTGGAGGGAGGAAGCGGGAAAGTGGATGAAGGTGAGGGGCAGGCTGAGATTTCTCCCCCCTCCCTCATTGCATGAAGTGGCAAAGTGGGACCAGAGCCCACAAGCTCCTAGGATGGGGAGAAAACCTCAGGAAAAGGTCCCCAAAATGCAACAAGTTTCTCAGATGAGCTGAGCCAGGGGCGTCTCAGGGTTCATCAGGACCCAGGTCTGGTTGGGAAGCAGCTCCCTCCTCAGCAGGACCAGCCCAAAGCACCCAGGAAAATTATTCTGATGCCTAGTGCTACATTCCCTACCAGAATCTGGGCTCTATTCCAGCTCCCCCTTCCCAGCTTGTCCACCTCAATACTGGGATTTCAAGGGGAGGAAGTTCAAAGAGGAAAAACGCAAAAAGGGAAGAAGCAAAGGGACAAAACGCAAAGGATCCTGCACCAGAAACATCCTTCTGGGGGCCTCTGGGCACACCTGGGATGGAAATAACTGTGTTTTCCTCCCGCAGAGCTTTCCACCCGGCAGCTGAGTCCACATACAGTCTCAGGGAACACAACTCCCACCAAACTCTCCCTTACTAACCCAGCACACTGCGTACCAGCTGCTCCTGAGGATCCGAAAACACCCGGCAGACACCGGTGCTGGTCCCAGCACGGCTTGCCTGTATCACCCTCCCCCTTTGGAGAAAGGCAAAGCACAGATGGATCAAAATGCAACACTCCAGTTTTCATCCCAGCACTGGAATTCAGCATTTTAAGGTGCCACATTGCAAAAGCTCCCTTTGGGGAAGCACCGGGGGTGGCAGCCCCGCATCTGTAGATGCTCAGCGCTCCGATGTCTCATGGATTAGGTGTCAAAACCCCCGGGAGACAAAACTGCTTTAGAAAACTATTTCCTGGACAATTTTCCTGAGCCCCAGGGAAGGATTAGGACCGGCAGAGCCAGAGACCTGTGCACAAGCCACACAAAACCTCTCTGCAATCCCTGGCCACCAAAACAGCCCGGGAAAAGTAGTTTCTAAGCACCAACGAAACCATGGAGGAGCCCAGAGCTGCCTTCCTCTGGCAAACCAGCCACAATAAAACTTCGGGGATATTCAGAGATCAATGCAAGGAGCTCTACAGAAAATAGACGATGGAGTGGGTGCAGCTTTCAATATATTTGCTCTAGGATATAGTAACAGGCACTAAAGCAAACACGGGCGGGGGAATTAGGACGGGAGCTTCTGCTTTGCTCGTTTTAAATTACGAAGTGCCGAGACAGCCGAGTCTACGATAGATTTCAGAGTCAGAAAAGTGCCCCGGGGAACATGCACGCAGCAAACGGAGGCGTTTCCTACGCAGCTGCATCGTTTTGTGCCTGGAACGAGCTGGAAATGTCACGGAACGAAACTAAATGGAAAAACGGGCTCGGCAAAGCGTGTCGCTTTGCGGGGGCGGGGGGCGGCTGGACGGTGTGTATTCCTCTTTGGAGCGAAAGAAAAAAAAAAGAAAGAAGAAATCTAGTTGAACTTTGCATCTGTCAAATAGAAATCTAATAGGAAAGAGAGCTGTACATGGTCAAAGTCAAGTCCAGGCTCCAGGAACATCCAGGAGGACAGTTTCGGGTATCGCCTGGATGCGCCAAGCAAACACTCACGTGAGCGCGGTGCCGATTCCCCACCGGCAGCCTGGAATCCCGCGGGCCGCCGAGGAAAACCCGCCGCTGGAGAGCAGGTGTGGGAAGGGGCTCCTAATCCTCCCGGGAGCACCGGGGCCTTGCGCGCCAGCATCCCGCGGGGCCCAGCCCGGTGCGCTTCCCCTGCCCGCGGGCGCTGGGATGGGGCGGGGATGGATCCAGCCTGGTCCCCCGCGGGAATCAGCGCTACGACGAGGGCGCGGGCAGGGAGAGCCCTCCAGGGAGGGTCACCCCGCTCTGCTGCCCCGCAGCACCCGCTCCCGGCTCGTCCTCAGAGACTTATTTTCGGCGGTGCCATGGCAAGGAGGGCGGACGGGGCTGGTGCGAGGTGTGGGTGTCGGGAGCGGAGAGGCGTCGAGGGGCACGGCGGGCGATGCCGAGGGCGCCGTCAGAGGCCGGGGGTGCCCACGGCGCTGGCACAGCGCGGGTCGGCGTCCTGCTCGTAGCGGTAGTGGTACCCCTCCATCTGGTCGCGACAAGCCTCGCGCAGGTTGTGGAGCCAGCGCTTGATGCCGCGGCGGTTCAGGTAGAGCACCATGAGGAAGACGATGCCGATGAGCGCCAGGACGATGCCGAAGAAGACGTAGGAGGCCGTCTCCAGCTGGCCGGGCTCGCCGCCCTCGCTGGCCGAGCACACCAGCCCCTCGGGCCGCAGGCGGAGCAGCGCGGCCCCGCGCAGGGCCGGGGGACCCGCGCAGCGCAGGCTGCGGGCGTCGAGCACCCGGGAGCCCGCGGAGCGCAGCCAGGCCAGGAAGGGCCGCAGGGCACAGTCGCAGCTCAGCGGGTTGGCCCCCAGGTTGAGCCGCAGCCCCCGCAGCTCCGGCGCCTCCAGGCTGCGGAGCTCGGTGGCCGCCAGCCGCTGCAGGGAGTTGTTCCGCAGGTCCAGCTCCTCCAGCCCGGGGGGAAGGAGGGAGGCCGGCAGCGCCTGCAGAGCGTTGCCCGCCAGCTCCAGGCGCCGCAGGGTGAGGTTTTGCATGGCCAGGGCGAGCTGCTCCTCGAGCGGGGCCGCCAGCAGAGCCTGGTTGAGCTGCAGCGTGCGCAGCAGCGGGACCCCGGCGAAGGCCCCCGCGGCCACCGAAAGTAGCGGGTTGTGGCTCAGGTCGAGGGTGCGCAGGGCGGGCAGGCCCTGCAGGGCCATGTCCTCGATGGTGTGGATGTTGTCGTGGCGCAGGCGGAGTAGGCGGAGGTCGCGCAGCGGGCGGGCGGCGAAGGCGGCTCGGGGCAGAATGCTCAGGTTGCTGCCTGCGATGCTGAGGTTGTGGACGGCTGCCGGCAGCTCCCTCGGGGGCTCCTCCAGCCGCTCGTAGCGGCATGTGACCAGCTCAGGGGTGGCCACGCAGTAGCAGGCGGAGGGGCAGCCCCCGGGGGCGGCGGCGGGGGGCACGGCCAGCGGCAGCAGGGCGAGCCCCAGCCAGGGCAGCCAGCGCCCGCCGCCCGCTGCCCGCGCCTGCCTGCGGGCCATGCTGCCTGCGCGGGCATGCAGGGCAGGGCGGGGGGGCCGGGCCGCGATGGGGGGGTTGCGGGAGGGATGGAGGGGCGTGCGGGGGTCGCTCCTGCCTCACCGCAGCCCCCGCTCTGGGGCTGAGCTGCCTCCGGCGCGGCGCCCGCACACGGCGGCTCTGCCGGCAGCGCTGGGCGCGTCGCTGCCCAAATCGGGCTGGGGGGGTGGAGGGGGAGGAGGAGGAGAAGGAGGAGGAGGAGAAGGAGGACGGGGACGGGTTGGGGCTGCCCGGCGCTGCGGGCTGGGCGGAGGAGCGCCGCTGGCAGCGGCCGTCGGGGGGAGCTGAGCCGGGCTCGGCTGAGCTCGGCTCGGCACCCGGACCCGCTGAGACCCCGGCGCTGCGGGAGGAGGGGGCTGGCACGGTCCCCTTCTAGCCCAGGGAGGGGTTAGGGGACGTCGCGGTCCCCATCAGGCCCGGGGAGGATTTAGGAGCTGCCCCGGTCCCCATCAAGCCCGGAGAGGATTTGGGAGCTGTCCAGCACCAAGCAAGGTGGGAGTTGGGAGGATGCTGCCGTGTGTCCCCACCCACCCCTAGGGAGGGGATGTGGGCAATCACGGTGTCCAGGGAGGGTTTGGGAGATTGCCTCAGTCCCCCTCCAGCCCAGGCAGGATTCGGGGGATTGTGTGAGTCCCCCTCCATCCCAGGAAGGATTTGGTGTTGTATCAGTCCACCTCCATCCCAGGGGGGATTTGGGGGATTGTCTCAGTCCTCCTCCATCTCAGGCAGGATTTGGGGTTGTGTCAGCCCCTCTCCAGACCAGGAAGGATCTACGGCTGTCCTGCTCCTCTTCCAGCCCTGCTTCCCATTCCCTGACCTGCCCCACACGCCGGACACCCTGCAGCACCCCTGAGCATCGCAGGGTTGTGTTCCTCTGCTTCCAAGCCTGCTTGGGTCCCTTCACCATCCCAGGTGATAACTGATATCTGCCCCAACCCTGGAAGGCTTCAAGGCAAGGTTGGACAGGGCTGCTAATGGATTCATTGGCATCCAGAGGTCCAGGTGGAACTGGACACAGCTGAGTTAATTGGTGCATATTTTAAGATGGTATCAAAGATTTTGTATTTAAACAGTACAGGCATGTGATGCAACTATGGGTGGGCAGGTCCAGCGGGGCTGATCCTCATGGTCAAAGCTGGAGTCGGTTCCTGAAGTGGAAGGAGAGTGGAGGGCAAGGGAAGGTGATGAATTAGGACCTCCCTGGCTGACCTGGAGTCATCAGGGTGATTTTTCACCCCAAAGAAGTGGAACCCCACAGTGCTGGGCTGTGATGGCCAGCACAAGGGTGCAGATGAGTGGGCATGAGGGAGCAGGTGTCTCAGGGGCCCACAGCCAGGCTTGGCTTTGCTGTGTGTCCAGGGCCCGACAGATGCATGGAGAAAACACTACACCAGCCCAGAAGGAAAAAAAACACTCCTGGAAAAGCCACAAGATCCAGGAGGGGAGAGGTGACCCCACCAGGGTACAAAGGCAGCGGGGTTAGCAGAGCCCGTGTTGTGTTTAACTGCCCTGTTAATCCCACGATATCCCAAGGAAAGAACACCTTTTCCCCAGCTGTCTGCAGAGCCCCTGCGTGCTGGTAATGCTCTATAAATACATTAGCACTAAATAATGAATGACCTGGCTGGGCATTAAAGTGTAAACAGGAGGTGAAGGGCTCTCTCCTATTACCGGTCCCCCGAGAGCCACTCACATCCCTCTCTCCAACTCAGCTTTATGTGACTCCAACTGCAGAGCCCTTAGTCACAGCACTGGCAATATCATAGATCAGTGGCTCCATAGTTGGGAAAAACAAGCCAGAAATAGTCCAGAGGGCACAGTCTCCCTCCCCGTGCCATGATGGGTTTGCTTACATCAGCGTTTTTGCCTGTGATGCTCCTCAGCCTGCACGGGCTGGCGCTCCCAAAGAGTCAGAGTCCTCTCCGTGGCACTCTTCATTCCCAGAAAGCTTGGGAATGTCCCTAATTTGGGAGGTTTTATCCCTTTTGGATGTAGCAGAAGTGGTGAGCCGTTCCAGCTGGATATGGTCCCTAAAAGTCACTGCCCTGTGACTCAAGGTGCCCCATTCCCAAAACGGGGGGGGAATTGTCCCCATCACCATGGGAATCATGCCCACAGCTGGTCCCAAGGACATCATGGACACCCACCTGAAGCGCAGAGAGAAAAGAAGATGAAATGAATTTATGGATGTGACATGGGATCGTTTGGGGAGCGGACTGCTGTGCTAGAGAGGTTACAGGAGGCTGATCACAGGCATTCAGTCTGCGTTTGCTCATCAGGGGGGTCCTGTACTGCTTCAAAAGGGTCCTCACATCCCCATATAAAAACAAACCCTCTTGTTACCAGCTGTACATGATCCATCCCAGGGTCTACCACCCTCCTGATGAGGAGAATGGGGCCTGGAAAACCAGGCAGATGGCTCAGAGCCCTTCTCCTCCCACAGCCTTGCACAGGTTGCCCAGCGAAGCTGTGGCTGCCCCATCCCTGGAAGTGTCCAAGGCTGGGTTGGAGCAACCTGGGACAGTGGGAGGTGTCCCTGCAGGGGGTGGAACACAGGCCATGAACATACATTCAAAAATGATAATAAATAGGATTACTAGAGTGCAGTGGACACCCACTGCTGTCCATCACTACTTCCCTGGTGTGGCTAAACCAGCTGATAACAGTGGTACTGTTTAATTATCTGCCTGACACCTTCTGGCTGCTGCAGGGCGGGTAATTAGGCAAAGGGCTCCACATTGCTCCTTCATTGGATTGTCTCCCTCATGGCTGCAGAAACCCCCACTCCCCAGAACCCTTCAGACCTGCTTGTCTTTCTGTATTTCACTAGAAATCAACTGTTATGGTGCTTAGGGCAGGTCCCTGTAAAAAACCTCCGGGGGCTTCTCCCACTCATCAAACTGGTGGCCAGTCCCAAACTGGGGTGCAGTGAGCTGGGGAGGTCTGTGCACCCTGCCCCCCTCAGGGAATTTCTGTCTTCCAGCTGCTGGAACACTGAGGTAGCACGTGGTTTTGCATTATTCAGGTGATATGAATCATGTCCTGAGTCTAGAGGGGTCAAAAAGAGCAGCCGTGGCCGTGCTGAAACTCCTCCTCATAGGAGGTGACTGGGGGTGACCCTCACCAGTAACAGCCTTGCTCTGGCTCCTTGGAGACAAGGAGAACCCAATGTAAGAGTGTCCCATAGTCCCCAGAAACCTAAATTACAGCTCAGCCCTTGTTCCCCACCTCCCAGAGGCAACAGGACTTTCATGGTGTTTGGGACTACCTTGGATTTGGTGGGATGGGGTGTGCAGCATCCAGCAGCTCCCCTGAGGTGAACCTGGGCTCTGCAGGTGAGGTTTATGGTGAATTATTGCCATATTCCTGAAAAAGTGAGGAAAACCCCCACACACATGTTGATGATTTCTGAGCAAGGAGTGAAAACAGAGCTAATGGCAATGTACAAAACTGCCTCCTGGCCGCAGGAGGGATGCTCCAGGGGGAAAAGCAGAGGCCAGGGACCAGCAGGACTATAAATAACTTGCTGTGGGGACTTTCCACCTTCCCTTCTGTGGCAGGGTCGTAAATAGTTTGCTCTGGGAAGCACCAGTGCATTAGTGAGGGCTGTAAAGCATCAGGGGCTTTGGCTTGGCACCACTGACTGAAACCACAGCAGAAACAGGGGCAGGAAAATGAATTCCATTTTATTTTCTGGACCACAGTGATCTGCTGGCTTAAAGTGTGCCTTAGGAGATTCACAGACTGAAGCCCAGCAAGGACAGACTCGCCCAGAGGGTAAGTTGTTCAAATAAAGGTGATGCAAAACAAGTCCTGGCAGAGCAGTCCATGAATCCAAGCCAGGTGTTGTCCTGCACCTGATGGTGATGCTGTGGCCTTGGACACTGCCCTTGGTGGAACTGTGAGGAAGAGATGGGGTTCAGAGGTGAAACAGGGTGGGTTTCGGAATACAAGGCCAGTTTGAAGGGGGGGCTGAGCAATTTGGTCTAGTGGAAAGTGTTCCTGTCCATGGGACTGGATGAGTTTCGGGTCCCTCCCAACACAAAGCAACCTAAACAAGTTGCAGCAGAACTGTGGGTGGGTGTGGTGTGGATGACCCCTCTGTCCCCCCACATGGGCAGGGCTCGTGGAGCTGTGCTTGGAGCAGCCAGCACCAACAAGAGCTGTGGGGAACTTGGGCTTCTTTGTGAGATGTGAGTGGAAGGACTGCTCATGCCTGGAGAACTTTGCCTCTCCCCATCCCTGGTGACGTGTCCAAGCCTCCTTCAAGTCTTTCCCTGACTACCCCTCACTCTCCCTGGCCACTGTCTTTGCCCTTCAGCCCGAATTACAACAAGAAATCCCATTTTTGAGGGATTGAGGAGTGCAGTGACAAAGGGCTGGAGAGCCCTGACTGGTCTCCTGGACCTTTCGTACTTGTCAACCTTGGCCAAAAGGAGGTGGGGGAGTCATTGTTGTGGCCCAAGGGCTCCCAGTTGGGTGGGGAAGGTGCTTGCAGGGTGTTGTGACTCAGCAGAGCCAGGAAACAGATATTTCCTGCAGGAGAATCTCCGTGAATCAAAGTCGTGAACAACCCCCAAGGAAAAAGCCCTCCAAAGCTTCAGGGACCTGCCTCTGGCTCTTCTCCTTCTGCTGCTCTTCAGGCTCTGCATCCAAGCAGGGTGGGCTTTGCTCTGCTACCAGAGAGAGCCGTGCCGCTGGGCAGGCAGGGAGGGCAGCAGAGGTGGCACCGGAGCAAAATGCTGCAGCCAGAAGGTCTTTTCAGAGGAAAATGCAGGCGAGGGAGGTGATAATATCTGGTAAATGATCCTTCTCTAATTGCTGCTTTATTGTTGCTTAATGGCTGGCATATAAAAACCCCAAAGAGCTTCATCAAGGTTGTGATGAAACCTCCTGAGAACCAAAGAAAGGGCTGCTCTGAAACTGCTGTGTGGAAGTGGGGGGCAAGGAAAGCCCCCAGTCTTTGACTTTTCAAAGGTGTTTGCTGAGTCACCTTCCCCAGGGACATCTCTGATGCTCTGGGAGCTGAGGGAGATGTCATCTCCACAGGGTCCCTACCCCAGGGAGGGCAGATACCTCTCAGCTCCCCAGAAATAGCTTTTATGGGCTTAGAATAGAGGGTTATTTAAAAAAAATCTGCTGCATGGGGGAATATTTTAGGCATGTCCAGGGCTGTTATTCACTTCAGAGCTGCCAGAATTGCTCGACTCTGGTGGTGCACCAAGGGTGCCTGGGAGCAGAGCCCCAGTATCCATCCCCAGCTGCAGGTTGGTGCACACAGGGAATGGCAGCAGGGAGGACACTTGGACTGGCCCTGGTGTCTTGTTCTGGGCAGGGGGAATGGTTTAGTCTTTGGCAACCCTGCTGCTCTCCCAGCCACAGTAACCTCTTCAGGCTGAAAGATGCTCCTTGGCACCTTCTCCGTGCTCTGCTGTGCAGAACAGCCACTTCTGCAAGAAGAATCTGCCCATCCCTCCTTGTCCAGGGTTGTCCCATCCATCTAAGGGTATTCCCCCAGGTGCCATCAGGTTGTATGGTCCTGCTCAAAGCAACTACCTCTGCTGAGGAAGCTTCTCCCTCCTCTCCAGCACAGATCCACACTGGCCTTGACCCTCTCTCCAGAACATTCCACTCACACCTCACCACACTCACCACTATTCCCAGGGCTGGAAGGAGTCACTGATCTAGGGGGTTGTTTCCCTCCGGCACAAGGGATGGCCCAGCTGTGGTGGTTCTTGTTTACTGGGCTGGAGCCTGCAAAAGATTAGGAGAAAACAGATGGCTCCTAATTGGCAGTGCCAGCTTACTTCCTGCTCTCCAGATAAACCATTAAATTAAGGCTTAAATCAAACTTCATACAAGTTAGGAGGCTGCTTGCAATTATTTCAAAATCTAGACAGATTTAAGGGCCTGGGTTAAGGCTGTTAACTGTAAAGGATGAAAAATGCCTGCTCCTTCCTGCAAGGCTGAACAGACAAGGGTTGAAGTGCTGGGAACGGGACGGAAAATCCTCAGGCTGAGGTTTTGTGGGAAAAGCAAGAGGTCATGGAGCAGCCCATGAGATAGACCTGTGATGAGCTGCTGAGGAAGGTGCAGCTCACTCTGGGACACAGTGACACCAGCAGGAGACTCTGGAGATCCACGGGGAGTGAGAACTTGGTGGCAGCCAGGGAACGGTTCAGGGCTGATCAAAGTCATGGGATAATTTTAACTCCAATCATATGCAGCTTGGTTAAGATAAACAAAATTTAAGAAGCTGACCCACGCGTTTGGGAAATACCATTGCCCCTGTGTCTCCTGTGTGCAAGACACTTCCATGTCTCCAGAGTGCATCAGACCCTTCTGGTGCGTTTGCACTTCAGAAAGCCCAGGGGACAAAAGCACGTGCCTAAAGGATTTTCCCAGGTGCTGTGGGACTGCTTGAAACTTCAGGCTTTGCTGGATCAGACCTTCAGTTCCTGACCTGTGTGAGTTTGAGGGTGTGCAGAACATTGGGAGCTATTCCACTGTCAGTCATGAGCGTGGCTCCTTTTTTTCTTTGCAGGAAAACCTGCAACATCTCACAAGCTGCAACATCTCATTGAGAAACAGAGATTCTCACTGAAAAACAGAGCAATTCTCCGGGGAAGTGAGATTTTTGTTGTTCATCCCAAAAAAACCCAACACACCTGCAACTCTGACCAAGTGATGTCTGAGATTTCTCCATCCAAGCAGGGAAAAAAAAAACCCATAAAAATTAAGAATAAAATTAAAATAAGGATAGCACTGACTTGGGAGAGAGGATCTGGGATGTGGGCACTGGACTTGTACACTAAAGCCCTCCTAAGACATGCTAAAGACCACTCAGGAGATGTCACCCTGTCACAGAAAGGTCGCCCCCTGGCTGTAACAAACTGCCCCCTTTCCACTCTCTCCAGCCATCACCACTCAGGCTGAGCTGAAAAAAAGCCCAGAAGGTCTTGATGGAAGCTGCTCTAAAAATCTCATGAATAACCCAGGCAGAGCCCGTATCAACCTCTCAGCAGGAACAATGTCTATTGCTAATTAAACCTTTTTTTAGAGCTCCCAGCAGGACCAGGGCCACAGCACTGTGCCCTGCCTCCTCCAAGACCTATCCCAGCCTCCCAGGGCATGGTGAGCCAGCCAAGAATCCTTGAATGAAGATGGGAGGAGAGATATTGCCTTCTCTGTAGCCACCCTTTAAATACTGGAACGAGGAGATGACGTTCACCCCAGTCCTTCTTTTCTCTGAACAAACCCAGCTCTCTCAGCCTTTCCTCATGTGACAGCTTTTCTCAGTCCTTGGATCACCTTTGTGGCCTTTTTATGGACTTTTTCCCATTTTTTTTGCATCACATGGGCCAAAACTGGGCACATTATTCCAAGTGTGGCCTGACAAGTGCTGAGGAGAGTGGGATAACAACTTCTTTATCCCTGTTGGTGATGCCCTTGCTGATGATGTGCCATTTTATCCCCCTCCCCTAATGGAAACAGCAGTTTCCAGTGCTGATCCACAGATGCTCCACTGTAGGGAAGCAGTTGCCATATTTCTCTTCATTGCCCAGGAGGGGTGGTAATACCCCACTGAATCCCTGCATCATTTCCTAGCAACCTAGGAGAGTATTGATTGTGCCAAACAACACATCCATGCCTCATCTCAGAGTGAAAAATTCGGTCCTGCAAAGCATTCCCAATTAATGTGCAGTTCCTGGCCATGCCTTTTGGAAGGGCTGCCGTAGCTGATGGATGACTGGAATTTTGATAAATGCTTTAAAGAGCAAATTAAGGAGCAGGTTAAAATATCTGTGCTTTGGGCACTGAAAAACACCCTCTGTTTTTCAGTGAGCTGTGAGATCCCAACAGTCCAGGCAGGCCATCCAGCTGCCTCTGAAGGAGCTCCCTCTTCATCCACCCCATCAGCCCCACGGAAAAAGAACATCCACAGGCTCAGTTCTTGCTCCCACAGGAGGCTCCTTCTGATTCCATGCAGGTATTTGGAGACTGGTTGTCAACCACAGGAACCACAGTGCAAACTGCCAGGGACTGACATCCACACCCAGGGCTGCAGGTGCAGCTTGGAATGATCTGATCAGGCAAAACCTCAACAATTTAATGACGAGAGCGACTCAAATGTTATTGGGCTGGGCGTTTTTTTAGCAGATGGATGCGAAAGCTGGAGGTGCACCAGGCACTAAATACCTTGGAAAGCAAATGGCTCAAGGAAAGAGTGGCTGTTAAGTGGAAAAACAGATGCCATTATCAATGTCCACTGGAGGGTTCACAGTCCCTTCCTCCTCGTCATCCAGGGGAGGAAGCCGGGCAGAACAGCTGCTCTAAAGAAAGGAAATGTAGAGGCTTAAAATCCTTCCTAAAACACTTCTGGGAGAGGGGAAAAGGACAGGACTTCACCCAGAGCAGATATGCAAAAGGCTGGGCAGGGATAGAGATGCCTTGTTTGCAGCAGAAACAGGCACAGAAGGCTTTGCCAGCCCAACCTCCTCAGATTCAGCTCAGAAGCTCTCCTGACTCTTCATCAGGAGCTGCAGACAGGGATTAACAAACACAAACTGAAAGGGGAGATTTAGGCTGGATTTTAGGATGAAAGCATTCACTGTGAGTTGGTGAGATACTGGAACAGGTTGCTCAGGGAGACTGTGGGTGCCCCGACTCCGGAATTGTTCAAGGCCAGATTGGATAAGGCCTTGAGCAACCTGGTATAGTGAGAGGTGTCCCTGCTTTGGAGCAGTGACCAAGAGGGGCTCAGATCAGTGTATTTATATATTCCAAAGACTTTGCTGCTATTCCTATCTCAGTCTGAGAATGGCCACCTCCAGCTGGATGGCAAATCCAAGAGGGGAAGTTGTGTAACCCTGGCACCATTTGATGTCTCTGCAGGGAAAGCAGGCAAAAGGTTTTTTAAAGAACAAAGGAATGTGGAAAATCCCAATAGCATTGCAAAGCATGCACAGAAAGGGCTCTGAGAGCCCATTGAAAATCAAGTGCCATTAAGGTATGAATAAGCAACTGAGGGAGAAAAAAGGCCTCCATATGAGGGATGAGAAGGAAGGGAGCAATTTAGTGTGGGAATGAAAGTGCTGCATCAGTTTGATGGCTCCAGCAGCAGCCAGAGGTATTGATCTGTGTGTGTGCTGGGAGTCATGCCACCATCCCAAAGGATGCTCTCCTGATCCTCAATGCTCTCCTGGTCACAATCCCCCTCTCCTGAGTTCTGGGGGTGACTGGGGGGCAAAACACCTCCCTGGGCAGGAAAGTGGGAACAGACCCCACTGCAGAAAGGACCCTCCAGCACAGGGTGAGAGGTGCTTTGTTGGCCCCTTTGAAACTGCCTCGGTTTGGGTTGGAAGGGACATTTGAAGATTCCTGCCATGGGCAGGGACACCTTCCATTACACCAGGTTCCAGCCTGGCCTTGGACACTT
>JAWWLV010000001.1:500898-519390 GCA_035041135.1 Platyrinchus mystaceus
GGCTGGAGCCCCTCTGCTCTGGGACAGGCTGGGAGAGCTGGGGGGGTTCAGCTGGAGAAGAGAAGGATCCAGGGAGAACTGAGAGCGCCTTGCAGGGCCTGAAGGGGCTCCAGGAGAGCTGGAGAGGGACGGGGAACAAGGGATGGAGGGAGAGGACAAGAGGGAATAGCTTAGACATGGAATGAGCTGTGGGCTCCTTCAATGAGCAATATTTCACAGGTTTAATTTCAAAGACTCACTAAATATCTCCAGAGCAAAGTGTTCTTGTAAAGTCGAAATGGACCAGGCTCATTTTCCCTTTTGGAACTTCTTTTTGGAGTTTTAACTTAGTCATATAAAAACAACTTTAAAACTCCTGAACCATACCAGAGGTTTGTCCTTTTTAAATCAAAACCAGAATAAGATCATTTGGCTTCTGGACAGATTTTGAGAGATTATTCTGAACAGCAAAAAGTACAGCTAAATAGAAGTTCCGAGAAGGTTTGTCCTCATCTGGGCTTGGGTTGGGGAGAACAGAATGATTTTCCAGCCTCAGCTGTGCAGAGATTTCCTACTTGATTCACTAGAGATGAGAGAATTATCAGTCAAATATCCATGTCCTGCTCTATTAAACACACCAAACAGGGAACCAGAATTGCTGAACTACTTTGTCAGGGAGAAGAAAACCTCCCAGGGCAGGAATATTGACAGAGTTTATAAATTCTGTCCTGACCTCACTCCTTCACATAAACTTGCATGCTGAGTTAAGACAATAAATCTGCTGTGTCTCCTTCAGGAAGGGAGATGATTATTCTTCTCTCCATGGTGAAAGGGATTTTGTCCTGAAGCCTTGTAATTCGCAGACCTTCCATTGAATGGGAAGGGATTTACACCGCAATTATGGGGTTGTGCACTGGGATGTGTGGAACTTCCATGGCTTCGAAAAGGCATCCAGGTGTTTGTGTTTTATTGCTGGCCATGGAAAGGAGGAAAAGAAGCAAGAAAAGTGAGCTTGGATAAGGCCTGGTGATCACAGATGGGCTGTGGATGAGGCATGGAGAGATAGTGAGCTGGTTCTAGAGATGGGAATAGAGGGATTTCACATCAATCCACATTAAACAAACATGGGAGTAGACAGGGGGGAGAAGCAGGATCTCCATGGAGATTACCAGTGTGGGTTAATAGATTAAAATATCTGTGTGCCTTTTGCAAAGGTCCCTCCCAGGACCTTTGAGAAGCAGCAGAAAATGGAAGATGTGCTCCCTCAGCCTGGCAAAGCCAAAGCTGAACATGAGGACTCTTCCTCCTCCCTGGAGTGGAGAAGTAGAAGTCGGGTTGATTTTCTCCTTGACAACAAGAACCAAGAGCTTATTTATGATGGACAGCAGCTTAGTGGAGCCATGATTGAGCAGCCCTATAAAGAGAAGTGGTTTGAAAGCCCTGAATGAAAGCCAGTCAATTTTTATATTTTTTTAAAGCCTCATCAAGCTCTAAGAAGAGTTTGGCTTTGGTGCATGGCAGATGGCTCAGGAGATGTTTCGCTGCTCTATACATAGTAATTTTTGACCTAAATCTACTTTTGCCTCTTTTACAGGATGCACATGTAATTTTGATTGTGTGGGAGATTTCCAGAGCAATTCCAAGACAGGTTTTCTGGGAAAGGACTGGGGAAAGCCCAAGACCCATCCCAGAGACAATGCCAGGCTCTCTGCAGCAGAACCAGCAGCTTTTCCCCCCTGAGGACATGAGAGAAGCTGAGCCAAATTCACTGCATCACCTGAGCCTCTTCCTGCACCACTCTGAAGATTTGGGAGGCATTTCTAGGGTTCAGCTCCAGGCTGTGTTGTCTGGCTCACCAGAAATAGAATCCCAGAATGGTTCGGGTTGGAAGGGACTTTGAAGATCATCCAGTTCCAACCCTCTGCCACGGGCAGGGACACCTTCCAATAAACCAGGAGGCTCCAAACCCCATCCAACTTGGCCTTGGACAATTCCTGAAGTTGCTTTACCCCTGTGTGTGCACCTCCATAGTACCATTGGTGCAGGTCTGTCACAGTGTGACAGTGCCTTTGCTGTGGCCACAGAGAAGGTCAGAAGAGCACCTGTCTAAATGTCTGCTTGGAAGCAAGATATGCCTGAAAAAGGTGGACTCTGACTTCAGTGCAGCTGTAGCTGAGACAATCCACGATCTCAGCAGGACCTTAAAACCCGTTAAAACACAACATTCTTGCCTGTTGCCTTCAGCTCTTTGTTTTCCAGAGATAGTTGCTCACCCACAATGCCAGGAGGAGCCTCAGACGTGGGACAGGACCTGCCTTCCTAAGGCACAGATGACATTGGGGTCTATTTGAACCCCAAAGCCCGAAGCAAGAGGGTTTTACAGGGGGCCCCTGGCAGGGGATCAGGATGGGTGGCAGCTCTTTGCTCTCACTCCACAGGGTTTTATCCCCCTACTTTTCCCTGGGCTTTATCCCCCTACTTTTCCTTGGGTTTTAAGGAAGGAGGAAGAAATGAAGTCATGAGGGATGCTGTAACATAGCAATCATTTCAACGTGCTAATGCACTTGCATTAGCACTAATGGGCAGCACCACCAGCAGCTCCCGGGAGGAGGGAGCACACAGAATTCCACTAATGCTCCCTTAATCCAACCAGTCTTTAAAAATGTAATGAAAAGGGCTCCTGTTTACACATAATCAAGCCAGCCTGGGGGTTCTCAGCCTTCTTTGGGCTTTCTTGCTGTTCACTCCCTGCTGCTGAGACAGAGCTGAGGGTTCTTTCTTGCATCTTGTTACCAAATCCCACCCTCAAAATCAGAAATCACGAGTGTGTGCTGTTAAATAACCAGTTTGCCTGAGTTTGGTCTGATGCACTGAAACAACATTTGCAAAGTGCAAATCCCGCTGTCAGTTATGTAAGTGAATTATCCTTCCATATGCCAGACAGCAATTCTACAGTTAATTGATTTTAATCTAATCATTTGTAGCCAGTCACCAGTTTTAATCAACCCTGCCCACCCCCAGCCCATTGCTTTGCATGAGCCATCTTTCCAGCAAATACTGGTTTTAATTATATGAAAGTCTGGGTTTGTTTCATTAATTCTTGTCACATTAGCACAGCCCTCCATTTTCACATCCAGGTCCAGCCACCTCGGCATCATGATCCATTACAGGCAGGAGCAGGTCCTCGTTCCAGCTTCATTAGGTTTTCAACGCTAATCAGCAACATTCAGAGGAGGCAAAACATGGTTTTCTTCTCCCTCATCTCCTCTCCACAACAACAGCAAAACCACAACCTGATTTCAACACTGGGAACATGATGGCATCTTGTGTGGGGACACCTGAGACAGGGCAGAGCACAAAACAGTGTCTGCGTTGCAAAATATTTTGTTTTTCCTTGAGAAAACTCCCAGGTGAGGGGGAATATCTCTCCCTGCTCCAAGCCCAATCAGCATTAAATGGGAGTGGGCAAAGGGAAAGGCAAAAAACCCTGTGCTTTTTGGGTTGCAAATTCAGCTCTGAGTCCCTGTGCAACAAGGTGGAATGTCTCCTGTTGTGGTGGGTGGTGGAGAGCAGGGGAAGGAGGAAGAGTAGGTGGAGGAAGGGGGAACTGACCTCCAGCAGAATTTGAGACGGCAAATTTCATGTCCCGGACCCAGCTGTGCCTGCTTGCAAGGGAAGGCAAGAGCTTGGATTTGGTGAGAGACTGGAGAAGTGGTCCAGTTGGGGTCAGTGGGATATCTCTGGCTAACGCTTGGGGTGCGATTTGTGCCAAAGAAAGAGGCAAGAGAGATTAAATTCAGCCTAGTCTGGCTCGCTCCAGAGTCTCAGAAATGGGTTCTCAACACACAGGGTGCTCCCAGCCCAAACCATTCAATGATGATGGGTTTGGCCAGGAAAACTGGAAGCAGAGCTGGATTTTTGAGTGAGTGTGAACTTCAGGGGCTCGTGGATATTTAGAGCTGATGCTGGAATTCAGATGTCTGCTCCAGTCTGAGCTCACATCCACTTCCCTGCTTTAAAATTCCTCAATACCATTGTGGTGCTGAAATGCGATTCCCCCAAAAAAGCAGGCACTGGATCCCAGATGAACAAGCAGCCAGGGCATGTACAGGAGACCTCGGCCCCTCCTTTCCCTCCACAGAGCTCCACACCCCCTCCCTGCTTCCAACAGGGACACAACCCCACTGGCTGATGTTGTGGTCCAGGTGGATCCCCAGGGATGAGACCTGTCACTGCTCCCGTGGTGGGGATCCCCCTTCCTGTTCCCATCACTGCCCCAAATGATGCTAAGATGGGCATTTTCCTGAGCCCTGGGTTTGAGGGATGAGCAAGGGAGGAATTGGACTCTGGAAACACTTTAGCTGCAGCCTGATCATTTGTGTGGAGGAGTCACCCCATCCATGGCATCCAGTTTATTTCCATTTGAAAAAATACCTAATCAAAGTGAGGGATTGCTCCATGCCTAGTTGGAAACAACAAAAAGTCTTTTTAATGGCATCAGGATACTTTCTTTTCCTAAAGCATCTTGATGAGGATCCATTTGCTGCAGCCTGCCTGGTGGGGAAAGGAGATGCCAGGGAGTTTCACAGAGGTTGTCTCTGCATCCTGCCTTCCATCCTTCTGCTGATCCTGGGAGAACTGTGGGCTCTGGAAGTGTCCTGACTGTGGGGCTTGTCTTGTCCTGTGTCTCTGGACACACCTGGGTTACCCAGGAAGGGACAGAAAGCCCAGCAAAGGGAGCCAATACCTCCAAATAAAGAGATGTCACATTTAAATAATATATAACCAGTGGAACGGGCTAACGAGACTTTTATGGTCAATTAATAAAGCAAAAAAAAAAAATCTTCTTGTGTCTGAGGTAACACTGCCAGCACAAGCAAGGAATTGTGGCTCTGGGGACCACTTTGTGTTTAACTCATTCTTTCACCATTTAGGCCAGTTTTAAGAAGATATGAATTATTGAATCCAGGCAATTTTTCCCTGCTCTCCAACTAGAAATGCTGCTGAAGGCTTGTGGTAATGTTGGCACAACCACAGATCTTTGTGTGTGAATATAAAATGATCTGAAGGGAAATGTAGGAAAACTGGGATCTTACAGCCTTAGTGCTGGTAATGGCACAGATTATCCAACATCCCCAGCACCTCTACACATAACAGGAGCACTGTACACACATTTATTGTGCTATAGGTAAACATTGCATTAATTATTCAAATAAAATTAATGTAAGATTAAATTTTTCTGGCACAAAGTAAAACAGAGAGTCCTGAGGTGAGTGTTGATATCGGAGGCAGAATCTCAGCCATGAAGGAATTAGTGGGTGGAGCAAAGTGGGGAGCGCAGAAACATCCTTTCCTTCCAGAGGGAGCTCTCTCCACAACCAAAGGAGAGTGTCTGCCGAGCCCAGGAGGATTTTGATGGCCCAGAGGAGTTCAACAGGTTGGATGAGAGAGACTCAACCAATGCCAGCTTGGACAGGGCTTGGAGAAACCTGGTCTAGTTGATGGTGTCCCTGCCAATGGGATGATCTTTAAGGTCCCTCCAACCCAAGCCAGTCTGTAATTCCATGATTCAGTGATCCTATGATCTTTTTTTGTAGGGAATCCTGCACAGCTGGAGAGCAGCTGTTGCAGGTGATGAGTGACGGACACCCACCAGATACAGGGAACATGGTGTTTGTGCAGGAGCAAAACCTCAGTGACTTCGGAAGTTTTGTGGCTCAAGAAAGTTCCATCAATCTCCTTCCCTGACAGTCCCTGAATTCCCAGCTGTCCTGAAGCCACACAAGCCCCTTTTTAAAGCAGAGCTTTGGGAACCTGGTGACGGTCTCCCAGCACATCCATCTCCTCCGACCGCATCCAGACCTTCAGCCTCGGGGGGCAGAGCAGCGGGAGGAGCAACAGGAACCCAATCCCGGGTGCTCCAAGTTCAGGGGGCTGGATGGGTGGACAGCAGAGGGCTCTCGAACCCTCAGCGAGGAGATACCCAGCCGGGAGGATGCTCAGAGCCTCGGCCGCACTGGGAAGCTCCCATGAATCAGAGCGCGATGGTGCTAAAAGGAATTTAACAGCCGTTTCCTGGAGGAAACGCCGCTTCTGGCGCTGCCAAAAAGGTGTGGGGGGCTAAGGGAGAGCTTTCCCCGCAGGCTCCGCTTCTGTCTGGCTGCTTTGGTAAAGATTTGCTTAAGAAGCATCGGGATTTAAGGGATTAAGCATCGTTTGGAGGTAAGAGGGGGAAGGAAGAGGAAAAGAAAGTGAAAAAAGGAGAAGAAAGAGGGAAATAAAGAGGAAAAGAAAGAAAAAGGGGAAGAAAAAAAGAAAAAAGGATGAAAACTATGAAGAAAAAGAAAAGGATAAAGAAAAGAAGACAAAAAGAAAAAATAAAAAAGAACAGGGAAAAAGCAAAAAGAAAAAAGAAAAGAAAAAAGAAAAAAGACAGATATTAAGGCTAAGAAAAATATGAATAAAAGGATAAAGAAAAAGAGGAAAAATTATAAAGAAAAAATTTAAAAAAAAGTGAAAAAGAAAAATATGAAGAAAAAGAAAAATATGAAGAAAAAAGAAAAGAAAAAGAAAAAAAATAAAAAGAAAAGAGAAAAGGAAAAAGGAAAAATCAAAGCTCCCTTTCCTCGTGCAGAGCCCGGAGGGAGCAGTGCTGTGGGGGAGCGGTGCTGAGTCCTCCCCCTCCTACCCTAGGAACTTCTCATCAATCTGCCTTTGGCTCGAATCTGAGCAGGGGAAGGAGAATCCCCTCTCCCTCTGGATGGTTTGGGAAGAACCTGGACCGTTATTTTGATATTTCAAGTGGGAGTTGGGGGGATACAGGACTGGGCTTTTCATCCTTCCCACGTTCCCGACTGGAAAAAAAAAAAACCCAACAGGTTTTTCCTTTCCTAATGCAAAGCAGACGCCCCAGAGAAGCCGTGCAGGGTTCCCTGTGCAGAGCCTGGGAGGGATAACTCCCCTGGGATTCACATTTGCCTGGAGTCATCCACATTCCTTGTGATTCTATATCTCCAGCTTCTCCAGGTGAAGGTACGATCTTCAGATTCCATCTTTGTGTCCCATCTGTGTATTGAGGACAAGGACACACCGGCTGTTTAGGAACGAGAGGGAGGGGATTGGGAAGTCCAGAGAGGAATCAGGCACTTTTCCTTGCAGGCTTTGCCCCGTTCAATGCCCAGGGATATCTGAGGATCCAAAGCTCTGCCCTATTTCCTGTGCACATCCCCATCTCAAACAAGAGCTGTTCCATATGGTGAGGTCTGGTAGGTTTTTTGCCATTTCCCGGGGTCACATCCCTGCCCCGGTGAGGTGAGAGGACATGAAGGGGGGGAGAAGTTGATGGTTATCTACAGCTTTTGCAAAGCAGGGAAGGAAATTGCCAAAAATTCCTTCCCACCGCCGGCATTTATTGTCGGTATTTGCCTTTCTCATTTATGTGTAAATAAGCCCTTTTCTCTCTGCCAACAGGCAGGTGCTGCAGGTCGCTCTGGGCACGGAGCGAACCCCGAATGTGCAGATGGAGTTTAGGAGAACAAAGGGCTCCGAGAAAACCTCCTGTCTGGCTAATCCCATATGACCTGACACAATCCTGAGCTTGGAGAACAAGGTGTCAGCTGAGCACACCTATTAAATTGTGCCTGCTCCGTCATGAATTATGGATCTGCGCATTTCCATTTCTCCACTCCCGCCTCTTTGATGAAATTCTCCTCAGCTGATAAGGATTAAGGCACCCTCTTCAAAACCCAGCAGCGAGGCAGCCCCGTTCTTAATAAACCCGAGGGTGAGCTCTGAGGACGGTGGGGGGAGAGGAGACCACAAACCAAGGGTGAGCACCCGAGTGCAAAGTGTTTAACAGGGCAGATGGGGCTGTTTTATTCACTGTACAAGCTGTGGGGGTGGGCTGAGTGCTGCCAAACCTCACCCTGGCTCTTCCTCCTCTGAACACAAGGACACAACGCTGGTTGAGATGTCCTGTAGCATCCAGCCCATCACCCAGAGGACACTGCAGGAACAGAGAGGCTTCCCTTGGGTTGTGTGCCCACCTCCCAGCCAGGTGGTGATCAGAGATCATGTATAGCTGCCTGTTTTCACTTCAGTCCTTACTTACTCAGATATCACAACCTGGCACAAGAGCAATCCTCATTTCTGTCTCCATCTTATCTTTTGCCTTTTCCACTGGTGTCCCTACAAATTCATGGCTCTGCTTCGGGCAGGAGCCAAACCTGTCTCTAAACAATTCTGAGACTCGCCTCTGACTGCAACAGCTCTGGGGTTGAACAGCTGAGATGTCACACAGCCACTTGTAAATATTGGTAAAACAGAAACAGCAGGAAGAGTGTGGACCTGCTACTCTCCTCAGTGACAGGAGCCAGGGAGGGTTTGTCCTGGTCAAACACTGTCTGGGAGAGGAGGAGTGAGTGTGTGTGTCTGGCTTGGACTTAGTTCTGAGGGATGTGGTGTCCCAAAAAGTGGCTCAAGGGCAATCCAGTTGCCAGTCCTCAAGAGTTTCCCCTGGACTCTTTCGGATCCAGCATTTCTATAGCAGATCCTGCCTATCAAGAGAGCTTTCCACCAGGAAAGAGGCTGGAGGGTAACTGGAGAGAAAGGAGAAATTAGGGAGAGAGTGAGTCAGAGTCAGGGAACACCAGCAAAAGAGAGCATTGGGGTTTTTCCCATGGAAAATTGTGATTACTTGTGAAATCAAGGAATCAGGAGGGTTCCTGGGAGCCAAGGTTGTGATATTAAAGCAGCAGTGTCACATCCCATCTGGGGTGTAGGTGCTGTGCATCCTCAGAGCAGCTTGTGCTGGCAGGGATGGCGCCCAAACACTCCTGCAAGGAGTCACACTCCTCCAGCTGTTTGGCAGCTTCCAGCCCCAAGGCTGTGAAGAGGCTTTTTTTTTTGGCTTTTGCCCCAATATTCCCCCTGGAGTAAAAGAAGAAGCCACCACCTGTCATGAGGCTCTTACAGTGGAGAGAAAGAGAAGGTAAGAGGGGAGAAGAAACAGCTAAATGAGATAGACCCAGGCTTGACATCAGGCCCAGGAGGAGCGGACACATCTCCTACCTCCTTATTCCCCTCAGAGCAGACATTCCTAATGAGCATGTGGGGTACAGAGAGGAAGTGGGAATCTCTGGGAATGGCTGCCTCGAGTGGTGTCTGCACCACAGCACTTTGCTTCTGAAGAATGGATAATTATTCCTGCCTCGAGAATTCCTCTTTCTTGCTTCCCAACTGCTTTTTCCCCTCCCAAGACCTGCCTAAAACTCCTGCCTGCCTGAAATTCTCCTGCTCCCTTTCAGACTTTCTCTGATGTCACTGGGATACAACTCTTTCCAAAGTCCAACAAGAACAGGAGCGAAGGGTCCAGACAGCCCCATTATCTGTTTGGCCGCTGAGACAATATTTGTCTTGGTATTTATTTCCTAAGGAGAAGGAAGATTGATGGGAGAACCAGGAATGTGCTGAAGTCCCACCCTTTGCTTGCAAAATCCAACTCCCTCCTCATGGAAGGAACTATTTTGTTTTTCTGGGAGCTGGTTAAAGCAAACCCCTGTCTCCCTGATGTCACCAATGTTGACCCAGTGAACACTTGAGGGTCATTTCCCTTCTGAAAATCAGATTACTGAGGATGGATTTCTCTTAACACGGATCATCTTATGTCACTGGACTTGCTGCTGTGAGAGTGAGCTGCAAAGGAAGGGTGAGCAAGCAGAGCCAAGCAGAAGAAACCCCCTAAATATCCTTTGCTTTCAGGCAAAATCCTTGCGTGGTATTCAGAGCCAACAAGAATACCCAAAGCTCTCTCCCAGCCCTCTTCAGAGTGTGCTGGAAGTGGTTTTTGGCTGTCCTTATCTCCCCAGTGCCTTGCTCACACCAACTCAGCCTCGGAGGATTCCCAGAGTTCCCAGAAACTCCCCCATCCTTGACCTCTCCCTGAAACTTTTCTCTTGGCTGCCATTATTTGAGGACATTTTATCCCTCCCTCTTACCAGAAAGCAGCAGATCTGCCTCATGCACTATTTCTCAAGTTTATTATCTGCACTAGGTTGAGCCCACAAAGTAAATGGATTTAGTGCCTGCAGAGTTGTCAAGTGCAAGGTCACCAGTCTCATTCAGATGGATAACATCTGCATGGACTTGTTTCTCTTCTCATGGTCATCTAAGGGTAAACAGTTTGGAATGACAGTAGGAATCTTACAGGGACATGTGGAGACACTGTCAGGTTTTTCTGAGATCACTTGTCAGCTGGTTAGTCATGAAAACAACCACCAGGCTGGTGCTCTCCACCAAAGGATGGGCCATTTTCCTTGATGAACCCACTAGAAGGGTTCAAAGATCACCCAGTTCCTGGACAGGAACACCTTCTACCAGATCAGGTTGCTCCAAGCACCATCCAACCCGACCTTGAACACTCCCGAGGGATGAGGCAGCCACAGCTTCTCTGGGAAACAGTCTGGGAATGTTCTGAGTTTGGTGTTGTCTCTCCCTGTCAGTGTCTATCAAGGCAGGCAGAGCTCTGGCACCTGCCCCCCTTGTCATCAGATCTTCCTTGCCCTTCCAGGGTTCTCTCTGGGAATGGCAAGCAGAGCCTGAACATGGACCCACGAGGTGCCTGCAGCTCCCTCACCCACATGGGCACAGAGAAAAGGGGTGGGTGGCACACTGGAAGGACTCTGGGAAGGGACTTAGGCAAGGAATGGGTAGAGGATGCCAGGGAGGGATCGGGGGAGGCTGTACCTTCCCATCCTTATCCTGGAGCTGGTGGTGGGCACCAGGAGCAACCCAACCAGCATCCTGGGCTCCAGGGGGCAGAAGTATTTGCTGCATCTGTAACACCCTCAGTGCACAAAGCTGCCCTGCTTATCTCCTTCCCCTCCCCATCCCTACAGACACCAAGCCCTGAACAATTCCAAGGCATTTAGACCCCTGTGGACACGGGGAAACATGAGGACCCAGCTCATCCCCAGCCTCCCCTGCACAGAGCAGCCCCTCCTTGCCCAGCTGCCCCTCTGAGGAGGGCAGGCAGGGCTGGCTCAGGCCGTGGTGATGCTGCCCAGGAGCTGGAGCTGGGATTTTCCCTGCAGCCAAGGGGTTTGTGACAGCTCCTGATGCAGCTGAGGCTTCTTGGATGGTTTTCAGCACAGGGTATGAAGCTCTGGAGTCTCCAGAGAACCCATCCACATGGAATAGCTGGATGAATTGGCTTCCTTTATCTCTGCTTCCTTTCCCTAGCAGTTTTTCAGTAGATCAGAGAGATGTCAGATGTTATCAGCACTTGCAACTCTTTTTTTGGAAGTGATGCAGAAGCGAGTAGGTGACTTTGAGAGTGCTGGAAAAAAAAAAAAAAAAAGGGAAAAAGAGGTTAATAAATATTCCTCTCAGCAGTGTCCATCCCAGTGTCCTTTTCCCACTCCTGGCCTTGCAAAGAGATGTGACACCTACCTTGCAAAGCCCTGGTTTCGGTTCCCTCCTCCCTTTCCTGGAGATGTGGCTGCCCCACCCAGCAGCCAAACCTGATCTTCTCTTTGCTGTGCCCTTTCCAGGTTGTTTTCCAGGAGTGCAGCTCCAGCACTGGGAGAGATCTGTCATCTATTAATTACCTCAGTGCCTGACGGGTGTCATCACTCTGGAGGGATTTTTGTGGGCAGCATTGAAAATGATGAAGGGTTAGAAGGGCGTGATTTATTGGAGGAAGATTAAAAGAGTTAAATATGAAAAGCTCAAGTGAATGATGGCAAAGGAGAGGCAGATGCCTGTGCAGAGTGGTTTTAAGGGTATAAACACCCCAAAAAAGTGGTAGCATTGCTGAGATCGGGCAGTTCAACAAAAGGCCTCGGGAAAGGGAGTTGCCCTTTGCCAACCTGAAGTTATCCGGGTCCACACTTCCCTTTAATTTAAATGCAGTGAAGGATTATTGGCTCTAATACAGCACAGAAATTATCACAAGGCCAGACACTCAGTTTCTCCTTCCTTTTCCCCAGCACAGCCTCTTTAGTGCCTCGAATTGCCCTGTGCTCAGTACTGCTGCACCCCCAGAACACCAGGGACCCCTCAGGAACTCACAGGCTTGTCCTGGTCCTGGCACATATTGCAAATGCCAGGCAAGGCAGAGGCACAGAGAGAAATTCCTGCTTTTCTCTAGAGCACTAGATTTTGCTGTCAGAAACCTGCTTGATCAGAAGCTCCAGTTTGTAAGTGCTGGGCAGGTGCTGCCTCTGCAGAGCAGTGTAGGAAGGACAGAAATTATCCAGGCTGGAAAAAATCCTTCCCCGTGAGAGTGGGGAGGCCCTGGCACAGGTTGCCCAGAGAAGCTGTGGCTGCCCCATCCCTGGAGACGTTTAAGACCACGTTGGATAGAGCTCTAAGCAACCTGGTCTGGTGGAAGATGTCCCTGTCCCCAGCAGGGGGGAGAATAAGATGATCCTTAAGGTCCTTCCAACCCAAATCCAGTTGTGATTCTACGAAAAAAGCCTCTAGCACAGAGTTGTTGATTCAAAGGAGTTATGGATGGGCTGTGCTTCCTTCCACAACCAATCCTGATTTCCTATCTGCAGAAATGCTCATTCCTGGCAATCCTGCATTCCCTGCCTCTCCCCCATTTCCCCTCTGTGCCTCAGTGGGCTGGGGAATTTTTCTGTCCTGCTTAGATCTCAGTTAAATGATAACCAAGCCAACGAACCTTGTTGTCAATCAAGGCAGCTCAGAGCTCACTGCCAAACTTTATCCCACCTCATTCTTGCAAGAGCTCTGAGAATTCCCAAAAAATTTCCAGAAGGTTAAAAAAATGCAAAATGTTGCAGTTGTCTGGATTTTAATAATATTTTCTTTAAAGAGTTTGTACCTCTTAAGCCAATGCTAATTTTTTATGGGCACCTTTTTTTTTTTTTCACTACAGACAACTGGGACACCAATTAATGTCAGGGAGAGAGATACAGCTATAGCAGAACACTTATTTTTTTCCCAAAAATTATGACATCAGCTTAATTGCAACTTTCAAATCCGTTTTCCCCCCAATTAATATAAAGTGCTCTATTCTTAAGAGAATTCTGGAGCTTCAATAAAGCAATCAATAACCTGTTTTCTGACCCTCTGCTAAACTGCTAATGACTTTTTTTGGGTTTCATCTCCCTTTTAATTGATGATGGACAGAGTCAAAACCTGGTTAGGAAGCTGTAAGCAAAGCTGTGCTCTGCCTTTTGCAGCAGGGCCATCTGGTTCAGCTTAGGATGTGGAGAAAAAGAGGGGCTGAAACCACTCAAAACTGAAATTTGAGGTGTAAGAAAAGGAAATAAGCAGTGCAATTAATGCTGGCTAAAAGAATCCCAGCTTCCAACATCTGTCCTTACCAAAAACTTCCTGGAAAAGTATCTTTGGAGCAGCAGGAAGGACATGTGAGGGGCTGTAACTGGAACAGTGCTGGAATAGCTGATTCCTTGGGGACTAGAGAGTTCTCCCAGGCTTTCCAGGAATGCCACCTGCAACCAGGCAAATTGTATCACTGCTGGCTCTCCCCCAGCCTGGGCCAGCCACGGCTTCTCCCAATAATCCTAGAATGTTCTCAGTTGGAACAGACCCACAGGGGTCACCTAGTCCAACTCCTGGCCACACTAAAATCACACCATGTGCTTGGAGGGTTGTCCAAATGTTTCCTGAACTCTTGAACTCCAACTCAAAGATCACTGGAGATCCCTTCCTGTCCTCTGTGTTCAGAGAAAAATTCAGCAGCCTCTCAACTTTTGTTGCAATAATCTCCACAGCCAGAGCTTCTTGATCTCTCACGTGCTTTTCCAGGTCCTGAATCATTCCTATAACTCTTCCCTGCAGCCTCTCCCATCTATCTGTTCTTTCAGAGCCTGGGCACAGGAGCAGATCCGTCATGTCAAAATTGCTTTCCAAAGGTAATGGAACCTCCCGGGTCCTGCTCAGTTTTCTCCTGTCAGCACATCCCAGAGCAGGGTCACCTCAAAACATGTGGTGCTCAGCTCGTGGGCTGCTCCCAGCAAACACAGGGAAACCAGTAGGGGTGTTTGGGGTGTGTGAGACCAGATTAGTCAAACCAAGACTGGGAGGGACTGGGAGAGCTCAGCTGGACACTGTGGTGGGTGCACCCGACCACCTTAGCAGAACCAGCACACCTTTGGCTCTGAAGGAGGGGAAGGATAAAGCTGCAGCTGAGCCAGGAGTTCCTCCAGGAAACCCACAAAGCTGAAGAGTGAGAATCGCTGCGTCTGAGCTTGGGAACATCAACCATGTGATTAACACAGGAGTCCTGGTGGCTTTTCCAAGTCTCATTCATCAGTGGACACAGCTAGCTGTGGGCACAGGGAGTCTCACGCTCACCTTCCCCATTGGATGCACTTTGGCCATGACCCAAACACTTTATTCCATGGATATGATGCCCTGAGTGAGCCCTCCTGGAGATCTCCCTGCATGGCTGTGTGGTGGAGACTTCCCCTTGAGCTGGAATGTCTCTCAGGATTTGAGATTTCTCACACAAGACTAAGAGACCCAAGGCAGAGAGACCCTCTAAGCACAACGAAGTCTCTGACAGCAAGCTGAATTAATACTAATTAAATCCATGTAGTCAACTCATTGAACCATAAACCCTTGTCCAAGTCTGAAAGCAGGACTGGATCTGGCTAGACCCAAGTTCCACCAGGAGTTCAAACACTAAGGGGGTCTACTCTGAACCTGGTGACTCAGCAGGATAGTCTTCCTCACCATTTGGTGCCTTTGGTCCCTCTGTAAATCATTCTAAATTGATTGCAACTTTATTTTCTTCTGTATGTTCCATCCCTGTGATCAGTAACAGAGTGAACCCTGCCACTGAACTTGGTTAAGCTGCACTTTTATAAGTTTATATTAAACCCATTTTTGCTGGTGATTTTTTAAGGGACCCTAAAGCGCTAACTCATGACAGACACTCACTGTCCCAAAAATAGGGGTCCCAATGAAAGCCCTCTTTGTTGACACCTGACTAAACCCCTCCCTTCGCACTCAGCCCCAGGCTGTGTTCTCCTTGTGGCTCTAAAGACTCTCTCACCCTCGCTGTAATTCCAGTTCAGGACTCCTGGTCCTGTCCCTGGATGTTCTGTTCTCCCCCTCTTTGCAGTGACCTTTGCATAATTGAACGCTGCTCTCGTGTCTCCTCTCACCGTCCTTCTTCCAGGTTAAATGACACCAATTGCTTCCCAGGAGCTCATGTTTTCCTGGCCCCTGATGATCCTTATTCCTGTCACATGAACTCTCTTTGGGCTGCCCTTGAGGGGAGATGTTGAAACCAGACCCAGTGGTCCAGCCGTGGCCTGGAAGGGGAGAAGCAGCGAAGTGTCACCTTTGCTGTCATCTCCTCACCGTGTCAGCCCTGCAGGGACCAGCCAGACATCTGGAAAGGGCAAACAAAGCCAAATGGTGTGGGATTGTTCATGGAATCACAGAATGGTTTGGGTTGGAAGAACCTTTAAAAGGTCACCTTCCCTCCACAGACAGGGACACCTTCCACCAGATCAGGTTGCTCCGAGCTCTGTCCAACCTCATTTTAGAAGTTCCCAGGGATTTGGCAGCCACCACCTCTCTGGGAAAACTGTGCCAGTGCCTCACCACCCTCATTGGAAAAAAATGATTCCTTATATCTAGTCTGAATAAGTCTTCCTTCTTTTAGTTTAAAGCTGTCACCCCTCACCCTATTGCTCTATTAGAATCTGTCCCATCTATCCCCTTTAAATATTGAATATTTTCCCCTTCTATCCAGTTTAAGTATTGAATATATTGTCCCCTTCTATCCCCTTTAAATGTTGAATATTTTCCCTATTTATCCCCTTTAAATACTGTAAGGCCAAGAGGACGCTGCTCCTGGGAACTGTTCTGTGTCCCAGGAAAATCATGGAGATAACTGGGCTGGGAAATCTAAAACCACTTTCACTCAGGGAGCCACTGTGACAGTCCTGAAATTATTGAGGACATTGCTGTCACACAAAGGAAGGGTGAAGACAGATGACAAGAGGAAGGCAATTAAGATGCTCCTGAGCTTTCCAAAACTGTGATGCAGCATTTCTCTGGGACAGGAGCCCTCACATTTTTCAAAGCTTCAAGAGGATCCAATACAACTGACCTGGACTTAAAAAACCATCAGTGAGAAGCAATTGACAGCTGTAAGGATGAAGCAGGTCAGATTTCAGTCCCTGTTCACAAAGGAAATCAATAGAAATCGCTGAACCTGAGGGGTTTTTTTTGGTGATGCTTCCCTAAACTAATGAGTCTGGAAGTGCCACGAGCCTGTTTTACTGCCTGTGCTGCTGGAGCAGGGTGGTTATTGGGGACGGTATGTGCATTCACTGTGTATCTGAAGGTTTCTAAAGGGGAAAAAAACCCCCAAAACAGCTCTTCACAAACTGCCCAAATTTTACAGTCTGCTCAAGACAAAGATTTCTCAGGGTCAGAATTTACACACAGATGAAGCTCTTTGTGGTGTTTTATGAGCAGGTTAAAAACCTCAGGATCACTCAGTGCAAAGCTGTTTCAGGTGTCTCTGGAAGATTCTGGCTCCAGCTGAACCTGGTTTTGCTCTTATTTCTGGAAATCCCCAGTGTAATTGCTGGCCTAACCCAACATGGCCCAGAGCCCAGGCACAAACTCTTCTGCTTCACCAAGACTTCTCCTCTTTCTCTCTTCCCACTAACCTGCAACTGAGATATTATTTTGCATCCAGAGACTTGCTCAAAGTTGGCTGGAGAAGACAGACAACAGCCAGGACAACAATGAGAGCGGCTGGAAATGCTGGCTGAAGAAATAGGATATTTTTACACTTATGAGGTCAGTCTTGAGGCGTTCATACAAAGGAAAAAGGCATCTGAGCTGGAAAAAGTCTGTAAAGGATGGAGGATTTACCTAAACTAAGCTCAGTCTTGCAGCCTTGAGCCAATCTTCTCCACACCCATCCAACTATGACCGCCATAGCCAGGCTTTTCTTCTGTTTATCCACTTGAAAATAAAGAAAAGGATGGAAAAGAAGAAAGTAAAGCCTGAGGAGGGTGCTGAGGAATGGCTGGAACCCCCTCCCTTCATCTCTTTGGTTCTTCAGCAGCTCTGCCCACCTGTGATGGCAGAGTGATGTGATGTGAGTAAATAACGTGGATTTCCTTACACCCTCCAAAAAGGGAATCTTTCCCCATTCCTCTCATTCTTTTTCCTTCTCTATATGCTCATCATCACCCTGAGGACCACTTGGATCCCCCATTCCTCATCAGGAATATCCCTGGATGTATCTTAGAGCAGAAGGTCCCTCCCCCATCCCGGAAGGGTCCCGTTCAGGCCTGGCACCACCTGTGGTGGCACAAGGAGTCTCCTTGACCTGGGATGAAGTGCTTCAAGCAGGAGACACATCTGGGACTCACAGGGCAGCAAACTCATGGCTTTTTGGAACACAAACCTCTTGGCAGTGCAGCCATCAAAGTTCTAATGAAAGCTTTTCCTACTTCCCCCCAGCTGTCATTTCAACAACAACAAAAAAAGCAATTTCCCGGTTGGTTTTTGTTCTTTTTGATATGCTGCTTTTATCTTTGGTGCTTTGTGGTGTTAAATAGCTGCTGCATTTCACTCGAGGAGAGCACAAATCCCTGTATTTCTGCCCCAAAAGGACAGGAATAAACATGGATGTAGTCACTAGTGAAACCACTCGTTCTATTTCTGTCTGCCTTATCTCTGGCACTTGAACAAGCTTTCTCCCAAGTCTTTCTTCTCCTTGATCTTGCTTTTTTCTGTTCCCACCATCTTCTTATCCTCTTTTCTTCCTTCCCTGGGTTTCTGGAGTCTATGCCTTTTATGCACAAAGCCAGCAGCTCTCTTTAATGAGCTGCAGCAATTAAGAAGCTCTAAATTACAAGTGTCACCCATGTCACGCATTATTACTGGCTCCAGGACTTTGAATTACCGTTTTATTGCTGTGTTTGAACAAAATTGAGGGGAATGAGGCACAGAGGACTGGATCACAGGGAGCAAGTGCCCCCAAAAGAAACGTCTCTGTCTGCAGCAGCCCCAAACTCACTCAGTTCTCCTGCTGAGATGTTTTTGCAAGCCAAGAGGCACCTAAGACCTTGCTGGGAAGTGTTCCCTGCCCTTCCTGTGCTACATGAGGAGACTCCAAGCTAAAAGTAGGATGAATCTTTGCTCGGGGGTTTCATATCCCTGTATTTCTGCACACGGCTTCCACTTGCAATGTCTCCCAAGCTCAGGAAAATAGGTGGGTGAGAGCCCACAGGGGCATGTCCAGGTGGTGGGAATGGGATGGTGGAGCCCACACAGGACATCAGAGACATCAGTGCCTTGCAGCAGATCCCTGCTTCAGTTGCCAGAGACTCCTGGCTTTTTTTGGATACCCCTCACTCCTGCATCCTCTGTTCCCAGAACATCTCCTGCAACTGCTCCCCCGAGAGATGAGGAATGCAGGAAACTTTGCAGCTGGGCTTTCAGGGAACAACATTCCAGCTGCTAATCACAGCTTTGGGGGGG
>JAWWLV010000001.1:519400-541989 GCA_035041135.1 Platyrinchus mystaceus
ACACCGTTCCCCCCCCCCCCCCCCCTTCCGGTGTCCTGGAAACTGGAAAGCTGTAATTTCCTCTGGGCTTGCCTGTTAAATCACCAGGGTCCAAGAGAAACCTCAGCACAGCACACCGGGCAACGCTTGTGTGCTTAAACATCCTCAGGCCAGGATGAGCCCCAGCTCAGCCCTGAGATGTCTGGCTGTGTCACATCCCTGCTGGAGGGGACAATCAGGAGGGCTGTGCCCCTTTCTGCTCCAGGGGTGGGAGAGCAGAGCAACAAGACTCAGCCTGAGACCTTTTTGGAAAAGAAGGTGATACTTCTTTGAATCCAGCTGAGTTTTGGTCCCTTGTCCCTGGATCTCACCCACTCCCTCTGCCAGCACCGAGGCTGCTCAGGATCATCAGAGGAATTATGCAATGATTCCAAAATGTCTGTGCCTTTCCATCTGTCTCAGATTCCTTTTCAGTGGCAATAACAAATATTTTTTGGACAGGGGTCTGTGCCAGGTGTCTTTTTCCTTAAAATCTTGCTTATTTTGGCACTTTATGTGAATGTCTGTGACTTTTTGTGAATCAGGTAAAGCTGCTGCATCTCTTTTCTCTGGGGCTGGGCATGGATCCATCCTGTTTTCCCAGGGGACATTGGGATGAGATGGTACGTCCTCTTCACCTCTCCTACCATAGCTCAGCCTGGCTAGAACCTCATTCTCCCAAAGTGGCCTCTTTGCAAGGATTTTTTAATATCTCTGTTTTATTTATGCCCAGCCTTTGCTCCAGAGCGCTCCTGGAAAAAAAAATCAGAGACTGGGGGAGGGTAAAGAAAGATGAGTACCGAGTTCCCAAAAGTTCCTGAGCACAATTTGGATACTTTCAGTGATCAGTGGGTATTTAGGTCACAGCACTGAGAGAAGGAGGAGATGGGTAGAGTGGAAAGGGAAACCTTTTTTAAGAGCGACCCTAAAGATTCAATAGCAAGTTTAGCCTGGGAATGTTGGGGAATGTTGTTTTTCCTTCCTGAAGTTTGGTCAGAAAGTTATACCGGTGTGCACAGCCTGGAAGCATCCCAGGTTCTGGTCTCTTTAGCAAATGACATTTTGCCTGGAAAAGTGAGGGATTAAAATGTTCCTGCAACATTTTATCAGCTCTGTCTGAAAACACTTCTGTCCTTCAGCACCCTGAAAGCAGCAGATTAGGATGAAGCTGGGAATATGCTCAGTGATGCAGTGTCAGCTCTTATCAGATCCCCGGGATAAAGGATGTTGTTCCCTCGCCACAATAATTTCAGAACCTTCCACGACAAGCTCCTGCACAACTTTGTACCGAGTGCATTAAGCCCCAAAGATGAATTTCATATTTCATGAGCAATCATTACTCAACCTGTCTCCAAACACAGCAGATAATTCCTGATTTATTCTGCTCTGTTTGCTTGGACCTTCGTGTGAGCCCAACTGGGGGAGATACACTCCGCAATAAGTACTAAAACATATTCCATTTAGCAACAGGGGGAGATAATTTTTATGCCTCAGAGTGCAAGGGGTCGAATCTTCTCCTCACAGGACAGCAAGTGAATTCTGGTGAATGCCAAGTTAATTTAAAAGGATCATATGAGCTTAAAACTCCTGCCTAAACCTTTCACCACTGGATCCAGGGCACTGCAGCTCACTCAGGCTCCTCATTGAAGGGAAGTTTGTTCCTACCCCTCCATCTTCTTCCCCAAATTACAGTTTTTCTCCTTAAACACAGCTGATCTTCCCTCTGCCCTTAGCTGCCACATCCCCTTTCTCACAGGGCAGATTTTTGCACCCCAGCCCTCCTTCCTCTTTTGCTCTGGGTGTTAAATCCCAGAATTATCCATTTCAGGCCATTTCTCTCAGTCTGCCAGGAATTATTTGAATTCCAACCCTGTCATCCGGAGCAGTAATTTTATTAGCTCCTGCTTCTCTCATCACCCAAGTAGTTAATTAAAATATTGATTAGCAGTAGGGACAGGACCGATCCTAGTGAGATTCTTCTGGAGAAATCCTTTTGAGTAGGCAGCAAACCACCTGAAACCCCCAGCAGCGAAACTTTCTAATTAAGCCTGTTCTTTCTCCTTTTCTTTTTTTTCCCCCTCCTCTCTGCATAATTCCACTGGGCTGAAAATTAGTTTATGAGAATAAGGTGGGGTAGGGTCAAAACCCTTCCGTCAGTCAAGAGGTAGCACAGCTTCCCCAGGTGGGCCATGCCCAAAGGAGAAATGAAATGTTTGATGTGATCTCCCCGTGACAATCCACAACATCATAACCCAAGTGATGGATTAGTAACTTCCTCGGCATCTTCCCAGTGCTCAGTGTGTCTGGATCTGCCTGATTTCTGTTTTCCCTGAGATCCTCCAGAAACCCCCAACTTCTGGGAATTGTGGGGTTAACTGGCAGCAGCTCAGTGATTCCTTGGCTCGTCTTTCCGGTATCCTGGTGGGAAGTTCCCAAATTTCCCTAAACTAAGCATTTCTACTTTTTATATAAAGATATTTGGATTACTTGCCTTCCTCTTCCCCAGCCTGGGGGCCGGATTTTATCCACAGTTCCTGGCACAGCAATTCTTTGTCTTTTTGCTACAAACTGTGCCTCTTCAATGAGCATTTCCTGGGAACAGATTTCAGGTTGCCAGAGGCAGCTTGAGTGAATCTCAATGGAAACATTCACAGGGTTTTGATACACGTTTTGTTGGCACTCTGTGAACAGTCACCAAATCCACATGGGACCAGGACCATCCCCTCTGGTGAAAAACCTGCTCTTTCAACAGCAGGAGAAACCCAGGGACACTCCAGGAAGAGATGGAGCTGAGCTAAACTCACCACAGGAGGACAGCAGGTGATTTAAAAGCTTCAGCTTTGCTCTTTTTCCAGAGGAATGAGCACCATGATCATTTATAAAGCAGTTCTGGGCTCTGTGAATGCTTTGGGTCCTTCCCTCCTGTTTTAATTCCTCCTCTTCTCCCTCTGCAATTCTCAGCAGCACCTTCAGGGCTGTGACCTCCTGGTACCACATAGTGCTGCATGAAAATATCCAGTGCTTCAGTTCCAGAAATCCACGGAGTTCTGGCCCAGTTGGATTCACCCCTGTAAATCTCCCCCAAGAAATGTTGCCTGAGGTATACCCTGAAGCACCCTGTAAATTCTATTTTAAGCTGTCTCCAGGGGAGTATCTCCCCTGGGGAAAACCTGGAGAACAGCACAGCGTGGATTTTGCTTCTGCTATGCCTTCCTTTGCTTCCTTCCCTTTGCAACCCTCCTACCTGCCAGCCTCTTGCTCCCTATCAAACACTCCTCCTCCTGCTCCCTGGGTGCTGACAACCTTTTCATACTCCCTGGATTTTATCTCCCTCCCAGCCTTTCCAAACTGCCTCCTTTTAATCTTCTCTGCCAAGTCAGTCCCTTTCAACAGAGTTCTCAAATGGCACAGAGGAGGGGAAGGGGAAAAGGGGTTTATTTCTCTCAATAGAAACTCCAGCCCAAATTGATGGGAGGTACCAGAGCAAAGGCATAATAACAGGCCCACAGCTTACCACAAAGCTAAGGCACACTGTGTGCAAATACCTTGGATGCTTATCCACAGGGATCTGTCCTCTGCTGGAGGGGTAACCAGGAAAGGAAGAATTCAGGCTGTGCCACCTTGTGCATTGCCTGAGCAAAAAACCTTCATATGATGGGAGTTTTCCAAGTGGAAAATGAAAGTGGAGCCCCAAGCCCAGCAGGGAGAACAGGTCTTTCTGGGAGTGAAAGCTCATCCAGTCCCACCCCCTGCCATGGGCAGGGACACCTTCCACTAGCCCAGGTTGCTCCTAGCCCCATCCAGCCTGCCCTTGGACACTTCCAGGGATGGGGCAGCCACAGCTTCTCTGGGCCAAGAAGCAAATCTGTGGCAGATTGCTGGCAAAGCACGTGGCAGCTCCTGCCTTCTCGCTCCATGCAAAACAAAGTGTGTAGTTATTTATTTGTTGTGGTTTGGGAAGTACCTTATAGCGACTTGGGATCATGCAGAGCAAGGCAGGAAACCGCCTGCGAGCCGAGGGCTTGTGCTGAGCCAGGAAAGAACCTTCTTCTCCACAGGATGCAGCATGGATGCCTCAAATTCCTGGGCTGCCAGGAGCTGGAGTGACCCCTGAGAGCATCCTGGATTGTCCCTTCCTTACCCCTGCCTGAAGAACCTCATTCTTATTCCACTCCTGTCTGGTTTAGCAACAGATGCCGCCTTGAAAATTGAAAACAGTGCAGAACTCCACCAGATTTGGAGAGTCATGGCCAGCATATGCTACTTGTTCTTCTTTGAATGGGTCCACCCACATCTCTTCAGCATCCACTCACACACCTGTCTGCCTTCTAGAACCTTCTCTGAAGCCAGAAGTCAGTTCTGAGTTGATACCTGTGAACAGGGCTGTAAACTCTCTCAACCATCTCCATTAACAAAAAAGCACTGCTCAAAAATAGGGAAAAAAACCCCAAGACCCTAAAAAATTCAAATTAATCTCTCAGTCTGCACTATGGTAGTCGGGTCTCTCAAAACGGCTGGGCTAAGAGTCAGGTAGATATTTAGAAATATCTAAACCAGCCACTTACAGGCTTTCCCATACTCCCCCACAGCTCTTCTCTGCACACCCTGGCCCTCACCAGACGAGTATTTGCCAGGATGGGAGGAGTTAGTGAATTTTCTCCTCTTCTGCATATTGGGTTGAACTTAGAAATTTTGTTTTCTCCACTAAATTCCATTCTGGAGCCAAAAATGACAAGTTCCCCCGTGGTCTCTGGTTGTAAACTGGTGGTAGGAGAGCAGCAACACAATCTGGGCTTGAGAGGAAAGGAGCCCCAGGATGGGATAAGTGCAGAAAATAGAGGCAGCTGCACCAAAATAACCCCAGACTCAACTTCCACCCCATCATTACAGACAGAAACGCCTTCAAGGAGCACAAGGCTGGTGGGTTTTGTGCTCAACTCAGAGCTCTGCCCAGTCTGGACAGGGATGGCTCCAACCTCCCTCTCTGACCCTGCATCCCTGGGAAAAGTCCTGCCTTGGTCAAGGTACAAACCAGGAAGGAGCCTGAACACTCAGGTGCTTCAGTAACCTCCTGTAATAAGCTCCGAGAATCAGAAAATAAGGAGTGATAACTCAAAAATAAGACATTATTATTATTGTTATTATTGCAAAATGTGGCCCTGCTGCCAAAGTGCCACAAGCCTGCAGGTACTGGAGTTTCTCCAGTTCCTTCAGATATCCTCCCCAGGATCCTCATCCCTGCCCCTCACCACCAAAGCTTCAGCAGATGTGTAGGTGGGTTCTTGGAAAGGCCCACAGCCAGTGACACAAATCCCAGCAATGTCAGGTGGAGCTGAATGAAGCCTTCAAGGGAAGAGAGACCATCTAACACCCTGAGAGGAAAGGCAATAAGCACAGCTGACATTTTGGGGGTAAGGACAGACCATCACTCACAGAGATCTATGGGTTCAGTACAAAACCATTTCTTCAAAATGATTTATTGCTATAAAAAAACCCACACACCCCCACAAAACTCTTCAGCTGTGAGGTTAGTGCTCAGTGCTGGCAGCATCGAGACTGTCAGCAGGAACAAATGCTTTGGAAGATGTAAATCCTGAAGGCTGAAGCATCCAAAGCTTACGGTGTGTGGAATAATCCGTGTGAAGGAACGAGCTGCACCACCGAGGTGGAAGAGGCAGAGCAACGCATGGATGGACTCCCAGGGCAGTGCAGGAGGAGTTATTCCTACCCAGAAGATCAGGAAGCAGCCCCACAGTCCATCACCATCCACCCTTCACAGTTCAGGGTTGGGTGGCTTCACCTCCCCGGACACAGATCACGATTCATCTTCTTGGTGTCACACTTTGGATTCCGGGGTTTTTTTGGACTTTCCTGCCAGTTTCTCCTTCTCTGGGTCTGCCTTTGTCTCTGCTGCCTTGCTGGCTTCCCTCTCCTGCTTCCTGAGGATCACATACACGGCCACGAAGCACAGGAAAGCTCCCACCTCAAAGAAAAACTGGAGACCGAGGTACCTGTGGTGTGGAAACACAACAAATCAGGGTGGGAAGGGCACTGCCTTGGGCTTGAGGGTGAAAAGGACTTGACACAGCTACTGGTCAGAGAGTCATTCTGTGATGAATCTGCCATGGGGATGGAATATCATCACCTAGAGCTCCCTCCCAGCCTCCTCACTGTGCACATTTGGTGCATTTGGTGTCTCCTGCGTGTCAAGCTGGGGGGTTTTATTGGAAGATGAGCCCCAGGGCACCAACACGCAATGTCCCCAGGCCCCCTGCAGCACCTCACAGGCATGTTTGGGACTGGGGTCACCCCCACTGCTGCATTTCCCCCCTGGAGAAGACAGCACGACAGGCTGCTTCTGTCTATCCAGGCAAAAGGAGTCACCACAGCATCACACAACAGCTCAGGTTGGGAGGGACCTCAAAAACCCATGTGGTTCAACCTTCCATGTGAAAGAGAGCTGGGGGGAGATTATAAAGAGCTTTTTCCTCTCTCATCTTGAAAGCCTCCAGTGATGAGGACTCTGCTGTGTCCCCAGGGAGGTTGTTCCAGTGAAGGATTGCAGGGGTTCTCCTGGAACTGGACCTCTATGGTCTACAGCAGAAAGTCTGCACAGCCCTTGGCAGGGTTTGAGCCTCTGCCAGTGGTTTTCCAACTCATTCCTGGGCGCTGCTGGGGGTTATCCTGACCCAGGGGTTGCAAGCACCCCTGTTTGTTTACCAGCAATTTATCCCACGTCAGAGGCGGGTGCCACGTTCCCCTGGGTTTCCCTCTGCACCCTCAGCCCTCCTGCTGCTGGGACATCCCTACCTTTGCCTGAAGAGGGTGTTGTCATAGTATCTGCAGGCTGCCTTCCTGTCACACCTCTTCTCCCACAGGATGCAGGTGGTGTCGATGGCGCTGCCGTACAGGACGGGCCCCGGCATCCACGCTGGAAGCAGAGGGGGCTTGGTTATGCCAAGGGAGCTCCTCTGCTGGCACACACCCAACCCTGGGGGCCTCCCTGTATGCTAAAGGGCTGGAAAGTGGCTTGGGAAGGTCTTTGCTGTGGCCCATGGAGCCCCTGGTCCTGCACAGCATGCCAAGGCCTGGCTGTGTGTTTGCTCCTCATGGAGATGGAAGTTCTTTCTCTTTGCTCATCCCAGGAATCACAGAATCCTCAAGGCTGGAGGAGACCTTCAAGTCCAACCATCAACACAGCACTGCCACAATCACCCCTAAATCGTATCCAGGCACCTCTTGGGCACTCCCAGAGACTGTGACTCCATTACCTCCCTGAGCAACTGATCCCAGAGCTCACCTCCTTCATGCCCTGAGCATCTATGCCCCTTTCCACCACTGCTGTGGCATGTTCTGGGAGCCTCCAGGTGAACGTGGATTTTCACCATTGGAAAAATAACCAGTGGGATTACAGGAGAAGGTTTGGAGCCGCCTTGATGTGCTGGAGGCAAACACAGCAATATCTACCCACAGCCAAGGGCCGACCTCCTGGATCTAAAGTTATTTCCAGCCTCCTTTTATTTTATTAATTTATGTAATTTACCCCCATGGAGGTGCCTTGTCCCCTCCCCATGTGCAGGCCCCCAGACCCTGCAATGCAGCATCTTTCTCTGGCTTAGGACAGGCTTTGATTAGTCTGAATACACAGCACTCCTGCTGCATCAGGGATGAAATGCCTACAGACCTCCAAGAGCTGCCATTGTTCTCCAGAATGGGGTTTTAATGCATTTTTAATTTACCTAAAACTCTCAGCAGCATGAACTGTATCCCAACAGCAAAGGATTTGTCTTCAGGCTGGATGCTCCTGAAAAAAACCAAAAAGGAATATTTTCCCTCTGGCCAATCCCACAGAGGTGGATGTTTCCCTCCCTGGCACAGCACCTCACCCAAAAAGTTGTCTTTCATCCCAACCACCAAGGACCCCTGCCATTTAGATCAGCAAAGATGAGGTTTCATTCATTAGGGCCACACACTGACCACAGCTTTTCCTTGGCTTGAAAAATCCTCCCTAAAAGATGGGGAGGGGCTCAGTTAAAGTATTTTTGCTTTTCATTTAAAGAATCCCTGTGAGTGAAGCACAAGCAACACAAGGGATGCTTTTTGCAGCCAAACAAGGGATTTGCACATTGATGAAGTGGCTGGTTTTGGGGTGGGAAGCCCCAGTGTCTATTTTGGTGGTACCCCAGTTTTCTGGAATCAATATTCCAGGCTGTGGTTCCTTCTGCTCACACATGGGAGAGGGCTGGGTGGCAGAGGAACCTTCAGGTCATCACCCTCAGGGGACTGAGCTCCCCTTTCCCCTCTGACTGCCTGGAGCACTCACAGCTCTGGGAGTCAGAGTGAAAACAGATTCTTAACCGCAGCTTTTCCCTAAAAAGCAACTGTTTGGAATGTTTCAACCACAAAAATGTGCTTGGAAACATCATTTATAGACTAACACAAGGATTCCTCCGTGGTTTTCCCCTCTCCTCCAGCACATTCCCAGGCTCAGCCCATCCTGGGGTCCAGTCCGACTAGTCTGGGTCTCATGTTTAGGCTGTTGCTGCTGCCCCATAAGCACCTTTCTAAGTGAGTGGGAAGCTGGAGTCCTAATTGCCTCTCTGCCCTGGGAAGGGAGGCTGTATTCCAGCAAAGGAAGGTAATTAAACTTCTTAACTCAATACAGAGCTGCATTAAAATGAGCCAAAATGCTGTTGTGCTGAATTAATGCCGAGTTAATGGTGCATCTCCTTGCTGAGGTACCAGCCATGGGTGGGGAGCAGGACCAGGATGGCTGCTGGCTCTGAAGGCCATGGTGAGACCTGGAATAGGGGTGCTGAGAGCAGTGTGGGGTTCCTGTGAGCCTCAATGCCCCGTGGGTGGATGGAGATGCTGTGGTGTGACACCCACCAGGGGCTGCTGGTGAACACCACGGTGCTTTCCAAGAGCAACTGGCCATGCAGCTCCATGGCAAAGCCTCCAGCAGCCTGAAGTCTCCACTAGCTGCTCAATTCTTCAGGATTCAGCAGCAATGGCCTAGGAGACCTTGGAGGAGCCTTAGTGGTGTCACAGCAGCAGGAGCTCTGTCAGTGCAGGGTCCTCAAAAATCTCAGCTTGGAGGTAATCCTGATGTTTCTGTTCTGCCCAGCCATGCCAGCGCTTGCCAGCAAAGCCCAGCCTGCTCCCATTCCCAGTCTGGAAGGAGGGCATCCACCTGCAGTGCCAGATGGCAGGAGCAGAGGCACCAACACATGCAAAATCCCTGTCAAAGCACCGTGAGGAACTGGACTGGTTTAACCCACAGCTGGAGAAAACCTTCCTCCTCAACCCCAGGACCCCCAAACATCACCTCTGGAGGCCTTTGTGGCTGCACCCAGAGCTTGACTGAGCCAGCTGCTCACCTGAGGATGAGCATGAAGGACGGGGTGTGGGATGTGCTGGCGAGGATCCCAGCCAGGCAGGACAGGACCACGAAAGGCAGGAAGAGGTGGGAGCAACCGGTGCTGCAGGTCCCGGGAGTGGCAAAACTCCCCTTTTCAGAGATGCAGCTGCAGTTGGTGTAGTTCTGGAAAGGGGAGAGAAAACCCAGAGGCTGCTCATCTGAAGGTAGAAGGGGAAGCTGCCAGCTGCCATGCTGAGGGTGTTTGTAACTAATTAGTGGTAATTAGCACTCAGGGACACCTTAGAGTCTCTTCCAGCGCCCAAAGGGGCTCCAAGAGAGCTGGAGAGGGACTTGGGACAAGGGATGGGAATGGCTTCCCACTGCCGGAGGGCAGAGTTAGGTGGGATATTGGGAAGGAATTGTTGGCTGTGAGGGTGGGGAGGCCCTGGCACAGGTTGCCTGGGCTCTGTCACCTGTACCCAGGTTGTGTCCTGCTGGGAGACCCTTCATCCAGGGACTGTGTGCAGGGCAGAGCTGCAGCCAAAGCCAGAGCTCAAACTCAGGGGAGTCTTAAATCAGAAAACACTTACAAGGGGAAAATATAAAACCTCACCTTTGAGAGAGGGTCATAAATACCTGGCGGAGCCTTAGCAAAGGGAAGATGCCTCGAGGTGATGGATGAGGACTTTTTTCCTTTTCTCCAATTTTTAGTTCCAGTTCTCTCCTTTTTTTTTTTTCATTTTTAGAAGAGACTTTTTAAATGAAACGAGCATGATCTTTGGGTTGCCAGAGGGGCACAGTTTCACAAAGGGGTGGCAGTTTGCAGGAGGGTGATCCCAGAGGCAGGAGCAACTCAGAGTCCCCCCAAAACCCTGTCCCTACATCACGGTCTCCAGAGTGGCTTTGTGACCACAGGGAACTGCTCCTGGCTGAGAGCGTGGGGGGAGAGTTAGGATGAGAGAGGACACAATCCCTCCTCCCACCTCTAGCAAGGAGGATTTAATATCTGACATGAACACTGGGATTTATCTTCTTCAGCCACCTGGAAAGAACTAAACCAAACTCATCCTTCGGGCTCCTTCTGCAGCCATGGAGGAAGAGGTGGGTCTTCAGAGGACCCCCCCCCAGGTAAGTGGGAGCTGGGGTGAATTTGGGCCCAAGCAGTGAACAAAACAGCAATCAGATAAATTAAAACTCGCTCCATCTGTGTCACCACCAGCTTTTGCAGAGAATCAGGGTCACCACACTGAGGGGACTCCCACGAAGCCAAGTGGAGACAGAGGGCTGGACATGAAGGCTCTGCCCCTTTCATTCCAAACCCCAGAGGATTCCAGGGCAGGGAGCACGAGCCCAGCTGCAGAACCCTCTGAGCAGAGGGCACAAACCACAGAGCCTCTGGGGGGTCTGTGCCTGGGAGATGCACTGGCTGAACAGCAGTGCCACGAGGCTGATGCAATACCAGGACTGGGAAAAAACCACCTGGGGAGAGGAGAACAACCAAGAGCAGCCTTGGAATCAGGGCTGTGGCTTCTGGCAACCCGGCCAGCCCAGGGGTTTTCGGGGTCAATCATCGACAAAGCACCATTTAGAAATCGCTTTCTTAAGAGAAAGCATGTCCCAGCTTGGACTCTAAATTCTGGGATATGTGCTGACCAGCTCAGATCTGACCTGGCTGGCAGCTGATCCCACCCATGGCTGTGCCCAGGGAGAGCAGAGGGGGCACAGAAACCCAGGAGAGCCCTGTGGCAATGGAGATTCCAGCAGGGAGAGCTTCCCTGTGGCCACCTCACTTCAACAGGTCACACTGCACCCAACCAAGCAGCAAAGCACCTACAGGTTGTCACTGCAAGGTCCTGCTCTTGGGTAAAATTTGGAGGTTCCTGCTGTTGCCCATGGAATTTGGGGATAGCAGCTGATGCAAAGAGCAAATGGCTTTCAGTGTCCAAGAACTCAACCCTGGGACACGGAATGCAGCAGGCAACAAGTGCCACAGGTCCCTGCACTGGCAGAGAGGCTGCAAATGGGAAGAAAAGTGTAAAATTTCCAACAAAACAGGGGCTGGAAGAATGCCACAAATGCAATAATCTCTTTTTTTCAGGTAATACCTGAAAGGAAGAGCTGATGGTGGCTTTGCCAAGTAGTGTTGGTGTGGCACCATCAGGGGAGCCCTGGTTTTGCTGTAGCCTGTGGCTACAAATAATTATAGGAATAATGGATGCAGGAGTGGGACACACCGAGGAGAAGAGGATGTCAAAGGGCTGGAGGCATCTTTGAGCAGGAAAAAGCAGCTGAGAAGGATCTGCTGCACAAAAGGCAGGCCCAGAGATGCAGAAAAAGCACATCTGGGACTAAGGTCTGGCAGAAAACATAATTGTTATTAAAATGAAGAGCTGTTAATTAACAAAATGCTGCTGAAAACTGCCCAGACAGTCTCATGCTGCCATTATATCCTGTGCCAAGAACAGAGCTGGGAAACTGCTCATCCTGTATGGATTTCTAATGATTTTCAAGGTATTCAAATCACTCAGAGTTGCTTCCTGAGGCAAATCCTCTTGGGAGAGCAGTTTGGGTGACACCCAGTGCAAGACACTGAGGTATGTGAAAATGGGCACCTCCTGTACAGATATTTTCCCTTCCTAACCCCAGAAAAAAGAGGAAGCACATGGATTCCATCCAGTTCCAGGTATGTGATGCCTAAATTGGGATCCTGGTTTTGGAAGGTGCCTATTCAAGGATAGGGGGAAATCACAGCAGTGTAAGGGGCATGCACAGACCTGGGGTCATGCAAGGTGCCCTGCTTGGCCTTCCCATCCTGCACATCCTCCTGTCCCACCACAGGGAACACAGCTCAAAAAGGTGACCTGCCTGGTGACCATTTGGGGATGAGGGGAAAGCAGAAGGTCCACATGGATCACGCAGAGCTTGTCCAACACTAGCAAATGTCAATAACTGCCAGTGCACTGGTCACCCCTCCTCAGCCATCCCACAGGCACAGTGGGAATGACTCACCAGGACTGAGTTGGTGCCCTCCTGGATGTTCACAGCCCTGCAGCCAGCAGAACAAGGGGAGATGTACTCGATGGAGTTGGAGCCGCAGATGGGGTTATAGGCCTGCTCAGGGCAGCTGCACTGCAGGTTACACTCCAACTCGTGGTGCCCAAATTCAGAGCTGCAGGGGGGAGAAAATATTAATACAAAGTATTGGGCATCACTAATACGCACCTTGTATAGAAAATGTACCACGTGTACGCTGAGATTAGTGAAAAACCACTGGATTGCTCAACCAAACCTTCCCCAGACGTGAGTGAGGAAATTCCACCTGAACCCCCCCCAAGGCTTCGCTCTGCCTGGGCAAAGCATCCTGACCACAAATGGTCAAGGCAGTCACCCACTTCCTTCATTTTTGGTCCCAAACGTGGGGGTTTGGGGTACTTGCAACATTCTGAGCTTCCCACCGAGGGTCAGGACCAGGTTCCATCAAAACCACAAGACACTGAACATGTGGATTCACAGAAACTCGGATCAAGCCTTGAGGGAAGACAAGAAGCTGCTTCCCACGTTGTAGCTGCACAGGGAAGCAGCCACAGCTTTGTAGGTGTGATCCCAGTGCTGGCCCCTGCCCAAATTGTTCACGGGTGCCTAACGTGCTGTGCTTTCCAAGATGGAATTTTAATCTTGTGCTGTTTGTGCCAAAAATGTGTTTATCTTGTGTTCCACACTACACTGGCTCTTGAGGAGGAAATCCCACCAACTGGACTCCTATGACCCTGCTCCTAAAAATCTTTATGTTAAAAAGGTTTTAATTCTAAGGAGGTAAAGCTCAAATTAAACATATATATTCTGCCTTAAACCTGAGGACGCAGCAGATTCAGTGTTTACCCACAATAACTTCTAGCCTTTCTTTATCACCATTAAGTGTTTCTCCTGAGGGAATAAACCTATTTCTGGGCATTCTGCTTAACTCACACCTCCCCCCCCCCCGAGGAATGCACCTGGATTGGAGTGTGCCCACAGCCCTGGGAATGACCTGCCCGTGCCCATCCTGGCTGGAGCTGTTGGTACCTGTCGCTGTAGGTGATTCCTGCGACCTTCTGCGTGGGGCAACCGAGGAAGAGAAGGGGAAAGGCCACCAGCAGGCACAGGAACATGCCCAGAACACACATGGCACTGCATCGCCTCAAGGACATCTGGAACCGCCTCAGGATGGCACCGCCCACCACGATCCCCACCATCGCCCCCGGGATGTTCACAGCGCCTGGGGAAAGGCCGGTCATGGAATCACAGAGTCACAGAGCCGTTTGGATTGGAAGGGACCTCAAAGATCACCTTGTTCCAAACCCCTGCCATGGGCAGGGACACCTTCCACTAGCCCAGGTTGCTCCAAGCCCTGTCCAACCTGGTCTTGGACTCTTCCAGGGATCCAGAGCAGCCACAGCTTCTCTGGGCAACCTGTGCCAGGGCCTCCCCACCCTCAGTAAAGAATCTTTGCCTAATATCTGATCTAAAGCCACTCCCCCTTGTCCTATCATCATATGTTGTTTTCCATCCTCTGAGCCATCTCAGTACTTTCATACAGCAAAGGCCCAGAAGATTTGCTGTTGAGTTCTATTTTTCAGCACAGATGATCCAGAAGGGACCAAGGTTTTTGCAAGGACTGGTGGAATGATGCTATGGAAAAGCTGGTTTTCAAACCCAGCAGGATCCCACAGCAAACTGGCAGCCTTATGTATCCATGGATGGGAGATCCAGGGAGCAGTGGGAAGTCGTGCTTCACCCAGAAGCTATGACTTTTCAGTGTAGACAGGAGGAAAGTAAACCTGAAGAGGATGTTTAATTTTCATACAGTGGAGATTGTCACCCTTGTAAAACTGTGAAGGTTGCCACAACAGACTTGGTGTTCTGCAAACACTATTTTTATTATGGGAGCCCAAAATTCAGCTCCAGAGGTGCAAATTCTTTTAATTCAGCACAGAACCAACGGGGAGGCTGCTTTCAGCCCATAAATGCCCTGCAAGGAAGGAATTTTCAGCTACAGAAAGCTTTTTGATCTACCAGAAGGCGGCAAAGCAAAATTCAGTGGTGGGAACAAAGGGTAGGGAAGTTCATCCATGAAATACAGAGAGGGTAACTCAAGGCTGGGAACAGCTCAGCTGGGCAGGACACAACTGCTTCAGCTTTTAACCTTTCTGCCTGTGTTAATCCCAGACTGGTGGGCTTTGCCAGTCTGCTCTGCTTACTTTCTTCTGATTTATTTGTTGCACACTTCAGATCATTAACCCAAACATGGATGTGGAGCAGTGTCTGACACAGAACGTGCAGAATTCATAGCTGATGCTTCCCCGCTCCCTCAGTGCAGTGAATTCCTTTCCTCTCCTTAATTGTAGAGAACAGCTCCAGATAGCACATGTTTCTCCAGGCCTTAAAATATCCCAGCAAGCTCAGCCTGCAGTGGCAAGGAAGGAAAACAAACAGATAGGAGCTGAGCAAGTGTATGGGCAAGGACCTTGTGCCGTGTTTGCCTGTGGGTTGTGGAAGGAGACCAGTGGCTCCAGAGGAATTCTCTGTAATTTCCAAATCATTTTTTTCAGGAGTGCTCAGCAACACTTACCAATGATCATGTTGGCAACGGACGCTGTGAGGGAGAACTGTCTCTCCAGGAACTTGCCCATGAACGTTGCTAAACCAGCAACCATGGCAGAGATGTTGACCTGAGCCAACACCACCAGCAGGTAAACGGGGTGACGCAGGTTCCTCAGCAGCACCAGAGGAAAACCTGAAAGGAGAAGGGCAAACCTGTTGCATACAGAGCAGGGGTACAGCAAAATATTAATCCTAGAATCACAGAAAGGCTCGGGGGGGAAGGGACTGCAAAGCTCTTCTCGTTCCAGCCCTTTCCCTGGAGCTTTCTGGCAGAGCTTCTGCTAAAGCAAACACAAGAGGAGATGGGAAGTCATTAAAAGTTAATTTATTTGTTTGCTGTGGTTGCAATTTCAACGTCCTTTTTGTTTCAATCATAAAAAATGCAATTTTTCTTTGTTTACAGGCAAGAAACGCTCCAGCAAATTCCCCTGTGGCTGAACCCTGGAGAAAAAGGGATCTTCAGCCTGCTTAGCAAAGACAGCCAGCCCTGGGGGAATCAGGGTGCCCAGTGCTGACATCCTCCAGCTGGGAGGCTGGAATTGTCCATCCTGGAGTGATTTTTCCTTTGTGACACCCCAAACCCTCTTTCTCCCCTGCTTGTGCTCTCCCTGAGCTGTTGCCTCCCCTCCCTGTGCTCCCTGTCTGGCTTTGCAAAGGGCAACTTCCAGACAAACGGATGACGAGTTTCCCAGATGAGGGCTCGAAAAACCAATATGCTGGAGCAGAGATAAGGAATTAACAGGGAGGATTAATGCAAGGGCCTGCCACAAATTAATGGTGTTAACTCTTAGCAGCTCCCAAACAACTGGGACAATCTTTCTATCTGCTCCAGCACAGCAGCTCTGGGAGAACTATCCGGTGCTCGACTGGGAGACGCCCCAAGCTGTGTGTTTATTTCAGTTGTTCCAAATGTTAAGTGAAGAGCAAAAGGACCCTCTGTGGATGCAGCAGGGTCCTCCAAATCCAAAGGCAAAACTCCTGTCCATGAGAGTGTTGCCTCACCAGCTCAGCACTCTGCTCTCAGGGTCAGGCAAGCAGCCAAAACTGTTGGGGAGTAGCAAAAGCAGGTCATTAGAGAGGGTCCAAGCCTTCAAGATATGGTCAAGGACCCTAAAACACTGCCCCACTGGAGAGCTGGGAGGGCAGCAGGCAGCTGGAGAGGGAATGAGCTGTGTTAGACCAATGTGAACCCAAGAGGGGAGGTGGTTTTGCTCCTAAGTATCACTAAAATCCTGATTTTTGAAGCATATTCCAGCCATATTGCAAATATGAAAGCTCAGTTGAGACCTCCTGAGGGCTAATCCAGCCTTTCCTGGAAGCTGGTGGGAATCTTCCACCAAAGAGCTCTTTTGCCCAGAGTTTTTGGTCTTTTCAATCAAACGATGCCCCCTCTGCCACTCTAGATCAGAGCTAAAAAGCACAACACTGAGCAGGTCACAGGAAGATTTCTGTCCTCTGCAATCACCCCCTCATGACTAATTGGATCTCCCTCCCAGCTCCAGGGAGGAAGTTGGGCAGACGTTAAAAGCAAGTGGAAACTGTACAATAATAATCAAAAAATATCTTTGAAACTGTCTGCAGGGACCACAAGAGTAACAAACAAGTCACAAGCACAGTGTTCTAAATGCTCTGAAGATCACCTTTAATGGATTAATTCCTAGTCTGTGCAACAGAATCTGCACATCCTCCCAGGTGTTTTCAACAGAAGCCTGGAAATTAGCAATGGAAATTACTCCAGGCTGCCTAAATCCTGTTTTTTTTCATTACTGTGTGCAGATCCAATGCCTGCAAAAGGAGCATCTTGTGAGTATGAGGAGCAGGGTGCAAGCCAGTGTCACATCATTCCCCACAGAGCTCTGGCTTTCCTAGATTTGGAGAACTCCAGGCAGCAGAGCCTGCTCCCTTTTGGGGTAATTGCTTGGAAATGCCTTTGCCTGAGCATTTATCCTGTACACAGCTCCATCCTGTTATTGCTGATTGTAGATGGAAAAGCCCTTCCTGTCCTTGAGGCAGAGTTTCCAGGGCTTTGCAAACTGCTCATCACACCTTGCCCTGGAGAGATTCAAAGCCCAGAGTAAAGGACACACTAAAGAACCCCACGGGATGGGCTCCAACCCATCCTTGTTTTCCTTGAGATACTTGGCAAAAAATTCCCACAGGCCTTATTTTGCTCTCTGCTTGTCCCCATGTGCCACGTGGCAAAATGCATTTCCCTCTCCATAACCATCATGCTTCATGTTCATGGATTATGGTTTGGGTTGGAAGAGACCATAAAGGTCACCCCATTCCACCCCCCTGCCATGGGCAGGGACACCTTCCACTAATCCCAGGTTGCTCCAGCCTGGCCTTGGACACTTCCAAAGTGAATCAGGTTGGAAAATCTCCAAATGCTGTTTTCACAAATTACCTCGTAATTAAAAAAAAAAAAAAAAAAAAAAAAAAAAAAAAAAAAGAAAAGAAAAGAAGAAGAAACAAAACAAGCAAGAGAGTGGCAAAATGGGAAGGAAAAATCTTTAGCCTACACCCAAATTGTCCCCATCTCAGCACCACACACTACCCACCACCCAGTTTCTGGCTCTAAAAAAGAGCTTTGTATCAGAAATCCTGGTGATTTCAGCAACACCGCTCTCTTGACAGAAAATAGGCACTTCATTTCTTTCTCAACTGGGTTTGAGGGGATGAATTGTCAGAAATAATGAATTTTTAGCGCAACCCTGACACAGCAACTCTGATACAAGCCCCAAGCCAAACCTGCAGCTCAAGCAGAGGTGAGATATCTCCTTCTTCTCTCCACCCAGCAGCAGGGAGATCATTTTTATTCATGTTTCAGAGGCAAAGTGTCAGTGTGAAAGTCCCACCTGAGCACTGTAAATCTGTTCCCATGCAATTGCTTCCAAAACACAGGTTTTCTAAATGACAGTGCCCCAAGGTCAGGGGGAAAATAACCCCCTGCCTGACTCCCCTAATTGAGCATTAGGCCAGAGAGCAGCAGAGTAAAAATCTGCCCATGCTCATCTGGCTGTGCCTGCCCTGCACTGACCTTCAGAACACAGACAATTTCCAATAAATTAGAGGGACAATATTCAGGAAATATGGAGGAAGCTGACATGGACTGACTTCAGAAGGCCACTTTTTGTAAGTAATTGCTGAAATGCAGAGTATTTCCTTAAAAAAAACCCCAACCCAACCTTTAACAGTTGCCTCCCCAGACTAAAGCCCAGCTGAAGCCCTCCAGCACAAAGAGCTCCCTCACTTCCAAACAAGTTAATTTATAATAATTAATAAGTTAATTTAAAATAATTAATAATAAATATAAATAATATAATAAAAATAATAAGTAAGTAAAAGATTACTGGATTCAAACCACCCTTCTCATTTTAGCTGCTCAGCCTCTGTCTCCAGGCAGTGCCAGCCACCCTGGGTGGGACAGGGGGTCAGCCTGGCTTGGATACTGTCACCAGCAGTTATGAGGGGGTCTGGAGAGGTTTTTTTGAGGATGAAAAGCTGCCAGTGCTGCTGTGGGTGTGATTCCTGCTGTGCTCTGAGAACTGAGTAAGAGCAGCTGGATGCAGCCAAGCTGCAAAACCCCTCCAGATGAAGGGGATCTTTCCCCTTCCCATGGCTCTGCTCCAGGCTCACAGTTTGCACCCCTCTTTCCTGCCTGGATCTGGGCTCCGTTTCCTACTGCCCACCTGAGCCATAGAGCTCCAAGCCCTGTCCAACCCGGCCTTGGTCACTCCCAGGGAACCCGACAGTGTGCCTAAGTTGCATCTTGAGGGGTTCCCAAGGAGGTGGGCTGAGCACAGGGAGGAACATCCCTCTTTCCTACCAGCACTGCAGCCCATGGCACATCCCAGTGCTCATCCTCTGTGCCCTGTCTGTGTGGGAGGAGGGAATTCTCACACTCACGTTTGATGAACTCGCCCAGAGACAGGTTCTGTGTGTGCTCAGGCCTCGCCCTGAGCTGGCTGAGCATGTCCTCCTTCTTCTTGCAGTCACTCTCCTTCCCACTCACCACCTGGGGACAGAGGACAGGCTGTCACTCCACAGATCATGCCAGGGTTTCCCCTGGACTCACTTCTCCTCTCCCAAATCCTGGTAGACACCAGATCATGCTTCTTGCAGATGGAGTTTGCAGTGTTCCCGGGCGTGGCCATCAGGATCCGTGTCCACACTGTCAGGATTCCAATGGGGCTGAAAGCATCCATATATCCTATGTTACAGGGGCACAGAGCTTCCCCACCTTTCCCAGCAGTAATGGATCACACTTCATCAACCCCAGGCTGTGTCATTACCCAGGTACAGCACACTGTGTGCTCAGCTCCCAGCAATATGGAAACCCAGGAGGTGTAAACCTTTGCAGTGGGAAAGATGGATACCCTTGGGGAGATGGGTTTCCTCCCCAGAGGTTCTTTTTTACCTCTGAGTGTGCCATAGGGGTGACACACCTGGATCTCCACCCAGCACAGGTCTGAACACTGTTTTTGGGAGGAGGACGAGCAGGTGTCCTGTGGCTCTGTGTGCCACAGGCTGCTGTGCAGGTGCCTCTGCCCCTCTTACAGCAAGGAAAGAGGCAGCAATTGTGAAAGGGAACAAATCCAGGCAAGAAGGGTGGAGGCAAAATATTTTCACCTCCCAGAGGCTGCTCTGGGCAGTGGGGGAGGCCCCATCCCCAGAGGGATTTAACAACCTTGGGAATGTGACACTTGGGGACATGGGTTAGAGGTGGCTTTGTCTGTGCTGAGGGAATGGTTGGATGGGGTGATCTCTGAGGGCTTTTCCAACCTAAACAATTCTGTGATTCCATGGTTCTATGTCCCAGAGCCACCTGGAGCAGGGATGTACTGGCAGAAACAGGGAGCAGCCACTGACTCCTGACCTCTCCCAGCCCCTGTTAGTTCTACTTCTGCTCCTGGAAACTTCCGCTGGATTCAAGCAACTCCTCCTCCTTTAGTGCTTTTAATTTCTTTTAGCCACACTGAATCATGTTGCCACTCTCATTGCCACTATCACAGGATCATGGAAGATCAGCCAGTCCCACCCCCTGCCATGGGCAGGGACATTTCCACTAGCCCAGGTTGCTCCAAGCCCTGTCCAACCTGGCCTTGGACACTTCCAAGGATGGGGCAGCCACAGCTTCTCTGGGCAACCTGTGCCAGGGCCTCCCCACCCATGGAGGGCTTGGAGCCTCCAAGATCCTTTGTAGCCTCACTAGATGACAGCCTGCCAGAGGCAAGTGTCCAACATCCTGTGGCATCCTTCCCCCTTCAGCCAGCAGGAAGCCAAGGGAGAGGAGGATTTCTTGGATGTGCTTTGGATCCCATGCTCTGCAGGCTTTTAGGGGAATCACTGGACCAGAGGGCAGTAATTAGATTAGATGTGCTACTGTGCATGTGTAACAGCAGAAGGGGTTCAGCAGGAGTGTGGTTTTCATGGAAAACCACAGAGTATATCCAGGCAGAGCCAACAGCCCCAGTTCTGACATCCCCCATTGGCTCAGCAGCAGCAGCTCTGCTGCAGCTCCCAGCACAGATCTAAGCTGGACAAATGAGTTCATTCAACAGCAATTGATGTTCTTAATGGACAGAAGGAAATGGGCAGCTCTTGGGCTAAAATGATCTCTTTTGCCCTGAAACCCAGACTGGTTATTAAACACCAGAGAGGGCAAAGTGCCTGTGCTGCAAGGGCCACGTTCCCTTTTTGAGGGCAAAAGTGATGAAACCCCTTTCCTGTTTGTTTTGGTTTTTTTTTTTTTTTCTTTTTTTAATGCTGGAGCACAGGGTTTAATACATTTTTCAAATGCACAGATAAAATCCAGCTCTCCCTTTCACTTTTCAATTAGTTACAAGGTCTCTTCTCTCTGCTCTGGAGCTGCAGCGTTTTCCAAAAATACATTCAAGCTGTTACTGACTGTGGCTTTCTCAGCTTCCAGCTGTTTATACTTCAGGGAGTCAACAGCCTGTACATCCCGAAAAAAAAGCCAAATTCCCCCATATTATTCAGTCTGGGATGTCTCTGTGTGAGTATGACCCTTGAAAGAGGGATTTCTGTGCTGGCTCAGCACCCACCCCAGGAGCAGCTGCTCCCTGCACATGGAGCAAAGCCCTCCTGGAGGAGGAAGACTCCTCTCCCCACACTGGCTTGGCCCCTGGTATATTTTTTTGCTGCCTGAAAAGGTCAGGAAATGCCTTCCTCTGGCATGAAGGGAAGCAGCAATCCTGCCTGCTTGCTGTGGGTGATGCTGGAATGATGCTGGAATGATGCTGGAATGATGGTGGCTGTACCATTAGGGATGCTCAAGCCCTGCAAGGATGCTGTGCATCATGCCAAGTTAAAACAAACTGAGCTTGGCAAAATGCCCCCACACTTGGATTTTTCTGTATGATTCCTGAAAGGACTCAGTTTCCTGGTGCACCTGATGTTTTTGCAATGGCATTTTTAACTGCCTGGAAGATTTTGCCCAGAGAAGCTGTGGCTGCCCCATCCCTGGAAGTGTTCAAGGCCAGGTTGGATGGGGCTTGGAGCAACCTGGGCTACTGGAATGTGTCCCTGCCCATGGCAGGGGGGTGGAATGGATGAGGTTTAAGGTCCCTTCAACCCAAACTATCCTGTGATTTTCTATCACCACCACTTCCACCCTCATGGGGGATGGAGGAGGCAGACAGGCTTGTGAGGAAGGAGGATGAAGCTCCCACATGCTTTGCATTAGGAAGAGCATCCCTAACCTGACCCTGACCTGGGAGAATCCCCCATTTCCCTGTGCAGACATGGATAAATCAGGTATGACTGACTGGCTTTGCAGGAAAGGATAACTAAGGCAGCTTCTCTGCTCTCACCCACCTGCTACTGTACCTGCAAGAAGGGCAGCCAGAGGTGCCAGCAGCCTGGTTTTATCCAAATCCACCACTGGAAACAGGGATAAATGACCTGTTCTGTGACAGAGAGGTATTCTTTGTTTAATTTGTTGTGTCTGCAGAGTTCCCCCTGTGGCTGTGCAGAACCTGGCACTCCCAGCTCGGTGAAAAGTAAGGTCAGAGAAGTTATTTTCATGTTAAACAAACAAAATGTAAAACCTCACAGCTTGGAAAAGAATGATTTTCCTCTTGACAAGGTCATGCTCCCTACAAACACTTCATTATGGCTCTTCCAGCAGGTGTGGGTCCCACCAGGGACCCTGTTTCCTGGAGTGTTAAAATGACCAGCCAAGGGGCACCTTGCTCCAGTGAAATGGGATGAGTATTTTTAGCTGCTGTTTGTGCCTGACTTTCAAGCTCCCTGGGGAAAATCTGAATGTAGAGATCAGCCCATTCCTTTCCTCTTGGCCCCCTCTTTACTCCCCAGATGATGCCTTGTATTTCTAGGCTGCCTTTGGTGGTGTTTTAGGAGCTTTAATGAGGCATCACAGAGCAAAGGTTTCCAGAAAAATATCCCCTCAAGTACCTATAGGAAGGCTGGAGGGGGGCTTTTTGCAAAGACCTGGAGTGACAGGACAGGGGGGAATGGCTTCCCACTGCCAGAGGGCAGGGTTAGATGGGATATTGGGAAGGAATCCTTCCCTGTGAGGGTGGGG
>JAWWLV010000001.1:542089-556338 GCA_035041135.1 Platyrinchus mystaceus
GATCCCTGGAAGTGTCCAAGGCCAGGTTGGATGGGGCTTGGAGCAACCTGGGCTAGTGGAAGGTGTCCCTGCCCATGCACATGGCAGGGGGTGGAATGGGGTGGGGTTCAAGGTCCCTCCCAATCCAAACCATTCTGGGATTCTGTGAATTGAGAGGAGGAGAATGAGAAACAGCTCCAGGACGATCTCTGCACAGGTATATGGGGGATCCATGGAAGGAGTTAAGAGTGACATGAGGAAGAACTGAAGATGGTGTTTCCAGCAGGCCCTGCTGCACCACTGGAAACCAGATCCAGACTGGTCCAGCACTGGGAAAACCAGCTTGTGAATGGGATGGGTTGGTTACAAGCAGAGCTACTGGGATGGAGAAATAGCAAAGGATCAGCAGCTTCCCTGACCCAGCCAAAGGAAGGCTTTCCATTACCATGCCAATATAGCAATGATTGAGAGGATATTTAATAAGGATTAGGGACAGAATAACAAACTAATGACTGAAATGTAGACTGGAGATTGGACAGAGCTCTGCAACATGCAGGGAAATCAGTTTTTGAAACATCCTACCGGTGAGGCTTAGGAGGAAAGCACTGATGAGGTGACCTGATATCCAGAGAGGGTTGTGTGACAGTGAACCAGGGCTTGGACATGACCAGGACATGTAAACCCATAAAAATCCCATACAATCCATCAGAGCTTTGTCAAGAGACATCTGTCTGCAGATGCCAAGTGCTGACATTGCAGGGGAAGTGTATGCAGATGTTTGGGTTTGTGTTTGGAGTGTCACCTGAACCAGGAGACACCTGGGTGGACAAGACAGACCTTGCACACAAGATAAGCTGAGCAAGGGCAATGCTCCTGCTTCTATTTCAGGTGCTGCTGAGAGCGCTTTTCCCCTTTTCAATCCCTTTTCATGTCACCCACGGAGCTGCCAAGACAGAGACCGTGCCCAAGGAAGAGCACAGGGAATGGCTTGAGCAGTGGGAATACAACCCCTTGGAGTGGGATACAAGAACTGCAACAGATGGCAAAGCATGAGCTAAACCTTGGCTACACAGCAACTGGAAAGCCCTTAAATGCTGTAGTTCCCCACAACACAGGACACAACTCCAAGGAATGTTTCTGGCTCATGGAGGCAGGACTAAGCTGGAATTAGTGGGAAAAAACCTGGTCTTGACTGAAAACAGTTTTTCCAGTCTCATCCCCTTCCTGAGATCATGACAACTTCCTAGCTTTACCCTCATCATCCCTCAGATAGGATTATTGAGGATACTTTGGTGCTAGAAACTTACTGACAAGTAGCAAAGCAGAGAAATAAAAATGTTTCAGGCTTGGAATGACTGATTTAGGAAAAAAAGATCAGAAGAGCAACCTCACATTATCATGTCCACTGGGACAGCTGGGCCTGGGGCACCTGCAATGCCTTTTTTGGCCTCTAGAAATGAAATCCACAGCTGGTGCTGCAGAACCAACTCAGCTGCTTCTGTGGGCAGAGCAGATCCCTGCTCTTCCCATGGGTTGTTCCCATGCTGTGCCTGGAGGGATTGGCCGTGGGTAGGATTATTTTTGGGAGCTCTACAAACACTGTGGAAAAGCCCAGTGGGTGCTTCAAGTACTTGTAGCTTGTGGGTTTTTTCCTGCTTTGGACGGACAGACACTCTGAAACACTTGCAGGGATGGGGCAGCCCCAGCTTCTCTGGGCAACCTGTGTCAGGGGCCTCCCCACCCTCACAGCCAACAATTCCTTCCCAATATCCCATCTAACCCTGCCCTCTGGCAGTGGGAAGCCATTCCCTGTGTCCTGTCCTTCCATCCCTTGTCCATAGTCCCTCTCCAGCTCTCTTGGAGCCTTTCAGGTGTTTTAAGGGGCTCTGAGGTTTTCCTGGAGCCTTCTTTCCTCCAGGCTGGAGTCCTCCTGCTCTCCCAGCCTGTCTACAGAGCCCTTTGTGATGGACAAGCTGTCCTGCCTGTGTCCTTAACCTAACACTGATTTGCTCCAAGGGCAAGCAAGAGAAAGTGATTTATATATACACATATATATATTTTTAGAGATACATATTTATATATATATATGTACAAACAGAAAAACATCTGTGACAATGCAGATTTCCAACAAGTCTTTGAGTGCTCCCACAGCAGACATGTTTTCCCCAGAACAGCACCTGGCAAAGTTTCTACAGAAGCTTTTATTGTCATTTGTAAGCAGGGCCCCTTCCTGCTGCTGATGGTGCTGATACCCCCAAGGGACAGGCCCTGGCGTCTCCCATCCTGCAAGGAGGGTAGGATTTTGCTCTCACTTAGGCTCTTTTCCTGTTGTTATTTTTATCTGTCAGCAGATTCCAAAGGCTTTCTGAGGGGGATGGAAAAATGGGGAGAAATTCAAGCAGATCTGGGTTGCAGGGGGATATGTGGGTGCTCAGCCATGTGGGAGCATTCCCTACAGGTCCCAGCCAGTGGAGCAGTGAAATCTGTTCTTTTTAAATCAATACCCACCCATTCCTTCCTGAAACTCTTCTGAACAGCTCAGAATGCAGAACTTGCCAAAAAATGCACCTGTTTTAGTTCAAAGTACATTATTTTCACTCAAGAGCCATTTATGAAATTAATATTCCCCTCAGCACTAATAAAGAACCTTTCCCCAAAGATGGAGTGTGGTACCCTGAGCAGGTTCTACTAATACAGATTATCCCTAAGGACTTCAAAGCCATCCAAGCTTCAGGAGGATTAATCAGGCATGTTGAATTTAGGATCACACCCATCCTGCAACACTGAGCAGTTTCCACCCCATCACCTCGCAGCACCTTTGCAAACCTCAGGGCCTATATAACCCAGGAGTAAATCATTACATCCCCATAGGTTTAACTGGTAAAACAGGTCACATTTTCCCAGGCAGGGAAACCCCCAAACCTCCCTAAGAATCATTCATTCCTGTGGAAACTCAGGCAGAATTATACTGCACCAGACAGTGCACGGGCTTGTTCAGACAGGAAAGTTTTGATGCTGCCTCAAGGTAAAGCACGTGGAAGGCAGTTACACAGGTCAGTGTGGCCAAGACATCGAAATAAGCACAGTTTCATCACCTAGGCATGTCCCAGCAGCTTTCCCAACATCCAAACCCTGACATGATGCTTCCCTAAAAGCACAATTTGTTCTGTGTTTCCTCCCGACACGCCGGGATCCGCAGCCAGGGAAGCACTTGGGAAGCTCACAAGTTTCTTCCCATCTTGGCATGAGCACTGAAGCTCTCAGGAGGGCTCCAGAGCAGGAAAATCCCTGGCAGGAAACACAGAGTAAAGCAGTGTCCCACCAGTGGACTCCACTGGTCTCCAGAAGGAGGAGCATCCCCTGAGCAAACAGACGCTGTTTGGACGTGCAGCAACAGGCTCAGGCTGCTGGAGGTTTTTCCCTTCCAGTTATTTCCAAGGACTTCACAGAGCCAGGGTGTTTATGGGCTGGGAAGTGTTTAAAATCCTTTTGGTCAGCAAAAAGGTCACAGTGAGAGGTGATGGGTGTAGCTGGATGTTGGAGCAGCACCTGAGCCTGAGCCCCGAGGACAAGAGAATTTGCAGTGGAAACGAGACAAACCACCCCCCAGCCTCAGTATTACCAACACCCCCAGGGGACACCCCACTTCCAAGAAAAGGCTCCTGATGAATTATTCCATTTCCTGTAAACTGTGATGGATCATCTCACAGAGCACATGTGGCTCCTCCTGAAGGGAAACAAGGGCCATTGGTGCAACATCTCCCAGCAGCTCCTCAAAGAGATCATGGAATCACAGACTGGTTTGTGTTGGAAGGGACCTTAAAGATCATCTCATTCCACTCTCCTGCCATGGGCAGGGACACCTTCCACTATCCCAGGTTGCTCCAACCTGGCCTTGGACACTTCCAGGGATCCAGGGGCAGCCACAGCTTCTCTGGGCAACCTGTGCCAGGGCCTTCCCACCCTCAAAGGGAAGGATTCCTTCCCAATATCCCATCTAACCCTGCCCTCTGGCAGTGGGAAGCCATTCCCTGTGTCCTGTCCCTCCAGGCTCTTGTCCCACGTCCCTCTCCAGCTCTCCTGGAGCCCCTTTAGGCACAGGAAAGGACTCTGAGGTCTCCCCAGAGCCTTCTCTTCTCCCAGCTGAACAACCCCAGCTCACCCACCAGCATCCTCAAGTCGTTCTCCTCGGGGCTCCATCCATACCCCACCCAGCCTGTGCCTGAGTTTGCAGAAGGAGCAGGACCATGGAATCACAGACTCACTTAGGCTGGAAAAGACCTCTAAGATCACTGAATCTAACACTGCCATTTCTTCCCTGGGGAAGACAAGGAGACCTCCCTGCAGATGAGCCAGGAGGATGGCTTTGGGAAGGACCACAATCCACACAGAGCTTTCCCACTGCTGCACATTCCCGTGCAGAAGAATCAACACACAGGCACTGATCCAGTGCTCCACCACAAAATGATCACATCCATAAACTGCTGAGCACCATAAGGGCCTCTGACATGAGAGATGAGAGCAAACCAAGCTCCCCTCCAGCTTTGGGATGCAGCTCTGAGCTGCACCACCACTTCTCTAGTTGTGTTTCCCGTGGATGCAGCAGCTTCTGCTTCTGCTGCTGAGGGAGGGATGTGCATTCCAACACGAGGGGTTTGTGTGCAGAGCCAGCAGGTCCACCTGCAGCACCTCTCCTACCTCTTTTGGCATCTCCCGTGGGAAGAAGAAATACGGCACTGCAGACAGAGCCACCAGGCTGGCTGCCACCAGGAACCCGAGCCACCAGGCACCTACCCACCGCGGGTCCCCGTGGGTGAGCTGGACTTCAGCTGCAACACAGACAGAGAGAGGGGCATCAAACCAGCAGTGGAAACAGGGAGGGACCCCACTGCACCAACAGGATGGTGGTGGGTGGCCCCTGTCACCCTGAACATCAGTCAGCTCCAAAGTGGTGGCTCCCGGTCTGGGGACCATCAGTTCTCATCCCGTGGTGTTAAATCACACTTTATTCTTTGCTATCACCAGGGTGTCCAAAAAGCCCCTCAGCCCTTTAGGATGGAGACAACTGGGACAAGGATGTTCTACAGCTGAGAAGACAAAGGAAAGCACCCCTATCACAGCTTTTCCAGAGAAGGGACACCCATGTTGTGGAAAAGCTTGGAAATCCTCACTCAGGGGGATTAAGGCATGATGGCTGTCAATACAGAAGGAAGAATTCCTTCTGAAGTTTAAAATTAAATTAATTACAGTTAACTTTTGGCATCCAAGAGCACTGGTTTAGATGTTTACAACATCTCTATCCACACAAGGATCCCCTGTTGGCAGAAGACTTGGATCCCGGAGTGGTGCCCACCACTCTGGTCCATCACCCAGTGCCTGCTTTGCAGCTCAACCAAAGGAAGCTGATCTTTAATAAGAATTATATCCCATTCCCCTGTCTGTCTGCCCTCAGCTTTCCCAGCCTCCCCTCCTGCCATCCTCAGGGCTCTGTAACATCCCCCATGGAGAGGGTGCCTGGCACTGATAAAATGGGACATGCAGAAGCTACAACACAAAGTCACAACAGGGTGAGCCTGAGCAAGAAATATTTCTCCAGAAAAAGGTGGTCCCTGTAGTAAGACAGCATTCAGGACCATATCCCAGGAAACAAGTCCTCCCAGAAACCTCTTCCTTGAGGTTTAACATCAGTGAGCAGTTCACACCGGGGAGGTACAATTAAAACTGTAGTTTACTGGGGTTTGGTACAGCCACATCTGATCTCCCATCTCTGGAAGTAACAAGTGATTGGAAAAAGAAATGTGATAATCTCCTCCCTGCATTTAGTGAAACAGAATTCTAAATCCTTTCCTGATAAACACCAGTTTATTTTTTTCCTAGTAAAACAATAGGTTTAACTCTAAACAGCCACAGCTCGTCAGCTTTTCCCTGCTGGCTGAAGACACTTTTAGGCTGAAGGGAGCCTAATATCCCAGTAACCCTGCCCTCTGGCAGTGGGAAGCCTTGTCCTGGCATCCAGACCCTTGCCCAAAGTCCCTCTCCAGCTCTCCTGGAGCCCCTTTAGGACTGGAAGAGGCTCTAAGGTCTCCCTGGAACCTTCTCTTCTCCAGGCTGAATATTTGCTCTGTTAACAACCAGGAAAGAGCCTCTTATTTTCCAGACCAGGATTCAAGAGCAGCCAAAAAGGAGATGACTACAAATGCTTTAATAGCACATCTCAGGGAGAGACATTTGAAAAGGAAATCCCTTTTGTGCTCCTTTCTTGCCCTATCCAACATTTTCCTTCTCCTTGTTTTCACCTTCCTCCCATCCTACTGTGCTTCTTCACACCTCAGGGCTGGTACCCATTCTCCAGCTCCATCTTTCTCCTTCATGTATCTCCCTGGGTTTTGGTTGTTCTCCACATCCCCACTGCTGGTTGGCAGCAAAACACTCCTGCCAGTGGTGCTGGCATATGGCAAGAAATTTGTGGAATTCTGCTCTAAAATCCCTCTCAGGGCATGTTCACTCACCTCTGCTGACTTTGTCGATGTCCACGTAGAATTGCAGCATGGCAGAGCCCAGCATGAAGGCCACCCCTGGCCCAATGACAGTCACAGAAAACAGGATTCCTGCAGAGGGATGAGAGCAGAGAGGGCTCAGCCCTGTGGAAAAGGACCAGAAGGACAGGAGGTGCCTCCAGGCAGGACCAGGCTCCTCTGTGTCCGCATGCAGCACAGACTATTTTCCTGGCAGCTTCCTCATCTCCCCGTCTCACAGAGCAACAGTCCCATTCTCCCTTCAAAGGAAAGGTTTTGCAAGGCTCAGACCTTTCCTGCCACTCTTCTTCAGCCTCTCAGAAAGACTGGAATACACCCAGGAACAAGATGTGCCTCTTGGCATAAGAAATCCGGGAAATGCCGAGATTTTTTGCAAGGTGAAGGAGATAAAAGTTATCAGTGAACTCTCCTACATGAATTACTGATTAAAAACACATCAGCACATATGAGATTTGACTCCTGCCTTACATGTGATCCTTTCAACTGTGGTTTAGAGGTTTGAATCAACCACCAGAGCAAAATTTGACGTTGTACTTCCATTTTTTTTGACAGTGATGACCTGGTGATTTTGATCCACCTTTGCTGCTCCATTCAATTCAATTCAATTCAATTCAATTCAATTCAATTCAATACAATTCAATTCAATACAATTCAATGATATTCACTAGAAAAGGAGTAGAAGGACCTGCAAGGACCATCTTGTCCATCCCATCACTCTGGGATGGATCCCTTCTAGGCCTGTGACCGAGATGTTCTCCAGCACCCCTCTGCTGAAGGTTACTCTCCCATCTCCAAGATGCTTCCTATAATTTTGTAATAATATTTAAGAATTTTTGAGTTTTGAATTATTTTTTTATTTTTTAGCTTCCTATAATTTTCCTAATTAGTGTTCATTGCTGCACCTTAAATCTGTTGCTGCCTTTTGTGAACACAGAGGTCAGATTATTCCTCTTTGCCTTCTTGAAACCTTTTTGGAGGAGGACATGGTTATTAAGTCTGTCTCCAGGTTATCACCCTCAGGCCCAAAATCCCAGCATTTCCCTCAAATCATGTTTTCCAGCACTCCAGGTCTGTCTGATGTTTGTCCAAGCTTGAAGCCTTGCCATCAACCTCATCCCGGCTCCCCCTCTGCCCACAGCCTTACCCAGATAGAGGGGGGAGTTCCTCTCGCTGGCAAAGTCGTCAATGTAGGAGATGCCAAAGGGCTGGATGGGGACACCACCGATGCCCAGCAGGGCCTGGGCAATGAACATGACCAGGAGAACCTCGTGGTTCTCCCTGCTGGCATGGGGGGTGCAGTTGGCATCACTGAGGTTCGCCCAGGGCCTGGGCTGGCACAGGTCGGTGGTGTTGCTGAACGTGCCTGTGGGTGACAAGGGGAACAGGTCTGAGGAGCTTGGTCTGGAGAAAGAGCTTCCCAAAGATAGGAGCACGTGGGTAGTGACTCAGGAGATCAGAGAATCACCCTGACCTTGGACACTTGCAGGGATGGGGCAGCCACAGCTTCTCTGGGCAACCTGTGCCAGGGCCTCCCCAAAGGGAAGGATTCCTTCCCAATATCCCATCTCACCCTGCCCTCTGGCAGTGGGAAGCCATTCCCCTTGTCCTGTCCCTCCATCCCTTGTCCCAAGTCCCTCTCCAGCTCTTCTGGAGCCCCTTTAGGCCCTGTAAGGGGCTCTCAGGTCTCCCCAGAGCCTTCTCTTCTCCAGGTGAACAACCCCATCTCTCCCAGCCTGTCCCAGAGCAGAGGAGTTCCAGCTCTCTGAGCATTTCCATGGCCTCCTCTGGACTTGCTGAAGCAGCTCCACATTCTTATCTTATCTTATCTTATCCTTAGATGTTGTATGGGATAAAATCCAAAGCAAGTGCAAAAGTTCAGATGTTCACAGAGATGGATGCACATGCCACGAAAAACCACCTCCATTGAAGAAGTGGAGCTGAGGTCACTTCCAGGACCTTTGATATTCCTTCCAAGAAAGGTAAATGAGCAAAACTGCAGATTTTGTGAACAGCTACTCAAGAAATGAGAACTCATGTGCCCAGAAAAGGCTTACCAAGCTGCCTAAGTGAAAGTGCTGATTCTGGCACCCTTATCTTCCTCAAAATACTGAGTGGGAGGAGGGGGTGCTTTTAGCAGGATTTCCATGGTTATCCCCAAAATCCTGTGGAACTCTGACTGCTCAAGAGGTGGCTAATTGTTTCCAAACTGTCATTAGCATCCTGTTTGCAGCCATGACTTATTCACCGATTAAGTCTTCCCCTGGTGCCTGTTGGAAAGTGGTGCCTTTCTTCAGCTGAAAAGTAGCTTTGGACAAACAGATCATTCCTGTGTGAACCAGCTGAGCTCCCTCTGCTGAGCCAGAGGAGGCTTCTAAAAGATTTGCTGGAACAAAAGATTTGGAGATTTGGGGAGGTAACAAGAAAATGCTTTTCTCCTTTTTTTCTTTTCTCATCCCCTCACTTTCTTTCAGGGAGAAAACCCCAAATCCACCCTGGCCTATTCCCTCCATGAGTGATTTAGACCTCCATGTTCCTCATGGGAGATTGATTTTGTGGTGGGGTCTAAACCCACAAAGCATTCCCTCAAGCTCAGCTAGACAGGGGAAGACAGGAGAAACAGGAGAAGCTGGGTGTGAAACTAGCACTCCCTCACTGCAGACAACAGCATTTCACCCCTTGGGGTGAGCCAAGTCCTTCCCAGACCTCCTGTTTCCTTTCCATAAAGTGCTACATGTGACAGAGTTCATGAGCCTTTATCTTATTGGCATTGTAATAAGTTCATATTCACAAGGACAAGTTGGCTCAACCCATGGAATATGAGAGCCTTGATGGCTGGAGAAGACCTTCCTGGCACCCAGGGTTTATCTGCTGGATGGGTGTGCAGAAAAGAAGGGCCATCAGAGGCACAGCCCATGTTTTGACTGTTTTCATGCCCTTTTCCATGGTTCCAGGGTTCCCATGTCCCCTGGTTCTGATTCCCACCATCAGCTGCTGCCTCTCAGGACTGAGATGGTTTCATTCTCAGAAAAATAAAATTCCTTGAGGACAAACTTGCAGGTCCCGCCTCCCTAGGGAAGGGAATTTTGTAATGGCTTCCCACTGCCAGAGGGCAGGGTTAGGTTGGGTATTGGGAAGGAATTCTTGGCTGGGAGGGTAGGGAGACGCTGGCACAGGTTGCCCAAAGAAGCTGTGGCTGCCTCATCCCTGGAAGTGTCCGAGGGCAGGTTGGACAGGGCTTGGAGCAACCAGGGATAGTGTAAGGTATCCCTGCCCATGGAAATGGATGGGGTTTAAGGTCCCTTCCAACCCAAACCATTCTGGGATTCTATTACTTCCTCTTCCCATCTCAGAAGGCCTAAAATATGTTCCTAGAGCACTTACTGGCAATGGACTGGTCAAACTCATAGGGCCCAGTTATGAAGTGGGGCAGGGACATGAGGAACCCGGCCAGGGACACGAGGATGGCGCCGGCCCCGATGAAACGGGGCCTGTGCACTCGGCTCCCGAAGTAACTGATGAAGACGATCAGCAATGTGTTCCCCACCTGCAGCAGGACACAGAGGGCAAAAGGTCTCACAGGGGAACGAGAGGAGCATGGGGAGAGCAGGAGAAGAAAGCTGGTTTCACCTCATTGAAGGAAGCGAGCAGCCCTGAGGTCCGGCTGGAGAGGCCGTACCGTCTCTCGATGGTGGAGATGGAGCTCTTCAGGTACCCGGAGACCAGGAGCTGGGAGAGCTGCAGGAGCCCGTGGCAGAACACAAAGAACTGCCAACACAGAAGGAGAGCATCCAGCATGGTTACTGAGAGCTGCAGCACAACAAACTGCATCTCCAGAGAAAGGCACAGTTATGGAACATAAACCTTTGACCACGAGACTTTGAAATATTATCCCTGCTCTGCCATCAGTGGAATCTTCTGAAATTAATGGAGACGTGAAATAGTGCTCTGCCAAAAATAACAATGGGGTCAGTATCTGCAAGGAGGGTGTAATTTCTTCAGATGAAAAGTGGCTTTGGACAAACACATTGTTTCAGTTGGGATGATGCTTGTTTGTGTTGGCCTTGTCCCTAAGATCCAGAAGCAGAAGTGGGAGGTTGCACAATTCCTGTTCCCATCCAGCCAGAGGCAGCAGACATCCCCAGTGCTGGGAGCAATCCTGGGACAGGAACGAGCCCTTCCAAACACAGCAACAAACAACTTCTTCAGAGAAGACCAGGAAAAGGTCAGGGAGAATAATTCAGACTGTTTGCCTTTCCTTCTTACAAAGCCCTGGATGTAAAGGACATCTCCTTTGGAAAATGTGATGGTTCTTTTCCACTTCCAGAAGGAAACCTTGCCAAACTCCATCCTCTCCCAGAAGACAATCTGACCTCATCTCCTCCAGAGTCTGGGATGTGCAGGTGCTGGGCTGCTCAGGGAAACACATGGCTCAAGCTGCCACAGACAACAGAGTCCCATCTCCCTGGTCCTCTCCCAGAAGCATTTCCCAAGTGCCAAGTGACCTGTCCAAGGAGGGAAGGAGAGGGATGGACCTCCCCTTTATCCACAGCTCTGCAAAGTACCCAGCAAAGGAAAAGAGCTGGCAAGCCATCTCCTTCCCCACATGGCTCTCCACAGGCATCCATCCTTCCAGTGCCCGAAGGAGTCAAAAAAACTGACCAGCCCAAACATTCAGCATTCCCTAAGGAGGCAGACCACCCATCTCAGGCTGGATGCCTCTGGATCCTTCCATCATCTGCTGCCTCAGCCTTGGATGATGCCCAAACCCTCAAGGCACTGCTTTTTGCAGATCTTTACCCACTTGCTGACCAGAGCAGGGCACTGCCCCAGCTCTGAGTATTTTGCAGCTCCGATCATGGAGCGACCTCACCCAGAGTTTCTGCCTGGGTTTCTGCTACATCTCATTCTGATCCAGGGCTGGAGTGGGATCACTGCCAAACTGGGCTGCTCTGTCAGCCAGGGGAGTATTTACAGCACAGAAAGGGACAAAGGGGATGGTCAAGTCCCCCTGGGTCCCTGAGAACTGCAGTGCTGGGATTACCACCACCCAAAGTGATGGGTGGGTAACACGCAAACCAGGATACAGTCCAGGACCTTCCCCCTTCCAAGCTCATGTCACCACTGATGGGAGCAACATGTTTGGACCAGGAAGATGTCCCCCAGCCAAAGGAAAGCTTCCCCAGAGCCAGCTTTGCTAAAACTCCTATGTTCCTGCAAGACACTGTCTATGTCCAGGCTCTGTTTCCTGAAGACATGAGCTCAGAATGGAAAGGTTGAAGCCAGGTTCATTTATTCCAGCCATCCACAGCACACAGCCCAATGTGCATCCAAGTCAAGGACCTTCATGTCATGCTGGTTTACATCAGCCCAGCAGCTGCCTACCACTGCCCCACATCCTCTCAGCTCAGGAGGTCAAAACAGACTGGGAATCTGGTGGTTTATCCTTCCATCTGGGCAGAGTAAAGCACAGAAAAGAGAGAGGGCCCTGCAAAGGACCTGCAGTGGGTTGGGGTCAGCACCAGTCAAGGCCCCCAGTTCTGGTTCCAGGGGCTATTTGCTATCAGCCGTCAGACCACAGCACAGCTGATCTTCTGCCAGAGGAAGAAGGGACAGACTCCTGGACTTTAGATCTGCTGGACTGGTGGGGCTGGCCTGGGTCTGATGGGCTGCCCCAGCAGCTGACCTGGGTCTGTAGAAACCAGCCCCTTCCCAAGTCCTGTGTCCTCACAGCAGAACAAATCCAGGAGCAGCCCCAGAGCTGAAACAACCCCCAGCTCAGCCATCTGGCATCTGTTTCCCATGGAAAGGCCAAGACATGCTTGTAAGATCTCCCCTCTAGATCAGCAGAATTAAAACAACTCAGAGAATCCACAGGAGCACTTCCGTAGGCTGAGGAGGAAGGAAGGGAGAGGTTTTGCAATGGCTTTTTAAAATAAACATCTGTGAAGCATTAATAGAAGAGCCTGTGTTGAGGTAACACCAAACACCTGGACCAGGGATAGGGGGGTGCTTGGTACCAAAAATAACCCCCTTGCAGTGCCAGGGTGCAGAGCAACCTCCTCCACTGCCCACACCCTCCACAGCCAGCTCTGGGATAAGTGCCTTTCCGCTCTGCCACACGTCCAAGGAGGAGCTTCTCTGATCAAATTTTCTGCTTTTCTACTTTTCTGGATAATTTTTGCTGTATTCTTGCAGGCTTTGCCCTGCTAAGCCTTGCACCACGTTGGTGAGGTGTTGCTGCTCCCGCCCCACATGTGTAAGAGAACAGAGAAACACACTCAATCTGCAGCCAGCAAACTGCAGACCTGGGGATTAAACACCATCATCTCCTCTCTCTTGGTGGTCCAAAAAAACCTTCTTATAAAGGTTCCATGTGTTTCTAGTGTTGGTTGTGCAGTTTGGCAACAAATCCTCCCCGTGAGGGCTCTGAAAGCCACACATGCTGTCCTGCCCCAGCTGACACGGAGAAGTCCCTGTCACGCTGTTTCCATGTGTTTGGGAGACTTTGGCTGCTATTTTAAGGAAGGGTTTTGTGCCTTAGCACATGATAAACCCCTGTGCACTCGGCTGTGCTTACAGAAAATAGGGCTGGGAGGAACCAGCCTGTTCCAGTTTAATCCAAACCAGTTTGGTTGGGTGTGTAGTTGGAAGGGACCTTAAAGATCATCCAGTTCTAAACCCTGGAGACCTTCCACTATCCCAGGTTGCTCCAAGCCCCATCCAGCCTGATTTTGGACACTTCCAGGGATGGGACAACCTCAGCTTCTCTGGGCAACCTGTGCCAGGGCCTCCCCACCCTCACAGCCAAGAATTGCTTCCCAAAATTTTATCTCAATTTTAATGCTCCTCGAAGCCAAAGCAAGCCAGCTTTTAGTTATGCCCTGCAGTTGCATTTTGACACGTGGCAACTAGTTTTTGTGACACACTCTCTGGAGACATAAATACATGTGCAAACTGCAGTGCTGTGATTTTTGGTCCTCAAGCCACTTCAAACACATAAACCACATTGCGCAATGGTTTTGTGTTTCTGCAAGAGCCACTGAAACCCTGCACTGGAAGTTTTGTTTTCTGAGGAAGTCATTTAGAAACCGGACAGGGTGACCTAAGTTCTTGGAAAAAACCCCAAGAGATCTGGGGAAAACATCCTGTGCTGAGGATAATTGTGTGAGGATAATGCATGGTCAGCTCTGCCTTGGGGGTGAAAACAAGTTTCACTTAAGAGACATCTTAAGCCTTTAACACCAGCTGTCATCTTCTGCTCTGCAGGCTCGTGAGACTCTCTAACAAGCCAGGCAATTGGCTTCCAACTACACTGAATGTAGTAGTTAATTAATGTTGTTAATTACTGATAAAATGCAACTATTGAGCCAAAAGGGAACAAAGCAGATGCTGCAGGACAGAGGGAGCCACCCCAGGTCCAGTCTGTAGTTCTGCAGAGCTCTTCAAACGCTCACCGGGAGGACCTGAGGTTGCACCAAGTCCAGGAGGCCATAAGACTTCAAAGAATGGTTTCCATCTGACACAGGGCAGGGTTGGATGGGATATTGGGAAAGAATTCTTGGCTGTGAGGGGGGGGAGGCCCTGGCACAGGTTGCCCAGAGAAGCTGTGGCTGCCCCATCCCGTGGAGTGTCCAAGGGCAGGTTGGAGCAAGGTGGGCTAGTGGAAGGTGTCCCTGCCCATGGCAGGGGGTGGAATGAGATGAGCTGTAAGGTCCCTTCCAACCCAAACCATTC
>JAWWLV010000001.1:556438-574324 GCA_035041135.1 Platyrinchus mystaceus
GGGCAGCCACAGCTTCTCTGGGCAACCTGTGCCAGGGCCTCCCCACCCTCACAGCCAAGAATTCCTTCCCCATATCCAATCTAAACCTTGTTTAAAGCCATTCCCCCTTTTCCTGTCCCTCCAGGCCCTTGGAAATATTCCCTCTCCATCTTTCTTGTAGCCCCTTCAGGTCCTGGAAGGCCACAATTAGGTCACCCTGAAGCTTCTCTTCTCCAGGCTGAACAATCCCAATCTCTCAGCCTTTCCTCCCAGCAGAGCTGCTCCAGCCCTCTGATCATCTCGGTGTCCTCTTCTGGAACTGAACTGAAAGCTTATAAACCTTTGTTTATTCCAAGTTTCCTATTTCCACAGAAAAAAGATTCTTAAAAATGAAAACAGGGAATGCAGAACAGGAAAAAAAAAACCAAAACCCCACAACCTTCCAGGTGGGTGCACTGGGGGCACATTTACCAGGCAGCATTAAATGTGATTTCTCACATTTGTCTCTTTCCAGAGACACGGTAGATAAGTAACTATAATTAGGTTAAATCACACTCAGAGCTGTGACTTTGGGGTAAAAAAACAGAGACAAACAAACAAACAACAAAAAATTCCCCACAACCACATTGATTTAAGCAACTGCTTTTGAATATTCTGCAAGGCTCTACTTGTGTCTTTGGGTTTCTGAGTCCTTTAAACAGTACAGCTCCTACCTGGCAGAGACTTTAGCTGGACAGCCAGGATAGAAATGCAAGGGAGAGCTTCACATCTCAATAGCTGCATAACATCTGTCCTAATGATAACAGGGTTTGGATCTGGGGAGGTAACTTGAGTGTGGCTCGAGTCAATTCATCAGCAGGCAAAAACCAGATGCACCTTTATCAATCAACAAAATGAAACTGTAAGTGATGGGTCTCTAAATTGTGGCTGTTCTGATCACTGAGAAATCAGCCTGACAGTGAGTAATTAAGAGACAAGCTCAGCAGTCAATAAACACCCCGTGGGATTAGAGGTTCAGACAGACCCATGAGATGCAGCCCCCTGACAGAAGCCCCAGGAGGGAGTGAGCTGGTCCTCATTTGTTCTGGAATGTCTTCTGAATCACACTCTGGGCTGGGCCATTAAAAGTCACTTAGATATTTCCAACATTCCCTCTTTCCCACTGAGCCTGTCTCCACCCTTTCTCAAGGAAGTTAAGGGGTGTTAAATAAGGACCTTAAAACCTTCCTAAGCCCACAGAGTGTACGGGAAATATCACTGACACTAAACCAAGGGCATTTCTGGAATGACACACATTCAGAAGCATCTGTCAATATTGTATTTCTCTTTTATAACCAACAAGGATGCAGAGCTGCTGCTACTGCTGCTGCCAAGACAGAGATCTAATGAGGACATTGGATTTCCTAATAGGTAATCCCTAACCAGGCTTCTCTCTCATGCTCTGGAAAATAGGCAGGAAAACTGTATTTGTGGGGATGCAGCGAGAAGGTCATTGCAATCATATCTGCTGCTACATCAGTATGAACAACTCCCTGTGCTTGTCCCTCCTTCCTCAGGACAAAGTAGTTTTCTCAATCATGGAGTGAATTTTTAAGTAGCATCTGAAACCAAGGAAAACATTTCCAGGGATGCAGCTTGGTTTGCAGGAGGGGAAGTTCTTTAGGAAAGGATTTGGGTTTGTTTTAAGCACATTTACATACAGAAAAGGGGGAGAGTGGCCTGGCTGGGAATCCAGCAGGCACAGAGGAGTGTTTGTGCATGGATGTGAGGGGCTGGGACCTGCCTGAGCAGTGTTTGAGCCAAGCTGGCAATCTGAACACGTTTGGAGAGGGGTAGGAAAGGTCACAGCTCTCAATCAGGACAGCCTGGAGCTGAATCCTTAAATACCAGCAGGATTTAAATGCATCCCTGAGCGTTTTCCTCAGCTACAGCATCAGCTGGCTGAAATATAAAATATTCTGTTGACTCAGGGGGGGAGACACAGTGGTTTTAAGTTCCCCACAGGTCTGTGGGTGCTCTGAGCTGTGCCAAGGCCAGGGGAGCACAGGGACATCCCAGGAATGTGGGAAAAGGTCCCCCCAGGGCAATGGGTCATTGAGGCAGGAGCATCACTGGGAACAAATGTCCTTTGAACTCCTTCACAGCCTCAACTTAACCCTTTCTGTGCTTTCCTAAAAGGAGGCCAATTAGCATGAGAGCCACAGGCCAACAAAGTGGTGGCATGCTGCTTATTTTATATATATATACATTTTCTTCCCAGACAGCAAAAAGAGCTTCATTTTTTTTTCTTTCCCAGCACCTTTTTATAAGTGGTAGAGACCACTAATACTGCTGCGAAAAAAAAAAGGGCTTGATCATAAATCTTTTATCACTTTTAACCTAATCATTTAAAAACATCTTGGCTGGAGGCCGTGGATGGCAGAGCAATAGAGTTAACACAGAACTGAAAAATAATAACCTGCTTTTCAATCATGGCATTGGAATGGTGCTGGTGGCCTGGATGGCCTGTTTGCAACCTGATGATGACATAAATAAATGAAAACTACCTATTATGAGATTCTCTATGAGATCTCACAGCCAGGGGCTGCTTTTCTTAATCATTGCTTACCAGCCCAATGCATACAGCAGATTAAACTTCCCAAAAGCAAGCACCGATGTTTGAGCTTCCTACTGGAGTCACTTTAAAGAGACCTTTCTCTTTCCTTTCCCAGAGAACTTGCTGCTCCAAACCTCCTGAGAGAAACTCCTGAAGGATAGGCAAAGTCCAGAAGAAATGCTGGAAAACAGCAATAATAATTCCTACCTTCAAAGACAGGGAAAGAAGAATCCAGGTTGGCTTACAAACACTTGCATGAAATAACTGGTTCTTAATTAGGTGGTAGGAAATGAGCAAGAATTAATATGAGTCTGTCAAAAACTGGTCTTGTCAATCTGATGAATTTCTTTCTTTAAGAGCTTTAAGAGCTCTGTGAGGGAAAGGGTCTTTAATAAGCCTTTGATCCAGCCCTCCTGGCATTTTCAGGCACAAATAGGGCACTAGGCAGTAGGACACACACTGGGTGGCAGCCAAAATTGCTGTTGAATGTCCTATTCTCCAACTGAGGGGTCTACAGAGGTCCATCCCCCCCTCTGAGTCTCCTTTATGGATTGTTTTTAGGGAGTGTGTTTGCTGTATTTGCAGGCACCACCTAGCAGGTTCAGGCATCCAGCAGGACAGGGGCCAAACTGACCTTGGCACTCTGGAGAAAAGGTTCAGTATGATAAAAACCCCAACAACTCAACCCAAAAATGTGCAATTCCACGTGGTGATGTCCCTAAAGTCAGGGCTGAAGTTCTCATTGCCTGGATGGCCTTCAAGACACAAGATGTTTTCCCACCCGGCTCAGCGTGGGTGGAAAAGAAGATCTAGTTGTGAGCATCATGTTTTGAGGACATAGAGTAATCACAGAGAGCCTTGGGGAAAAATGGGTATAATAGGAGGAGTTTCAGAGTTTGGATCCCTGCGGAAAGGCTGAATGGAGGGAGCTGGGTTCTAGTCCATGATAACATTGAAATTATCACTTCTGAAGCAGAGCTTTGAAAGCAAGACCATCCACTGCAGACTGACAGGGGGCTGAGGGAGTGGTGCTGTGAGGTGAAGGTGGAGGAGAGATTTTTCACTCTAAGGCTTTCACTTCACTTTCTCCTTTGGCAGAGGAAATGTCCATGGATACAGGGATACAAGGGAAAGGTAATCGATGGTAAGCACGAAGTTCCCTGGGGGGAATGTCAGAGGGACAATAAAACTTAACACTTGGTTGAAGCACCTGGTTAATGAACCTTGCCAGGAGCTGAAGCAAATACTATTGACACAGCTGCCTGTGCTGTGCAGGAAAGCAATCAGTGGCTCCTGTCCCCTTTTTCCATCCTTGCCTTAGGATTTGAGGTGGTGGGATAGCCCTGGAAGAGCAGGTCTATATATGTATATAACCTGTGTAGGGAGCACGAGGGGCACAACGTGTCCTACACTCACCCTCGTCCCTTGGAGTGTGGACATGCCTGAATTCCACCCCTTTTCCTTCCCCAGCATCTCCAGAGCAAACCAGTTGGCACAACAAAGTCCCTGGAACACCAGGATTAATCACAGAGACAACACAGAAATAAGTATAAATGTGTCTCACCTCACTGCAATATAAATTCTGTGGGAAGGGAAGGGGAAGATCTGCTGCTCTAATGCATCACTTCTTCAGAGTTTTCTTCACAAAAAAAAAAGACTAAAATTCTCCTTTGCTGCTAAAACATTGTGTTGGTGCCCCCAGCAGCTGCAGGAAAAGGTTTCAATTCCTGAGCTGTATTCCTGCCAAATGTTGTTATATTTCTGGTCAAGGTTTGTTATAAATTGAATATTATCAGCCCTAATTTCTAAGAGTCAAGAATTGCTTTATTGGCATCAGCAGCTGGAGGATGAAGCAGTGTGATCATGTCAGTGTGGCAGCTCTTCCCTGCTCACTGATCATTCCTTGGGTGATTTTGATTTTTCTTTTTTCAACACACAGCACCTGGAGTCATGGTGTTACCTAATAATTGCATTTTAAAAGCAGTGGGAAAGGGATAAGGAGAAATAAGTTTCTCACAGAAATGAGCCTGAAGAGGCCATGATATCATCCTGTCCTTATAATATCAGAGAAAATAAAAAAAGCCTCACTGTCGTGTTTAATACATTTTTGTAGTCATGGTTTATGAATCAATGGTATGAATTTTTACTTAGGTTTTTTGGGACTTGGTTTCTAAACAACTCAGTAGTTTTTTGTGCTCAGTAGAACTGCAATCTTTTGTTCACGGGGGGGTGGGGGGGGAAACAAAAGTTCCACTCCCAGATTATTGGAAAAAAGAACCCTGTCTCTTGTTTATTGATTTATTTAGAAAGCACACACAGCGATGCACGGGGAGGGAGGGGGGGAGAGATGCAAACCAGGTGAGCGTACAAATCCATCCCAAAAGAAAGAGTGAGCCACTTCCCAGAGGATTAGTAGCACATCAGTCTGGGAGAGCATTCCAACTGCTGTACCTCTAGGTTAAAAATAAAATAAAAAAAAAAAAAAAAAGAAACCACAGAGAATTCCTGAAGAACAACGTGAAAAGTCTCTATTTCAGAAACCCCACCACTTTGTAGGCAGCAATGTTTGTGTTTTGTTTTGCCTTTGTTTGTGGTTCATTCTCGTTTTTGTTTTGTTCTGTCTTGTTTCCGTTCGGTTCCTGTTATTTCCCGGTGCTCACGCGATGGTTTCCTTCCTCAGTGTCCTCCTCTGGTGACACGTGAGGATGCTCGTGAATGAGGATTTCCCCTTCGTTCTCGACCTCTTCTTCAGCTTCTTCTGGTGCTTGAGGGAAATTCCAAGCTCCTCCATGATGGCATTGAAAGAAAGACACTGGTGGGAGAAGGAAATGGCATTAAAACCCTTCCCAGCACAGGCAAAACCGGTGGCTGAGGGAGGCAGAGACCTGAGATGGGCTCAGGGAGCTTCTCTGCTGAGACCCAGCTTTGAACAAGCCCCCCCAAGGTACAACAGGTGACTCCACACATCATTTTTAACTTCCCAACTTGGCCTCCACTAAGTTTAGCTGATTACAAATGTTTTTGCAATTCTACACTTTTACCGTATCACAAAACTTACCCTTTTTCATTTCCTCCTGACCTTAAAAGAAAAGAGATCTTGTTTTAAATGTCATGAACCTCAGCCACAAAAAACCAAACAAATAAAAAAACCCCCAACATTATACAGGAGAAAACAAAGAATACTGGTTTTGAAGACTTCTGTGTGTGTGTGGTTTAGTTATTTTCCCCTCATGAAATGTTCCCCTCATGAGATTATTTCTAAAATACAGCCCAGCCCTCAATCCTATTCTTTCTTTGGAAAGAATCTTTTCAAACACTGTGTGTTGGAAAAATGAGATAATTACCACAGGAATAAGGGAGCTGAATAGTATAGGGAGAAAAAAGGATTTTTTTCTCTTCCCACCATCACTACATTAGCAAAGACATTTTGGGGTAAGTGGAAACATCTTTTAAAACCTACAGCTGGAATAATTACATGTAACACAAACAAAATACAAAAGGAGGCTTTAAATGGAAGTACCTGGCAATGCAAATAAAAAATTGTTTCATGCAAATATTTATGAGTAGATTATGTATATATATAAAATGAAGTGATAGCAGCAGTGTGAAACAAAACTTTAACCACCTTACCTTCCTCAAGCTGAATAAATCCTTCCTACCAAACCCTTTTAGAACTGAGCAGCTTTAAAACAGGATAAAACTACAATTCTTGTCAAATGGCAGTGGCAGCAGAGATTTATTTATTTCTCTGTATCAAACATAAATTCCCTTCTAGAGTGAAACCAGTGCAAGGTGGGCAATGTCCAGTTTGTAACCAGGAATTATCCAACAGCAACCTGAGCTACGCAGGGCTAAAATGGGTAAAATCAGATATATGATTTGAAAAGCAGAACCCCCAAAGATTTCCTACTAACCAGCTATTCTACAGGAATATTTTCAAATGCAAACCAGAGCCTGCGGGTAGCCTGGATCAAGGGTAAATAATTTGCTTGAGGGAGCAAAGGAATCACAGAGAAAGAAGTGAATCCCACAGGCTTGAAGTCTTGCTGATAATTTTTATTTTCAAATTCAAACCAGTTGGAAGTGGAACCATTGGGCACTTCACAACTCATGGAGTCAGATATTAAAAACAGGCTGTGCTCCTCCCTTTCCCGTGTAATTTCTCCCTATAATGTGGGTAACACAGGCTGAGATCCTGGAGTATTTCAACTTTATACTCCAATGTGCTCTTTCTTTGAGGTGCTTCACTTTTGTTCGTCTCAAATTCTGAGTTCTGCATCAATTAAACTCCTATTAATTCATGTCAGCCCCTAAATGTAATAGGGATAGGCACTGCTTTTGTTTCCAAACCACTGCCCTCTGGGAGCAGCAGGAAAAGCAGGTATCATCCCAAGAAGGACACTATTTCTATACTGCTCCAGGCTGTTTTTAGAGAGTAGCACCACTTATTTCCAAAGTAATAAACCCAAATGCTCTAAGTGGCTGACTTGGTGTGGATTATTGCTCTCTACTGCCTTAGTTTTAATTGAGCTTTTAAAACCTAGATTACAAAGTGAATCCAGAACTCCGTGGTTGATAATGAAAGGATCATATTAACCCTCTGTGGGATCCATCAGGTTTATTTTTATTGTCTTTCCCTGTTGCTCTTGCTAACCTACTGATGATGTGTATTTAATCACAGCCATCAGTCTCTGCAAAGTGCAGACAGGGAATGATTCCTGCAGATGAAATAGCACGTTTTACTGCCCTGTTAATAGGCTTGGATTTTAATTTTCCAAACGGATTCCTATTATTCAGCCTGTGCAATTTTCATAATGCCTTTCAATTTCACAGCCACAAAAGAGTCCCATGAAGATCACTTTCCATCTGCAGACAGATGCCTAAACCCCACTGCTGACACTAACTGCGTCAGGGTTTTAACTGTCTCCATGAGTTGTGTAGTGCCCAGTGGTTCCACTTCCAACTGCCTTGAATTTTAAAACAAATATTATCAGAAAGACTTCAAGTTATTCTTAGGGATGGCTTTGATGTTTAGGTCTTGCCTAAGAATTAGGCTTTTTTCCAATTGTTCATCAACAGCCTGAACAGCACCTTTAAAGTAGTCTTTAAAAAAATTCAATTTCAAAGGGTAATATGTTGTTCTTTTAGTCTCATATTCAGGCAGCCAAACTGAAAGGGTTTCTTTCAAAACCTCTTTTTTTACCTGCTGCTCAGTGCACCTTTGAGGCCTCATCCAGCATGGGAGGACAGCGGGCACAGAGTGATCCCTTTTACAACAGAGTGATAAGTTTAACATTTTGCTTTTGGTCAGCTTAACTTTCTCATTCTGGCAGTGTCAAAATGCTGCAGGACATGGCATGTAAGGGGAAATGTCATCCTTTAAAAACAGAGCAGATTTTGCTCTCCTTGGGATGTGAGAATCTTTCTCTCCGCCCTTTGGTCATTCCAGCAGGCTGTTAAAGCTTAGTCATGAAGCTCCCAAATCCTTCCATACAGAGGTCTGTGTTAAGCTTGAGGATAATTAAAGATTCAGAATTAAAAAAAACCAAACAAACATAAAATAAAGTACAAACAAGACTGGAAAAAAAAAAAAAAGAACCTGCAGCCAGGATTTATCAATCTGCTGTTTATGCTGCTGGGCTACCCCTGGGGGACAAGAATTTTCAGTTGCATTTTATTAATACCTTGCAAAACCAAGGAAATAATAACAAACAAGGCACCCCAAGCCCAGTGTGTTATGTTGAAGAACTGAGAACTAAGAAAATCCAAGGATGTGGCCAGGTTTTATCGTGGAAGAACTTCTGACCAGCTCAGGGAGAGAGGAGGAAGTGCAAGTCAGGATTTTCCTTCTGCAGTGCCCTCATTGCTGTGAAGGACCCAGAGCTGGGACAGTGATGTGCCTTCTGCTGAAAAAAAGTGATTTATTTGTGCCTAGTGCACCATAGGAAGAATACCCATAATAGTTTCTCCTAGTGAGCAAAGTGCTGTGGCAGCACATTAAGAATCTGTGTGAGTACTCTGTCACTGATGGCTAATTGCATGAGGAGATCACCAAATTAACTTTTAACCTGTCAGAGTCTACTGAGCAGAGATTGTCAAAACAGTATGATAATAATCCATGTATTAATTTAAGTCTTCCTCAGTAAGAGAAACTGGTTCTCTGCTTCCTCTCTGCAAGAAAAAAACAAAAAAAAAAATCACTAAAGCTGCTTGCTGGTCTCCCAAACCTTCTAAACACAAATGAGACCTCCCACTGAAGCCACAGCCATGCTTGGAAGGGAGTTCCACGGGAAATTTCCCCCATTTCACAGAATATTCTGATTTTGGAGGGGACACACAAGGATCACTAAATCCAACCCTTGAATGAATGGTCCATACAACTCCACAAAAAATCCCATTTTGCAGGAAGCTCACTGAGCCAGGAGGTGACTTCCTTCTGCCCCTTCTCCTCCTGCTTTTTTTTCCTAAGAGCTACAGATGTGAAGCTTCAGGGCTTTGTTCCAGGGACATCTTGAAGCCTGTAGTGTCTCTGCAGGAGTTGTCCCAGGGGCCACACACTTCCTGGGGGATGCTGTGCCTTCCTCGAGCACCTGCCTTTCCCTGGAGACACAGCAAACCTGGAAAACCTGCCTTTACAAACCTGGACTGGTTAGAACTGTGGGGTGGCACATCAGCTCTTCCTGCCTCAGCTCTGAGGAGCAAGTGAGGCTGTTTGATAACTCTTTTTCTAGCTGGGGATGGGGCTGTGTTAGGGAAAGGAGAAGCTGCTTTGGAATTCCCACAGGGAATTCCTCACAGCCTGTCAAGTTGTCTGCAGGGGCAGCTGGACACAGGGAAAGGATGGATGTTACTAACAATGGGACTGTTTCCTTGATAGATGAGAAACTGTTTACCCAAAAAGTGACAGAAATTCTCTGGATTCTTCATTAATCCGAGGAAAAATTAGAAAACTGGTCAAAGCTGGAACCCAGATTTCCTGCGTAGAGCAATGACGGAGATAAACACATTAGGCATTTTCCTCCTCCTCTGAGACTTGAGAGGAGCTGAATTTAATTAGTTTTAAGTCTCTTCTACTGGGAAGCTGCAAATAAAAAGTGCTCTCTTAAATCAGATATACAGAACATCTAATTCAGGTCTTTGCTGGTAAGAAGGAGCATTTTATGAAGAACCAAAGCTTTCAAGGCCCTATTCGAAGAAGCTGAAAGGCCATTTTGAGCAAGACAATTTCTTGCAGCATCTGGAGAGGAGCAGAAACACTCACATCCACGGAGGAGCAGAGAAGAATTGGTATAGCCACAAAAAAACCTGCAACCTGCTGGCAGCACAAGGATGGCTGATCAAAAATTGCAACAGCAGCTCCCTCTGTGCTCTGGCTTTTCCCAGGAACCAGGAATGAGAAAAACAACTGAAGAGGAGAGCAGAGCTTTGCTGCAGCACCTCAGCAATTGGGTGTGAAGGCACCAACTCGAACAAGTTCTCTAATTGCAGAGAAGTGCAGAAATGGCCCCCAATAAAACAGGTCATTAACTTGTGTGATGAGCAGGAACCTCATTGGGCAAGGAAACATAAAGTAGGTGTGAGGGGAGGGAGATGAATTGGTGAAGCTGGTGGTAACCTGGGATACAGTAAAAGGTAATCAGGTTTTGAAAACACAGCTTTGTCACAGTTCATGACATTCTAGAGCTGGCATTTCTATACACTTCGTGCATCTCAGATTGTTGTCATATGTTTTTTTGGTGGCAAAAACAGATGGAGTCCATTGTCTCCTGCCCTGTCAGCCCCCCAGATGGTTGAGGACTAGAGAAAATCCAACTGTTATCCTTCCAGGGTATAAAAAGCATCCAGTGGCAGCCTGCTACACAAAAAATTCCACCAGTGTTTCAATATGCAAAGCTTTACTGCTTGATATAAATTGATATCCTGATTTTTTCCACAAAGGAGTTTTCTTATGTTACAAAGCCTTATAATGAACATCATGAATTGCTCAAGCAAGACAACGGATTTATCCTGTTAATGGTATTTCTGGGTATTGCCTGAGGGTGCTCCTGTTGAACATGTTCTTAATGGTTACATGGCATAAAATTTAACTGATAGATATGATTTTGTGGTGTGATAGTTACTTGGAGGCTTTGACTAATGAATTTTAAATGGATGAATTAAAATTCATTAAATATTGACACTGGGAATAAGATATGCCAGCTAAAAATCTCTGGCTGCTTGTAACAGGGGTTCAGAAAGTTAATGGAGCCCTGCAGGTTGTTTTTGGAGGTTTATAAGAAGCTGCCTGGCCCACTTGCTGAATGCTTCAGCAGAGACCAAGCTAAATGTTTCTCCATGCTTTTAGTAATGAGGCTTTTATTGCTTCACTCGGGTTGGGGAGGAGGTGAAAAGGAGGCAAATAATTTTTCTTACCTGGAAGAGGCGAATTACCCCACAAAATGGCAAGATGACAATTTGCACATGAGAGAATGTGACAATTGTTAAAAGCTACTCCAGCCTACTGAACTCCCTCTTGTGCTGGTGGGCTGTGGGAGTGATTATTTTCTGTGACATGCATTTAAACTGCCCAGATTTCGGGGACTTTGGGCCAATTTACGTCAGACACGCTGCCCTCCTGCCGAAGCAGGAGGCACTTTGGAGCTGTGCTGGCGGGTGCAACCTTTGCCATTTTGTGCCAACCCTTTGGGTTTCACGTTTTCCATGGGACAAACCTTTTTTTGTGTGTGTTTTTTTTTCCTCTCCTGACTACACAGTGTGAATTGAGGGCTGTGTCCGAATCCCTCGCTCGTCTCGGATTAACTTGCCACAGTCTAAATCCGTAGATAAGGTGGTGCCAGAGGTGGAGTTGGACGGGTGGGTTTGCTTACACTGCAGTCCGTAAAAGAAACAAAAGGCCTTGCATGCAAGAAAAGAAAAATGGAGAAAATAAATAAACCAAAGAGGCAAAATCGAAAGCAAACATGAGAATGAGATTCCAAAGCTATTTAAAGTAAAAGAGGCTCTAGTTATGGAAACAGAAAAGTCACAGGTTGCATTCGAGGCTTTGGATTAGCTCAGGGTGAACAGTACAGCATTTTCCACCTAAGCTTCGTATTTCACCAGATGAAAAGGAAAACTATCAGAAAGAAACAAGAAAATGACACCGAAACCATTGGTTTTCAACCCTCTGTAAAATTGTTTCTGCAAAAGAAACCACATTAACTCCTCTAAAGATATTAATTAATAAGAAACACCTTTCAGTGCAGTGCCAGAAATGGTGTATGTACACACATCTATGGAACCCTGAATAATGTGATATTCACCCAACATACTGCTCAGTAAGGGAACACTCCCTCCTGATCTGAAGCTCTAGGTCTGCTTTAGTCATGGCTTCAGGAATGCACTGCCTTTCACAGACTCCTGAAAAGTTTCCAGGATATTCTGTGCCATATTAGCATTTACACCAAACACCTTAAATAGCTGCAATTGTTCTTTAAAATCTATTTGAATAGAAGATCTCCTGAGACATGAATGAAACAAAGATATCAACTCATTCTTTATGCATTTTGTGCTAGAACAGGTTAAAGCACTACTCAGAAAGCTGCAATATGTGCAAATACATTAATCCTTTATCTCTGACTTGTTCCAAAACAGGGACACTTTGATTTATACGTCCTGAGATGGTTCCACATGAGCTGTGTCTGTTCTGGACACTGTTTTCAGTGAGGGCTTGCTCAGGCAGATGTGGGGATGCTCCTGCATGGCCAGGAACTGCCCTCTCCTGCAGGATACTGAGAGGAAACCAAGCCCACTGACAGGGCATTAGGTGTCATGGACCCAAAATAGCACCACTGGGGAAACGAAGATGCCCGATAGGAACCAGCTCCCTTCCCTTCAGCAGGTGTGTGGCCTTGGTTTGAGGCATTCTCTTCCTGGCAGCAAGGACCTGCAGGTGATTTATCCTGTCCAAAATGGGGTGCTGTCCTCTCCAGGCCCTCAGCCCTGGCTGCTTGGTCACTCAGGTGTCAATCCCTGCCATGTCCCACCCCCACTGCTGTACATGGCTTAAACTGCAGCTCCCAGAGCCAGTTCAGAATGTTCTCCTTCTCCTCCCACTCACCCCTGCTGCCTTTGTTTAAGGGCATTTGTCTCAACAGTCATTTCTAGCATTCATCAGCCTTGCAGGATCACACCTCGGACCAGGAGGATGAATTGCCCACGGAAAAGCTCCTTTCGCATCTCAAAGTGCAAAATGAGCTTAAAAAACTCCCTTGGAAGGACAGGCCTCCTGTCTTAGAAGTCTAAAGTGAGGAGATATGAACCTCGTGGTGATTCAGGGGCCACCCTGATCATCAGGGCCACCCACCAACCCTTCAGTGTGGTGGGAGCATTGTCCCTATGGCAAATCCTGCTGAAGAGGATCAGGGCATCTACAGGAGGGCCACGTCAGGGTCCAGGACATGGCCAGGACAAACAGCCCCAGGGCAGGCAGCCAGAGGAAAAGGGTTGGCAGCTTCAGTCCCTTCTCATGCCTTGCTTTCTTTGCAGTGGCTGGTGGGTCAGTAAATGGGTGTTTACACTCGATTTTAATGATTGATTCTTTCTCACAAACTGCTGGAATGTTCAAGGCGTGATTTATGCACAGCATTTCCTTTGTTTTCCCTCTGCCCTTTCAAATTGCTCATTACAGTTCAGTGGAGCTATAACCAGAATTTCTTTGGCTCCATAATCTTCTTTTACAGTGGCATTCATCACCTTTCAGGAGTTCTCCTGAATGCTCTGAAGTGCATCCTTCAGCACAGCGTGTAAACTCCTGACTCTGAAAAAAATTGCTCTCTAGAGCAAGAAGAAAATCACACTTGGGGATTTGGACATTCATTCCTGTGTTACTCATAGGGGTGACGTTAATGCCATATAAAAAACCCCAAACCAAACTAACAAACAAAACACAAAAAATCCCCTCAAACAAAAACAAACAAACAAATCTCCCAAGAAACAACCAAAAATCCAAACAAAAAAACCCCGAAACCAACGAACAAAGCCCCCAAACAAACAAAACAAAAAAACCCACAAACCAACCAAGCAAAGAAAAAACAAACACCAAAAAAACACCAAACAAAAACAAAAACCAAAACCCCAGTTGTGTTTTCTTCCTTTCCAATGTAATCTATGCTTGAAGTCTTAAAGATCAAGCAGAAGCTGTTTGAGAAATATATAGCCCTTGTTTTGCACTGGCCTACTAAGCAGCACTAATTGGACCGTGGGTGAAGCACTTCCCTGTCCTTATTAATAAATTATTTGTTATTAGAGCCAGAAATGCCTGCTGAGAGTTCAGCAACCACAACCTACACTCCAGCAAAGAGAAATGCAATGCAATTCCCCCCCCACCTCCCAAAGCTCATCCCCCCAGGAGCACAGGAATGCTGGCAGGGGCTGACTCACCTGCTCAATGTCACTGTTTTTCCTTGATTTGTATATGAACTCCCCAATGGCCACAAACACTGACAGAACCAGCCCTGCAGCCAGCACGATGAAGATGCCCCCAATATTCTCCACCCCGAGGGCACTGGCTTCTTTGCTGTCCTCCTCGGGGCACCCATTGCCTCTCCACCACTTCTCCTTCATCATGTGCAGCTTTCCCTCCTCCTGGAGCTGGAGGATGGCGATGGTGATCTTGTCTCTGTAAGGAGATCCTGCAAGGGGAGAGCAAGGCCTGTCAGTGCCACTGTCTGCAGCCAAAGTGCTGCCTCATCACAAGGTCGATTATTATAGGTTGTTTTCTCTATGGCACAGGTGGGAAGTTGGTGGGAAGTTGGTGTCCGCCCTGGGGACTTAAAACCCAAAGGCTCCACTGGTGCAGTTATTTGAGAATTCATTATAATTTCTAGGGCCTCCTCCTGAGGTTTATTTAAGCCTTGGCAGTGGGTTTTCTTGCTCAGTAATTCCTCCATATCGTATTTGAATATTGCTTTGAGCATCCTTGGAGAATTTCCGCCTTGCATCGCCTCTGTTGGCTTCAACATCTGTTTATTTTTCCTACTGCATGTAAATGAGTGGCTGCTGAGAAAAGTCCACAGTCACCCAGAGAATTTCTCCTCTCGTTCATACCTGCATCCACCCACAACTCCACTTCAGCTACTTATAAGAACATGGGGCTGCCCAGACCTTTTTTAATGTGACTTGCAACAATAGTGGCACTGCAACCTGAAAACAGCAACTATTTCATGCTTTGCAGGCCAACAGCTTGGGAAATGATGTGTGTGCAGGTCCTGCAGCACTAATGGGCCTGTACAGTATCTGGAGGGTCACACTGGGTGGTTCAGTCTGGTTAGGTTTGCTGCTCACACACTCTGCTCTGGCTCTCTCTGTCCTCCCAAATCTCTGCAGTCTGTGCCTGTGAGAGAGACTTTCCTTTATGGGACAAGGCTTTTATGACAGCAAGCAGGACAGGGTTACAAGAATGGTTCTACGATTCTATGAAAGGCTTTTTGGCTCCAAAGGCCCCCAAATCCTGCCATGTTGGACTTCCTACAACTTGGAAGCATTTAGGGTCTGGGCAGAAGTACAGTGGTGAAAGCCCTTTGGCCACGTGGCTGACTCCTCTCCATCCTTCAGCACATCAATGAGACCGTGCAGGGAGTGACAGGACAAGGGGGAATGGCTTCCCACTGCCAGAGGGTTGGTTTAGATTGGATATTAGGAAAAAATTGTTCCCTGTGAGGGTGGGGAGGCCCTTACACTGGGAAGCTGTGGCTGCCCCAACCCTGGAAGCATCCAAGGCCAAGTTGGAGCAACCTGGGAGAGTGGGAGGTATTGGAACTGAATGATCTTTAAGGTTCCTTCCAGCCCAGACCATTATCTGATTCTGTGATTCCAATATTTTCTCAAACTGCCATTTCACCAAAAAAGTCACATTTTGCTGCAAATTAAAGCTATTGCAATTCTCAACCTGATCAAGGTAAACAAACTTTTAAGGAAGACCATGTGCCAGGATTCCAGAAATCCTGTTGTCCACACAGACACAGACTCCTTAGAAAAATCTCACTAAGGCACCACCGTTGTGTCTTTATACGTCAAAACAACCTTGGAAATTCAGCTTCACAGCTTCATGTTTCTACCTTATATTGCTGTGCAGGGCATTCTTAAAAATAATTGCACCATGAACCCAAGTGCCCCTCCCTGCTTTCCATTTCCTTTAGCCCCCAGCCCTGTCTGAGGAGAACCAGCAGGAGAAACATTGCAGTTCTCCATTTGTTGTGCCAACACTCAGCTGTTCTTCTGTGCTTCCCACTGCCAGCACCGGGCCATGCTGTGACCACAGATGCCAAGAGACACGTGTCAGACTATCCAAAATCCATCTGGGAAGCCAGCACTCAGCAGCCACTGCTTGAGGTAGCCAGCTTTGAAAGGAAAATGTGCCTGCTGTAAGGAGAGATGATTTGTATGCTTGTTATTGAAGACCCCAAAATCACACAGCAGAAAACAAACCAGAAACACCTTCACAACTGGCTTTACACAGAGAAGTGAATTATTGCCAGTGAAAACAGTAGAGAGAGAAGAATTGTTTCTACCTTAGGAGATGTTTGTGGCCCTGATAGACTATGGGAGTCATCCATTTTCCCCTGTCTGAAGGGACAGAGCTGTTGGGTAAAGTGGAGCAGGCAGAGTCACAACGCACGATTTGTGGGAATGTTCATCCTTTCTCGTGATGTTTATGTTGCCATCAGGATAATCACAATTCATCCTGAGGGTAACAGGTACATCCATATTTCTTTGTGCTTTTAAAGTTTGTCAGGTGTTCCTGGAGTGCTGGGCTGGTGGTGTTTTATTGGTGAGTTAAAAAACCAAACACAAATCCATCTCAACACCTCTCTGAATATTCAGCACATCATTTCTGGCCTCTGAGCTGTTAACAAAATACCTCTTAGCCAAGAACTGCATTTATCTCCTTTCTTAGCACTCTCCCAAGTAATTGGTAATAGCTTTAGTGTCAGAATTACCTGCATCAGCACTCACAGTGATACTGGATTTGGAGAACCTTCAAAAATTATCCTTTCCTGTTTCATTGGGAGCCATTTAATAATATTCACATGATTCACACAAATTTTGGAATTCAAGGCATATTTTGCTGCTGGAAACCCTGGCCCTGAGGTTGTACATTCTCCTGAAGGAACACCTTCAGGAGACCAGTTAAGACTTCCTGAAACTTTGATGCCAAGGGTCACAGACAAGCCTTTTTTGTCTCTTTTATTTTCCATACAGCCTCTACAATCAATACTGTGGAATGCTATGAGAAAAATAACAGAGCCTTTGGGGTCCACCTGAATAGTGGAAGGTTTATCTTGTTCATGAAATCAATCCTTTATAAGATGCTGCATGGTACTGAATTATTCCACAGTTCTTGGGGGTATCTGTTCCCTTGAATTGTGCTGGGCTTCCTTAAGAAAAAATAAAGGTGCATTTATCATACAAGAAACACCTTATAAATATATTTCACAGCTGTTATTTCCAATAGATGCACTCTCTCTGAGGATTACCATCTGTTCCAATTATTCCTTCATTGTTCTTGCTTTAAAGTGTATCAGCTTTATAACTGCAGTGAAACTCTTGCCATACATTTGTCTTTCTTCAGGATTTTGGCTTTTGTATCGTTTTCCTCGGGGTGTGAAGGCTGTGCTCACAAAGCCAGTGGGAAAAAATACACTGTAAATGTTGTCTGTGTGACAATCTGTCTGAGCTACTCAGCAGCAGAAAGAATGGCAGTTCAAAGTGCAGGGGTGTTTCTCCCTTATTTATATCAGCTCTACCAAGCAATGGATAAACCAGGACCACAACCTGGGCTAGTGGAAGGTGCCCCTGCCCACGGCAGGAGGTGGAATGAGATGATTTTTAAGGTCCCCTCCAACCCAAGCGATTCTATAATTCCATCTCAACCCCAAAGAGAGATGCATGAAAGGAGATGAACTTCTGATTCATTTCATGACCCCAAAGCAACACGTAAGAACAGTGAGAATCAGCTGCAAGGTTCTGCATCAATCTCTCTGAACTCTTTCCAGTAGACCTTTTTTTAGCATATCCAGTGCCCTTTTTGAGATCTTCTGACTGCAGAGAATTAAAAAGTGCGTCAGTTTTCTGTGCTGTTTTGCTTGGGAATAATCAGCACTGGGGAGCCAGATTTTTTCCTGTTCCATAGGAACATAGAATCACAGGATGGTTTGGGTTAGAAGGACCTTAAAGATCATCCAATTCCACTCTCCTGCCATGGGCAGGGACACCTTCCACTAGCCCAGGTTGCTCCAACCTGGCCTTGGACACTCCCAGGGATGGGGCAG
>JAWWLV010000001.1:574600-593325 GCA_035041135.1 Platyrinchus mystaceus
CCACAGCTTCTCTGGGCAACCTGTGCCAGGGCCTCCCCACCCTCCCAGCCAGGAATTCCTTCCCAATATCCCATCTCACCCTGGCTTTGCCAGTGTGAAGCCATTCCCCCCTCGTCCTGTTTCCAGGAGCCCAGGACTGATTGAAATGGCCACCTCAGCTTCTGGGTGAGCTCCACCACAGCTGTGCCCAAAAGCACCTTACCAATGGGGGTTCCCACGCCGTAGCCTTTGGAGTCGATGAGCCCCCCGATCTGGGTGAGGTTGCAGTTCCTCTGGGTCACATACTCGATGCTGGTGGACTCCATGAGCAGGGCATAGTCTGTGGTAAGCACCCTCTGGATCCCCTCGTCGTTGTTCTTCACCAGGGCCGTCTGCTGCCGGCTGCTCATGAACGCCCACATCTTCTCGTACGTGGAGATTTTGGATTTCTGAGGGGGGGAAAAAAGGAGGGCACACAGTCACACTAGCACCCAGATTGCACTTGTCAAATACTCCTCAGCCTGGATCACAGGAGAGGTCCTGTGTCACGGAAAGGTCCTTTCGCTCCAGCTCAGCTCCTCCAGCCCTCGAGTCGCAGCTTCGTGGCTTTTGGGTACCCCTGGGCATTGGGGTGCCCTCAGGGCAGGTGTCTGTCCAGGCCAAGTCAGGACCTCAGAGCTCCCAAATAAGGGACAGAGTTACCTCTAGAATGTTATGGCAAAGGTGCTTTTCCCTTAAATATACTGTAACACAGGTGGAGCGTAGGGATGGAGTAACTGCGGCCCAGAAATCCCTGGTCCTGCCTTCTAATTCCCAGGTCTAATTCCCCTGTGTATCCCTGTCTCCCTGTGTGTGTGCTTAGCTCAGGAAGTATATGCAGTATTTTACAGTCTGAGGGAGGCAAAGTGGTGCCCTCACAGAGCACAGAGTCCTCCTTTGGCATAAAGAAATACCTGTCACATTTATTGTACAGAGACCCACTCCGGGATTTTTTATTTTTAGTTCTGTGCAGCACAAAGAGCTCCTAATCTTGTGAGGATCTGGAGGGGCTTCTGCAACAAAAATAAAACCACCTTTTATTTGTTTGTTTGTGCTGTGTGTGTTTACAAGTGTGCATCTTTCACTGTGTCACCTTCACTCTGCCAGGGAATCCATCCCCAATTCCTGTACAAAGTCCGTGTACTTTCCCTTGTGCTTGTGTACACTTGTATTTCGGGCAGTATGTGCAGTGTATAAATATTTAACCACCTCATCTGAAATGTTTCTTTTAAAGGCCTATACATTCTTTTAAGCCTACACATATTTTCAGCCTGAGGGATTAATGGTGCAAAAAGAAATCAGTGTAAAGCTGAAAACAGCTCTAGGAATTTGCTTGAACTTGTCATATTGAACTTGAAAAGCTATTTCCTCTAAAACCACATGGAAAAAACAAGTTTTGAGGTTTTGTCTCTGATGCTGGGTTTGACTTCAGAATATCAATGGCAGTGACTGTCTCTGGGCATGGAAGAGCTCTCAGCTCAAGGGATTTTCCCAGAGTCTTTCAGAAGATGGCACAGCTGATTCCTGCTGCCTTATACTCCTGAGGAGAGTCTGGTACTTGCCTTATAAAGCTTCCAGGAATATCTCCAGGTGGGTTTCCATCTTAACAGAGATGTCAGCTCATCATTTCAAGAACTGGCTATAATGGAAACCACTGGAGTTTGTGCCTCTCTCTGAGCACAGAAACATTTCTATTCAGCCACAGGAGAGCCATTACAAGGGCAGATCACCCTGGGCAACTCCAGCAGGGACAGACTATACAAAATCCCAGAATCCCAGAATAGCTGGGGTTGGAAGGGACCTCTGGAGATCACACAGTCCAACCCCCTGCCAAGGCAGGGTCACCCAGGTGACACAGGGACACATCCAGGTGGGTTTGGAATGTCTCCAGACAGGGAGACTCCAGGCCCCCCCTGGGCAGCTGTTCCTGTGCTCTGCCACCCTCCACGGAAAGAAGGTCTTCCTCATGGTGAGGGGGAACTTGTTGTGTTTCTGTTTGTGGCCATTGCTCCTCATCCTCTCACTGGCACCACTGAACAGGGTCTGGGACCTTCCTCTGACAGCCCCTGGAGATATTTGTGTGGACTGATGAGATTCCCTCTCAGCCTTCTCTTCTCCAGACTAACCACAGTCTCGCACAGTCTCTCCTCATCAGAGAGATGCTCCAGTCCCCTCATCATCTTTGTGGCCTCTGCTGGACCCTCATATCTATCACAGGACTGAAACATTCTGGATGAATGTTATTCCTTTTTGCCTCATCAGGGCTTCTGGTTAAAGCAGGGCAGGGGCTCAGGCTGGAGCAGCTCATGTTATTTTGCCCAAATGCTGCTTCCCCACAGTGTCTGATCCCCTTCAAAGGCACTGCATGTTTGACTATCAACAAACACCATCCTTAGATGCTCCAGGGAGAAGCCTGACACCAGTTCATCCCGTGCTTAACTTCCCTGCTGAGACTGCTGATGGAGCTGCTAATTAATTCTGACTGTCACAGGATTTTTGGGCTTGTATTCTATATTTATAGCTTGGTGGCTTTTACGTTGGCATTTTATGAGATTATCCATTTTGCAGGTAATTAATACTAATAATTTTTAAAAAAAAAAGAACACAGTTATCTACAAAGCAATTTGCCACAGAAAACTGTCTTTTACTTACTGATGTGTTCATGTGTTTATGAGGCCCTTGTATTGGTAGTCTGTGTAATATTGACCATGGAGCACTTAAAAAAGGGACAAATAAAGTTGCATTTGGATTGCTGGCAGTCTTATCAGTGTGCAAATGTGACTTTCACAAGGTGAAGCAGAATTTTCCAGCCAAGTGGCTGGAAGAAAATGAGATCCCACCCTGAAGCACCCTGGAGGAGAATATTCCCAGGCTCCCTTCAGATCCCTCCCGCCACAGGCATTTGGGTTTGGCCCTCACAGCAGTACAGCACCAGACTGTTTTCCATGTGCCTTGGGGGAAAAAACCTCCCAAACCTTCCTATTGGTGGGTTTGGGTAAATGATGTATTTACCTGCTCTGCTAACCCTGCCAAAAGCTGGGATTCCTGCTCACCATTTTTCTGGGAGTCTCCGGCCAGCCAGGCCTGGCTGGTGCCATCTTACCTTGAAGAAGGTCATTGTGGATCCATCTCTAACAGCCCCATACTCTATCTTGGTTTGTTTTGCCAAATCATCTGCTGAATCGATGGGCGATTCCATCCTCTCCACAGTCAGGAAGGCAGCCAGGTTGGCAGTATAGGATGAGATTATGATTAAGGTGAAAAACCACCATATTCCTCCAACTATTCTGGTAGAAAGAGCTTTGGGCATCAGCTCTGATCCTGTTACGATACCACCAAAACAATCATATTAAAATGATGCTGAAAGATGCCCTTCCTGATGCCACAGACTGTTTTTAGGCACAGAATGCTTTTATGAGCTGTAGGATGATAAAATGATTTAAACAATAATCTCACAGATGCACAGCTAACATTTATAATGGCAACACACTGTGAAGGGGATGTATGCCATGATACATGACAAATGGAATTATCCTTGGGTCTAAGCCCCTTTACATCCCTGAGCTAAACATCACTGTAATATTAAACTCTTCCACCCCCAGCAGGCTATCCTAGTATTTTGGGCTGTATCCTGAATCCCTTTTTGCCTGTACACAGCAATCAATTTTTAACCAAGGATCTTTAGCAGAATCTTATACTCTGCCTGACAGAAATATCTTACAGGAGAAACCTGCCCTCTGCATCCTATTGACGTATCTGAGCAGACACAGGGAGATCAATGCAGTCCCATTGAACTCATCAGCTGTGACAACTTCAGCTCCAACCCCAGAAAACCTTTTTTATAAATGTGAGCTTCACATTTGAAAGTTCGGGGGTGAATGGACACATCCTTTGGATCTACAGGGCAAAGTTTTGGCCAGTGTATTTATTTAACACCCGTTGCTGAAAAGGGTTTAGCAGATCTGCCTGCAGGTCACACCTTATGTTTTGCTTCTGTTCAAATGTTAATCCTCGAGCAGTGTCTCAGATTCTCCGAGTTCTCCGAGTAAAAAGCTGCCTTGGCTCTGAAGTGCATTGTTTAAAGTGTCATTGCCATAAAACCCCGCAGAGCAGCACGTGTGCACTGAAATGGTTTCTGAACAGCTCAGATCACCTGTATTTAGAGCACACGAGTATTTCTAAGCATTCTGATTCAAGTTTTGTGCTCTTTCTTTTAGGTGCATCCCCACTGAACTCCCCTCGTTGTGTGGGATACCAGAATCTGATTCAGCAAAGCTCTTATGCAGCTACTTGAGTACTTTTGACTTCAAACTTAAGCCTTTGCATAATTATTTTCCTGATGAAGGATGGACTTAAGAAAACACTTAAGTGCCTGTGAAGGGAGATCTCAGTACAGTAAAGCTTTTGATGTGAAAAACATATTTTTATTCCTGGAAAATCTTGTTGATATCTCTCCCCAACTATTTCATGGGTTCTGCAAGAAATTTCAACATGTTGCAGAGAATATTTTTAGACTTTGCAAAAACTTTGAACGTGACTTTTGGGGCAGAGACTGAAAAGGGAAAAACTTCCCAAACAACCAGCAAACACATCTAACTTAGCTTTGTAAACACATAGACACATCTTTAAAGTCAAAGCTAAGCATAGCCCACAGGTTGACAGAACTGTCAAACTGTGAGAGCAGTCTAAAAGCAAAAACTCTCACTTTAAAATTTTGAGGCCAAATGTACTTGTTTCCAGAGCTGTAGCTCTGTCTGGGTTTATATTTGTGGTCTGCTGTACTTTCCAGCTTTGCAGAATCAATTTTTTTAAAATACAGTGAAATATTTTCTCCCACTTTCTCTTTTTTTTTTTTTTTTTATTTTTTTTTATTTTTTTTTTTTATTGTTGCTGTATTCTGTAGTGTTGTTGTATTTCTGAGCTGGGGTTGACCTGCATAAGCTGCTTCTAGGAATGATGATTCAGGTCATCCTGAAGGTGTTATTGCTTTTAAGTTTAGACAGCAACACAAATAGAATTTCTGCTCTTGGACCTGACTCTGACATACACTCTGAAATCCTGGGAATGCACAACAGCAGGTACCTTGCACACCCCTTAACCAGCAGCCCTGAAATCTGTCACTGCTGCACAAGAGGAGGTGGAGAAGCCCTGAGTGCTGCCCTTGTGGGGTGAGACACCAAACCTCCTGTGATCTCCTACAGCAGTTAATACATTCAGAATACATTCAGTTCACTTGAGCTTTGAACCCACAGCCTGCTAATTATGCAGTCACTGACTATTTGGGGGGAAACAGAGCCCACCATGGGCAGGGACATCTCCCACTATCCCAGATTGCTCCAAGCCTGGTCCAACCTGGCCTTGGACACTCCCAGGGTTGGGGCAGCCACAGCTTCTCTGTGTGGCCTCACCACCCTCACAGCCAGGAATTCCTTCCCAATATTCCATCTAACCCTGCCTTCTGGCAGTGGGAAGCCATTCCCTCTTGTCTTGTCACTCCAGGCTGTTGTAAAAAGTCCCTCTCCATCTTTCACACAGTGTCCCTTCAGGTCCTGGAAGGCTACAATTATGTCTCTCTGGAGCCTTCTCCAGGTGAACCCTCCCAGCTCTCCCAGCCTGTCCCAGAGCAGAGGGGCTCCAGCCCTGGGAGCAGCTCTGGTGCCTTCTCTGGATTCTCTCCAGCAGCTCCACATCCTTTTGCTGTTGTTCCCCAGGGCTGGAGGCAGCTCTGCAGGTGGGGTCTCACCTGCTTCCAATATTATGGGATCAGCACAGGATATGATCCACGCTCACCCCCTTCACCCTACACACTCTCCTGAACCAGCTGCTCCTGGTCTGACCCGCTCCCTGGCTGAACTGGGGCTCTGAGGGAAAGCTTTCCTTTCTGCAAGTGCTAATTTCTCTGAATGAATTGGATGAAATGTGCCCCATTTGGATGCTTTCAGAATATGAATAACACATCCAAGACTTCCGGGGAAAACAGGGGAAGCAGCATCTAAATAAAAACATTGCCAGCAAGACTCAGGGGCAGAGACAATACTTGCTGAAGTCTCTCTAGTGCCTTTTTATGGCAGACATGACAGCCAATCCTGATCCAGACTTTGCTCACGCTCTGTAGAAAAGAGAAAGTCTGATCATCACATTTTAAAATTTAAAAAAAAAACAAGTGGCTTCCAATCAAGCACAACAAGCTGCTGCTGCCAACAGGAAAGAGCCCAACGCTGGACGCAGAGTTTCCCAACCATTCCCATCATGTCCAAACTCTTCACATTGACAATGATGCACAGACAGTCACACGCACCACAAGTTTGTACATGGAAACATTTGTGTTGCCTTACAAATGTTTGGGGTTTTCTCTTTCTTTCCTTCCTTTTCTTTCTTTCTTTGTTTTGTTTTGGTTTTAATCTTCTTAAAGGACAAGCAGAGTCTGGTTGGGGCTGACTGTCATGTACCCAAGGTAGTGGTAACGAGCAGACACTGCATCCCACAGTTTGCTGTGGATGATGGTAAACTCCAAAAAAGGCAGTACATGGAAACACAAAATCCTGGGGCACTTTCACACAAAGGGGCAACCACAGTTAGATACACACACCTGCCTGATACTGTAAAACCTCAGCCTGTGTTTTACTGATAACTTGGAAGGAAAACAAACCGAGAAAGCAATGCAGAACTGCTCTTCTTTCATCCAACCTCCTTCAAAGTAATTTCTGTGGGGAAGCTCTGTGTCCTCTCAGTACATTAGCGCACCACTAAAAGCAAGTGCATCCTAGGTTCAATACCAACTTTATTCTCTACCATAGCTAGGAAAAAAATCCTCCTCATGTGTTTTTCTTTTTTCACTGCTACTCATGTCTGTTAAAGAGGAAAGAATAAACTGTACCTGTATGAATGCTGAGATGGTTTTATATTCCTTACTTTAATGCTTAGGAATTTAATACCAAGGTACTGCTGGGCTTTCCTCTGGATTGCCATTTTGGTTGCTGTTGTGAGATGAAGGTTTTTTGTTTTTTGGTTTTTTTGTTTGGTTGTTTTTTTTTTCAGCTTTGATTCAACTTGAAATGTTTGTCAGAAAATATTTTCATTCCTTTCAGTGGAGCCCAGTTTTGGTGAATAGTGATTTAATTGGAAACCTTAGAACATAAACAAAGTGTGTTTATTACAAATATCTGTTTGACTTTTTACATGGAGTAAACTTCACTGGCCTTCCTTGTCAACTGAGTAAAATGTCAGCTGTTTCCAAAATCATCATCAGCAGGGACTTATGACTGGGGTAAGGCTACCAGGGTTGGATGCCTTTACAGAAGGATGGGGCTCATACCTGCAGAAAAGCCATAAAAAAAAGGGTTTGGGTTTGGTTTTGAACAACGAGTTTGACAAGTGCCAGCAAACTTAACAACCCTTCCGAAGAAAGAGCATCTTTCCTTGTTTGGCAGATAGAACAGTTTTTCTAGGGTGGCTAAGGCTGGTTACTGGTGGGAGGGAGCCCAACATTCTCCTGTTGCCAAACCTCTTATACCAATGAACTCAACTTCAGCACGAAGCACTTCATAGCCCTCTTGCAATTATTTTCCATTTCAGCTCCAGAAGCTCCCGTGTGGCCCTGTCTGCTTCCCTTTCTCTCAGACGCTTCCCTTCCTTCCTCCTGCTCTGGGTTCCATAGGCTCCCCTCCTGTGCCTGCTCCCGGTTGCAGTGGCACATCCTTTTCTTCCTTTCTTCTACCCTTAGCCTCTCTGACATCAGGTTTTACAGTATAAGTTGCATTTACAGAGGGTGGAGTTTACCAGCACAGAAGCCCTTGAGCAGACTGTGGGACGTGTGCGATAACGAAGTGTAACCGGTGTACCTTGCTGCATGAGAGCTCCAACTCCAAACCAGAAACTATTTAGTAAAGTAAAATTGTTTTCCACCACATCTGAGTCTGGGTTGCACGGGTGGGGGTTATACCACTCGTATGGTGTAAACCTGTGGCAGTCAACAGAAACAGTCTGTAAACAGTGAGTACACACAGCGAGCCTGCTGAACACCGCGCGGGGAGGGGAGGGGAAGGGAGGAAGGACACAGGGAGGAGGAAACCTCAGCTGAAAGGGTGTCCTCGGGACATCATCTCGCAGCTGCCTCGTGCCTGGATCTAGGACAGGGCTACTCCCAGATCTAGGACAGGGCTATTCCTGTGTAGAGCCCTCGAGGAAGAGGCTGCAGCCATTCCCTGCTTGCTCCGCAACTTCAGGGCCCTGGGGGACAACTGGAAGCCATGTTAGCTGCTCCTTGGGAGAGCATTTAGGAGTTGGGAAGGAGTAGCAGCCCTCTAAAGGCAGCCAGAGTGAGCTGTCTGTGGTTGAGATGCACCCAGCAGACATCCTCTCCCTGAACAAAGAGCTGCCCACCACTGGAAGGCGTTCGGGGGCAACTGCAGGGCTGGAAAGCCACAGGGACATGTGTCTGTCATTGGTGGGAGAGAATTCCGCCTGCAGTGGGAGAACTGTGGTCTATCTACACACTGTGCCCCTCCTGCTCTGCACAGCACCTCGCAGGACCACGTGAAGGGCCATTTCTCCTCAAGGCACCTTTGCCTGCTGGTGCTTCCCACTGCTGCGTGGCTTCCTGCATACTCCTCATGAAGTTTAGGAATGTTCTTTGCAAATATCATGCCAATACATTCTAATTACTGTTCCAACAACATAAATAAGCATTGAGTTTGCTCAGCTGAAGTAATGAACTCTGGTAATAGCGAACCCACTAATTGGAGCAGAGTGTAGCTTAGGGTGCCATCAGCTGCACAATATCACCGTCACCATAATGAGAGTCTCAAAGATCATGACAAAACATGCAGTTTTCAGGTTCAAGACGCAACAGCTCTGCACACACCCCTTAAAAGAAAAGCAGTTACCAAGTTATGTGTTTCAGATTTATGCCAGAATAATGGAAGCAGGTGTTGTGTAGTAACCACATTGTTCCCAACTCAGTTCATGCACACCTGGGGAAACACACCCTTAGCAAGAGCCCCACAATTAGGACCAGTAGGCTGCTGACAGCTATAGGAGTGAAGAGGTTCCCCCCCACATCATCCCAGAGTGCTCACAGAGGACAGTAAGAGCAGTAAAACAACTCTGCCTGACCTGCCTGGGAAGCCCAAGGTTGGTATCTTGCAGAGTTTCAGACAACCACCACATTCAGTAGGTTGGATACAAACACCTCGATTGTGGAAAGAGCAAAACAGCCATTGCTGGAAAGCGGCAATTAAATTCTGGCAGCAAAACTCTTTCTGCCAGACTGGGAAGATTTTTACAGCTCTGGGTATATATTTTAATGTGTTAGTGGGGTATAGATCTCCTTTCCACCTCTAAGCAAAAGCTGATTTTCTGCTCGTGTTCCTATTGCTGTGCTGAGCTATGAGAAGAGGCTGGTTTACAGTTCAGCTCTATTCCACCGTTCAGACCTTCTGTTTTCCTGGCCTCTTTCCCATGGTTTTCTCCCTCTTCAGCAATAGCTGTGCTGAGGTTTCTGATAAAGATGAGATGCTCAAGGTCACCTAAGCACCTTTTTAACACAGGCTCTGTGTGACATTATTCACCTCAGCTACTTGGCTCTCCCTTCATTGACGTAGCAGCACAGCTGACATGGCACTAGCAGGAAATTTTGGCAGAAAACACCTTGTTAATTCACTGTCAGTGTACTTGGAACAGAGCTTTGTCAGTCTGCAACCCTTCACAGTGATAAAAACTTCAGTGTTTGAGTTTAAAAATTAATGTAAATATTACAGGGCTACACAAGGCTCAGAGACAAATGAGGAATTATTCAGCTGCTGAAAAGTCAAAAGCAATAACGGGAAGATTACCCCAGTCTATGGAAATTATTCCCAGGTATTTGTCTTCCATGAACCGATGTAAAAGTACAGTTAACTGTTCAATTTACGGTGGCAGTGCTAAAAAGTGGGTGGTTCCTGAGGTCCTCAAAACCAATCTAACCAATACTTGCTGAAAGACTTTGCAAATCTTACAGAAACCTTGATGCATTTGGAGACATGAGCAGGCCTGGATGTGGGCAGCAAGGAGGGCTTAGCTTAAAATTTGTTAATCTAAATTAACATGACACGTGAACACAATTTTGTGTACTCCTTCAACCTGTGCAGTTGCATTTTAACAGAGCACTGCTTTTAGGCAGCAGCTCAGGGAGAGCATTTGTGACAGAAAAAACCTAAGCATTCAGAAAATGATGGTTTCTGCTGAACTGGGGCATTCTTTTTCTCTTTTCCTAAAAGAGGTGGGTTATAAAAACGAGGTCTATTGATCTGTTCCTGTTGTTTCCACTTGATCTGTTTCTGTTGTTGCAAGTCTGGGTTTGTGCTGTGTGTTGTGAACGTGTGTGTGGTGTCTGTACCTCTAGTGACATGTGAGCCTTTTAGCTAATTTTAGCCATTAATTGGCCATTAATTTTAGCCACTAATTGGCCATTAATTTTAGCCATTTAATTTAGCCATGTTTGACGAATAGGCAGAGGCCTTAGAGGTTATTGTGTTGTGAAACACTGCAGTGGGAGCCCCACCAGGACAGGAGCTGCAGGATGAGCTCACAATTCCTTAGGTATCTGTTAATCAGATCCCCTGTAAATCCTCCAGCTGCAGGAAAAGCAAATAAACACACAAACTGACTTCAACTGGTGATCACAACCCACCAGCAGACACAGATCTGTAGGGAAATCGGGCTTCAGTGGTTATACTGCTCCTGGAATTACTGGTTTTCAACAGAATGCAGCTGGAAAAGGGCAAACCTATGGATTTAGCAAAAGGCTGTGTTTTGGGGCAGTCTTTAACAGCCAAGAAACAAAAGCAAACAGGCAATGATTTTTTTACCATGGTTCATTTCCTTTAGCTTTGCTCCTGGCTACGTGTCTGTGAGCAGACCAAGCACCCTGATACCTGTTTATTCTTCCAAAGCTGATGCCCTTATTTTAAAAAATAGAAGCACTGAGGGTAACTTGGGTTTTGTTTTGCCTTCCACTGTGCTGAGGGTTGTGGGATATTCTCAGTCTTGGCACACAGCTGCAGAAAAGTCAATCTGTCAGAGTCGAGCAGATTTAATATTAGTCATGAATGAGATCATGATTTGAGTACAGTAGGAGTTATTATTTATGGCACAGTGAGCCACTAAGAGCTTGTGGGAAGTCATGACTAATTGTACACAGCCCCACAGCTGCCAGCCATGGATAAACTCCAATTTTACCTGGGGCCACTACTGGTAACTTAACCCATGGCCCCTCCTCCTTTATTTCACAGAATCATTTAGGTTGGAAAAGATCTCTAAGACCATTAAGTCCAACCTTTGACTGATCACCACCAGCTCAACTGGATTGTAATTCCTTTCTCCTCCTTTGCACTCTCAGTGATTTAAAATAAAAAAATAGCAAATCCCACAAATGTCTCTGCTTTGGTACTAGCTTAAAAACACGGAAATGAGCAAAGCATTCACACAGGTTTGGTCCCCTGGGCCAAGGGCTGTTCAGTGGGCCATGGCAAACTGTGTGTTTGAGGCCAGTCCCCCCAGCAGAACTGCCCATGTGAGCTAAGGCTTTGCAGGGCTGTGCCTCATGATTAAAAGAAAGCAGCGAATTGGAGGAGGAGCAGAAAGAGCCTGATTTGACCTGGCTCACACAGAAGTGAAAGTCAGGCCCAGTGTGCTGAATTATTAGAATTAATGGTTCAGATTACAGCTGGTTTGTGACCTTTGAATCTGGTATGTGTACGTGTACATTGGAATATATACATGATTGCTGACTTCTTAAAGTTGAGTGCCATCATCTGCAATAAAAACTGCAGCATTTCTGTTGCTTTCATAGAATCACAGAATGATTTGGGTTGGTAGAGACCTTAAAGCTCATCCAGTCCCACCCCCTGCCATGGGCAGGGACACCTTCCACTGGCCCAGGTTGCTCCGAGCCCCATCCAACCTGGCCTTGGACACTTCCAGGGATCCAGGGGCAGCCACAGCTTCTCTGGGCAACCTGTGCCAGGGCATCACTACCCTCACCATGAAGAATTCCTTCCTAATATCCCATCTAATCCTACTCTCTGCCAGTTTGAAGCCATTCCCCCTTGTCCTGTCACTCCAGACCCTTGTAAATAATCTCTCTCCATCTTTTTTTCAGGCTCCCTTTAGGTACTGGAAGGCCACTGGAGCCTTCTCTTCTCCAGGCTGAACATTCCCAATTCTCTCAGCCTTTCCCCATAGGAGAAGTGCTCCATCCCTATTTTGCTGTGATGTGAATGTGTACTGGGCTTCCAATAATACATTACTTTTTTTCTTATATTTCATATGACAAAATGAAGGACAGGATGAGATAAAAAAAACAGTTGGGAATGAAATTCCAAGGCCACTATCTGAATAACTATGCCAGTTCAGAGTCTGGGTTTTTTTTCAGGAGTACAAAAAACAGTGTGCCTGAAATGGCAAAAGCTCTGACAAGTTTCTAAGTTCTTTTTCTTTCATGCTTGGTTTGCTCCTGTTCAAAGCCCTCAAGCAACTGCCTTTCCAGAATGTTGTCCATGGTCTCTGAGGGCAAGGGAAGTGTCTTGTACCCACTTTGTGAAACCACATCAGCTGTCTGGAGTTTTTAAGGGAAAATTCAGTGACAGAGTTCTCTGTTGGCCCACTGGACATGTGACTGTGTCCACTAGTCCAGAAACGTTGTGGAGAGCCTTGAAGAGAGTTATAAGCTTTGGGTTTATTGGGAAGAGTGGTGTGTATGTGCTTATTTCCTGCTTCTTCTGAATAGGGACATCACCAGCACCCTGCCAGTGGCAGGAATAGTGAACCCCAGGCAGAGCCTTGGGTGTGCTTCCCCTTGGGAATGTCCCCTCAGGCTCCCAACCACTTTATCTTGCATTTTCAAGGGGGAGTGGAGGGGATTAGATGAACTAATTAAAATCCTTTAGCATAAATATGTTCACATTCTCTTTTTTTTTTACCTTTCCACTGTGTGTACTGTGAGTGGAAGGCAAAAGTGCCTACATGCAAGTCCTATAAACTGCTTTTCAACACAGAGGTGGGGTGTGCCAACAAAAATCCCATATTTCTCTTCCTTCAGCCCCTAAGGAAAGCAAAATCTCATCACATTGCAATGCATAAAAGTGATAGCAGTGTGGATGCGAAAATACCAAGGGACTTTGCAGAACATTATGTTTTAGGGCTGGATAAAACACTGAGGATAGTTTTATACCCTCTGTACTCCACAGAGCCCAACACCTATGGGAGGAGAGGTGGTTAATGTGGGTGAATCCCAAAGCATGTCTTGGACTTACCTTGCAATGACAAAGAGGACACAGCTGACCCCGAGGCAGGCTAGGAGGACATACATCCAAATATCAGGAGAAAGGGGGTTTAAAAAGGAGAAAACACCAGGGTTTGTGCCGTTGGGCTTCCGGTACAAGATGCTGATTCCCAGCGTCATGAAGGGCTTGGAAAAATCAATGACTTTCTCTCTTACATAGGTAATGGTGAGAGGAGCAACAGCCAGGTCAGCTTTCTGAAAACACAGATGGGAAAACATTCTCCTTCACATTCAGCAATGAAACAATTCCCTCCATTTCTTCCCCGAGTATTGAAAACTAAACTAAATTTGACTAAAAATCCTAAGCGTGCCAGGAAATTCAACATTTCTGGGGTATTTTGGGGGCATGATAACTCTGTTTCCTCTTTCTGCAAGGCAGAGGGACATTTGTGACTTCTGTGTTTGCAGACCAGAGGCTGCACAGGGCAGGGGTAAGGTGGAATTTCAGCCTCCACCGGTGGATTTTGCAGCCAAGGGATGGGTAGGATGTGCCGGCTCAGCACCTGCTACTGCTGAAGGTTCCCCCCACACCTGCAAACTGCTGGTTCAGATGTTCCTACTCTGAAAAGTGGCCATAAAGACTCTATTACAATATAATATAATAGTATAACAGAAGTAGTGGCAATAAAGTGGCTCTAAAATATGAAAACTAAAGCAAAGACCTCAATTGGGCTGACTATATATAAAATACCACAGGTAAAAGTAGAATAAAGAGAGAAGGGTTCAGTCTTACATGATCTATGAGCTCTTTGACCATCCCATTCCACTCTCCTTTGTCATTCTGGGCTCCATATTTGCCATCAGAAACTAGTTTGACCTCATAGATGAAGCCTAAAATATTTGACAGCTCCTTGAGTAAGTCCAGGCAATAACCCTCAAATCTGTCATTTCCATACAAGGGCTTGTCAGACTTCTTGTACATAACATAGGGATCTTCCTACAGAAAAAGACAGTAGACATGTAGGAGGAGACATGAGGTTTGGTTTAGATTATATCAGTTTCTCTACATCATATTAATATTTTCTAAATGAATTGCAAGTGGATGGAAACAAGTAATTTACTGCATCCATTAAAAGCTGTTTTAGGTGTGTTAACAAATTCACTGAATGAATTAGTGATAATCATAAGGGCCCTGATTTTTAGTGGAACTGACCATTCATAGCTCTCAGGAGCTTTAATTACAGCTCATTAGCTCCAAAATCACACCCAAGATCTGGACCCTACACTTTCACACTCTGAGGGACAGGAAGGGATGCAGGAGGAGAGGGCAGTCTAAATAATAGAAAAAGAAGCATAAGGGGAACATAACATTTTATATTCTGTGAGAAATAAATCTTTATTGATGAAAAACTTCAAATGTAGCAAATATCTGTGATTGGAACATGTACTCACACAAGGGAATGGAGAACAGCATAGGTAGGGTGCAAAGTACCTTGTTGCTTCTCCCTTTAAAGGATTTTGGATAGAAGAAGGTCTGGGCAAGCAGGTTTCTGCAGTTTAATGTGGCAAAAGGCCTCTGGCAATAGAAAAGTAGTGTAGAAGGGAGCCTTTGAGCTCTCTCCCTCCTCCTGAGGAATTAGGCAGAGTAATTGAAAGAAGTGGCATTGCTGGGCAGGCAGAAAGCACAGGGCAGAAAGACCCAGCTGCATATTTTCCATTCATCACAGTAAGGGCATAACTCAATCTGTCTGTCCACTTTTTGCTACTCTCTTTCAGTCCTACTTGTCTCATTTTCAGTAAAAAGAGAAGGATGTATAAGAACTGACTGCAAAGCTGAGTATTTGTGTGCGTTAACTCCTCTGGGAAGAAAACTACACAGGGTTTGTCTGTGAAATATTGAAGCAATTTTGGAGGCAGAGGTTCCTGAGAGTCTTTCATTGGCAGTGGGGTATTTTTGCATCAATCTTGTGGACAGATTTTATGCCGATTCTGAGTCTAAATCAAAACATTTGCCTGAAAACAGACTGGTTTTACACAGCATTGTTTAGTGTGGAGGAGACCAAGGCTGGTGTGCAGGGTGGAGGTGGTGAAGGTGCTGTTGGAGGGCCCTGCCAACCTTACCAAAATCGTGGTGACGATGAGGGTCCGGTTTGCCAAGGAATCCGTGATGTTGGTGGACCTGTCCTTGTTGCTGTCAGTCATGTTAAGGCCACTGTATGAGTTCCAAACCCCAATCTGCACAGAGAGAAGTGGGTGAGAGGCCCCAGAGTGTCCCCAGACACTCCCCTCAGTGTCTCTGGGCACCACAGAGAGAGACAAAATGCTGGAGAAGGGGCAGAGCTGCAGGTCTGAGCGAGGCAGCAACACCAAATTTAGAAAACACAGGGAATGGACTGCAAAATGCAACTGCATAAGCTCTTAGAGTGTAAGGCCTGTCAACACAGTGCTGTGTCACCATTTCGCTGCAAAAGTGCGACATGTAGACTTGGTTATCTGCTAAAAAAATGTCAAATGTCTGTTTTAATGTTTTTTGTTTGGTTGTTTGTTTTTAAATTTTGTAAATGGTAGAGTTGAGACATTATGGCAAGACCTCTCTCTTCTGATACAACAGACTAAAAGCTTGAGTAAATACTATGAAGCAGATTGATGGATGCACTTGGCCTTTTGTTTCTGCTGTGCCTTCAGCAGGTTTAGCAAAGATTATTCTATCATTCCTTGACTGCAGTATATGACAGAGGCGATACCATTTCACACACTGAGCAAGATTTGTTCAGCAAATACAAGTGGCCAAAGGCAAATTCCTTTCTAGCCCAAGAGACAGTGAAGAATTCCAGTACTTAATGCCCAATCCAAAGCTTCAAGGGAAATGTCTTTGTGATTTCAGCGCATTTGGATCTACACCTTGTGGGGGCAGAAATTACAACCATGTTGATTTGTTGAGATAAATATTTACTTGTATGGAGTCTGAAAGCATCTCCAGTATTTTTGCCTTTGGATTTGCAAACACAGCGTGGCTGAGGGCTGATGTGAGAGAACTCCAGGCAAGGAGCTGGCTCAGGCACTTTGTGCCTGCTGAGTGTGGATTTGAGGTAATAACTCACCAATTCAAACAAACTTTGGATTTGTGTCCCTGGGTGCCTTTCACAAACCTTTTTTCCCCAAATTCTGCTTCATGGGGAGAGCCATGCCACTTAAAAAAAAAAATTATATCAAGCATTTGTCAGTCATTCCCTTTGTTTCCAAAACCAGATCAGGTTGGGAAACTGATCCAGAAAGTACACAGGAAATAAAATATTGGATATTATGACGGCCAGTGCCAGGAATACAGTAAATAACCGGTGTTATCCTTGGATTTGCACCAGGCTGGAGGAGCCGTTCTGCCCGTTGTTGCTGACTTGAGAGGCTTTTGTTGGCTGGCAGCAGGGAGGAGGAGAACAACCATGAGGAACACTGAGCAACACAGTCACAGTGCATACAAAATACACCAGGAGACCACTCCACACCCGGATAAAAGAAGGACACGGCAGGCCAGCCTTGGTTAGAGGGATGGGGGAGGTCAGAGGGGCGCTGGAAGAACGAGGTCAAGGTTGTACATCACTGTGGGGAATCCAGGGGATTTATTGCAGTTTAGTGACAAGCTGGAGAGGTGTCATATGCCCTTCTCAGCAAGCCTGTGCTCTGAACCAACTGTAATTTGGTTTAAATCAATTCAGCATAACACGAAATGCCTACAGTCAGAAGGGAGATTGGTTCTGCATGTCAGGTAGGATGATCTATTCACCAGTAACGAGGGAAAGAGGGGCCTTTGTGCCTTAGCCCGAGCCACTGGAGATTGAAACAAGGTTATTAAGGATGTATGTGCTTTATAAGAACACAAAAAGAGCTCTGTAGGATGGTCTACTCTGGGGCATTAAAATCCCTCATAAAACAACACAAAACCAACCCCTTTTTTTAACCATGTATGAGGGAGGGGTGGGGAATAATGAGAGCTGTGGGAACTCTGTACAAAATACAGTTCTAAGCATTATAAAAGATTCCTGTCCCACACTTGCAGAACACTTTAAGCTTGGTGGATGTAGTTTTTATCTTCTCTTTACAGAACAGCAACCCCAGGTTGTAACTCCAGTGGGGAGCTGTGCATGGAGCTGGTCTCCGACTCCCACTTTAAGCACCTCATGCTAAAAGAGGGATGAGATTCCTGGGGTAATTTCCATCTTTTATAAACAAGCTTAGCTCCAATTTCCATATGTTAGTGAATGACAGCACCCACTTAATCATCTGTATTATTTTCTGTAAGGAGCTAATAACACACTCATCAAAATTTTGAAGCAATAATGCTCAAACATTGCCAGCCCTGAGCATTTTGTGTGAGGCAAAACACCCCCAGCCCTGCACATTGAAACAGTCCTTGCAGCTGATGCCAAAATACACCCAAAATAGTTTAAATTTACCACTCATGGTGAATCTTAGGTGAATCAGGAAGGACAGCAGCTGAGCAAAGGACTGATTTTGCTGCAGCCTCTACTCAAAGCAGGGAAAAGAGGAGCCCTCAATAAATAAAATAATAATTAACACACCCCCAGTTTGGGTGAAAAAGCTGAATCCTGCCAAGATTTTTTTTTTTACTCTTTGGAATTACAGTGTTTTAAGATGTAATAAGCTCATCCCACCAGAAAAATTCCTGCTGTTGTCTCTAAACTGCAATAGGAGAGTCACTATCAAAACCCAAAGGCTGAGTCTGCAGACGCAGCCCAAAGGTTTCTTGCATCACCTGTCTGTGTACAAACCTTCTTCCACACTTTATATAAGTGCTTAGAACCCTCGCCAGCAGCCTTGGTACAGAGAGAAATAAACACAGTGCTTCATTAAAAATGAAAAGAGAGCCTGTCTGGAGAGCTGTGTGGGAGCAATTACAGTTAGAGGCTCAATTAACCCATCAGGAATTATCACTCAGAATCCAGCCAGTGTACACAGAGCTCTGCCTGAAGCTCCAGGAGCTGCTGGTGTCACCTGTGTGAGGGTTTTTGGACACCCACAGCAGACACTACCCGGGCAGCAGTGGAGGGAGCCCCGGGGTGCCCATTGAGAGTCCATGTTTGCAGGGGAAGGGCAAAAGAACTGATTTAACCTCAAAAACCTGGAGAAACTTCAACATCTCAACTCTTGTTGAGGTTGTTACTCAAGAACCTTCTTTCCTCTCTCCCCTGGCTCACATTTATCTCTATATATCCATATAAATTTTTCTATATCTATATATGAATTGAACACCCCGAGTTGCAGTAGCAAGACCTGAAGACAATGTGCCCTTAAAATTATTGTCTCCATCAGGTAAGTGCTGCCAGCCCCAAACTCCTCTCCCACACCTCAGAATGCATAACAAAATAGCAAATCAATCTTAGTAGCTCTGTTTTATCCTTCACTCAAATATCCTTGAGAATAGTGGGGG
>JAWWLV010000001.1:593425-619051 GCA_035041135.1 Platyrinchus mystaceus
ATGCATAACAAAATAGCAAATCAATCTTAGTAGCTCTGTTTTATCCTTCACTCAAATATCCTTGAGAATAGTGGGGGTTTAACCCCAAGCACGGGAGATTCAAGCTGAGGAGAATGAATTTGCCCAATCCCTTGTCAAATTAGCTTTTTGTCATGTTTGCTTGTGTTTGGTTTTTTTTACAAGACATGTGGTTACCTTTTCTGTTCCTTCCTCCTTGAGGCTGATAATGTCCAGATCGAAATCCTTCCTTAAGCCATCACTTTTGTTGAAGGTTATTCTCCCAGTCAGGCCATCCCACCGTGCCTGTGGGAACACAAAAAACACTCTGCACTGTCACAATCAGCAGGAGCTACTCTGAAGCCACAAAAAGTATTGAATGTTAAGTTAACCACAGCACTGAATCACTTCTAAATAATTTTTTTAAGCATATGTGGCTATGTTGCTTTGCTAAAAAAAAACCACTTTCTTCAACTCCAATATGTTTTTTATTTTATAAGTTTGCCACAGTTTATATATATTGATTTACATATGTCTAGTACTGAAAATAAAAATAGATAGACTGACTAAAGGGAAAGAAATTATAAAATATGTATTATTTGTGCCCAAAGACAGGGAGGTTTTGCACTGCATAAGAACTCACTAAGAAATTAAAAGGGAGTCTGCTCTGTCCAAGCTGCAGGTCTGAACCTTGGAATGTGACAACATAAACCCACCAACTTTACTGGAATGATCCTCTTTGCCTCAGCTTGGAATGTTTTCAGTTCTCCAGGAAAACTGGGCAGCAACTGTGCTTTCAGGGGTTGATGGCATGACAAGGACGGCTCTAAAACCCAAATCCCAGGAAAAGCCCACCCAGTCACAGAGACCTAATAAAAGCTTAGTAGTGTAAGGTACACATGAGTCCTACAGTCATGTTTGAAATACAGCATATGAGTTGCATATGATCCACTTTGGTCCAGGCAGCGTTTTGTAAATCAGTGAATTAATTAATTGTTTGAAAGATTGGTAGAAGGAGGTGGACTCTGTCCATCACTCTGTCCAGCCAGGATAATTCCCTGTGCTGGGGAATGCTTCTTCAGGTCAACAGGATCAACATCAAGAACTAACTTCCTTCACAGTTTAAGTTTTCTGTGTCTTGTAATCTTCCCACCCAGCTCGTTTTCCTTTAAAGATCCACCTGTCTCTCATCCAGCCCCCACTTTGTCCCCAGACCTGGTGCTTATCTATAAAAGAAAGTGTTTGATGGGTTTCCAACTGCAGACAATTTTGATAATCTATTTTTGGGGGCTCCCACATTAGATTAAGTTCCTCAAAGATACAAGGAAAGCTGACAGTAAATGATGGTGTTTTTCCTTCACGTGTGTCAGCCATATAATTTTAAATTACAGGCTTTTCTACTGCACATCGTTCTTTGCTTAATTTAATTTGTTTGAGACAGAGGACATAAGGAAAGCTGCATTAAAAATCACCAGACTTCCAGACTGGTGTCTCCCCATCCTGTTAAATCTAAATTCCAGCCCTGAATCTGCAGGGTTTAATCTCAGATGCTGGGGTGTTATTACCACATGTCTCAGACAAATCTGGTGCATCTGGAATTCTGTGGAAATACAGCAGGAGCTCAGGACACGCTTAAATAAAATAAGAATGGAAAAGCGTAAGTGCAACAAACTTGCTGTGAGATTTTTCGTCTTAATAATCCAGGAATACACAAAAATCTCTGCTGCAAACAGCTAAACACCTGCAGGGTTATTTATTATTCATTATTTGTTTATTGAGCTGATATAATTAAGATAGCAGGAGGGGATACATACAGATGCATTTCATTCCATAATATCTCTTTTCCAATCTGTCTTTTCATTACTCTGACGTGGCCCCCATCTCTTATTCACAGAGATGGAGCATTTTTTAAAATATGATCTTTAGAGACCAATCCCTCCACAGAGGGCAATTTGCTGCTGTGAAAGGCTCCCATTTATTGATTACACATCACACGCTCGGCTTCTCTGCTAATGTGATATGATCTGGGGTAGAAACCCAACGTGTTATTTTGGGAAAGGGCATCAGGAGCCTCCTTGTGGAAAAAAAAAAAAACCAACAACAAAACCCCCCCAAAGAAAGATTTCTGTGGTGAAATGCATCCCACTTTTGAAAGCAGGAATTGGTGCTCCTGCCTCCACACTAAAAAAGCAGGAAGGAAGAGGTGTAACAAGCTGCATAGGTGTGTGCTTAAATTCGGAGGTACAGAGAGGTCCATATGGCCTTTGTCTCACTTCAGTCCCACTTAGACCATCAAATGACCCAAATGTGATTTAAATTATAAAAAGGAGCCAGGGTGTGTGTGTCAGATGAGTTAAATTTCGAAGGGGTTTTTCAGGCCCTTAATTGTGAGGCACATGCTTCAAACACCCCTTGAATTCTAAACCGAATTTCTGATGTTTATTTTATTGAGTTTATTTCTTCTAAACAAAAATGAAGCGTTTGGGTTTGAGCACAGTGAGTGTAATTGTATTTCTGAGCTTCAAGGCAGTGCTGGGGTCTGTGTGAGCAGCATGTCTGCACGGACAGGTGATGTTTCTTTCCTGAACAGAAACAGAAGTTTTCCTTGAGAAACAAAGGGAGGGATGAGCCAGGAACAGCCCATCCCAGGCCTTCTGAATTGTATGGTAAAACTTCCAAGCTTTTATTAGGAGCCCTAAAGCAGCTGCCTGCTGCATACAAAGACAGTGAAAAGCATCATTGCTCTGAAATCAGAACTGTATCCCACCTACCTGTCAGGGAAATCAGGGATGTGAGGCCTATTAGGGAACATGTTCAGGCAAACAGAGAAAGCAGCAGCTGCACACTTCTCATTAATTAACAAACTGAAATGAAGCAGAACTTTCTGAACAGTCAGGAACTGTGTGATTGTGTAACCCAGTGATGAGATTTCATGCTTTCACACAGGATTTACTGCAATTTTAATGTTTCTGGTGACATGGTAAATGTTACAGGATATGATGGAAATTCAACCAGAATCTAATCATGTAATTCATCAAAAATAAACTTTACCAGGGCTGCTTCCCTGACTCCCCTGAATGTTCCAATTATTCTGTTGCAGTGAGGAAAGTATCAGTGTCCTCCTGAATTTTTAAGGCAGGTCCCTGAGTACTGAGACTGAGTACTCTTGTCTTTTCCTTATACTTGCAAAGGGAGAAACTTACAGGAAAATCATGGAATGGTTTGGTTTGGAAGGAGCCTTAAAGATCATCCAGTCCCACTCCCCTGCCATGGGCAGGGACACCTTCCACTATCCCACATTGCTCCAGCCTGGGACACTTCCAGGGATGGGGCAGCCACAGCTTCTCTGGGCAACCTGTGCCAGGGCCTCACCACCCTCACAGCCGAGAATTCCTTCCCCATATCCCATCTATCCCTGCCCTGTGTCAGTTTGAAGCCATTCCCCCTTGTCTTGTCACTCCAGGCCCTTGGAAATAGTCTCTCTCCATCTTTCTTGTCTTGGCTCCCTTCAAGTCCTGGAAGGCCACAATTATGTTACCCTAAAGCTTCTCTTCTCCGGGCAGAACAATCCCAATCTCTCAGCCTTTCCTCCCAGCAGAGCTGCTCCAGCCCTCTGATCATCTCGGTGCCTCCTCTGGACTCTCTCCAGCAGCTCCATGTCCTTCCTGTGCTGTTCCCAGGGCTGGGGGCAGCTCTGCAGGGGGGTCTCACCTGAGGGGGCAGAGGGGCAGAATCCCCACCCTCACCTGCTGCCCACACTGTGGGATCAGCCCAGGATATCTTAAAGTTCCTAAAAGTTCTCAAGTTCCTAAAACCCTCCGGTCTGGAGCTTCAGTCACTCCCAGCGCTTCCAGTGTAGGTGAATCACCACATCGTACATCGCCCGTTGCAACTCTGAAAACTGTTCTTGGAGAGGTTTGGGGAAGGTGCTGACAGCTCTTCAACATGTTCTGGAGCCACCACATGGCTTGTCTTTCAGTTTGCTCCTGCTGTATTTCTGGATTCAGGTGTTTGCCCTGACGTGCCACCACCACTCACCTTGTCCCTCAGCCCACGAGTGCTAATGAATGCAGCTTTGGTAGGAATCACACTGGCAAGGACTGGGAATGGGGGAAAAGTTAAAATGCATGTAGGATGCTCCAAGTAATTTCTTATTTTCGTTTCCACACTCTTCGCCAAAGGCAAAGCTTCCATTTCAAATTCATAATAAAACCTGAATTTTTGAAAGAGTGAAGGCATTTCAACTAAAATATGTGTTTTTTAGGACATGTCTGGATCTAGCTAGCTCAGTCATGGATTCTTATAGTGCAGTACTTCATGAAGCAATTTCCTTCTTTAGAAACATTGGCTGCACTGTGTCCTGGATATTGATCACTGATCAAAAAATCTGCAAAACATTTGGAATTACATAGTGAAGCGAGGACAGAGCTCCAGACTCACTTTTCTTTCCATTTCTGGAATGGCTGTTTTCAGTTATCACGTATTTTTATAAATTATCAACATCCACAATAAACATGAACTGATCAAAAAAACCTGGGAATTATTAAGGTGTGTTAGGGAGTTTGGCACACCCAGGGTTTAGCAGCTTCTTTTTTTGCAAGACCAGATAAAGTCTCCACCAGAACGGAGCCTGTAAATCAATGTTTCTCTGCTGGGAAAAGTGAGGAAGAACTTCATATCTGAGCACCAGAAACGAGAGCACAGCACGTGACAAGGAGCAGGGAGCAGCCAGAGCGGCAGAGAAGAGAGGGAGGGTGATGCAGGCCATGAGCAGATGGTCTACACTTGCCTCTTTGATGAGATTCATAAATCTGGGCCCAAAGCGCCAGGGTTTGTGGCGGTGGCACTGCAGGGAGCTCACGGTCAGCTGGGAGGCACGCTGGGAGGCCACTGCCACCATGTACACAGCATCATACATCAGAGCTGCCTCAGTCTGCAGGGGAACACAGAAAGGAATCCTTTAGTGTGCATCCTGTTTTTTTCCTAGCTTATATTAATTTCACAGTATCTTCAGGTGAGTTTTGGGAAGAAAACTACATTAGGGAGCTGCGGGAAGAGAGAGGTCAGCGGGTCCAGCACAGGAAGGAGCGCACGGGCAGCTCTGTGGCCTGGAGAGGAGTTTTAAGAAGCCCCAGGTGTGTGAGGCTCCCCATCACCATTCTTCTCATGACAATCTCCTCGGATTGCCTCCTCACCCCTTGCTTTCCAGGGAAGAAACCAATCCCACCAGGCAGGTATCTACTGGCTCTAAGTGTCTACTGCCCTCGAGGATCTTGGCTTTTCTATACGAAATGGCCCCACCAAGATTTGGCTTGGATTGCTCTCCTGCCACATTCCCCATGCTGTCTTAGGGACAGGTGAACTGTCCTTCTGAGGTGTCTTTTTTGGGGGATTAAGTTGGACTTCCACATCTAAATTCTCATTGCAGAGAGATACAGCCCTTAGGTACTTAAATATTACCGGATAGATTTATTTACTTTGTGCATCTCTGTTTCTTTTGAGATTGGATTTACTGGTTTAAAAGCGTGGCCTCAAACTGAGGTCACACACCCTGTCACCCTTTATCACTGGGAAGTTTTAGGGAAGTCTCTCCTTCACCTGTATGTTGCCTCAGTGCTCTCATGTGTGAGGTGGGAAGGGCTGTGTCTCCCTTAATGCAGAGGATGCTGAACACATGAAATGCTTACCTTTCTTTAAAGCTAATGAATAATTAAGCAGGGGCCTTGAAAAAAAAACATACTAATTCTGCAGATGAGAAACTGGGCTCATTTATAGGAACTAGAAAGCTAATAATTTTTTAGTTTCTTTTCCATGCAATTACACTGGGAAATTAATACCTTTGATTCTTTGTCTGTGTCATTTACCGAAGTAAATTACGACAGCTTCAGTCTTATCAGCATCGGAGGTTTTTGCTGGCAGTCAAATGTATCTGAATCTGTGGATTAATCTTAATACATTGCAGATGAGGAATCTCTCTCAATGTGCTAGTAAGGATCTGCCCAAAATACTGCTCCCACAATCGGAGCAAATTGGAGAATCAGAAAACATTGTGAATGCTGAGTCAAGCAGGAGGACACAATAACAGCTGTTCTCACTGCCAAGTGTCTTAAAACAGACAGTTGTTCCAACCACAGTCAGTCTGATCCAAAACCCCTCAAAATCAATGGAAATATTCCCATCGTCAGTGGAATTCAGGGGGGTTTTTACCTTAGACTGGGCAGGTGTCCTTTCAGGACTGAATTTTACATGACCACTGCAATCCAGTCTGTCTGTGCCCCAGGCCTGGAGACTCAGGAAGGAGATTCTTGGCCAAAATTCTCCAGTGTCCTCACTTTGATCTCCTCTCTGGGACCACTGGATGCTTTTACTTGACAACATGGGGCATCCTGCAGCGATTCCATGTTGGCAGCATTGTCAGACTTAGCTGCTTGAATCTTGTGCTTGTGCAACTGGCTCCTCATCCCTCCTTCCATGCAGCAACCAGAAAGTTGTACCACCTCCCTTGCCCTTTAATCTCTTCCCTCACTGTTGCTCTGTTTTAGGGCTTGGGGTTGCCTGGTGCAACAGGTCACCTCGTTTTCCGAGGACAGTCCCCTTACCCTGGTGTCTGTATTGTGTGTAAGGTGAAAGGGACTAAAAACAAGCCCTGGAACTTGTTTTTCTGATTTTTTGTCTCCTACTTAAACCACTGCAAAGAAGCCCAAAGATCTCATTAGAACAACTATGCCTCTGTGTGCAGTTTGGGCATGAAGTGAGACATGAACTCAGAACTGTCGTGGTCATGCCCTGCTGACTCCCCAGAAGGGGATATCAGGGCAAGGGACAAATCCTGAATTAACATATAATCCTGATCTCTTTGCACTGTGCAGCTTGTACAGCCTTATTGTTAAACAAAATAGAGCAGTGTTGCAGCTCTCCATCAAACTGAATAAGCAGAACCTGCTATGAATATTGAAATGATCACAGCCAGCCAGGAAGATGCTTTCCTCGGTGCTTGTGCTGCTTCAGAGCATCAAGGACACTGAGAGATTATGGAGATGTAAAGCAGAGGATAAGAATCAGAGACACAAAGGAGAGCACAAGAGCCTGGTGAGAACTTTGTTCTTCTGAGTGTTCCAGTTGGGTAATTTGTGTGTGAATTCCCAGCAGGGGTTCCCAGGGACAGCTTTCTCCCCTGCCTTGCAGGGAGTGAGCACAATGTCACTGCCCAAACAAGCAGTAATGTTTTAAAATGCTAGAGACAGCACACATAATGCATTTCTCTTCAGGATGTTATTTCAAATTTTTCCCTGCAATCATCTGCAATTAAGTTTATTTCCTATCACTTGGAAATCCCCTCAGAACAGGAGATATTTCATCTTACACTGCAAAAAAATGGCAACCCTTCACCCTGCAAAATTGAATGGAGTTGTGTTGTCCACATACTTCTTCCTGTTCTTCCCTTGACTTCTTGGGGGAGTGCTAGGATTTTATTAAAAAAATCCTAATTTCCTGGCTTGATGACACCTTTCATCTATCTTTAAATTATGTCTTAAAAGCCAGATTTCTGTAGAGATGGAAATGAGGAGAAAGGGCACTTTACCCATTTCAAAATGCTATTCCCTGCCCACATATATGACACCTTTCCCTGCAGGTTACAAACCTACACCTGCTCTGAAAGTTCCTCATTCCTGTTATTTTCCTCGCTCCGCACGGGACATAATCAGAGGAATGAGGCAGCATTTTTCCTTTTGAGAGCAATCAGATGGTTGATGTTAGGTGGGCAGCACCGTGACAGGAAGCTGTCACCCCTTTCTAGAGGGGTTTGTCACAGAGGGGAGCACAGCATCGGTTCAGGGGGCAAAGGCACTTGGTGCAGAAACGGGTGACGGGAATTCTGGCTTGGGGGTGACGTCGCAGGACTGGGATCAGCTCATACGTGCTGGGACAGCCGCCCTGTGACACTGTGGTGGCTCACTTACTGTCATCATGCCATCGAGGAGCCCAGTCTCAGGTTTGGGGGGTGCCTGCAGGCGCTCCATCGACCACTTCTCCACGACGGACGACACGTGCGGGTTGTCGATGTTGAGGAGCCGAAACCCCGTCATGTTCACCCCACTGTACCTGTAGGGCTCCAGGTCAAGTGCAAAGAGGTCCTAAAAAAGACAAACTCGACCATTACCTAGCATTTTTTAAAGCAAGATAGCACCACCAGGCCCAGTTTGTGTTTGATTTTCAACCTAAAGCCCAAAGGTTGCTCTTTTTCCCCTGTGAACGCCCTCAAAGTCAGGTCATAATCACTTCAGTTTTAAGCCTGACTAAACCAAAGCTGTGTGAAAATGGATGACAAACCACACACCCGCTTTTTAGAATGAAAAAAAAATCAGTTCCCCACAACAACACTGTTCTGCAACCAACCTGTACCTAATTCTAATGTAGAGGTGCCCTGTGAAACCAGAGGTAGCATTTTTAAAGCAAAAGGTTCACTAAGCCCAAATTGTATTTGATTTTAATCTAAAGCCCAAGCGCTGCTTTATTTCCCCTGTGATTTTTCCCCTCTGACTGCCCTCCCCGCCTACTCATGATCACTTCAGTTTTAAGCCTGACTAAACCAAAGCTGGGTGAAAATGGGTGACAAACCCCACATCTGCTTTTTGGAATGAAAAAAACATCAGCTCCCCCAAACAACACCGGTTTTTCAACCCAATTGCACAGCACTATGTAATTCTAATTTATAGCTATGACTACCCAACATGAGGAACCAGCTGGCCAATGTCAAGCTTATTTCTCAGCTTGGGGAAGGAAAATTCCAGGAGATGTTGAGAGCAACACACTTTTAATACTTATGAATCCCATTTTTCCCCTGCCTTGGTGACTTGCTGCCAGGATGTCTGATGGATATATCAGGCATCAAAACAAAGCATTTACAGGAGAAGATACCACCAGCACTGCTTCGTGCTTGTTCTGATACGTGCTCTGTACTATCTCCTACATGTTGCTGGTGGTGGTTACCCCTTTTGTGGTAGATTCCTGTACTGTTTATTGTATAAAATTTGAAGTTCCACAGTAAATCCTAAATTTTCACATTTTCCTTGGTACTAAAATGTCCTCAGAGAAAACTTCTTCAAGTTCCCAACAGCCAGAGCATCTCTTCTGACTAATCAACTGACTATTGCATTCAAAACTTTTTTTCACTTCCACTTAAAATTTTATTTGGAAAGGAAATAAAGAATAAACAGAGGATTATATAGGCTGATATAATCCAGCCCTCTAGGACTGTTCTAGCAGTATCAATTCTTTGCTGGCTCTCTAGTCTACAATGCAAATGAATGTTAAGGATAAATTGAGTTATATTTATATGTAGCATGTAAGTCAAAATATAGGGAAAATGTGCTGAAATAAGTGTTTATAGATATACAGGTTTACTTTTACTCCAAAATTCCTGAGTAATTTTATACATTTGTGATTTTGTGTTCTGATAAGTACATTAAACATTTCATTGATGATCTCAGCTCCATTGCAAAGCCATGGATTCATCATTTCATTTCACTCTGATCCACTGGTACTGATGGTTCTCCCTTAATCCCAATACTGCAATTAATTTTCACTGTATTAAAGTGTTAACCAGCCCCATAGATATGGCCAAACAGCTTCCTCACAAAATTGGGGGTCCTGATATTAATAAGAAGTGTTAAACTCATTCTCCAGGGATTTCCTGAATAATGGCAACAAAGATCTCCCAGGAAAAGGGGAAATTTTTAGTTGCCTTTCCTGCAACAGGGAAAATTCACCCCCAGATCTTTAGTGTTTCTTACCAGCGTTGTAAAAAAGTAATGGTAGTATTCTGTCATCATTCCCATGGAGAGGATCTGTTGGAAAAGATCAAAAGGTGAATGTACTTTACTCTGAAATATTCCAGTGTCCTGCACTGCCTTTTGAAAAGCAAGAGTTAATCTGGAACAACACAGCCCAGGCCACGAAAACTTGATTACAACAAACCCTACGTTTCTCTTCAGGAGCCAAAAAAAATATCCTGTTGTATTTAAATTGTGTTTTTATCACCTCTGCTCGGGAAAGAGATTAAAGATTGCAAAGCTTCTAGGACAAGAAAAATTACTAGAGATAACGAGAAGCTGATTCTTTAGTCTGCAGTTTAGAAGTGTTAAAAAAGAATTTACTAGCAGACAACACAATTTGTAAGGAAAAGTGCTTAGGTGCAGGTTTTTGTATTCTGGGATTCTGTGAAGAGGAGGAGGAATTATGAGCTGGGAAACTACTGAGGAATTCATTATCATGACAGTGACACAGACAAAGGTTAACTCTTATTCAGTCTTGATCACTGTAATGTAAGTAATTGTTACTAATACTATTTTAGGATGTTTTTAGCATTACCTGTTTGAAAGACAGGGGAAAACAGCTTGATTTGGCTCACCAAAATTCTCTTTCATGGCAAAAGCCTCTGAAAATCAGTTGAGTGATTGTGTATGGCATTTCCTCACATTAAAAAAAAAAAAATTAAAAAATAAGAATAGAAAAAGGAAGAAAGAAAGAACCTGAACTTTCTAAGCTGCAGTAGATAATAAAACCAGCTCAGTGTTAATCTCAAACAACCGATCCATTTCCAGCCACTAAAAGTCAAGCCAGAAGGCAAGTGTTTTATTGAAATGCTCCACTGAATTTACACATCAAAATTGCCTCTTTTATTTCTTACTTTATTAATCCTCTTCTATTCTGTTTCTTAGAATTATCACCTGTAGGAAGGAGCCATGTAGCAACCCTGGAGGTGGATGTTCCTGCCCTGTTCACGCACAGAGAACGATATGTGGGAGCATCCACAGAAACTCCTGTGTGCTGTGCTTCCCAGCTGAGCTGGCTGGACTCAGTTCCACTCCCTGGAGCCACTGGATTCCTGTGTCTGGGGGAAGGAGGTGCCAATCGGATGGGGGTTTTTATGATCTTTGAGCTGAAACCATATTGAAAGAGCCCAATTGCTTCATGTGGGGCACAGAGCAGCTGCCAGGTCAAACACAGCCTGAGCCCAGGTGATCCTCCCTTAGGCCTACATTTATTTGGTTTGCAGTTAGTCCATGGTGGTGCATTAGTATGAAGGCAAGTTCTTACTAATCAGTGCAAATGGGAGGATAAAAATGCTCAGATTTCAACGGTTGATTCCTCCCAGCTTTGATTCCACCTCGAGACAGGAGAGCTGACAAGCCATGGCACTTCTGTTGTCAGAAGGTATAAAAAATTTGCCTGCATAGAAATAGCAAAACAATGGAAAACCAGGACAATGCTACTCCATACAGTGCCTTAAAATACAAATTGACATTAAGCAGACAGATGCATTTACTGCAATGATTGGAAAGGCTGTGGCCTGGGTGTTTGGGAAGCTCGGCCACTTGATCCAAGGTAGCCCAGTTGCTGCTTTCCTCTCAAATCCAAGGGTTGTAGCCTGAGAGGAGTGTTCACCTCCTGAACACATCTCTGATGAACACTTTTTATGAGATTATTGATTGCCAAGTAATGCCCTATAAACAGAGCTGGCAGGACACACACATAGCTGGGAATAATAACGATTTCAAAAGTCATGCTACAGGATTGTCCTTTTAAACAAAACAAAAAAGCCCCACCAAACCAACCAACCAAACAAAACTTCACCAAGCCCCCACAAACAAAAAAAATTCCCAAGCAAATAGAAACAGATCCCCTGAAAGCTCAAGGCAATTTCATGTAAAAACTGAGATTCACCTGCTACAACCAAGACTCAGGTTCCCAATGGCAATTGCTGGAAGGAATTGCCAAGGATGCTGAACCCAAAAGCTCCAGGAGAGATGCTCGTTGAAATTCTTCCAAATAAAGGATTGCAGCAGCCCAGGAAAGCTCAATCAACGTGTCACTTTCATATATTCTATATTAACAGTGACTCAAGTAAGATCTGAAGATACAGACAGCTGGAAGGGTGTTTGTAAGTGGCACACACACCTTAATAATGTCCTTGTCCGGTTAAGGAGTAAGAGTTGATGTTGGATCTGTTCCTGACCTGCCACTGAGCTCTGCCCTGGGGACAAGAACAGCCTTAACTGCTTGTCCTCCCCAATATCAGTCATTAAGGATGATAATTAGTTAACAGTTATTTAGCACTTAGACATGCCTGTGATATCCGAGTTAGATCTATAGATTGACCTAAATAGGATGCTTTTTATTCATGAATCAGGAAGACTTCCAACAAGAATTTATTTATGTTTAAGAGCAATATGTTCACTAAATAAAATTTACAATTAGCAACTATTTAGTGCGCAGGAGATGAAAACAAGTTTAAGAAAAAGCAAGAGGGATGCTGAGAATAATGCTGGACATCCCAAAACATTACTTACTCCCAAGCCTTAATTACTTGGATGCTCCTATTAGTGTAAATAGGAGAGTTTTGAGGACTCATCTTCTGCTGTGTGTTTGCAACACAGCAGATCCAGGGAAAGCAGCTTCTAGGAACTCCCAGGAGCGACACCGTAATAAAAGGCTGTTAGGAGCAAAGATGGATTTCAGGTTGGGACACCTCTGGAGGCCCTTGCAAAGCAGCTGCACGGGCACTTCCCACAGAGTAAGTGACCTCCCCACCAGAGAAAATGGGCCCAGCAGCCCAGAAGAGGGAAGGAAAGGCAGCAATGTGTATTTATAGCTGCCCACAGGAAACTGGAATGAGATTTCATTACACATTCCCATTTAAATAACTTTGCCTGTAATTTTGTAAGCAATTATGCACCTGATACAAATGTCCTATTTAAACAATAATAGCTTTTACTTACTGTGGAACTCAGCTGAATCTCAACTAGTGAAATCAGCCTAAAATATTCTCCTTGTAGGTCTCCTGCCCATCTTACCCTGTATAAAATTGATCAGCCAAACTCAGATAGGGTTGGACAATAAATAATAACAATAAAAGATAAAGAGACTTCCATCTCTAATCACCCATTTCAGATCAGAAGGCTGGGCCTTGTCTTTTAGCTGTGGGTCATGGACAACAGTGTGGATCTGACAAAGTGTCAGTGGTCACAATATATGTGGCAGGCTGAGAGAAGCTAGATAAAAATATTCTCTCTTATGTCTGAAAATCTCTTTTGGGTTGTCCTGTTCCTGGCTTGGATCATATCCCAGCTCCAACGTGCATTTGTTCAACTTATAAAAAAATCCCTGCCTTATTTAGAGCCATTGCCAATCTTCCTTTAAGGGGGGTTGAAACTGGAATGGTAGGGAAGGGTATTGGTGGGAACTGCATCAAAAGCTTTGCTTGCTTTCACTCTGCATTTTCCTCACTCATGCTATTATTTAATTCCATGGCCATTAAATGAATGCATTTCATTATCCAATTAATTAGTCCCACCACTCTTTTCAAAGATCAGCAAAACGCACCATAATGAATAAAAGCCCCTCTGCCTCCTCACCTCCCAGGTGTCCAAAAGCTGAAGATTTATATTCTCACATTTATTATATTCTCACATTTATTACTGTACCAGGAAAGCACACCAGGGTGACACTTAGTTTTCATACTTCTGCAGGAGCTGAATTAATTATTTTTTTTCCGTGTCTGTCACATAGTGGAAGTGAACACAGAATTCTTTACAGAATGCTCTCCAGTGTCCTAACCCTGATTAAATATACAGCACACTTCCTAGAATTTATTTTAGAGGTGTGAAGAAAGGAGTAGGTAATTTAAGGTTAGCAGGAACACAATCTCCCTTCCTGCAGTAAAGTCTGTGTCAAGTCTTGGTGTGTTAGAACAGACGGAAGGTTAACCATTAAAACTCAACCTCCTCATATAAAAAGGCAATATCACACTGAACACAGTGTGTGCAGGGTATACTGGGAGATTTGTGCATGAAACAGATTGCAATTTGCAACAGCTAGCTTTAATTTACTCTGCTTAGCTAATCCAGGCAGAGCACCAAACTTCTGTCCACCAAATATTTCAGGTAAAGGTCATAACCAGCAAATTTTTCCGTAAGGAAGTGTTTCCATCTTCCATGTGTAAGGGACTCAGCCCTGTTGGTTTTAGGCAAGTTTGGAGGGTGCCTTATCATCTCACACTCTTTCAGTTTTAAGCTTGGAAAGGAGAGATACGTTGGGCACCCTCGGAGCAGAGCAGGACAGTCAGTGCTGAAGTCACATAGGGAGATTCCTACGGAGCTTAAGCAGATCCTTAATGGCACTTTGGTAATCCCAATTTTACCCTAAGAAACCACAGCTGCTCTCGGGTCCTGCTTCTGGCTTCTAATTCTCTACAAGATCTCTCTCCTTGTCACGTGATGTTTCAGTCCTCACAAGCTTTAAACCTCCAGCAGCCAAGGTGTTCAAAGAGATGACAGGAGTGACAGACCAGGGGCATCTTCTTCCATCAGCTCTGCTGGTGGGAGATATCTGGTTGGAAAACCCTGAGGTTACTGACCCTGATCCTTGTGAAGTAATACAGAGAGAAAATTCAAAGTGACTGTTGGAAAAGGCAGCAATTAATAATCACAGTTTCCTCTTGCTCCTTCCAGATGTGGGTGAGGAGAGGGCCAGGCCTCATTAATGTGGTCAGGGACTCTGCAGCATGTCAGAGAGAAGGGGAAATGTGTGTGAGTTTAGGGAATAGGTTATTCAGCTCTGTGCAGGCTTTGTATTTTGTTTCAATTAGCTTATTGATTCTGCCTGCTCTTGTTGTGCACAAGCTCAATGGTGTTTTAGCTGAAGCTATAAATAAGCAAAAGTTGGTCTCGTTTAGGAAAGGAAATCTGTCTTTTGAGCTGTTTAGTAAACCAAAGGCTGAAGGAGGCAAGTGGGGGAGTCACCTCCCCTGGTCCCACAGCCCAGTCATGTGGCTGGGTCAGGGAGCTCCCTGGGATGACTCTTTCAGCACATAATTAATTCTGTGCTAACACTTCTGCTCCCAGAAGGAGCTTTTGGGCATCCCTTGCCCTGCTGCCCCCTGAGCGCCCACACGAGCAGCCCCTGTTGTGGGGGTTACTAAACATCTCCTTCATTTAAATGCAGAGGGAAGAGAAGAAATTGTTGCTTAGGTGACCCTGATTCCTACCCCTGTTGGAAATCCTATATAATTTAACAACAATATGTATTTTTTCAATTTTTATCTAGTGGATCATTTGCAAAGTCAAAAATATTCTCCACTAATATCACTGAGTTTTCCTAAAATAATTTGGTTTTGATATCTTGCTTTCGTTCAGAGTAAAATTCTACAGGGTTTTGTGTGTGCAGGGAAGAGAATGGGAACCAGGGCACTTCATGTAACCTACAATCAGATGAGTCCCCCATGAATTCCGAGCCTTCCACCCTGCACATTTCACAGCTGCCTTTGGCAGTGAGGAGCCTCCACCCCTGAGTTATTGCTGCCAGCCCCTGTACTCAGCCACAGAGCTGTCTCATAGAAAAGCCATTTGCCCTTTCTTTCTAGCCTATATTTATGCTGTTTCCTTTCCCTCAGCTCTGATCCACAGGTGCACCTCTCTTAATTCTCCTGTTTTCTCCCACACTGTCATTCCCCATCCTTCTCCAAGTTTTTAAGGCACTGGAGAGCATTATCTGTGTCTGCAGCCTGTCAGTTGTCTCCCTGATCCATATCCCACACAAACCCTTCTGCTGCTTTGCCCTGTTTAAGTGCATCTTTTAACACTCCCTCCTCTTCCTTTGACACTCAGGTTTTGGTTTTGGGGTTTTTTTTTTCCATACTCAGCTTGGCATATTTGAAGCTTTGTGCCTCCTGCAGTGTTGCCAGACATCTGTACTTTCTTCTTGCAGGTCCTTGAAAATTTCTGTTGTGTTTAACTCTTCCCCCAGAAATCTCCTTTTGGAGCAGCTTGTCATGTTTTAATGCTTTTGGACAGCCCTGCAGGGAGCAGAGTGAGGGGAGAGCAGCTCTCCTGCCCAGCTCCTGACCTCTCTTTTCTTTTCCCTCACATTCCCAATGTCTTGCCTGCACCTGACTCTGCTGTAGCTGGAATAAATAACCTGCACTGAGAAAATCCTAAAATTTAGTACAGTCCAGCTTTCCTGACAGCAATAAATCTATCCTACAAGCTCACAGGAACCTGTGCTGCTCTGTGTTGCATCTGATTTAGGACACCATTCTGCAAGTCCATATTCTCAGGACCAAGATCCTCCAGCCTGGAGAGGAAGGTTTTAGGCTCCACAGCCTCAGTCGTCTTACAACTAACTTTGAGACAGAAAGCTACTCTGAATAGCTTAAATATTTCAGTGAAACATTCTGGGATGGAAAAAGAAAGGAACCTTTGTGGGACACAAGGCAGTGAATGCAGAGTTAGGTTTGTCTGCAGTGAGTTAATGCCCTGTTGTTCTTGTAGTCAGCACTGAGAATGACCTCAAACCTCCACAGAAGCAACAGCTCAGCACTCCAAAATGGGCCCTTCCACATTTGTTTTTTTTTTATGGGAAAGAAATAAAAACTCTATTGATTAAACCAGGACAAGCTAAAATAAATGCAATGATCTTCCTAGTCAAGCAGAACCTGAAGGATTAAAAAGAAATGCACATTTCCTTCTGTGGGATATTGATGGGCTTCTCTTTGGATGTCATTCCTGCTGCCAGTCCTTATGGCTCTGGGAAGCCTTGTGGCTGCTGCAACAGCTTCTGCCCCTGGTATTAACAACCCTTTGGCCTGACTGGGAGTGCTTTCAGTTTTAGTGTATCCCAGCAAAGGAAAGCTGACAAATTCTGGGATACAAGATCCCTGCTGTGCTTTGCCACCCCCTTTCCCGTTACCTGCTTGAGGATTTCTGCGGCCGTTTCGTGGGAGCAATCAAATATCACGTAGAATTCCTTGCCCTTCTTCATCTCCTTGAGCAAAGGCCTGGCATCCTTGTTCCCAGAGGGCAGCTGGCGGATTTTGATTTTAATGTTGTACCTGGAAGGGGCTTTGATGAGCTCCTGCAGGCGAATTAGACCTGGAAAATCATACAGGCAATTATACAACTCACCCCCCTGTGCCACGAGGATCGATTGCCACTGAAACAGGGTCTCTTACCAGTTGCCAACATATTTCACATTCCCTAAGGATAATTGTTAGCTCCCTATTTGCCAGCCTCCTACTAACATTATTAAAGCTTTTTATTTTCATGTTTGTACTTGGCCTCAACATATGAATATTTTGAAAGGTACTTTTAACTGCTTGACTACAGGATGTGTTTGCACTGATATAATACAATATATACATACTGTAATATGTTTAAATTGATATAGTTCATTGCAAAAAGCACATAAAGCTTCTTCCTTGGCAGCCAATTATTATTCCAGTATCAACCAACAAGAACACAGAAGTGAAGAAACCTCCTCCCAGCTCTCCTGCCTAATGTAAGGTCACTCAGCAAGTGTGAGACCTTATAAAGGACCAAAATATTTTGAGATCCAGCTCTACATCTGTAAAGAACATGATTTCTTAGATTCTCTCTTCAGCTGGCACAGGTTTAAGGTGCCTTATTTGAAGTCAGTGGAGCTCAACCAGTCGAAGACTTGTCCAAGTGTTTAAACACAGTGCAATTCCACCAGCTAATTCAGCACTCCTACATAATTTGTACTGCCTCCAAAACCTAAGGAAGATAGTTAAGAGCTCTTTGAGGTGTGTGATTACAGTCTCTTTCTCATTATCCATGAATGCAATTTACCCACAAAAAAACTCCTCCCGCCGAGTGAAAGCAAAAGGCTGCCTTAAAAATATGCATGAAGAGAAAGAGGGGAGTGGAATACAGGCAAGAAGTACTTCTTGAACAAAAATCAAAAAAAATATTAAGATGAAAAAACTCTTGGTTCTCCTGCTGGGAGTAGGTATATTTGTCCTGGGTTGAATGGTCCAGTGGTATGCATAAGGCAAGACAAAACATCCCTATTACTTCTGGGGTTACTGAGGGTTTGCTGCCTTGAGGACTTGGCTTTCGCTCAAGTTCTGGCAGAGTGCTTTGAAAAAACTAATCTCTCCCTCTGCCTGCAATGCTGGGCCTGTTCCTTGCAGGTTTTCAAGTATCAACAATCAATATAGAATATTAAGCATTGTGAGCATTCAAATGTAAATTGCTGCTGGGGGATTGGAGCCTGGCCAGGAGCCAGCCTGGGGGAATATGGAACAATTTGAGCTCATTATTAGGAGAGTGGGGCACGTGCTTCCAACACTGCCTAACAAGGAGGGGAGTTTGTGAAATCTGGCTGTAAAGCTGCAGCTTGGTTGTACCAAGAGTTCAGCTGCAGTGTCTTGGCCACTATAATCAATGGCAGCTCCAAGAGGGAAAGCTGAGACTTGGGAGGAAGAGTCCAGAAATTTGCCTCTTATCCACAGCCTCAGACTGAGTACTGTTGTTTCTCTTTCCAGCAGCTAAAAGTACTTAGGTGCAAGGGTGGTGAAGAGCAAAAGAAAAGGACTTGCCAACCCACCTCCACCTTCTTTTAGGGGAAAGAAATTACCATGTGCCTTAAAATATCTACCTTGGTCACATCAGACTTGGACCTTCCCCTTCGCAACCCTCCTCACTGCCACATGAAGATAAAGCCCAGGAATGGTGTACTGAAGAATTCAAAGTAGCAGTGAAGAGAAGTGCAGTTATTTTTCTGGAGGCCGAGGCAAAAGCCTGAATTAGCCGACTGCCAGATAATTAACAGCACAGGGGAACAACCTTCCTGTTCCTCCTGCTCAACAAATCCAAACCCTTGGGTATGATACCACCAAGCCTTGATCTGGGACAGATTTTAAATGTGAAGTGCCCAGGCTGGCTCCAAGTGGGAGTGAGGGAGGTCTGGGCAAGTGCAGTGCTTGGGGCACTCACCACTGAGAGGAAAGGTTCAGTTTAGGGCTTTGAAACAAAATCAGTAAGGATGGAAACCTTCATTAATTTTCTTGGCCTACTGAAGTCTCTAAGATTAAAAAATAAGCTAATATGTTTTTCCTTCTTGTAGTGTAACAATGAGAGATGAGAAATAAAAAGAGCTTAAGTGGCATCACTCTAACCCAAAATCCAAAGGCTATTTATATCAATCGAAGCTGACCTGTTTACTTTCCTGACTCCGAGTTAATAAGATGATTGATGATTAATTTACTTTGTAAATACCTCTGCAAATAAAGTCTCTTTAATATCAATTGTTTTTTTAACTGAACACATACACAGCACTTAGGGCTTTGGAATGCTAATTTGGTAATGGGGTGGGCTGAAAAAGGCCTCTCCTTGTTCCTATTTTGTCTGGGATATTTATCTAGGAGCTACTGGAGAATATCCAGCAGAGGCCACGAAGATGATGAGGGGTCTGGAGCACCTCACTTATGAGGAAAGATTCCAGGAGCTGGGCCTGGTTAGTCTGGAGAAGAGAAGGCTGAGAGGGGATCTCATCAATCCATTCAAATATCTCCAGGGGCTGTCAGAGGAAGGTGACAGGCTCTTCAGTGGTGCCAGTGACAGGATGAGGAGCAACGGCCACAAAAAGAAACACAATGAGTTCCCCCTCAATCTGAGGAAGAACTTCTTTCCATGGAGGGTGGCAGAGCACAGGAACAGCTGCCCAGGGAGGGTGTGGAGTCTCCCTGTCTGGAGACATCCCAAACCCACCTGGATGTGTCCCTGTCTCACCTGCTCTGGGTGACCCTGCCTTGGCAGGGGGTTGGACTGTGTGATCTCCAGAGGTCCCTTCCAACCCTGGCTATTCTGGGACACTGTGATCAGTTTGAAGCTGTTCCACAAATAGGAAGCCAAGTGGGATTGAATATTTAGAATCCAGGGCCTGTCTCCTGCTGACTCCTTAAGTTCTGATGAACAGCTTTCCAAAATCCACAACAGCAGCAGCAGGACAGCTGCACCTCACAGGAAGTTTTTCTTCTGTGTTCTGGGAAAACTGCTGCAGCTATGACAAACTGAACTATCACAGGCACTCTCTCCCACAGAATTCCATGTATGGACTTAAACAGAAGCCGTGCACCAACCTGTGCTGTCTTCATACACCACTGTCACGATCTTCCAGTTGTAGTACAGCACGAGGTCCAAGACTGCCCTGCTGATGGCTGCGTAGTCTGGGTAGAGGTTGATGTAAAAGGCGTCCTTGTTGTCCACTGTGGGGTGCTTCCAGCGGGTCTGGATGTGCGGCACTTCCAGGGCGTTGCAGATGGACTGCACGGCGCTGACCGAGGAGCTGTGGGAGGGCCCGAACAGGGCGGCAACACCCAGAGCCAGCTGGTCACAGGCTGAGGGGAGAGCAGGGGGCAGGGAAGGTGTTGGTTGTCAAAACTGAGGGACTTGTGTGATGGTCGCTGAGGTCTTTTATCCTCCACCCATCCCCATCCTTCCACAGCGAGAGCGGGTCGCTGTGTGTCTCCCGGACACACTGAGAATGGTTCCTAAAGCATTTAGAGGGGATTTAGAGCGTAAGGTTATTTAAAGGAGCGGCTGAGGGAGCTGGGTGGGCTCAGCCTGGAGTAAAGGAGGCTCAGGGGGGACCTTCTGGCTCTGCAAATCCCTGACACGAGGGGTGAGACGGGGGGTGGTCGGGCTCTGCTCCCAGGGGACAGGGGACAAGAGGAGAAGAATCAGCCTCAAGCTGTGCCAGGGGAGGTTCAGGTTGGACATCAGAAGGAATTCCTTCATGGAAAGGGTTGTTAAACATTGGCAGGGGCTGCCCAGGGAGGTGATGGAGTCCCCATCACTGGAGGTGTCCAAGGAAGGACTGGACATGGCACTCAGTGCTCTGGGCTGGGGGACAAGGTGGGCATCGGGCACGGGTTGGTCTTGATGGTCTTGGAGGTCTTTTCCAACCTAAATGATTCTGTGGTTCTGAAAACAGCTTTACTGATTATTATCATTATTATTATTATATCCTAAAACCTGCTCGCTACAAATCAAAACTCAACCAAATTCTCTGCTTATTACCTTCAGATCTCATTTTCATTTCTGAATTTCTAATTTTGATTTCCAAATTGCCTTTCTCAGAACGGCTTTATCCTGGAGAAACCAGGAGCTTCCAGGCTCCAGGCTTGCCAAAGGAACATCACATGAATTAAGTTTCATGGCAGCGTGTCAGGAAATATGTTCAGGGAGTCACAACAGACACTGTGTGGATTCCCTCCCTGACTGGCAAGTTTCTACCTCTGTGTGTTGCTTTAATTTCAGCCTACTGAAGGAACATAACCAGTAAAGGGCACCATGATTCACTGAGCTCCATAATCTGTGTGTACAAAACCGGCAGTAAAGCCTAAAGCCCTCAGTAACAACACGGGAAATAAAGAACCAACACACACTGACATTTTTATACCCCTCCAAATCAGTCAAACACCGACACAGACAAAGGTTTCTCTCTCCTTGTGCCCATATCTCAGCCCAAAGAACCCCTCCTGGAGGTAATTTTCCTTTCTCTCCTATGTTTTTTCAGGTTGTCAGACAGAAGATGAAGGAATATTAGTTATTTTTGCTCATTAGTAACATTTACTGCAGATGTTTTTAATAAGGACAAAGCCCTGAGTTGCAATGTTGTCCTTTTGTAAGGGTGCTCTCAGTGGGAAATTTAGAAATTACTGTGGTTGAGTGAAATATTAAGTACACAAACATCCACAGTGAGCTGAGATTTTTTAAATTCATATTTAGCTCTCTGATTGTAAAAGAATATGACAGAAAATCAATTATTTTCTGTTTTCAGTCTACAAACAAGTGTTTTACAGGCAGCATAAAATGCACAGGCTTTCCAGGTCTAATTCAGAAGCCTTTCTAAAGGATCATAGGTTTTAATGTGCAAATTGCATAAATACTATCAATAATTCATGATGAGAAGGAATCACTACTGTCTGCACAAGTTTCTTGCATATAGATTGACAAAATATTTCTAATGAACTCCTTACTCCACTTTAAATGGAGAAGGTACTTTGAGAACAGTCACAAGAGAAGCGATTCTCACTCTGCAGGGAATCTAAAATCCTGTATCAGTCTGGATTATATGGATTATAAACCCATCACGTGAGTTTTGATAGCACATAGTTCCAGCATATATTGGATAATTGAAAAAGAATGTTCTTTTCAACAGAGAGACTTCTGTCTCTAAGCCACTGAATGTTATTATTGCAAGACAGGGAGACTATTGGCCTCTGGTCTTTAAAGTGGAATAGAAATAATTTGTTAGGAATGATGGGTATCTGTGCTAATTATGGGTTGTGACATCCCACTGGGCTTCCTGTGAGTCCATGATCATTTTTCTGCAGAATTCCAGGTGGCAAATCTATGTTTTGGAAAGAAAAATGGGTTGGACTTGCCACCTTCCATCTGGGGCTCTTAGCATGCAGACAGGATGGAGGAGTTTATTCAGGAACTTGTCAAGTCCAAGCTCAGCTTGATTCTGAGTTCAAATATCTTTGAAACAGATTAATTTTATGTTGCTGTTCATATACATGATACAATCAGAGCAGAAAAGGAGATCGGGCTGGAAAGGTGTACAGTACAAAACATGTATGCTACTGATACAGTAATTGAGATAATTACCTCTTCTTGAGGCTTCAAAACTATCAAAAAGGTTAATTCTCTGGATGTCATAGGTTAATGTGGTATTAGGCATCAGTGTTCTGTTTCTATTAATGTTGGTGACAGCAAACTTGAAAGCCAATTCTTCAATATTAACAGGTTCATTTTCCACAGTTTCGAATATCCCTCCTGTTGAAACAGAGATAAATGAGAAGGATTAGTCACCTCTCCATCGCTGTACATGAAAAGAGAGAAATAAATGATGAGCAATAATTTCTGAGTGTTTATAAAGGAAAACCAAATCACTGTTCAAAGCACTACAGCAAAAGCACATTGGATTATTAGTTTTTATCTCCAGTGGCATTGCAGGTTAACCCAATATTATGAATGTTGCTTAGGCAAACACCTGGGAAAGAGGATGCGTGTTTGTTATTCAGGCTTTTCAAAGGAAAACTTTTAAGTGCCTGTGAAAACTTCTGCCTAATGAAAGCACTGACATTCACAGGTCTTGTCCCCCCTGCTGCAACCTACTCTATATTTGGAGATGAAGCTTGGACGTGTTGGAAAAGTTTTCTGAAGTGTTTCAAATCCTGGCAGTGCAAGATCCACGCTCAGAAGCGATTGAGGAGCTTGGGAGGAAGTGAACTGAAAGTTTCCCCTCGAGGTCTGTGTTGTAGCAGGGCTCTGATTTTTTTATAAACCTTAGGCAATGTCATTGGTCATTTCTCAGCTTGCTCAGGGACAGGTGAATATTTTCCCTTTTCCCAAGCTCGTTGCTGAGTGAACTGAGGTTGGTGATCCAGAACACGGCCAAGCTGCTCTCACAGAAGATTCACCTCCGTGCCAAAGTGGTGACTCACGTCTCCAGTGGTGAGGTGTCTACCAGAGCCTTCTGATTTAAGAGTGTCCTTGCAAGGGCAGTGCTGGGCCCAGCACAATCACTCTCAACTTCCCATCCTTCCCCTGGAATCTTCTTCTACCATCTGTTTTTATCTGCTTGAACCAAGAGGTGTCCGGACCCACCCGGTGCAATTCCAGCTGGGCAGCTGCTCTCTGAGTGCTGTTCAGTTGGGTCAGAACTTTTTTTTTTCTACCATTCAAACTGAAATTTTGTACACTTCTGGCTCCTTGTTTATTTAAAATGAGGTGAGTCAGGGTTGTTTTTTAACCTGGAAGCAAGCTTTCCAAAAGAGGGCTGTGAATAACCAACCTGAGTTTCAGAATGAACTTCCCTGGCATAAATTCCGAGCTGGGGAAGGTGGCTGTGTTTCAAGTCAACAGGTTGTCCCACTTAGACTGGGATGACTCAGACCCTCTAGAGGCTTTATTATACCAACGACATATCCTGACTGTCCAGGGGCACTGGGATTTGATGAATGCATAATAAACAGAGCTAATTTAAAAAAAAATAGCTCCTCTAAACAGCAATCTCCAGCTTCATGACTTGATTCTGCAAGTATAATTTACTCATTTAGTGCAAGTCACCAGAGAATACTTTGGAATTCTCACTTACATATTTCCACATTTCCCCATGTGAAATTTGAGGCCCAGATATCTTTATATTTTCTGAGCATCTGAATGCACTCAGCCTGTCAGCTGCAATCTCTTGCAGTTTTGATGTCACCGATATAGGAATAGTGCAGCCATTAGCTGACAAGCAGAAACAGTGGAATTAAAGCCTGTTTGAAATGTTAACCCAGCAATGAAAGCACTGGAGGCTATCAGACCCAAGCTGGCAATGCAATCTCCAGCTACTCTTGAATACACAGTGTTGTATTATCTCTTGAACCCACATATAGCAATGCCTTAACGTGACTTCAGCAATTTGCCAACTTAAGCAATTTTCTTATTCTTCACTATATGGATTTCTCATTTACTATATGGATGTATTAAAACCTGAAAGACTTTCTGGGTGTTTTTTTTTCCCCTCTACCTCATAAAACATACAAGTGGTTACAAGAGACTGTGACGCGCAGAAAGAGCTGGGAAAAGTTTAAGGGCAGGTTTTAGAAACAAACGTAAAAAATCACGTAGAATGCTAAAATTCAGCAGGATTTTACAGAGCTTCAAACTCCAGATCACCTGAAGGGAAAAAAATCTAAAGCCAGTGATGAAATCAGTGATGATACCAACAAGTTTATGGGTTAAGCCCAGTTTTTTCCCCCTCATTTCACCTGTGGAAGACAATTATTTTCAGTAAGCTACACTGCCAGCTTGGTTTTGGGCCAGAAAGGTCCAAGTGCTGGGTTTTCCTTGAACCCCTTCTGGAATTAGCAGAGCACTGTTCCATTAGGCAAGGTGGATGTCACTGGAAAAAAGGAACAGCCTGAGATAACTATGAAATAAGACAGGGGTGCCACAATCTCTCCCCATTTCCAATAGGATGAGGTTTTTGCCATTTGATCTTGGCAAAAAATGTCCTCCATCCTGGAAATTATTACTGTGTATGGTATCACTTTCTATTTTTTAAAAAAAATTAATTAAAACTACCTCATCCAACCACCCTTGAGGCAACCTTCACATCTATATGTATACAAGCATTTTCTCATTTCTAGGGCCAGAACTATTTCCAGTCCTCTAATCAATTGCCTATTAAATGAAAATTAATTTTAATTGGTGTATAACCATGAACTATTTATACTTCATTAGCGGAATTTTGCAGAATTTTTGCTTGCTCCCCTTTGAAAAAGAGTAAAAGCTCCCTGGGCAGAGGGAAGGAGGGGAGGGTAAGGAGAAGTGATGAAAAGAGGGAAAGTTTTGTGTGGATGTGTTTTCTAAGCAAACTAATCCAAATTATGCATTATGCACACTTCAAATGTATTCCAATTGTTTTCTCTGGAAGTCAGCTGTGTAATCATGGAATTGGGACCCCTGCAACAGATTTTCCAGGTTCCTTTTGCACATGTTAATGCAGCAGGAAAGCACTTACAGGGAACTCTGATTACAGGCTTTAGTTTGCTGGTGAGATATTCTGGATAGAAAATGGAAAGCCAGAATGGTTTGGGTTGGAAAGGACCTTAAAAATCTGGTGTTAGTCCCCTGGTTGTGGGCAGGGACACCTTCCACTATCCCAGGTTGCCCCAAGCCTTGTCCATCCTGGCCTTGGACACTCCCAGGGATGGGGCAGCCACAGCTTCTCTGGGCAACCTGTGCCAGGGCCTCACCACCCTCA